>VTGD01000001.1:0-1200000 GCA_013406985.1 Calonectria crousiana | reverse complement strand
ACTGGTTGTTTACTTGAAGGGATGGAAATACCAAATCACGGACCCGAGAGCGTGACTGACTCACTAGCATTCCTGGAAATATGATGAATGGTGAGCTAGGTAGAGAAACGGGATGGTCTATGTACCCGATCATGATGAATAAATAAAGTATTCCACATACCTTGTCTAGCCCAAAGATGGTTTATTTGTGCTTGCTTTAGGAAAACAGTCGCATGTTATGACGCTTCCTCATAACACGCCTGAACAAGGCCGGGGATCCCCGCGTTAGCGGGATTCCTCAAGTGAATAGCGTGAAGATGTCGATGCCAACTGACTACTCATATCGAAACGTGAGATTTGAGGCTAAAAGATACCCCCAGCTCACACATACAGGTCATGCTAGAGCAGGTAGCATGATAGCACTGCATGACCTCTTATCGCGAAGGCAGCAAACTAAACCTAATTGATGTCGGCAATTTGAAAATCGAGCAACTCAAGCGAGTGCCACTAAAGTGACAGTGCTTTTGGCTTGGGTCCTGTTTGTTTCATTTGTTGCCGACAGGTTCCTCCTTGGACGCACGTCGTAATGCCCTCCCCCCCCTCGCCCTAGCACGTTCGCGAATGTGCCGGGCAGTTACTAACTGACGAGTTGAAAAGTCATGGTGATGAAAGAAACGAACTGGTTTGTCAGACTGGTAGATTCTAGCGAGGTCTAGAAATCGGGCCACAGATCGGCGGGGTGATGGGCAGAGAACCGGCGTTGGGTGCTGCAGCGGCCTGTCGTGGTGGAAAAGAGCGGTAAGGCGGTTCCGTCTGGGGCAGAGGCAGGGAGGAGGGGAGAAGTGCCTGGGGTGGTCATTTTTGGGGCTCTGCTCGGATGGTTAATGGGTGAACTTCCTGGCAGCCATGGCCAACCGCTGGTGTTGGGCTGGGCAAAAGGGACCTACGTCAGGGCGTTCCGCGAACTACGCAGCCCCAATAACATGGCACCCCTCCCACTACTTTCGGCGAAGTGTGTGTGGACGGTCAGGAAGGATGGAGACACCAGACGGTGCTGTGCCATGCCATGCCACATGGGCATGTATCAGAATAACATAAACACACAACAACCTCCAAGCCCATTCCCGCTCTGCCTCTTTTCCTCATTCCGCGTACCTGTGTTATTTAGCCTACTCTTGCTGCCGCCCCGTCTCGGATCCTGCGACACGACCACAATTACGAGCCTCGTCCCGCTGCTTCTAAAACAGCCCGCCTCCGCTGCTGCGTCGTCGTCCCTGTCGAGCAGACTTCAAGTCAGACCAGACCACCTCAGCTCAGCCTTACGAATCCAGGTGCCAGCCCAATAGACAAACCAGACGTCCCTGTCAGCCATTTCAATGATCATCGACCCCCTCTCGGACACGGACCAAGTTTCGCTCTCACTCTCCACCTACCTCTCCTCTTGAACCTTTCATCAACTGCAAACAGCCTTGTTTTTTTCTGTCACTGCCTATCTCCAATGAATTCGCCGGACCATACCGTTGACTCCGCCGAAGCCCGCTCCTCGTCCTCGTCTTCGGCTTCCTCCTCCGGCATCCACACTCCCGCCCTCGCCGCCTCCTACAACCGCGCATCCGCCTCGTATTTCTCCAACATGTGGACTGGGCTTATCCGTCGTTTCTCAGCTGAGGACTCTCACTTCTCCAGCCAGGCCGACACCGCCTTTGATGAGAATGGCGGCGGCCCGCTCAAAGATGGCATCAACGGCGTCTTTACGCCTATTCGCCGCACCGCCAGCCCGCTGCGCCCGCCACCCCTCGATCCCCTCATCCTACACGGCTATCGCGAGTCCACGCCCGACTCAGCCAAGCTGCTGTCGCCCGCCATCGCCGAGGAGATCCGCACCATGGTTCCCGAGCGCCTGCGCATCGTAGACGATTGGCACCTCGTCTACAGCCTCGACCAGGATGGGTCCAGTTTAGCCACGCTCTACCAACGATGTCGCCAATACGAGGGCCAGCGCGCTGGCTTCGTTCTTGTTGTCAAGGATGGTGAAGGCGGGGTGAGTGTCTCATGACGCACATGAGCTGATATATCCCTTTTTTTTTTACCTGATATGTTGCTGACAGCCCACTTTCAACACGCAGGTCTTTGGCGCCTACCTTTCCGAGTACCCTCATCCAGCGCATACATACTTCGGCAATGGCGAGTGCTTCCTCTGGCGCGCCTCTACCCACATGCCCCTCCCCTTACCGCCGTCGGCCGACACCACCAATCTCACGCGCACTACGACGCTTGCCCCTCCACCCAAGCCCGCCTCGTCCACGTCAAGTTCGCGCGCCGCCTCGCCCACTCCCAGCGAGGCGATTCGTTTCAAGGCATTCCCCTACAGTGGTCTCAACGACTTCTGCATCAACTGTGAGACGGGTTTCTTGAGTGTTGGTTCAGGCGGAGGCCACTACGGCCTGTGGTTGGACGACTCCCTTGACCTGGGCCACAGCTCACGCTGTGAGACGTTTGGCAATGAACCGCTTAGCGACGAAGGCACCAAGTTTGGCGTCATTGGCGTCGAGCTGTGGGTCATGGGCGTGTGAAGAGCCAATGCAATCCCGAAGCCAAAGAAAGAAGTGAAAAAAAGAAAAGAAAAAAAGATGCACCCCTGAGACAACGTCAACGGTTCCGATTGACTACTTTCCTAGGTCAGAAGGTAAGATATGCTCGACATAGAAATGAAAACATGCAAAAAAAACATGCAAAAAAAACATGCAATACGGGGAAGCTACCCCAGGTTGGCAAAAACAAAACAGCCATGGATATAGAGTACGGCTTCATGGTTACGATGGGATGTTGGGATTCTTTTTTATTTCCCTTGCCTCTATTTTCTTTTTTGGACATACTTGGGGGGAGAGAACGTTGGAATGGTCTGAATGGAAAACGAACCAGGCAAAACGAACCTACCCCGTGCGACGAAAATGATGACGGGAGGGTGGGTGCGTAGTTTCATATTGATACCCGGAGTTTGACACTCCCGACTCTTTTTGATCATATCAACAAACCAATGCTTAAATGTACAAGCATCTCTGCGCTATTGCATCAGGAGTATAAGTGCAACAATAGCAAATAGAAATACAGGAGGATGAGACGAACATCTTCAACTCTATTTCTCATTCTTGGTCATGTATTCCAAAATCCCGTCCAACACGCCTGCTGGTGTGGGTGACACAGCACACACCTCAGGCACAAACCCGAACGTCTTGAGGTGGTCTCTTGTTGTCGGTCCAATCGTTGCTACAAATGTCCGCCCATCACGACCTCCAGGTCGCACTTCGCCTGTGTCAGGGTCAAGAATGCCCATACCTCGAAGCAGACCATCACTCCCCTGGGGAGAGAAGACAACAACCCAACGAGTCTCGGCCTTGCTAGTCTCGTCAAAGACCCGGGCAAGGTCGGCAGAGAACGATTGCATCTCGCCAGTGCCGTATACCACCGTCTCGGTAATGGGAATACGCTCGGATTCCGGGAGTGCGGGGTTAGTGAGCGTCTTGGGGATGATATCTCGGCGCGTCTCTCCGACGAGAAAAAGGATGGGAGGCTTTGCCGAGCGATCCGGATACCAAGATGCGTAATGGGAGAGAATGTAGGGACCAAGAGCTGCACCGTTGCCTGTGTGGCTACCGAATACCTGGAGAGGCGGCGTCTGAGGCACAGCAGACAGAGCCCTGGTTGTTGCAGGACCGACACTGTATACAGGGACATCTTGGAGGTGAGGCCACTTCTCAGCGTCAGATTTATTGCCACTTTGAGCATCTATAGCAAGGGTAATCAATTCAGTATTTATGAACACTGCTCATCATTCATAGATATGGCTGCAAGATCCAATTGTTTTGAGTTGGCAACCTACCTGGTTTTCCATCCTCCACCAACTTTGCAAATGCTTCCACCGCACGCTGCGACGTGAAAATCAAGCCGCCATAATCATGGTGCTCGCCGTTTCCGATTCGACGATCTCGGAGCAACGTGCCCACCTGCGTCATACCGGCGTCCACAAAGTTGTGCTGAAGTACAGGCACAAAGGTCGGCGCAAACGAGACTTCATTGTGTTTTGACTCAGAAAATAGGTCTTGATATGAGTCCCCAGGGGTTGACTTGGTCTTCAGCAAGAGGATGGGAATAGAGGAAGTCATAATCGCGGGGTTTATCAGATGGAGGGGCGCTTCTTGATTAGGTTGACAGAGGGTGGCCAATCGCGATGCCGTCCATCAGGACGTGCTCTGATGAAAGATTAAGAATTCTTCAAAAAGAAAAAAATAGTAGCACGGTCAAGAAATAGCATACAAGATTTGCAACCGTTGAATTGTTAGATGTGCGACGTGATAAACAGTAGCCTTTGACAGGCCGTTTTTTTTGCTTGGACGCAACTGGAAAAGCACCTTATCGATAAACCGGTGGCGGCTTCATGACGAACATTCAACTTCTTCTAAGCGGGTCTAGAATATTTTGGTTATCGATAAGAACAGCTCGTCGTTCTGTCATTATAACGTTTCGCATCTCAACGCTGACAAATTGCCCGTGGTGTGACCTTAACGTCGGCGTCTATTGCGGCTCACTGGCATTACTATTGTTTCTTTTCTGTCACCCCCTTTCCCCTCCGACTATCGGGTCTTAGCTTTTCTTTCGACACGTCAGATCAATACTGCCCCAACACGTGGTACAATGTCCGACGAATCCAAAGAACAACAACCCGTAAGTGGTGTGGTTGCCACCCCTGCGCCAGGAGGCTCAGCAGAGCCGCCCAAGAAGATTCCCAAAGGAGTGGTTCTGGGTCCCGATGGAAAACCGTGAGTCAACGCCCCATTATCTGAGACCTTCGCTTCGGCGGAATCGCCTTATGGTGGATCGCATTTGTTGACCCTGTCCACAACAGATGCCGTAACTGTACGTCTTTCGCCGCGTGGGCCGCCCAAACCAAAGAGTCAATCAAGGGACGGGAGGCCCAAGCACAACCCGTTGCTCAGGGCCCGCCCTCCGACTGCCCTCCAGACGTCGAACAATTGGGTCGGAGTACCTGGACACTGCTACACTCGATCGCTGCAACGTATCCAGAAAAGCCATCGCAAAATCAGAAATCGGACCTTCTCAGCTTTGTGAGCTTGTTCTCCAAGCTTTACCCTTGTTGGGTATGCGCCGAGGACTTCCAGGGCTATCTGAAGCGGGATGCGCCCAAAGTCAACAGCCGAGATGAGTTTGGAAAATGGCTGTGCGGAGCACATAACGATGTGAACCGAAAGCTAGGCAAACCAGAATTCGATTGCTCAAAATGGGAGGAGAGATGGCGTACAGGTTGGAAGGATGGCCGGTGCGATTAATCGGGCATCGCCTCAGTGAACGAAGTCCATGACACTCCAACACGAAACTGTCAGGAAAAGGGCTCCGCCGGTTTTGGCACAGCGTTGGTACCGGTGAGACATGTAACAGGATCAGCATCAATACCCATGACCCTGGAGATGGCCGACGTGGAGTGTACGTGGGAAAAGCATCGTTACAAGGTTAGGAGGCAGTCAGGAGATGCACATTAGAGATGGGGTGAGTTATGGTGCAGTGCCGATGTTGGGATAAAAAAAAAGCCAGCAGGTACTTGCCCTATTAAGGAACTGAAAAAAGCAAAATCCAGGTCAAGGTGAGGGAAGGAGACACCGAGACCTAGGCTTGTGTAACATTATTGTACCCCCTGATATAGAATCACTGCTCACGGCCGAGACACACTTTTTTTTTGAATGAAAAAAAGCTGGTGAAAATTGTCTGATCAACATTTTCCTCCGTCCTCGAAAATCCGTATTGAAAAGGATAAAATTTGTTCAATAAAAAACATTTGTAGTTCGCTTTTGCAGAAAAGCTGCAAAAACTGCGTTGTTTGTCGTCAGTGGTGGGCAACAAGGCGTGGGATTAATGACGTACAGCACCGACAAAAATATCCTCGAACTTGACTCTTCACATCCAAGTACAGACTTTGTCTCGCTTGTACCTAAGTACATGGCTGGTCCTCGGGCATCGTCTTCCGCGGCCCAGTTATGGCCCTTGCATCGGGAGGAGTCGCCGCACGATAAGGATGATCTGACGTGGACCCTCAAGTACCGGCCCGGCCACTGCGATGGCCTCACCGAACAACCCACCACAGTCAAATCAAGACCCTTTACAAGTTCTAACTTTCAGATTCCGTGGCTCATGCCCTAAAAGTCACCTAACCCTGTTTTTGTATGCCTCTTCCTTGACCTGCCACTTGGGCCCTTGGCCGCAAGGTTCATATCTAGCGGTTTGCAGCTCCCAGGCTTGATCCTCGCCAAAAGTGGCTACTGCAAACAGACACGATGAAGCTCATCGGCCACCATATTAGCATACTTAGCACCAATTCGGCATACCAGGGGCATGGAACGAAAAACAATGGCAATCCCAACAAATTTTAACTCATTTTTAATACTGCTCGCCAGATAATTTTCTCCGGAAGGTCTCATCGATATCATTTCCTGACCTGTCCGTATCACAATCCGAATACATGTCAATAGGATTGACTACTCCATTTTCATTTCCGTTCGCGTGTCCACTAGCAACAATTTGCTACATATTCCTATTTTCTCGCACAGCACTAGTGGCCATCACTATTTTCTGGGCCTCAGTGTGGGACTAGTGGCAACAATTCAACCGAAGATGATGAATATCATGATACATACGACTCTGTGTCTCCCTACTGTCTCCCGCCACACCGGCTGAGAACCCACCGTTACCGCCCGATGGGCGATTCAATTGCCGCAGCCTCAAGTCGTTTCACCGAGAAAAGGCCCTGGGTGCTTTACCCACTAAATTTGACATGATCTGAATCGCAACATGCAGCAACGAGACATGGGTCATGATGAAATTCTTCGGCCTGGCACTCGGCCACAAACCCGGACTGGCCGGGACCAGGTTTACCGTTGTTTTGGCCCATGCCGCCAATCAATCAATCAATCGGTCAATCGGCGGCTCTAAAAAATTATTACCGAACGCTGCCCACAGTTAACCGACCGACTTACGAGCCGCAACAGTTATCTGCGAAAGGACAGGGCTGCTGAGTGGGATCGTTCATGGATCCGAGCGAAACCTGCATCATATGATCATAGAGGGCCACCTTGGTGTGACGTTGGTACATTACATCACCGACCTTACTACAGCATCCACGACGTAACGCTCGCCATTCGCCATCACTTATGGTGGCCTGGGCACTGGTCCGCCAAAATAGAGGGCCATAGATACAGCGTAAAAAAAACCTCGGGGTGTTGTAATGCTGGCGCAATCAAGATCCATATCGGATTTGCGCTACTTCTCAAGCCCGCAAATAGTACCGTGATGTTGCTTGAGATGTCATCTCACTCGTGCTCCGACCACGCTACCATACCAAGTCTATTTTGGGATCCCCTTTATGCATTACTTGTTGGGTCCGATACTGGGAGGTTGCTTCGTGTTGATATAAACCTACCTCCTCCTCCTTAGCATCCGCCTCTTCCGTTCTCTTCACCATTCCAGTGTATCATCAAGCTTCACAAGCAATCATCACATCACTCCTCTCAAGCTTTCGAGCTTTACTCCCACACATCTCCCAACTTCCCCAGCTCTCGACTTGGGAGGTTTGCATTACGCGCTCCTCGAGCTCTTGATTAAACCGTTTCCATCAGCAAGCAACCACAAGTGTTGATCCCGAGTTTCAACAGCTTTAACATGGCAGACGCACGGGTGCAGGCTCTGAAAAAGCCCATTGACGTCGCTGAGTACCTCTTCAAGCGACTCCACGAAGTCGGCGTCCGCTCCGTCCACGGTCTTCCAGGAGACTACAATCTTGTCGCCCTTGACTATCTTCCCAGCTGCGACCTCAAGTGGGTTGGCAGCGTGAACGAACTCAATGCTGGTAAGATTGCCCCTCTATCACACCTCCACTTTCCCATCATATCATGACTTCGTGTACCTGCAACCCCGCCCTCGACGGCACCCTACTCCGAACTACCCTTGCAATTTTCATGCATGTCCTCGCCAAGCTCGCCGCTAATAATCTGCAATAGCCTATGCCGCCGACGGTTACGCCCGAGTCTCCAAGATCTCCGCCCTCATCACTACCTTCGGTGTAGGTGAACTCTCTGCCATCAATGGTGTCGCCGGTGCCTTCTCCGAGCATGTCCCCGTTGTCCACATCGTGGGCTGCCCTTCGACAATTTCCCAGCGTGATGGCATGCTTCTTCATCACACCCTAGGCGATGGCGACTTTGACGTCTTCGCCAACATGAGTGCTCCAATCTCATGTGAAATGGCCAAGCTCAACAATCCTGCTGAGATTGCCCAGCAGATCGATCATGTCCTGCAGACATGCTGGCTCCGCTCCCGACCCGTCTACATCATGCTCCCTACAGATATGGTCCAGGTCAAGGTTGAGGGTGCTCGCCTGGAGACCCCCATTGACATGTCTGAGCCCAAGAACGACCCTGAAGCCGAAGATTTCCTTGTAAGCGAGGTCCTCAAGAACCTCATCGCTGCCAAGAATCCTGTCATACTCGTCGATGCCTGCGCCATCCGCCACCGTGTCGTCGAAGAGGTTCACGATCTCGTCAACAAAACAAATCTTCCAGTGTTCGTGACCCCAATGGGCAAGGGAGCCGTTGATGAGAACCATCCAAACTACGGAGGCGTCTATGCCGGCTCCGGCTCACATCCCGCCAAGGCCCAATATATCGTCGAATCATCGGATCTGCTCCTTACCATTGGTGCTATGAAGAGCGACTTCAACACAACAGGATTCTCGTATACAACTTCTCAGATCAACTCGATCGATTTCCACAGTGATCATTGCATTGTCCGATACTCGAGATACCCCAAGGTCGCTATGAGGGGTGTCCTTCGCAAGGTCATTGACCAAGTCGACCCTGCTACGCTCAACGCTCAGCCCAGCCCAACCGTCCGAAACTCACTTGACAAGAACACCGATGGCTCGCAAACCATCACTCAAGCCTATTTCTGGCCCCGCATCGGCGAGTTCTTGATCGAGAAGGACATCGTTATCACTGAGACAGGAACCGCAAACTTTGGTATCTGGGACACTCAATTCCCAGCCGGCGTGACTGCTCTCAGCCAGGTTCTCTGGGGAAGCATTGGCTGGTCTGTTGGCGCTGCTCAGGGCGCTGCACTCGCAGCCAAGGATGCTGGCAATGGCAGACGAACCATCCTTTTTGTTGGCGATGGATCTTTCCAGCTCACAGCTCAGGAAGTGAGCACGGTGATCCGCCACAAACTTAACCTCACAATGTAAGTTTAAGCCATCGGTCTAGCCCAGCCCACAATCTGGGTGAAGCTTAATGAATCAGTACTAACTCTCGAAATAGCTTTGTCATTTGCAACGATGGCTACACTATCGAACGCTTCATCCACGGAATGGAGGCTGAATACAACGACATCAACAACTGGAAGTATAAGGACTTGGTTAGCGTCTTTGGAGGAGAAAACACATCCAGGACATATACAGTCAAGACCAAGTCCGAGCTTGACGAGCTTCTTGTCAATGCGGAATTCCAGGCCGCCAAGGGCCTCCAGTTTGTAGAACTTTACATGCCCAAGGAAGATGCCCCCCGCGCACTAATCTTGACCGCAGAAGCGAGCGCAAAGAACAACGCAAAGACTCAGTAGGCAGCGGCTGAATTCCGCGACTGGATTCCGCAACACAATAAATTGTAGGAAAAAATATTCTCGGAAATTACATGCCAGGAAATGCGAAGGTTCAGTGCAGCCCGGGAATTGGCAAATTGTGCTTTCTTACTTTGATCAGATTCATCTAGAAGGCCAATGGGTGGTTTGTTTGTCGGAGGTTTTTCATTAAAATAATGAGCGGGCAAGAGATACGTTGATAAATCTAGGTTTTTTTTTTATCAATGTTTTAGAAAATCTTAATCAGTGCATGTTTCTTCGTCTGGTCCATACTGGGTCTTCATCATCAAATGCCCACCCTCAAGACATTGCTGCGTGGGCACGTGATACGCTGGGGTCAGATGGAAAATTCACCAGACTCGGCAAACCGTGACATTGGAGGATATCGAGGCTTTCACCCTCAACGCCAACCACAACGGAGCTCTACCCTAACATCAACATACTAGTTCGCCTTTTGGAGGTAATCTTCCACACTTGGGTCCGGATCATGAGCGACGGCGCAAACAAGAGAAAGGGCGGTCCTGGGGGCGGAAAAGGCCCGACGGGTAAGAAGAGTAGGGTAAGAAAGTCTACCAGTTTCCTGGTCACTGGCACGCCTGTCACCCTCTGCAAACTGGGTTCAATCCCCATGTCTACATGGCCTAGATCCTTCGTGGAAGTCAATCACCAATCTTGAAACGGGCGCTAATTGGATCTTGAAGGGCGGAAACGCAGGCAGATGGCAGACGCCACATCAGAAGGCTAAAGATGCCGAAAGGGTAGAGCTGGGCACAAAGCTGGATGTTGATGACGCTGGAATTTGGGTGACTTATGCCCGAGGCATGAAAGGCAAGGCCATGCGCGAGTTTATGGCAATTTGCAACCAGGTAATAATGGCTGTTTCGCACACCCTAAAGCTTCCCCAAAGCCGAATCCCAGTGAACTAATGCGAATTTTACAGTATGGCGAGTCTCTTTTTGGAGTCAAGCCTCCAATTGATCCGACAGATCAAGTTAATGATGAGGAAGGAGAGCAAGACATTGAGGCTTCAATCAAGCAAGAGCTAGAGAGCTTCAAAGATTCCCAGAGACCCAAGACGAAGCAGATCTTTACGCCCGTCTCAACCGGCCTCGAGTGTCTATTCTTCATGAAGACATCCGAACCAGTTGATCCCATAAAACTTACCCAGCAAATGTGCCAAGATGCAAAGGAGTGCCCGGATCCGCGGGAGCGAAAGACGAAGTACATTAATCGTTTGACACCAATCCAGGATACGGACAAGGCAAGCGAAAAGAGCATCGAGCGGGTGGCGCGGTCCGTCTTAGCTCGATCATTCGAGCTGAAAAACGAGCCCAATGATGACCAAGATAGGCCTGAAGGTCAAGGCACTGTAATGGAACATGCGGCGTGCACAGTAAGTATTGGTGGTATAGTTACGTGTTTCAGTACGTTGAAGCTAATCAAGGGGTGTCTCCAGTACGCCATTCGGCATAACATCCGGAACCATTCCACCTTCAAGTCAGATGCAGTCATCAAAAAGATTGCGGGCCTGGTCAGTCCCAAGCACAAGGTCAACCTGGGCAAGCCAGACAAAGTCATATTGGTCGAAATCTTCCAAGTAAGCAGTCTCTCGCGTGTTTGGACCCATCCGCGGTTCGTGCAACTAACTGGGGTCAGATGTATTGCGGAATCTCCGTTGTTGATGGTCAGCAGTGGGAGGAACTTAAACGGTACAATCTCAACGAGCTGTACAAATTGGCTTCGGAGACTAAGAAGGATGCCCCAGCTCCCGCTGATGCTACGTCCGAGGATGCCGCAAAGTCAACATAATTAGCTCACAAGTGGTTTAGCGGTTGACGTGTCACTTGTGTGAAGGGCTGACGACTTAATGGTAGCGGCCGTTTCTGCTTACAAGCAAAGCCACGATGGGTTACGACAAGCGAGTGTTAGGCCCACGGTTGAAAAATGAAAGCTGGTCAAGAAGCCAATAAGGCATAACGCTTAACTCGCCTATGTGCAAAATACCCGAGACGTGTTCCAAAGCTTCCAGGCCCGGGCGGATCTCGCCAGGTGGATTGCAGCCACGAAAAGGCACCAGGGGGCGTTTGGTGCAACATGGCACAGGGCTCAGCGATGCATTCCAAGGAGATAATTGATATTAAGTCGATGGCACAAAGCTCATCGGTTGCGAGTTGTTGCTTTGAGAACGGTCTACGGCTACAATACCCCGTGCTTGGAATGAAACAGATGGTCATAAAAAATAAATATGTGGAAATAATCAGTGACTTTTTTTTTTGCTCCTCAAGAAAGTTCCCAGTGTGGCGGGCCGAGGCGGGATGGGAGGGCGATCGGCGAGAGGCGTCGAAGCTTTTAGCATTGGCTCGCGGCAGCGCCATAAAAAGCAGAAGCGCTTTGATGCAGACACTCCCGGCCGGTGATCAGGTTTTCTTGAGACACATGAAGTCGGGAAAAGTTTGAGAGGGGGCCGGCGGGTGGCTGCGTGAGTATGAGCGAGATCTCAGACTCAGTGGCTGAGGATGCGAAGCCGTTACTCGTCGAAGGAGCGAGAGGCAATGATGAAGCCCACTTCTGACGTACGTGCGCAGAGTGGCGGCATGTACGATGAGGTGATAGATGGAACGAGGAGCCGTCCGGAGCCGGAACCACCCACCCACAGTCGGAGCATCGGGAGGGTTAGCTCCGTAGGGGCGGGAGGAGCCTCATCCATGAGAGTTGGTGATAGGATCCATGATTTGTCAAGACTCCACAGACTCCGCTCCGAAGCCACAGCAGACTATTTCCTGCCAGCTTCTGATTTCGGCCTGCTTTAGGGGTGGGAGGAAGGGCCATGTGCATCATTCAACTGGCATCGTGGTTTGTTTCAAAAGTTTACACCGCAAAGAGCACATCAACCAACCCAACAGTCAGTGAGTTGACAGATGCAAGGACCAGGGGGAAAGGAAGGTTAACTTGGACATGGGTTGTTTTCTCTGGCTTCCTTTCTTGTTCTTTTTTTCTTTTTTCTTTTTTGCTTTTCCCTGACACTGACATGCACAATCAAATCGTTCCAAAATCTTACGAGACAAAATGCAGGACTAGACGCAAAAACTAAGAACAGGCACAAGGCCAAGACGGGTGATGATCAGACAGTCTTGCCAGGAAAGTGGACGACCGAGCACCATAAAAAAAAGTCACAATGCACACCTTCCACACGCCGAGTCACGGACGCCACACTAGGACCCGCGGAATGACACCCACGTCGCGTTCGCTTGTGACAGCCAATCATAAATTTCCCGGCTCGCTTGTTAATGCAACCTATTGATCCTCGTTAAAGGCGACGACATTGGACCCCAGCTTCATTCGCTGCACGTCTTGTTGCAAGAGTGGGCAGCAACAAGCAACAACGGCAGCAACGCAAAGCAGGACGTCACACGTTTTTAGCTATGACGGCCGCCGGCCGTCTCCCAGCCCCCAATGATGTCCTTTTGTTTCCTTCTTTTTTTCGAGCGGCCTTTTTTAGCTCCAAAGACCTTTTGTTCTGCCGTTTTTTGCGCCGTGGCGCGCCGCCCCCTTCGTCTCGCTGGCGGAGGCGCCAATGGACCGAGAACCGGGCGCTGCCCTTTTTTCGGGGGTATGCTCCTCGGCTCTCGCTTCATCTCGCCCGCACAGTGGTGCTTGGACAGGCATTACGCTGGAAATGAAAGAGACGAGTGCAGAGTGACAGGTAGAAAAAAAGAGGGGGCGGATGTGATTGTGAGCCAAAGAACCAGGGCCCCCGTCCCGAACCAGGGCGAGGGCGGGAGCTTCAACATGACAGCCATGAACAGCAGCGCAGCAACACGGCGACGCTTTTAGAGGGGCAGCTCGCTGGTCATGTGCATCAGCCTCAGCCCCATGCATTATCCCAACATGCTATACCTTCGTCTCGCTCGCTATCGTTCAATGCCATCCCATCTGGCCTTTGGTCTCTGGCCTCCAGCCCAGCCTCTAGTCTCTAGTTGGCATCAGGTCCTCCGCCTCGGTCTCGCCGTCGCGGCCCATTCGCCATGTCTCTGATGGCTCTTGTGGTCTGGTCTGCGCCGTGGTCTGCAGGCGCTCCAATTTGGCGCCGCACGGGGAGTGGCTCCCCTCTAGGCTCGTGAGCTAGACTAACAGGAGAGACCCGTCCTGGGGCGCCTCTGCCTGACGTTATACCTCTCGCCCTTGGCTCATCTTGTTGCTGGCCTGGCTCGGCCAGGTTTGTACTGGTCCTGGTTGAGTTAGGCTGGGCTTGTAACTTGTGAGCACATACGCACGCACTCGCACTCGCACACGCCCCCCAGATGGATGCAAATGGGCATTGCATCTCGATCTGCGCATCCTCTAGTTTGGTATTGGTTGGCCCGTGGTTGGTCGGTTGGTTAGTTGGAGAGCGACCTGTTCGTCTGTTGGTTCCTGAAGCGTCGTGGTGTCTGTTCCGTATCGCTTCGCCTTCGCCGTTTGCTTTGCTGCGTGTTCCCTTGGTTTCGCCTCTCTTTCCCCTTCTGTTCCGCTGCCCTCTCGACCTCCTCCCTCTCGGTCTCGCCTTGGCCTTCGCCCCAGAGAACAGGGCCACTCACTCGCTTGTCTTGTACCTTAAGCCATCTTCTCTTGTCATGACCTATCCTGTTCTATCCTGTCCTATCTCGTCCCGATCCACTAGCGATCCTTGCCCCCGTCACCACATCCCAAATCCAAACAATTTTTTTAACCCATATGCACTTTGCATGCCCCCTCGCCAATTTACCCGAGAATCATCTTGCTTGACCGCATCTTGAGGCGCCCCTAGTGGTAAAAGCTAACTGCAACCCGGGAGAGCTCCCCTTCTTAATTGACCCACCACCAACACAATTCACTGTGGTCATTTCTCTCATCTTGTCACTTCTTCTGCCTCTTCTCACCGGACTTCTTGATCTTCGTCTATACGTACCCCCGTTCATCTCCATCCCTGTCGTTAAGACGCATGATTGGGTATCACGCCCGAAACTCAACTTAGGTCGACATGCGTCGACAACCCTCGTCGCAAGTCCTCTATTTATGACAAAAAGCTGCCCTGCTTTAATGACACCACCCCCAATGTCGACCGGGTTTCATCCGCCTATTAACTTCTCCAACCCTTCTCAACCGTCCCCTTCCTTCTCCTTCTCCATGACTCTACCGTCGTACCAATGCACCATTCGGGATGACCGCGCATCCCAGTGTGTCGCGCAAAGCTGCAACCTCGCACACGACACCATCGCCCGCTCGGCCCGGCCCTTTTTCTCTATTCCATCTCCCTCCGCTTCCATGACCGCCCTCCCGCCTGACAGGTTCGTCCGCTCGCTGCTCAGCGGCGTGAACCCGGGTCTCTCAGTTCAAGAGCTTGAGGCTATTCCTTCGCCAAGATTTCAGCTTCTTTATAATGTCAAGGTCTCCGAGGGGCCCAGTCTCCTTCTCGCTCTTTCGCCCCCTGCAGTTATGCGCCTACTGCGTTGCGAGAAGTCATCTATCGCCTCCGAGGCCGCTGTCTTGAAGTGGCTATCGGGGCTGTCAGGCTCTAAGGGGAAAAAGACACCAGCAACCCAAAAAGAACCGGCCGTGGCCAACAAGAACCCGGACGAGTCCCTGGGTTGTCAAAGGGCCATCAATC
Source organism: Calonectria crousiana (assembly GCA_013406985.1). NCBI lineage: Eukaryota > Fungi > Ascomycota > Sordariomycetes > Hypocreales > Nectriaceae > Calonectria > Calonectria crousiana. The sequence continues at coordinate 1,184,702 of VTGD01000001.1, read as the reverse complement.
ATTTATCTGAATACTTACCCATCCTCGTCAGGCATGATTCTATGGGTGGCGGTCCAGCCGTTGAGTACAACCTCAGCAGACCACCCCGTGGTGTAGCCATTACTTCTCTTTCGCGGTCACTCACCTGTCGAGAACAAAGGACTATTGACTTCCAAACGGGTCAGCTCCTCCGCCGCATATCATCACAAGTCTCACCAAACCGGAGGTTTGGCGTCGTCGCTGACGTTTTATCGGTTCAACCCTCGTCGTTTCAAGCTCGGCGATTTGAGGGTGGGCTACATTCCACACGAGGCGCCGATTCTTGGTCCGTCGCCTTCCACGCCATGCTAGAATCTGTCCTGCGAGATGGTGAGGACTTGGCTATCATGATTAGTTACGGGGCTATAAGGCGGCACTTTGACCGCTTTGAGCACTTGTTGGATGCTGTCACAAAACCTCGCCTAGTTGTAGTTGACGCTGGAGAAGACACTAACACCCTGGTCTTCCGATCTGTAGACTCAGGAAAGAAGGGCAGCTCGCTTTCAGAAAGCCTAAATGGAAAGCGGCCCGAGACTAAATCCACGAGGAAACCATCGATTCGGTCTGAAGTTAATGGCGTTCCGGCAGTGGATATCCAAAACTGCAACGACGATACGGATAGCGAAGACGAGGAAGATTATAAGCACTTATCAGAATCTCAAGGAAAAGGACATGTTGAGGTGACGGGACTGCGACAGTGGACGAACTGTCTATTTGGGGACCCTCTCATTGCCTCAGTCTTTCATAAAAATCCAACGCGGGCCTTTTGGAGCGGCTTTGATCGGCCCATCCCCGGAGCCGACGACACAGAACCCTTGGCGGCTAGCATGGTAGAGGATGAGCCGAACGCTCATATCCGACTGTTACTTTACGAGTGCTACCACGCCATTGTCGCCGTCGTCCGCGAGTATTACCGCCCCCAAACCGATAGCAGCAAACGAGAGCTCGCAGCCCGGAAGCAATTAAGCACAGTCCTTGCCCAGTTGGATCAGTTGGATGACTTGGGTGCCCCCAGAAGGAGACGGCCGAGCGGCGAAGTGTCGCCAGCAAAGAGACCGAGGCCGGGGGGTGACGATGAACATCAAGAGTGCCCTCTGGGGATTTTCATGAAATAGACTTTGTTTTTTGTTTTTTTTTCGAGGGGGTTTTGTGTGTGATGGATGATAGACATACAGTTATGGGACATGACGCAGCGATCTTTATAATGAATGATGGGTACTTCAACCAAGCATGATCATGAATAACAATACTTTTTTTAAAAGATCTCTCATTTCTCATCTCCGTGTATGGTTTGTGTCTGAAGACATCCCATTTTCCTCTTCATCATCCCCATCATCCTCATCCCTTGGTAGTTGGAACCCCATCATGCTGAGCATGTTGCCTGTGGGGCCAGCCACACCAGCTTGGCTCTTGAAGCTCTCGAGGAGGTTCTTGGCCAGGTTATAATCTATGTCAACCTCCTCTTCGCTATCTTCTTCGTCTTCATCTTCATTATCCTTGGGTATGGCTTGCGCGGTTTTTTTGCCAGTGTTTCCTGCAGATTCTGCCTTGTCTTCGAGACGAGGCTTCTTCTTCTCTGTTGCTGGGTCCAGCTTGAGAGCGCCGTGCCGATTCAGCTCCGCTTCAAACTCCGAGGCTAACCTTCTGATTTCCTCGTCATCTTCATCGCCAGGTTCAGGCTCCCCCCGTGGCGGTTTTGCTGGCTCTTTACCCTTGGTCTTGATTGTAGTTTTCGTTTTTTGTTCCGCAGCAGGAAGTCCCATCATCTCCTTCATCATGCGTGCGAACTCATCTTCGTCAAAGCTCACATCCTTGTCTTTAAATTCGTCATCCTCTTCAGAGTCTTCGTCATCAATGTCCATGTCATCTAGCTCAATGTCATCTACTCCTGCAGCGTCATCATCATTGAGGAAGGCTTCGAACCGAGACACAATCTTGCGAAGGTCGACCTGCGTCTTCACATCACCGAATCCTGAACTTACGCCTCGCTCTCCCTGAGCCCTTTTGCCCTCGAGTTCCCGCTCAAAGTCCTCATAATTGATGTCCATCCAATTTTCGCTGTCGTCCCTTTCCACATCCTTCCATGACTTGATATCCTCGCTTGACGCTAAGGCATCATCCCCGTCCTCGGCCAGATCTTCAAGGACGATGGCGAGTTCTCGGAGAACTCTGCTCTTACTGGTATGTGCGTTGGCAGCAAGCATTTCAAGACCACACGTCAACTTCATACCGATGTCAAGCCTTGCCAATTCACTTTTCGTATGAGTGGATGATGCCTGTTTTTGTGCTCTTTGAAACACATCTCGCCAAGCCGAGGGTGCTTCAAAACGCTGCGATCGCAATTGGGCGAAAAGGACTTTGCTGAATTTTACAGAGACCGTGACGAGGTCCTCTGGGGGGAATGTAAGTGGACTCGAGGGTGAGGTAATACGCTTGAGGCTGATGGCATCCCTGAGGTAGAATATCTCAACAGCGGGTGCCACGGACTTGGGAAGCGAGTGAAGGACGTGGGCCACTTTACGTGGTATTGTCGTCAGCGAATGGTGAACAGAGTCGGATATCTGAGAAGGGTACTTCTCAAGTCTGTAGAAGGCCTCTGCTTCAATAGAAGTTGAGTAGACAAGTGCGTCTCGCTTCGTCTTGATGGCTTCGACGGCGATGGGCAAGGAAAGGTTCCTGTTGCTCAGCCCAACCTCATTCTTTAATGGTATAATGAACAGTTTTCCATCGTGGATCCATACTCGATTGTAGTCAATCTCGGGGTTCAACCATTTCGGTAACACATTCGCTGCTTCCACTAGGAGGAACTCGCCATCGGTATCAAAAACCCGAACCCAGAGAGTAGGATGAGATTTCGTCAGTTCCCTGAGAATGTACACAATAAGCCACTCATCTTCGACGGCGTCACTGTAGTCGGTTGTTCCATGTAGGAAAGTAAGTCCTGGATCAAATGTTAGCAAAATGTTGTAGGAGGAAATTGAAAGCATACCTTGCTCGTTTTTCAACTCCAGGTTAAATTCTTCTTTTTGCCATATGTAATCCTTCGTCAATGAGTTGGAAAGATCCAGGGCTGCTTTCCGGATTGATTCGATACGAGAGAGCTGCTTCCGTCCTTCTGGTTGGGCATCATCAAGTATGAAAAGGAAATATTCGATAGAGTTGTCTGGCAACCGGTTTTCAAGGCTGGGTTGGTCTGATAGCGGTTCTTCGGCGCTCATTTCCGGGTCCCCCCTGGCATCCATCCTCCTAATTCAATATAAAAGCAGAAATTATCTGCAGCAGTACATTATCCGATCTTCAAAATAGATCAACCCAGTCACACTTTTCATGTGCAGCCTCAGCCTGCAGGGTAATGGTGATGCACGGTGGGGTCAATTGCAAGTCGAACAAATAAAACACGCTAAATCGAGAGCGGTAATTATGTACCCCACAACACCAAACACGTTCCCAGATACCTTGACGCGTATAGTAGATACATCTTTAGAATGTATTGCGACGGACATGCTGCTGCCATTTAAACGACCCCTAACCGCAGCTGCTCTTTTCCCACTCACCACAAGGCGCATACCCGCGCTCTGACAATAGCATCGTCCAGTGCCTTTTTCGTCTCGTCTCCTCCTCGCATCATCACTCACGCAGCCTTGTGCGCTGCTGCCATGCCGCCTACAAAGCGGTCAAGACATGTCGTTGAGGCAGATGATGGAGATGATATCGCTGACACCCGTGTGGCGCGCTCAAGCCTACAGCTTGATGAAGCGGTAAGCTCTCGATAGTTCTACTTCCCACTACCTGGCTTCTTTCCCGGCTAAACTGCCCTAGCGTAAACGGGCTCGAATTTCCATCGATAATCAGACAAACGAAGAAGTCTCCCAGCGAGATGAGACGCCGAGCTCCGAAAGCGATGATGAAGCCGACCGTGATCGCCCAGATACCCCGCCTCAGACCCAATACGAGCTCATGCGAGATGCTGGGTTCAAGCATTTGGACAACACCGATTGGGACGATCAGCAGGCCACCCAAAAACTCATGCGAAGACCGACAAATCTGGGCAACAACATGGTATCTGAGGGTGGTATTATAGAATGCATCGAATGCATCAATTTTATGTGCCATACAAAGCTAGTTGTCGAGCTGGGACCTCTCATCAACTTTATTGTGGGTGAGAATGGAAGCGGGAAAAGCGCTGTGTTAACAGCCCTTACACTTTGCCTGGGGGGCAAAGCCAGCGATACCAACCGTGGAGGAAGTCTGAAATCCTTTGTGAAGGAAGGTTGTGAACATGGCAGCTTGAAAGTCACAATCAAGAACGCAGGGACAGATGCCTACATGCCGGAAGTATACGGCGAATCTATCACCGTTGAGCGCAACTTCTCCAAAGCTGGTGCCAGCGGTTTCAAAGTAAAAAACGCTGCCGGCCGGACTATCTCAACCAAGAAGCAAGAGGTGGACGAAATTTCCGAGTGGTATGCCTTGCAGATTGGAAACCCCTTGACTGTATTATCACAGGACAATGCACGCCAATTCCTTAATTCGGCATCTCCCGCCCAAAAATACAAATATTTTGTTTCTGGTGTTCAGCTAGAACAGCTAGACAACGACTACAAGATGTCACAGGATACGCTGGACAGAACCTTGATTCTCAGGGACGACCTCACCGCCAAGATTGCTTCTGTCAAAAAGGAGATGGAGGACGCACATCGACTCGCCGAGACAGCACAGAAAAATCAGAGCCTACGCGAGAAGGCTAGGCACTACCGAAATCAACTTGTCTGGTCCCAGGTGGTAGAGCAAGAAAGGCTCCTGGCCGAGCGTAAGGAGAGCATTTCAAAACGCACTATAGCTATTACCGAAGCAGAGCAGTACTGTGAAGAGATGACCCAGGCTCTTGCAACTATGGAGGAAAAGTTGGAGAGAGTCAAGCGGGCCAGGGAGGACCTTAACGCGGACCGAGAAGCTTTTGATGAGAGAATCCACGAGGCTGAATCTGCATTCCAAGCAGCAAAAAGGGAGCTGACAGAGTTACACTTGGAAGAGCGAGATGCCCACAGCCGCCTCAAGACGGTAAAGGAGGACATTAAATCCTCCGAGGCTAAAATTAGGGAAGAGGAACAGCGCTTGAGTGAGTCGACAGGTTCTGCTCGTGCAGAAAAGGATGCCGAACTTGCCGAAGCAATATCGAAGGAGAAGGGTCTGCAGCAAGAGATTGATGAGGCAACACAGCATTTACCCATTCTTCAAGGTACATTGGCAGAGATTGAACAAGGCGATAGAAAACACCAGCAAGTAAAAGAGAACAAGCGCAAGGAAATTGTGGCTGCAGAGCACCAAGTTCGGGATCTCGAGTCGAGCACTGGCTCTGCCTTGGATGGCTTTGACAGGGATATGCATCACCTTATCCGAGCCGTTGAGAATGACAGTGGCTTTCAACAGAAGCCCATCGGACCCATCGGCTCTCGAGTTAGACTCTCAAAACCAGAATGGTCTGGCGTACTCGAAAAAACACTTGGTGACGCACTAAATGCCTTTATTGTAAGGAACAAACCTGACCAATCTCGACTATCACACCTCATGCATCGGGTCGGGATGAGAAAGCCACCCCCGATATATATCGCATATGCAACACAAATCGATACCAGAAGTCAAGAACCTGATTCCCAATTCGATACAATTCTGCGAGTACTCCAATTCGATGACGATGTAATTCGATCACAACTTATCATCAACAACCAGATAGAGAAGGTGATATTAATCAACGAACGCACAGAAGCCCAACGAATCATGGTGGACAATGTTCCTCCGCATAATGTGGCTGCCTGTATCTGCTTCCATGATGGAAAAGGGAAGCGAGGCCATGGGTTGCGAATAACCAACAGAAACGGCTCGATAGCGACAAGTCCAATCCAACCCTCGGGACAGCGCCCCAGGATGCAGTCAGATTCGGCACGGCAAGTGGCACTACACAAAGAAAACTTGAGACAGTTAGGCTTGGAAATGCGTGAGATTATGAGTGAGGAACGCCGATTACACCAAGAATTGCATCGATGCAAGTCGGAGCTCGAAGGGCATCGCAAGAATTCGAAACAGCTTGAAAACAAAATTCGCCGAACACAAGCTGATGTAGAACGTATCTCTATGGAGCTTGATAGCTTTGAAGGCGTTGATGATCGGCTAGTAGCCCTACGAGCGGGACTTGACTCAAAGCGCGAGGAAGAGGTCGCCCTTGGGAACCAGTATGGTGCTCTAAAGGTTGCCAAGAGAGAGCTTAATGCCAGGTCTGAAAATGCCAAGCGAAAGTTAGAGGCTGAGAAGGTGGAGCGGGACGATTTCCAGAGCAAGGTCAACAAGGCACAGGAAAAAATCAACACGCATGAATCCATGAGGCGAATTGCAGTCTCTAATAAGAACGATGCCTTCGAGAGGGTAGATATCGAAAAGGCCGAAAAACGGCGCGCAGAGCAGAAGCGAGACGACAAAGCCAAAGAAGTAGCTGAGTTCACTGAACAGGCTCAAGAAATGGCACCTGATCGTGTTCATATCCCTGATGATGAAAACCACCAAAGCATCGAGAAAAAATATGAAAAAGTACGAGAGCAGTTGGCCCAGAGAGAGAGGCGTCTTGGAGCAACGGACCAGCAAATTTACGATCGTGCCACCGAAACCCGCCAAAAGTACGACAATGTCATGAAGCAAACACGAGACGTGGATAACACTATTGCTTCTCTGAAACGTGCCATCGAACACCGCCTTCATCTTTGGCGCCAGTTCCAGAGACAAATCAGTGCTAGGATCCGCATTCAATTCAACTATCTCCTGAGCGAACGTGGTTTCCGAGGCAAGATTGAACTTGACCACCGCGCACGCAAGGTCTTGATCCAGATTGAGCCCGATGAGACGCGCAAAAGCTCTGCTGGCAGAAACACCAAGACGTTGTCGGGTGGTGAAAAGTCCTTTTCGTCAATATGCATGCTTCTCTCAGTTTGGGAGGCTATTGGCTCGCCAATCCGGTGCCTCGACGAGTTTGACGTCTTTATGGATAATGTGAATCGTGCCATTAGCACAAACATGCTGGTAAGTGAAGCCCGGTCTAACGTAAGACATCTGAGAGGCTTGTCTCGAAACTAACGTGGATTTGGTCTTCAGGTGGATGCCGCACGTCGCTCTGTATCACGGCAGTACATTCTCATCACGCCCAATGCCATTGAAGGCCGTGCCCGACTGGACAAGGATGTCAAGATTATCAAGTATGTCACAAACATCCACAATATGAGTGGTCATTTTCGTTACTAACCTACTTCCCCCCCCTCACAGATTAAATGATCCGCGCCAACGAACTCTCGTGTAAGGGATCGGACAACGCAGCTTAATAAAAAGCAAAATACCTGGGACCTGGGTGTCATTGACAGCACTGGCAAGGCGCTTTGGGTGTTAACATGAAGGGCTGGGGTTCTTGGAGTTTCAGGCAGTAGCGGCGTCTCGGACCCAAAAGGAAATACGGATAGGTGGAACATAACATAATCTCAATGCTTCTATGTACGTCGGCGAGGGTTTTTGGTTGGTGATAATGGTATTACATAGCTCATACACTATCATACAGGCAACTGGAAGTTCGGAATGTCGTCTTCTAAGCAGAAGTGTTCAAATGCGAGCCCCCTTGCTTCTCAAGACATTTACGCCAGCGTTGAAAGTGAAACCGGCCCACTGGCCTAGAGACCCGACAATGCCGCCGAGAGACTTAACCTCACTGAGTCTTCGTTTGAGGAACTGCCTCGTTTCGATGAAGTTAGGAGAGCGGTCATTGGTCATGAACAATTCGCTCGTGCTGTAAATCATTGACAAGCTTGCACGCTTGGTGTACCATGAGGGATCGACAGCCTTGTCGCCAGCAAGGAACCAAATCTCATCAGACAGGGCAGCCAATTCCTTGAGGGACGCAGGTACGTAGCTCGGTTGGGCCATGATAGCCAATGCCTAGAGAATGCTGTCAGCAATTCGATGCGAAATCTATTACGCCGTTAGGTGTCGGCCCACCTCTTGCCATCGATCCAAGACGTGTTGGTTAGCCATCAGGCGCTCCCACGTCAACTCCTCCACCCGGGTGGCGATTCCTGGCCTTCTTGGCTTTCCATCTTCTTTGAAAAGTTCCTTGCTACGGGCGGCTAGAGCCTCTCGCTGAGAGACAAGGTGATATTTGATGAGGCTGAATGGACCTTCGGGGAGAATGCTGGCGCTGATGTCGAGATACCCAGCGTCGCGGGCGCCGAGGCCCAGCGCTCGTTGGGAGAAGCCATGCTCGGGGATGTGCTTGTAGGCGGCGGCCAGTATGGCCTTCTCGGCGTCGCCAAACGGGCCGGGGGGTGATGGGTGGTCGTAGGAGTGGTACAGACAGTTGGTGGTTCGTCGAGTTGCGATGAGTAGGTGAGTCCGCAGGGCGCATTGCCTGGGAATGAGGCGGGCAGGCGCTGACATTTCGGTTGTTCTATCCTGTATACTTCGAACTGACGCAATTGCACTTCAAAAGTGGCAGCAGCACTGGTTGATATTGAGCTGTATATCGTCCAAGTCTTGATTCTAAGGCTACGAATTTCCCAATGGCGGCTGCACGTTTTTGAGATGGTAGTTTGACGTGGGGCGATTGACCAGATGGAGCTCGGGCCATCTGACTACCCGGAACCACCCCATTCAGTGCATCCCTTTCTCGGCTCCTTAGTTACCCTAAAGTATCATAATGGATTGTCTTGAGCATCGATCCACCGGAACATCGCCAAATTCCCGACAGCATGTTGTGGATTAGAGATTAGGTCCCATCTAGGTAACGGGAAGTTGCAGCGACGTCCCGTTGGTATGGTATAATGATTGTGATAGAATAACTCAACTTGCGGGCCTACCTCTTTCCACCTCCTTGTCCGGGGCAAAAGCTGAACTATAAGTAGCGCTCCACATGAATTGTTGCCTGGAGTCTAACGTGACTGGAAACTGCATAGCGTGGGATCCGCTGGTAACCTTGATGATCAGATCTATCATGCTTGTTGGTCCATTTCGAGTATCCCGTTGGACTCAGCGGCTTTCGCCTACCTCATTTGGCGCGGGCTGCCCTGTGATACCCTTTTGGTCTGACAAGACTTTATGATGATCCATTCGCCTAGACATGCGGGCGGCAGAATACAATGCACGAGGTTCCGATGAGGAAAAAAAGGAGGATCAACAGCACCACATACAAGACCTGGTTTCTTATTTACATCTTGTACTTCATTCTGAGGTTTACCAGTCTGTCATGCTTTTTGGTGTGCTGTGTTTTGACTCGCTCGCTTGTTGGTAAGCTGGGACTCGTAAGTGCCGCACTAGTGATGTGGGCACAGCGGATATCTGGCAGACTTTTACGCCAAGTTGGTTGTTGGTAGGGGGTGATCCTCCCTTGGAAGCCATGTGCCACTTTAGTCGTGAGCTGACCAGTCGCATCGATTATCCGAGGGACAGGTCCGTCATATCAAAAGACCAGCCTCGCAGGGACATAAGCCCGGCCGCCATGGCTTGGACCCGCCCACACACCACACACGGCTTGACGAATATGCCCCACGGTGCATCAATATCTGCGTTACTTCCTGATCGCCAGGCTCTTTCTGACAACATCACTTCCAAGAGGATGGAGGAGAAACTGTAAAATGTCACCCGGAAAGACAGGATACAGCAGGGAGACCGATTGGCTAGATACCTTGTTGAACCATCTGGTGAGCTGCCCGTGTAAGGGTGCGAACTTTATTCGTACGGCGTGGAAGTTGGCACACCAATATCAACCAAAGTCGCTATCCACACCACCACCGGTTCGAGGCTGCAACGGCGGGGAGGGCTTGCGTGATACACAGTTTCGGATGGGACTGGTGAACTGGCCGGTACGGTCCATGTTTGGCTCCCTAACTGAGGGCTGGCTGTCGACCCCCTGTAACCCACGGCAAGTGATGCCACTGATTCCAAACGCGGACTGGGCTGCACTTTCGGAACCACTGCCCTGGCAGCAAGGTCGGAAGCGTGTGACGGGTCGTCTCCCTGCAGCAATGCTTGCAGTCCCCAATGTCGCGGCTTGGAAATAGCGGAGGAGAGTGCACTGATGACATTCGTGAGCTGAACCCTACGGCTGGAGAGGGCCTGGTTGTGTTGACTCGGGATTTGCGGATATATTCAATGGGACTGGGTCCCAGGTAATGCAAGATGTGGGCTGGAGGCGCAGGCTTGACAGCACGCTGGCATTCAAGTGACCATGCATGACGAGTTCATTATTCGCATCATTCACCTGAATCGATTGTTGCTTGGTTGGCCGTCCTTTGGCATCATGAAGATGGCGTAGCGAGTGTCGATTCCCAGTTGGTAAACTGACCTGGCCTTCTTGGCAAGAGCCACACCTCAGCGACTCACCAGGATCGGTGCCCAAGGGAATTAATCTTGGTGTGTGAACACTGAGGTGATGCAGACAAGGGTTTGTCGGCATCATGTATCAAGCCGCTTCGAGCGGCTTGCAGTCTGTGGTCCACCAACGAGCTTGGCTGGCGCGAGCTGATGGATGGCGTTGGCCATGCCTTGGCCCATCCGCGCCATCAGCAGGGCCCCACTCGGCAATTAACTATAACCAATGTGTAACTTGTTCTGTAATGAGTGAACTTTTGGCCAACTCAAGGTGAGCATGGCATTGCTGACGGGAAACTGCTTGTGTGTCTTGAATACATATTGAGAGTTCAATGGGGACAGACAAAGGAGAGCTCGATGAGAACTAGGCTGAGTCAATGTGGTAAATGTGACATCAAGTAGGGTCCCCTACTACAGCGGATACGGGATCCGCGACAGAGGACTCAGTGGCGTGTGGTATGCTGACTGACAGAGCCGGGGCCTTCTGGGCGCAGACTGGTGGATGGCCCGCCTGTTGTACCGAGCACGTCAGCGGGTGGGTAGGAACTGGTGGAGGGAGGGCATTGGCAAGCACCAGCAGACGAGCACAAATTGCTGGGTCTATTGGCCGCAGCTCGCATGTGAATCAGATGTGTTAGTCGGGGTCTCTGGGCGGACCGTGATCGATGCGAGCGCCCTAACAAGCTGGGTGCAGCGACTTGAAGACCGTGAATTTTGTGTAGCATTCGTCTTCGTGATAGTGGATAAATGGCAAGCGGACAAGCGCGCGGAGGTCAGGGTTGCCTATTGTATGGGGTACATGTAAAGTGGAATGTTGGGATGGATACCTGTCTGCGACCTAATGTACCAAGTAGGTAGGTATGGATTATACGGTGCCATTTTCCGCTGGATATGCACAGTATACGTTACGTTACCCGTGATAGATGGACGAGAAGACGGTGGGTGAATTCGTATTGACCAGGTTCAAGGGCAAGGCTAGCACAGTGCTAATGGTGGCTACATTTCTCTGATTGATTCTCCGATTGATGTCTACCTCGTATTTTCTTGAATAGGCTCTGGCTGATCTTGCCAGGTGGAGAACTTCATACAAGAGGGAGGACTTGACCATGATATTCTATCCAAACCTGGCCTCTGCTTAGGGCATGTCACTCCCTAGGTTGCAAACAGAGCTTTTACGACGAGACCCTGCTCAGTACATGCATGTCGCAGACTCCCCGCCTAGCTGACAGCTACTCACATTTGACTAACTCATGCGGCCACATTGCGAACGATCCAGCGTAGCCGCGTGCCGGCACATCCTTTTCATTCGAATGGTACTTTCTTCAATTATCCGCAGCGGCACCAGTCATTCCACGCCATTTTCCTGATCGGAAATTCCTTATTGGGTTCGCACTGCCTTTTTCTCTAGAAGAACCGCATAGATTTGGATGAGAATGGACGTCTTACCTTGTTGAAAGGCCCGCGCACCATATATCGCCAATCTACCGAAGGCGGTAGGCCTAAGTATACGCCAGATAATTAAGCTCCCATCTTCTCCTACCCGGCCCCTCCCAGGTCGTAAACTTAGGCCGTACTTTGCGCCCCGTACGTAAACCCGAGTGTCGTTATCCACCTGGAAGCGGATTCTTCTCCCCGGTCAACCCCAATCACCGCGACGAAGCATGGATGCGACTGTGATTGTGACTGACGGGCATCACGGTGCCAGCAACTTGCAGGTTCCGGCATTGCCTCTCACTGAAATCGCCTGCCTTAACGAGGTACTTGCCCTGCTAAGACAAGGGTAATCCAACGCCACCAAGCTTCACCTTGCACCACCACCACCACCGACCGCCGGCAACCCGTGCCAATTGAATCAATCACCTGCCATCGCCGAGACGTGACGGGCGAGACATACACACTCAGACAGGGTCAAGGACACTGTAGTGCATACGTTGCGGGAGCACACGAAGCTAGGAAGAGGCGAATCAAGCTGTCAGAGTCAGCTCACTGGGCTCTCGTTGGTAGGTGCCCCTCCTCTGCCACATTCAGCCCTGTGACCACCAAAGCCAAGGGACCAACACTAGGTCCTTGGTCGCCCGCGGTGGCTGGAGCCGAAGCTGGAGCTGGAGCTGGAGCTAGAACCTGGCTTTGCTGCGGGAGCGGAATAGCAGCAGTCCCAGGCCGTAGGTGCCGCATTGCAGCACCCCCTCCCTTCCTCCCCATATCGCTTTTGTCGGCGAGATCTGCAGTCATTAGCTCCAAATAACGACCGTCAAGACACCACGACGTGCATCCGCAAGAGGCTTTGGGAGAGCTGTGCTTGGCGCAGGCCTTCGTCTTGCGTGTGCAGTACCTTGTTGGTGCATTTCCTAATTTGCCCAATGATGTTGCTGCCTTCTGATTGCTCGCAGTCGCTAAATTGTCGCCCCTGCGCCAACAGGATCAAAGGAAAAAAAAACAAGGAACCCAAGAAAAAAAAGCAAGGCCCAACATGACCATTGGAGTCCATGCTGCCCAGTCTGACAAAGCCGCCCCTGCCTCGAGCGCCATCTCGTCGCCCTTTGCCGCCAGCCTGTCGTTGTCGTGGTCATCGTCCTGGTACGCCATACCTGTCCCCATTTTAATGTAGGTACGGAAGGGTAGGGTAGCTTGCGTCGTGGGCCCCCTAGTCGACTCCTGGGTCCGGGCACCTTATTCGTCGCCTGGTGCCCTCCACCTCATCAACGCGTCTTTTCTTTTTGCGACAGACAAGGCACTGACAGAGACGAGACCGCCGTCAACAGCTGCTTTCTTCGCGCTGCCCCAGTTGTTCCTCCCCCCTCCCCAAAGCCCAAGCAAGCCCGACACGAATCGCCCGTGCTGCAGCCAGCTTGCATTTATGCGACACTCGACATTCTCTGGCTGACTCCGGACCAGTGGCTTGTTTTTGCCTGCTCTGCCCTTCCCTAGCTATCCCGCAGTCCCTTTGCGACGTGGACACCGGACACGCTGCCCTCCACCTATCCAGACTGGCTGCTCGTCCCTCACCACGCGACAAGGACACCCTCCCACCCCCCAAAAAGGTCTCTTTCTCTTGTAGAGCATAGCTGCCATGGGTATGTCATCATCTTCGGTTGCCTTCTCTGTCACTCTGCTCGGTGCTGGCCTCCGTGGCGGGCACTCTATCGCTCCAGACGCGCGCCTGCGCCTGTTGAGAAGCGTGTCGTCGCCCAGCTTTGCCCGTCCCTCCTCCCTCCTTCCGCTCTGCCTTGCGTCGCTCTGCCTCCCCTCTACCCAGTCTGCTCCCCTAGAGCCTGCTCAGACGGCCCGGCCCTGAGCCTCACAGCCTGAGCCCGAGCCCGAGCCTGAGCTTCACCAAAGCCCAAACCCTCGCACGCCTGAGTGTGTGAGCTTGACCCAAGAGCTTGAGCTTCCTGTCTGTTCCCCTTCCACTCCTGGAGTGTCCTCATCAATCAATGTGATACCACCTCTTGCTTGATGCACCTCGGAGGCCCCATTCCACCCGAAGACGTCTTCCCGGCCGCTTCTTTCCCGTCGCCTTCCCCCAATACACTGCATTATCAAACCCCCTTACCTGCATGTTTCCCGCCCGATCCACTCGCCGCTCCCCTCTACCTCTGCCACCCCTCCACCATCTCAACCAAGCTACCCTCACTCCCCGTTATTTCAACAACTCTTCGCCTTTCCTCGCTTTGCTTGCCGTTGGCTCTGGCACGGAGATATTCTCTTGAGTTTTGTTTCTAACGCTTACCTTTCTATAGCTGATTCAGGCGATACCTACCGACCCGTGAGTAGTCTGAGTCTTTCGATTCCGTCCCCATATCCTCCTTACCTCTTACGCAACCCGCCGCTGGTCATTCTGCGCGAGGACATGTGCTTTCCCCGCGCCATTACACAGCGGATGTTCCTGGCCGTTTGTGAGCCTCTTTGCCCCCGCTTCACCTTAAAGCTAGATCATTGGCGTTGCGGAATGCGTGAGGCCTTCGGCAGTTTCCGCTCATCCGAAACAAGTCGTTGCGACTGCTTGTTTTCCCAACGAGGACTGCTATTGCCGCTGCCGCTGTGCGCCGTCACCGGCGTTTGGCGCCTGAGGGGTTGAGCACCCATTCGCAGTGTCTTTTGGGAGTGAATCACTTCTTGCTTCGAGCGCGCGGCACTGGCCCCCACCCTGACCAGGCTCGCCGCATTCTCACATTCGCTTACTCTCCCCTCGCACTCCGCATTTTATACACGTCGCCTCTTGCGCCTCATGTTTGGGGAATGGAATTATCTTCTCCTTGTTCCTTAGCTAACCGAAAACAGCGCGAAAGGTCCCGATCACCTCGACGACGCTCCAGAAGCCCTGGTCGCTCAACTCGACGCCGGTCCTATTCCCCCCGCAGCCGATCAGCCAGTCGGGACGATTATCGCCGAGGCCGTGATCGCTCGCCCATGACTAGCACAGGTGCCGCCGGAGGAGGACCAAGTGCAGGATACAGTGGACAAGTTCCTCATCGATCATACGAGGAGAGGGCCGCCGCACGAGAACAAATGATGAACAACATTCGCGAATCATCTCAGCAAGACCGCCGAGTCTATGTTGGCAACCTTTCTTACGATGTCAAGTGGCACCATTTAAAGGATTTCATGAGACAGGGTGAGGCTTCGATGCCGCGGATTCTTTGGAGGAGTGACGTGGGACTGACGAGACGGTGATCTAGCTGGAGAGGTGCTTTTTGCCGACGTGCTATTGCTTCCAAACGGAATGTCGAAGGTGGGCTTCATCGCGTAGTCTTTGGTTGGCTTTCTTTTGTGGTTTTCTTCCCTCTTGGCCTTGTGGATGGTTGGGTTGACGGGTTGGGACGTTGTCCTGTGGTAATTGTAGGGATGCGGGTAAGTTGTTTTTTTCCGACCTTGCCGAATCTGTGTGAAGCTAATTCTTTGCTTAGTATTGTGGAATATGCTACACGGGAGCAAGCCCAGCAGGCTGTTGCCCAGCTCAGCAACCAGAACCTCATGGGTCGTCTTGTCTATGTTCGAGAGGTGCGATAATAATGACCTTTGGTCGTGCGAATTTTATGATTAACTTTGAGTTCCAGGACCGAGAGGCAGAGCCTCGCTTCATTGGCGCCACTGGTGGTAACCGCGGCGGCTTTGGCGGCGGAATGCCTGGTGGCTTCAACCCCGGGTATGGCGGCGGTGCCCCTGGAGGCGGCGGCCGCCAGATCTACGTTGCCAACGTTTGTTGCTCCCCCTTTCCTATAATTGTCATCAGGAGGTCGTTGACTCGAGTGTTTAGCTACCCTTCAATGTCGGTTGGCAGGACCTGAAGGACCTGTTCCGACAAGCAGGTAAGTAGTTTCCGCCTCCGTTTTCTGAGGCGGAGGGACTTCAAATAGGGAGTTTATCTAATTTGGTGTTGCGTAGCTCGGGCTGGAGGTGTCGTCCGCGCCGATGTCCATGTCGGCCCTGATGGGCGACCTAAGGGATCCGGAATCGTCGTGTTCGAGAGCCCTGATGATGCCCGTAATGCCATCCAACAATTCAACGGTTACGATTGGCAGGGTCGTGTTCTTGAGGTCCGCGAGGACCGATACGCTGGCAGTGGGCCAGGGATGGGCTTTCGCGGCGGCTACGGCGGCGGCATGCGAGGTGGGTTTGGTGGCGGCTTCGGTGGCCGTGGAGGCTTTGGTGGAGGCCGTGGCGGTTTCGGCTTCGGTGGCCGTGGTGGTGGTTTTGCCGGCGGCGCCCCTGGTGGTGGTTTCGAGGCACCTGCCGCTGCTTCTGTCCCCCCTAACGCTTTCACTGATTTTGCTACTGCCGGAACTGAGAGGAACGAGATCATTTTCGTTCGCAATGTGAGTTACTATTATTTGCGCTAACTTAACCCACCGACTAACTCCCCTTAGCTTCCTTGGTCCACTAGCAACGACGACTTGATTGAGCTTTTCACCACCATCGGCAAGGTTGAGCAAGCTGAGATCCAATATGAGCCTAGTGGTCGTTCTCGAGGTACTGGCGTCGTCCGCTTTGACACAGCTGATACTGCTGAGACGGCCATTGCCAAGTTCCAGGGTTACCAGTATGGAGGGCGTCCTCTTAACTTGAGTTTTGTCAAGTACCTTAACCAGCAGGGAGGCGATGTCATGGAGACTGAAGCTCATGCCGGCTTAACACAGGACCAGATCATGTAAAGCTGTCTCGATATCGACGGCGGAACGAGGCCTTTTGCACAATGATGAAAAAGCCCCATGACGATTTTTCTTTTGTTTTTTTTTTCTTTCCAGGGTGGCGCGACTTTCTCGTCTCGACCCATTTCCTTTCTACTGCGATTCATTCTTTGATTCAATTTCCTTCATGCGCGCAACATAACTGGGAGGCGCTGACGCTGGAATCTTTCCGGAATCATGGTTGATCTCGACGTCGACGAAGAACCGACACCTTGTAATACTTTGAGGACAGGTGGCAAGGAGGAACAGGTCATGGATTTAGCCACGTAACAGCGGTTTCGTTTTCGCTTCCCTAAGACGAGGTCTTGGCTACAACAGGCAGCAAAATCAAGAAAATGGGTTCTTTTAGTGAATGGGTGGATCGATGGTTTGGCCTGCTGGCCTTATAGGAGGTGACAGATGGCTCTACCTAGAATGTATCTTGAGTAATCATCTGATGGCTTTTTATGATTGACGGCTGGTGGTCTGGGTGAGGAGAGCGGCGCATTATATGCGTGGGTTTGCGTAGCATTCTCGGGGCGTATCGCAGTTTGTCCGGCCAGGAGTATGTGTCTAGTGCAGGTGTGTTTATATTGGCCACGAGTTAGCATTTACCTTTCACAATTGTTGGCGTTGGGGTGGTCAGACCAAGTTGGTGTTGATTGATAGTGACGATGAGCCCATGATGTTGAGACGGGTTTTTTTCTTTTTGGCACCGACATTGTTTTAGTAATAGGCATGCAAATAATCGTACCTAGTATGTGCCTCCTGGTAGTGTACCGATGGTTTATGCTTGTCCAGTCTGTATTTTTGGTGATTATTTTGTTTATCGGTAGCCTCATATTAAGTCATTGCTACGGACACGATTTTGCCTTTGATATGCTTGATATAGTCAAGTTGACTAAGAGTAGTTGTCGGACATGTACATCCATCCAAATGGAGAGAAATAGGTGAATACACCCTGGGCTACAGGATTATTATGTTCGATCGAAGATTTGGTGACGATTGGGCTGGATGAGCTTATAAGGATGGAGGATTTGACCGTAATAAGTTGAAAGTTTTGATCTAGGCGTAACAAGAGCTTGCGCAACGAGTGCAGCTGCCGCCTGAGGATATTACAACGCAATAATTACTTTCTCTTCATCATTAATCATCATGCTTTTATGAATGATAAATGTGTAATATTATTTCATTAATCTAAGGGCTGGATCGCGATTGCATCGTCCATTCAAGATAGAGACTAACGGTTTTGGCTTGACGTGGAAATACTCGTCCATCTTCATAATGCTAGTGCATTTTTCCCCACCAAGAACTAACTGGTATAGCGAGCGCTTCCATGCCACAATCTTGGAAATTCCCTGTTACGCTAATATTTTATATTCCTCTAATGCATAGCCGTGGCTGGTTAGGAGATATGAATGTGTGCCAATCGATGAGATCTTCCTCAGTACAATGGGTTTATCCACTTCGATCGTGTGGGAGACATCTGTATCGCTTGCAGCTGTACTGGGAGCCAAGAGAAACCATTGACAGGCTGGCGCTTTGCCACCTTGAAGCTCGAAATCCCTGCGATTGTATTGAACCTCAAGAAGAAATGGGTTGGTAGAGAGTGTTGGGTTCAAGTTATCCCCATTGGAAAACTTGAAATTTTGCATTAGTCCTAGGTAAGATTTCTCTGACGCTACGCATTTATTCTTCCTCTAACAAACACATAAGAGAATCCCCTACAATTTGATGTATTGAAATAAAATGTGATTTATGCGCCATAATTTCGTGGCTAATCCTCGACTAGATTTCAGTTAGAGATCGAGAATTGGTGCCGTTAACTGGTCGACAGGTGCGATTCGTGACCGAGGAACTGAGAAAATAGCATCAACTAGAACAAGGGGATCATTGATGTAGACAGGCGCTCATTCCACCCTCTTTTTATCTTTATTCGAATTTATTCTCCTTGTGCACTTAATTCTACCTATGGGCGAGTGATAGAATAATTAGACAAGTTAATGCTTGGAGCCGCCCATGATCATGCTCCAAGCATGGGACTACTTACCCCGAAGGCAGTATTGTATTTGACAGGATGGTAATACAGTGGTATGATCACGGCAAGACCAGCGTTTGCTGATAGCAGGTACTGAGCAGGATGGTGATATAGAAGCCGGCTTTCCTCATCTAATCGCGTTTCCGACTCGGCACCGTTTTTACTAAATTTGCATAAAAACCTCCGATAATTAATTAAGCCGCAGCCTTCTTCTTCTTGGCTTTGGCCTTCTTCTTGCTTCGATCCCTGGGTTTCAACGCCGTCATTCCAGCTTTGCACACGTCTGCATACCGCGCATAAAAACTCTCTAGATCATCAGGCTGCACTATTGTCGACAGCTTGACTTTATTGGGTCGATCCTTTTTGGATTGGCCATTCGTAGCACGAATGATGACCGGCAGAGGCTTGTCCAGCACAGTGCTCTCATTCGAAGGACTGGGAGCATCCTGGCCGTAGGTCACTTAGGAGAACTTTCTTAGCACATTTGCTCATATTTGGAGGTACAGGCTTACACATTGATAGGGAATATTCCGGTGATGACTTACTGCGTTTCTGGGATAGGTACACGGCCCCATGATCACTGCCCTTGCGATGATCGAAGAGCTCACCCAACTTGGCGAAGAACTGTGGTCGCGTGTCAGCGGAGTTTGCCAAGTGAGAGGGCGAGCTGCCCGGAGTCGTTGCCATGCCAAATACAAGGGGGTATTCTGACCTCGTCATGGCTCATGTGTTTCGCTGCCATGGTGCTGCTACGGGCTGAAGTTGACGAATGCGGGATACAACTGGACCTCTTGAAATTGAGGTTGAGGTTAAGGAGGATTTAGGCGTGTGCTCCGCTATCCACTAGTTGCAATAGGACGTTCGAGGGGAAATGTGGCGTGCCGCCACTCAATAGGTGTGGCGCGGCTAGAGTGGCGGACCATCCGTGCCTTTTTTTTTTTTTGCTTTGGATTCATTGAAAGGCCCTGGTTATCACTGTATTTTTCATAACAAGCAAACTGCTTTCCCTCGCAATACGATCCCACACTCACAGTATGGTCCGAGGACATAAGAACTGTCTGTGATTTTTATATTTGATCCAAACCAAATGTGGAATATCTGAAGCGGGCTCATCACCATGTCAACCACTGTGCCTGAGCTTCAGCAGAAGCTTTTCAAACGCATGGGCTTGGATGCACCAGAACCAAGAGAACCCAGAAACCGCAAACGCGGCGGTCCGCTCTCTTCAAGAAAGGAGCAGCGGAAGGCGCAGAGAGTCCAAAAAAAGAGCCACATCTATTCAAAAATTTCAGAGCCTGAACGGAAAACTCAATCGCACAGGCCAGTGAGACGGGACAACAGACCTGAACAACCCACGAAAAAGAGAGTCCAACAACAACAAAAGGCTTCAGAAATAATTGAAGATGATGACAATGAGTCCGATGAAGCTGACGAAGAGCTGATGTCTCTGGGGGAGAGCGATGGAGCGGATACTTTTGATGAACTGAACGACGAGGATGATGAGGAAGAAGAAGTTGACGAGGATGATAAATCCAAGTCAAAGAAATCAACCGGAACGAAGGGATTGCCTAAACTGGTCCAGGAGAAACTCGCACAAGACGATGCAGAAATTGCCGAATTTGAGAGGAAATTGGGCATTAAGAAGGGCAGAAAGTCGCTACCCCAAGCATTCAAAGAAGATGGACTTGATGATCTGATGGGTGAGATGCACGCGGGCCTTGATGAGAGCGATGACGAAGACAAAAAAAGAAAACATGAATACGACGATTGGCTTGCTTCGAAGCGGAGGAAGACAATGGAGTCGTCCAAAAAAGTCAAAGTTCGAGAAGAATCTGAAGAGGACGATGGCTTGGACCTCAATGGAGAGTTCGAAGACGAGGAGAAGGATGAAAATATGCTAGACGGGGACGAAAATGAGGATGTGGACATGAACGACGACGACAACGAGTTCGAAGGTTTCGATTCGGACACGCCCACTCAACCTCGACAAAGAGAAAACCCCTACGTCGCACCGACTGCGGGAGTCACCGTTGCGAAATATGTGCCCCCGTCGCTTCGAAAGGCTGTGGGGACAGAGGAAGAAAATAGGATGCGTTTACGAAAACAAGTCCAAGGTTTGATCAATCGTCTCACGGATGCCAATATTTTGTCAATCGTACAGTCAGTGGAAGAACTCTACCAAAAAAACGCACGCGGCGACGTTACCGACATTATCACTGACTCCATTATGGCACAAATATGTAAGCCGGAGAGTTTACCGGATCAATTCTTTGTTTTGACAGGTGGATTTGCTGCTGCCATATATCGCATCATCGGATCCAGCTTTGGATCCCAGCTTATCCGAAGGGTGGTGACGGACTTCGGTGAGCAATACGAACAGGCCAGCAAGGAGGTCGATGCACAGTCTGCTATCCAGAAGGAGGCATCTAATCTTTTGACATTTGTCTCTCAGCTTTACGTGTTCGAGGTTTCCAGTAGCAAGATTGTCTTTGATTATATGGAGAAACTACTGAGCGACCTTACAGAGATCAATGTCGAATTACTTCTGCGCATTTGCCGCATGGCTGGTCGCTTGTTAAGGCGAGACGATCCGCAGGCCATCAAACATGTATCCGAGGTACTGAACCAATCTGTCTCCAAAACCGGATATGCCAACGTTTCGGCCCGCACAAAGTTTATGATTGAGACAATTACGGACTTAAAGAACAGCAAACCTAAGGCGCGAGGTATGGACTCGGCGGTTGTGTCAGAGCATGTGCAGCGCATGAAGAAAAGACTGGGTGAACTCAAATCTCAGTCACGAAGACTAGATGGCCTTGCACCTATGGGCGTGGGCCTGGCGGACATCGAGGGCGCTGATACCAGGGGCAAGTGGTGGCTAGTTGGTGCTAGCGTTCCTAAAAACTTAGAAAAATCAAAAGAAGAAAGAGAGGCCGAGAAGGCAAGGGAAGCGGCATACGACTCAAGCGATAATGAGGATATGGACATTGTGTTGCCTGATTACCCCAAGAAGGCTCGGGCACAGGGTCTTAGCGGCACAGCTCAAATTGCCATATTTACGGCTCTCATGTCTGCAACCGATTTTGAACATGGCTATCGACAATTTCTCAACCTTCGCCTTAGGAAGGACGATCAATTGGAGATCGCACGAGTACTGGTACAATGTGTAGGGAGCGAGCCCGAGTACAATCCCTACTACGCGCTTGTTGGGGGACAGGCGTGTACCAACAACAAGGTTAGATTTGCACTGCAAGATCGCCTTTGGAGAATATTCAGAAGCCTGGGAGAATCGCTTTTCGGAGAGGAGCCCGAGGATGATGACACGGCTGAAGGAGAACGAATGAGAGATGAGAGGCGAATTGGCAATGTCGCGCGCTTTTATGCATCGCTTATCGCTGATGGAGCATTGGGCATCGCAATCCTCAAGCCACTGGAGCTCCCTGAGGCGAATGAATGGACATCCATGTTTACGCAGTGGCTGATGATTTCGCTACTGAAACAGTGCCGGTCCAAGGGCGCCAGCGAGGATGTCAAGGTGGAGAAGATGTTTGGTCCAGCAAGAGACCTCCCATCTCTCGCAGCTGGTATCCATTGGATGATGCGGAAGAAAATCCGGAAGACCAAACTGATTGGCGCCAAGGAGCTGAAGAAATTAGAGCGAGTTCGCGAAAAGGTGCAGGCGGCAGTTAATGCAGTTACAATGAATGAGTAGGCACCTGAGTTATTTGGGCTAGGAGGAGGTATACAAGACTGGATTAATATTGACGACATGTATGGCATTTAGGTGATAAGAAGTAGAAATAAAATATCTTCGAGATCAATATCCGATCTCACTACTACAGCTGGTAATTGGCTAGCCACTAATGGCAATGTCTGTCAGGTTTGTCTGCTTCATGACTTGCTCTCGGGTGATTAAAGTGGCCCAATTGAGACCTCCGGTCTAATGCAT
Source organism: Calonectria crousiana (assembly GCA_013406985.1). NCBI lineage: Eukaryota > Fungi > Ascomycota > Sordariomycetes > Hypocreales > Nectriaceae > Calonectria > Calonectria crousiana. The sequence goes on along the minus strand of VTGD01000001.1, from coordinate 1,162,135 downwards.
CACCGAGGAACGGTGACGTCGATTCTGTGCCTGTTTTCAGTGGTGGGCCGGGTAGTGGCGGGCTTGCGGCGGGCAGTCGGTCGGTTGCCGAAGGATGCATCGGAGGGCCGCTTGGTGTGGACTGACACAGCCAAGGGCCTGGAACTTTAAAGAGAGCCATGCTACTTAGAAATTGGAGGTCGACAAATATTAATGGCTAGATGAATCGCCACATTATTTCAAGGGTAATTTGTAAGGCATATATTATGTTCGAATCCCGCGAGAAGAGCACGGAACGCTATGCAATTGATGTAGGTTGTGCTATCCATGGTTTTGTTGTTGGGGCCGGTATTTTCGGTACAACAATAGTTGGTTGGGATTATTAGCCGACTTGAGCCAAGGTCAGAGATGTAAAGGACGCACTGTCGTTGGACGGCCGGACATACATGTCCAGGGGAGGTCTGACACATGGCCGGCTGAAAAACCCACTGAAAGGCTACTAAAGAGCCACTGAAGAGCTAGTTTGAGAGAGGAAGTGCAGTGTTGGCAGGTACGTACCTGCGCTTGCTCAGCGCTGTAGCCCCGGTTTTATGGCCCCTGGGAGGCGAAAAAAATTACCTGATGGGCGGGCTCTCGTTGCCGAAGCTCCTTGCGGCGGTGTCCCTGTGTTCCGGGTGCGCGGCCTAAGCAACGACGAGCTTCGCTGATTCGTATCAAATCTTTCCCTCAACCTCAAACCTCAACCTCGTGTCCTCTCGACCCTCTTCTTTTCTCCCACCTCCATCCCCACCCTTCCATTGTGTCCTCCCACATACAAAATCTCCGCCCACCATGCTTTCCAGTCGTTTAATATCTAAGGTCGCCCGTCCGGCCTTCCAAAAATCCACGTACGTTTTCTCCGGTGTTTCTTGGCCCGTGATCAACTGTTGAGCTTCAAACTTGCACCCGCCGCCATTGCGAAAATGACTCGTTAACTGACCGTTGTTTTCTCACTTGCAGTCTCCCCGTTGTTGTCGGCCCCTCGACCCTCTCACGATGGAGCCGTGGCTATTCCTCCGCCTCTGGTGCGTTTGCGTGGGATTTCAATTGTTGACGTGTTGAGCTTGGTGCTGACTGCAATCGATAGAGGAGAAGGATCTTGTCATCATCGGTGGTGGTGTTGCTGGCTACGTCGCTGCCATCAAGGCTGGTCAGGAAGGCATGAAGGTTTGTAAACAGAATAGTGGTGAGGTCAATGGCTGGATGGCTCAACTAACAGTGCTGGTGCGCATAGGTTACTTGCATTGAGAAGCGTGGCACACTCGGCGGTACCTGCCTCAACGTCGGCTGCATTCCCTCGAAATCTCTCCTCAACAACTCTCATCTTTATCACCAGATTCTACATGACACTAAGAAGCGCGGTATCGAGGTTGGCGATGTGAAACTCAACCTGACCAACTTCATGAAGGCCAAGGATGATGCTGTCAGTGGTCTTACCAAGGGAGTCGAGTTCCTCCTCAAGAAGAACGGCGTCGAATATATTAAGGGAACTGGCTCTTTCGTCGATGAGCACGAGATCAAGGTCGAACTTAACGATGGTGGCGAGACCAGCGTCCGTGGAAAGAACATTTTAATCGCTACTGGTTCCGAGGCCACTCCTTTCCCTGGCCTTGAGATTGACGAGAAGCGCGTCGTTACTAGCACTGGTGCTCTCTCCCTGGAGAAGATCCCCGAGAGCTTGACTGTTATCGGCGGTGGTATCATTGGTCTTGAGATGGCTTCCGTCTGGTCTCGTCTGGGGTCCAAGGTCACCGTTGTCGAGTTTCTTGGTCAGATTGGTGGTCCTGGTATGGACACTGAGATTTCCAAGACCACACAGAAACTTCTTAAGAAGCAGGGTATTGAATTCAAGCTCAACACCAAGGTCGTTAGCGGTGATACTTCTGGCGAACTTGTCAAGCTTGACGTTGACGCTGCCAAGGGTGGCAAGCCCGAGAGCGTAAGTGGACGAAAACAACGTGATTTAGAGAGTGAACGGAAGCTGATAAAATAATAGATTGAGTCCGAAGTCGTCCTTGTTGCCATTGGCCGGCGTCCTTACACCGGTGGCCTTGGCCTCGAGAACATTGGCATGGAGCTCGACGAGCGTGGCCGCGTGATTATCGATTCCGAGTACCGAACCAAAATCCCCCACATCCGATGCGTTGGTGATGTCACCTTCGGCCCTATGCTTGCCCACAAGGCTGAGGAGGAGGCTGTGGCTGTTGTCGAGTACATCCAGAAGGGTTATGGCCACGTCAACTACGGTGTTATTCCCTCCGTTATGTACACCTACCCCGAGGTTGCTTGGGTTGGCCAGAGCGAACAGGACCTGAAGGCCCAGAACATCCCCTTCCGGGTGGGTACTTTCCCTTTCAGCGCCAACTCCCGAGCCAAGACCAACCTCGACACCGAGGGCCTCGTCAAGATGATCGCCGACCCTGAGACTGACCGTCTCCTCGGTGTCCACATTGTCGGCCCCAACGCTGGTGAGATGATTGCTGAGGGTGCTCTGGCTCTGGAGTACGGTGCTTCTACTGAGGATATTGCTCGAACTTGCCACGCTCACCCCACCCTGGCTGAGGCTTTCAAGGAGGCTGCCATGGCCACCCACGCTAAGGCCATCCACTTCTAAGCGGCGGGAGAAGGCTGAGTTGCTCGTATAGCTGAGCGCCAGGGCGCAGATGAACTGGCATCAACCCGTTTCTAGCTTGCTTCATGTGGAGGGGAATAAAGGCTCTGAGACCATGTAGAGTAAGAGTGAATCCGCCACCATTTGAGGAGGACAAGAGGGGGTTACTGAACAAAGACCCGTATGAAACGGAAACGAGCCCAAGTCGACTCGGTCTCGGGGTCATGTAAACTAGTAATATTTTCTTTTTGTCGTAGTATGATGAATGGAAACTTGAAAAAAAGTACAATTCAATATTGTCCACATTAATTTTGATTGTGATTTCTCTCATCAAAGAATAATAACGGCTACAATATCTGAATTGTATTTGGATTTCGATTTCGAAAATGATGAAAACCGAACTTTTTGAGAAATGTTTGTTTTTGCGAACATGTGATTTGATGTTTGGGATCTCAGCGTTGCAGCGGCGGGCTCCTACAAGTCAGTATCTTCTCCAGGAATCCCAGAATGGAAAAAATATGCAATTGGTTTAAAGCACAACAGTTTTCGCATACCTGTGGAGGAAGACTCGCCTCTTCGGGGCTGTTGTCAACTGCTTCCTCGAAGCAGTAATGCCTGGGGCTCGAGCACTCAGGGCTTTGGAATGACTAGAGCCGGAGCGGGTCTATCATGGAATGGATGAGTTCTCAGTGCAATTGGATCCCAGGGGCGTTTGCGCTCCAGGCTGCCTCAGTAATGTGATATAAGTCATGAGGCTCTCAGTCCTTTTCCCTTCCTAAGCCTCTGGCTAATTTAAGGTACAGTCCCACCCCGCATGTGGCGGGGTGGTTGAATATCTTGGACTGACCTTTCATCCTGCCGGGAAGTGCGGGAGGTTAGTGGCGCTGTTTAGAGGCCCCTGTAACTGGGTGTACCTTTGTCCTCAAACTCCCTGTCCTTTTTTGTTTAGGCCCCTTCTCGGACAGAGGGACAAATCACCGGGCTAACAGCGCCCCCCAGCTCCAGCGACGCTCGTCAGAACCACCACTACTACCCAGCACTGAAACTCAACAAGTGCCTCCACTGTGGAAGCAAGAAAAAAGATGCGGTGAATCGACCTGGCTTTTTCTTCCCGATTCTTTCTATCTACCCCGACCTCATCTGCGCCCGTCTCTGCGCTTACAATCCCTAGCTGGTATTAAACAGGCTGTGATTGCCACCAAGGAGCCAATTGTCACCGACTCTAGAGGTTCATCGACCGCCGTCATGTCCCAACCAACCCCCCGCCGGATTACAGGCTTTCCGCCGCAGGAACCCGATGCTTCGAGGCGGACGCTGCCGCTCATGACGCGTGACGAAATCGAGGCACTCATCGCCGAAGATCGAAAAATAATCATCATCCATGGCCAGGTTGTCAAGGCTGACCCATGGCTCAAATACCATCCTGGCGGAGACAAGGCCATTTTGCACATGGTTGGGAAAGATGCTTCCGATGAGATTGATGCGTGTGTCGCTAGCTCCCATATCCCGTGATGACGACAATGTGCTAACTATTCATTTGAATACAGTCTCCACTCTCTTGAAGCTAGAGGCCAGATGTTGCGGTACCGTATCGGTCGTTACGAAGGCAGCTGGACCAATTTCATCCCCCCAATCCAAGGTGGCATCTTTCGAACACTCGCCCAGATCGAAGCCGCTACCAACGAGGCCGCCTGCCCTAAAGATGGATCAAGCACTTCCACCTCCCGTGCCCCCTCCCCAGTATTCGATAATGATACAGAAGGCCTTCGCCACCGCACAGGCGAGAAAAATAAGGAGGGCGCCCGCGCTGCCTCTGTCTCGTCTGCTTCCTCAATCGAAGAGGTCATGGATGGCATGTCATATCTGGATACTGTGACCCGCGAATACACCACCCTTGACCTCGAGAAGTATCCCTCTCCTGACGAGACCACCCAGGCTAAGATCATCGAGAAGTACCGTGCCCTCCATCAGCGTATTTATGACGAAGGATTATATAAGTGTAACTATTGGGCATATGCGGTAGAGGTTTCTCGGTATACATCGCTCTTCTTTCTCATGTGCCTCTCGATTCACTTTGAATGGTATGCCCTTGGAGCGTTCTTCCTTGGGGCCATGTGGCATCAGCTCGTCTTCGCCGCCCATGATGCCGGTCACATGGGTATCACGCACTCTTTCCATGTTGACACGGTCTTGGGGATCATCATTGCTGACTTTATCGGCGGTCTGTCCCTCGGCTGGTGGAAGCGGAACCACAATGTTCATCACATTGTGACAAATGCGCCTGAACATGACCCTGATATTGAGCATATGCCCTTGTTTGCTGTCTCCCACCGTCTTCTTGGCAGTCTTCGGTCTACTTTCTATGAACGAGTCATGGAATACAATGCCGCAGCTAAGGTTCTTCTCCGTATCCAGGCTTGGACGTACTACCCGTTTCTTGCCTTTGGCCGGTTCAATCTATACTTTCTCTCTTGGGACTTTCTCATTGCTGGCCGTGGCCCGAAAAAAGGCCCAGCGGCCTGGCATCGCTGGCTTGAGTTGGTTGGCCAGGTTTTCTTCTGGACTTGGTTCGGCTATGGCCTTCTCTACAAGTCGCTGCCTGACAATTGGACTCGTTTTGTATTTGTCATGGTCAGCCACATCACATCATCGCCGCTCCATGTACAGATTGTTCTGTCTCATTTTGCTATGAGCACGGTCGACTTAGGTCCTCAGGAATCGTTTTGTCAGAAGATGCTCCGAACCACAATGGATATTGACTGTCCTGAGTGGCTTGACTTCTTCCACGGTGGTCTTCAATTCCAGGTCATTCACCACATGTTTCCCCGCGTCCCACGACACAACCTACGGAAAACCCAGAAGCTTGTGCAGGAATTTTGTGATGAAGTTGGCATTCCCTACGCCCTGTATGGCTTTGCTAACAGCAACCAACGAGTCATTGGGCGTCTGGCAGAGGTGTCAAGGCAAGCAGCCATTTTAGCCAAGTGTCAGAAGTCGATTGTTGAGAGCGGCAGCTGGTCTGGTGTACACTACTAACTAAGCTAGGCTCACGGGTGCAAGTGACTGACCTCTTTGTATATATGTCCCTGTGGTCAAATTTAGTGCCTGTGTGCTTTCTCTTAGCTCTCAAATCCCCTCATAGAGCAAGAATCCAGCAGGTCTTCTGGAGTCTTAGACGATGTTAATATGATCATGACTCAACGAAATGTCTTACGATGTCCCGGATCCGCATTCGTTACGTGATGATTCTTTCATGTGCTCCCCCATATCAAGGCGTCGAGCCCCCCCAAGGCTCGGCAGACGTTCCGCCGATATCAAAACTTCCATGCATACACCTGGCTTCGGTGTAGGGATGACTGCCAATGTTGACCTGCGACACGCAAGGGCTTGATATCGAAGGATCAGCGGCCCGCTTGGACGGGAAGCGTGGATCAGATCCCGGTTGGGGAGGGGCTCTGTGTTGCCCAACCCTGGGGAAGCATGGCCCGGAAGCCAACGTAGAAGCTATGAGGGGGAGTTGTTTGTGGGGTGTGCATGGGTGCTTACTGCGTGTGAGGCTGAGGGTTGAAAATGAACGCAAAAGCAAAGTATTTAAGGCGAAGTGTGCCCGACGATTGTGCATCACTTTCACCTAGACCTATTAATCACGACAATTTCAGCACTGCTTTTCTTTATTAGACCCAAGCAAACAATAGTGGCACGCCCCAATATGACTACTGGCAAAATGGATGACGTCGCGGCTGCCAGAATCCGCAAAGCAAGAGGGGTTAAGGTAAGATACGAATGGTGAACCTCCAGTCGAGGTAAAGCGGAAGACTGACTCTGGGTCGAGGACGACTTTGCGAGGCGAGCGGCAACAGCGGCTCGAACAAACCAGGAGATGGACAACAACAGTGGCATGAAGGGTACGAGGAGCAACGGCAACTCTCGGGGAGGAGAAAAACAAGCCCGATAGACCAACGAAGCAAATTTCTTTTTTGGGATGGTGTTTTTGGGATGGCATGTTCACAGAGTTGAGGGAAAAGAAAGCATAGCTATGGTAATGGTAATGGTTCAGGAAACATGACAGGGATCCCTGTATTGCCGTGTAACGCCCAACCGACGTGTAACATCTTGGTGCCTGTCAAGGGCGAGAGCTGATAGAGCTGGGCGAGGGAACTGGCTAGGGAGTGGTTCAATATGAGCGCTACGGTGAGGGCTGCAAGTGCTTTTTTGTGCATGATATATGATAGAACGGAATCCAGGGGGAATGTTTGCTTTTTTCGGTCTTGGAACTCACACACGACAAGGGTGATGTACAAAGGTTAGCGTTGCAAGCTGGTGTGGGCCAACCAACCACTAGAAGATGATGATTGGACCAGCTGTCTGCTGTGTAGGACGTCTGCTCATTCATTAACATGACGAGGAGGGGCAGAGGAGGATGGCCTGGACCTGGACTTGAAATCTTTGAAGTTGCAATCAACCAGTTGGGTCTTCATATGCCATGCCTTATGCGGTACTCGGGAGCTAACTTTGTAATCCTTGCAATTGTAGAGATAAATAGGTAGACAGAGTCGAGAGTTGCATGCAGATCTTGCAACGAATGTAACATTAGTTGAGGCAGATCAAAAGCAAGGAACGCCCAGTGCCGCAATTGTGGGAACATAATCATGGCCACCACCACTCACCGAGTAGCGTTTGACGAATCATAGCCGCCAAGGTTCGGTATTTCTATGACCGCCCTGATGTTACGAAATGGTGGTCCGGGGTCAGATGAGGTAGCCTCTGGCATCCACATAGATCAAATGTATTTGTGAGTTCCATCTCGTATATGAGAGAGATTTTCTGTCTTTTGTCCGTGCTCGCGTTGATAAAGCTAAGTGGTATTGAGAAAAAAAGTAATTGCCAGGGCTTTGTGCCGCCTGGCCATTGTATTTTATGTGTCTTGGGTAACTACCAGCTTTTGGGGTATTGGGCAGCGAGCCTCTGCCCCGTGTTCTGTGTTTCTCGCCCGCCAGCCCCGGAAGTGACCAAATGGGAACAAACCTTAGGTGACCATACGAGATAACAAGTGCGGAATATACAGCATGATACGTGTGAAGTACAGATAAAGGGAAGATCCTTCTCCTGTCACCCTTCCTGTTGGTGCGGGGGTTTCGTCCATGGGCATTGGGCATCATCTGGCTGGAGGGGTACTGCAATGGTGGAAAAAGAAATTCCTCCTCCACAGCAAGCCAATCCGATGCCTGTGATGTGACAAAAAATTTTCCTTTGTTTTTTTCCTCTCAGTGAATCCCCTCCGCTCTAGACTGAACATCATGTGCGACTTGGGTGAATAATCCGTGACCCTCAAATTTAGCCAAGCGACCCGTGTGAAACGGACGAGGAGCGGACCGAGTCCATCACATGGGTATTTTCGGTAGACGACACGAGCTTGGAGCAGCCTGAGATCGAGGCAACCTTTCCGGGGAATAGGTTGCACAAGGGCAGCGAGGGGTGAGATGGAAAGGCCGAATACCATAGGATAGTTGCAGTATCAGATCAGCGTGAGCGTGGCCGCATGCGTTAGCTGCGCTAGGATTCCTTGACTGTTGTTAAACTGGTGGAGTGGACCAAGTGGGAGGGAGGAAGGTTGTATCCCGCCTCCCGCATCGCCGCATTGATGGTGGATACCTGAGTAGAGCTGGCTCGCTTGGTCGCGCAGGAGGGTCACGAGGGCTGAGTGTGATAAAATATGCCGGGGCACTTGCTGCTGTATTTGATGCACATGCTATATCATGCCAACGGATCTTTTTGGGGTAACCGGCTGGCTAGATGGAGGGGTGGGTGCTCACTCATTACAGCTCACTTGTACCATGTTGGTGGCCGTAGCTTGAATGCCATGAACCATTGCAGGGCACATACCACATACCCCACTAGGTCGGATTGCCCGCGTCCCAGTGGTGCGTTCTAGCCCAGTACCACCATTCTCCAGGGCCATGAGCACCTGGGGCAGCGTGCCATGACGCCCTTACGTCAGGGTGGTCGTGTCGCCTAGAGCGGGAGCAGACCCAACCTCAGTGTGCCTGCCTGCCCACTAACTTATCCCGCTACCAGTGGACACGACCTGAGGCCCCAGAGGTGGCCACGGCTGAATCCAACCTTGCAACTTACTTACGACGACATCCCACAGATCGAGCTTGGCTGCTTCATACGGCTCGGCGATTTTCTCTCGCTCCGAACTATCTCATCGCCCCCCTCGTGTATCTCATCCTCATCTTATCCCTGCCGACTGCTGTCGCCTCCCGCCTGCAAGCACTCCCATCACCGCGTCCGTGTCCTGCGGCATGTGAGAGAGCTGTTCATCATGGAGACAAGTATCCAGCGGGCCCTCAACGACAAGCTCTATGATAAGCGCAAAGTCGGTGCTCTTGAGTATGTCCTCTTTACACTTCCATATCATCCTTTTTTCCCGAACTCTGTTCACTTATTCCTCCCTGTTTGGCCAGCTATGCGCTCTCTGCCTTGGCTCAATACGGTCGGGGGGCAATTCTTTTTTCACCGCAACCCAACCAGGTCATTACACATGAGCCTCATGACTAACCATGACTAGGCTTGAGCGCGTCATTCGTGACCTTGTCAGCAATAAGGACTATCAGCGGGTCCACGACATTCTTGAACAACTTTGCAATGAATATGCATATGCGGTTCATCAGCCCCATGCTAGAAATGGCGGTTTGATCGGTCTTGCCGCCGCCGCTATTGCCTTAGGTCCCGTATGTAGCTGTATACCGGGAGCTGGATGCTTCATTTATTCATTTGTTTTTTTTGTTGACCAAGTACTTTTACTAATTCATACTCGTTTTTTTAGGAGCTCCCTCGCTACCTGGCAAAGATTGTCCCCCCTGTTTTGGCCTGCTTTACAGATCAAGATGCCAGGGTGAGGTACTACGCCTGCGAAGCTATGTACAACATCGCCAAGGTCGCTAAGGGCGAGATCCTCGTTTATTTTAACAGCATTTTCGATCAACTTTGCAAAGTAACTCAACTCTCTGCCCCTGAGAATGATTATCGCTTGGTTGCCGGGATAGGATGCTAACAACCCCTAGCTTGGCGCTGATTCGGAGTTATCTGTAAAGAACGGCGCAGAACTTTTAGACCGACTCGTCAAAGACATTGTATCCGAGTCTGCTGCATCTTATGTATCTATACTTGAGGCCCCCCCAGAGTTTGATGGTGATGATAAAGCCGAGCTGGAGGATCACACTCACCTGCCCACAGCCTTTTCTCTTCCTCGATTTATTCCGCTTCTCAAAGAACGCATCTGGGTTATAAACCCTTTCACGCGCCAGTTCCTCGTTGGTTGGATCACTTTGCTTGACTCAATTCCTGATTTGGAGCTGGTGACTTACCTCCCCGACTTCCTCAGTGGCCTCTTGAAATTTCTTTCAGATCAGAATCCCGATGTGCGAGCTGCCACGCAGAATTGCTTGGATAAGTTCCTCAATGAAATCAAGCGCATCTCTCGCATTAAAAAGGGAATATTAGAAAGCCGGAGGTCCAAGGAAGGCACCAAAAGAAAGCGCCAGGATTCTATGGATAGTGACTCGATGAATCCTGAACTTGAAGAAGGTGATGAGCTTGATTCGGACGCAGCCAACGATGATGAGGAAGAGACCAGCGAAGAGGACTGGATTCCTGGTCAAGATGTTGAGATAAACTACAGGAAGGTTCTGGATATTCTGACTGCTACTTTAGACTCCCCTCTTGGTGCGTATCCATGATGATCGCACACAGTGCCTTGTTTCTGACATAAAACAGAAGAAGACTGCCTGCTAGAGTCTTTGCGGTGGATTGTTGAGTTTCTCGATATCTGCCCCGAGGAGGTCCTGCCATTTACTCCGAAGATCCTCGCTCATATGCTTCCAGCAATGGCAAGCACCAAAGAGACCATTCACCAAGCCGCAACTCGCGTCAACACTTGTTTGATGGACTACGTCGTGTCGCTGTCAGATGACTCTGAATTAAGCCATGCCTCGATCGGCCCATCTCATAGTTCAACTTCTCGGCTCCCTCTTCGAGAGGATAGACACGAAGGTTCCAATAGCAATAGAGCTTCACTTTCAAGTTCGAGGGACCTTGATATTCGCAGTCCCACCCCTGCACAAAATCGATCAATCTCTACACCGACAAATCTCCCTACTATACAAACCCAGGCTGATTTGGACTACGCTGCTGCTGTCAACTCGCTCACTCTCCTATTTCTCAACGACCATGAAGCAACTCGTGTTGCGGCCTTGACTTGGCTTATCATGCTGCATAGGAAAGCACCAAGAAAAGTGCTCGCATTCAACGACGGAACCTTCCCAGCCTTGCTAAAGACACTATCTGATCCATCTGATGCTGTCGTCACCAAGGATCTCCAACTTCTCTCACAGATATCACGAAATTCGGAGGACGACTACTTTGCCAACTTCATGGTGAACCTCCTCCAGCTTTTCTCAACCGACCGCAAGCTGCTTGAGACACGGGGAAATCTCATTATCAGGCAGCTATGTATCAGCCTTAGCCCTGAAAGGATCTACAGGACTCTGGCTGACTGCATTGAGAAAGAAGAAGACGTTGAGTTTGCCAGCATTATGGTCCAAAATCTCAACAACAATCTCATTACGGCACCACAGCTCGCCGACGTTCGAAAGCGACTGCGGAATCTGGAAACCAAAGTGAGTGAGATAGCCAACAGCCTAATGAGCGAAGCTAACAGGCTCTCCAGGATGGTCAAACCTTGTTCGTAGGCTTGTTCAGGTCGTGGTGTTACAACGCTGTGGCCACCTTTTCTCTTTGTCTGCTTGCTCAAGCTTACGAGCAGGCATACAATTTACTGCAGATTTTGTGGGTTTTTTTTTCTTCTAAATTGAGTGTCTGTTAACAACTCAGTGGCGAGCTGGAGATGACAGTCAACATGTTGATCCAAGTCGACAAACTGGTGCAACTGATTGAGTCACCCGTATTCACTTGTAAGTGAAAATCGATTGAGGTGCGCAAGCAATATTGATGTTAAGATGTATCATAGATTTGCGTCTTCAACTGTTGGAGCCCGAGAAGTACCCTTACTTGTACAAGTGCATGTATGGAATCTTGATGCTCTTGCCGCAATCATCGGCATTTGCTGCATTGAAAAATCGGCTCAATAGCGTTAGCTCTATTGGCTATCTACACGCAACACCTAGAACGTAGGTCTTCGTGAGGGGTGATGGCATAGCATGTTTCTCCCATAGATCCTTTCTTTAACCCCTATATTTCTAGAGCTTGATAACTAACAGTGCGATAGTACTACATCTTCTACAAGTAGCTCAAATTACGACAGACCTAACCGATTAAAGGGCCGGGAGGATGGCAACATCCGATGGGTAGAACTTTTGGACAAGTTTCGCAGTGTTCAGGAGCGTGCTCGTCGAGCACAGAGGCAAGGTGTGGATGGAGATGACATACCCTCGATTGGAGTGAGCGAGCTTCGGATCGGCGATGGACCACTGGACTCCAAGGGCAAGGACCGGGCCCCAGCGCAGGCGCCGCAGAAGGAAACTGCCCCAGCACCGCCGGTGCCAGCTAAACGAACCGGTTTAGGGAGGCAATTTGGAAGACTCGGCGGGGCAGTGGCTGGCAAGAATCGGCGGAATTAATAGGGCCTAGTTGATTTTGGAGATAACTGTGTTGTCTCCGGACAGTCTCTTGTTTGACCAAGACAGCGAACATGTCTTCCGCTCGATGCGTAGACAGGCATCCATATTGTATACATAAACGAATGAATAATCACCTGCGTCGCTTGACAGGACTCTCGCGTTCTACTAGACCTTCAAAGACGGCATCTCGGTGGGATGTGATGTTGCGCAGTTGCCCTCGAAGTGCCTCGAGCTCGGATCGGGCCATATCGGGATTACTAGGTAGTCCATGGAAGGAGGCCATTTGGAGATCAAGCTCCTTCCTTTGTGCAAGGATGGCTAAGTATTCTTGTTCGTCTCGAGCAATGTCGGCAGTGGTGGGATGGGAGGATTCGACTGAGGTTGCTAAGGCAGCGACTCGGTCGTGAAGTTCAGGCAATTTGGTCGACATGGCCCTGACCTTACGTTGCTGGTCGAGGTTTTGTTTCGCGAGGTGGGCTGGGGGCCTGTAGTCATCGCTCTGTACTTGGCGAAGCAAATCGTTTGTCCGGGAGGTTTCCTCTTCGATATGGCGGTGGAGGATGTTGATACGAGCCTTCATTTGTTCCGTTTCGTGGATGTTTGCTTGAAGGCTGACTATGCGGCGCCCAAGAGTCTCGGGCTCTGGGTAAGCGATGCCGAGTTGTAGGGACATGCTGGCCAGTGCATCAAGAGCGGTGTGGCCCTCGGTGGGCAGATTGTGCTGAACTGCGTCTAGAAGACCTTCTCTGAGCGGGCGACGATCCTCCTTCCCAGTGGATTGTGGCGTGCTGGAAAGCTCCTTGAGCGCAGCAGCCTCGGACTGAGCAACTAGGTTGCGCTCCTCGTCAGCGGCTTCGTTCAGAGAGGCGAGGGCGAGGAGGGTCCTGAGGGTGTCCTGGTTACGCTCAAAAGCGGGAACGGGGCGGGGATGGAACTTGGTGGCGAGCCATGAGTCGATGTATGACCAGTCGCGCGCGGTGGACGCAGCTATGCGGGCGACAGAGGGTGAGAAGATTGCGGAGTCTTGGGAGAGATGCCGGGCGTGGTGGTGGTGAGCCATGTCTGGTGGAAAGACCCCGCGGCCAGGATATCGGTGGGGGAGGAGGTTGTGTTATTCTCGTGAGTTTTCACGATGAGAGAAATATGTGAATATCTCCTTATATCCTTATTTCGTCGTGGTCTATTGCAGCGCAATTAGAGCTAAGGCTCGTTTTCGGTCAAGCTTGGAGCTGTCGCGTGTTGGATGTGAAGGACCGGATCAGCTCGATTCTTAGAAAAGAAGCAATTAGGCAAACCAGGCCGTGCAGGGTGCAAGGTGCAGGGTGCAGGGTGCAGCACATAGGTACCTGTCAATCCAAGCACATGCGGTACGGTGCGCCTGCGAATCCAACCCCCTGGTGGCCCAAGAACCGTATAGCGCCCGCCGCTAGATATTGTACATGGACCGCAGGGGCTGTGCATGTACCCGGGTGTGGTGGGGTTTGTTGGCGCGGATAGCAAGGTACTTACCACAAAGCAGAGTTATTTATGTGAGTCCAGGTACATGGCTGACAATGCTGACCAGAAAGAGGACAGCGTGGGTAGTGATAGGAACATGCGTCATGTCCCGCCGCGCTGTCCTCAGTGAGCCAGACCCATTTGTGAATCGTAGCCTTTTCCGGTCTTGGACTTCAGGTTGGTTGATGGCTGTGTTGTCCTTTAAATGATAATTGTGTCCTTTGTAGGCTCCTCGTTTTGGATAACCTCATTGTCGTCGTTTTCGTCGCTGTTTGCGCATCTTGCCTTCTTGCTCTAGATCCATCCATGTTTCTCGTACTGCATTAACTTTGCCCTTAGAGGTTGGATTAGATTTTCCTGTCATCCTTTGCCTTCAAACTGGACGGATACGCTGCGCTACACCATCCACGATGCATCTCAGCCTCTCTGCTCTGGCCTTGGCTGCCACAACCCTTCTAGCATCGACTCATGCCCTTCAGGTCAAGGACATCCCGACAGATGTTCCAGTCTCGTCGCTCTTGTCGTCTGCGCAGTCCCATCTTTCCCGTGGTGAGACCAGCGAAGCTCTAGTCTATTACGATGCCGCCCTCGCCCGCGATCCCTCAAACTACTTGACCCTCTTTAAGCGAGCAACAACATACCTCTCCCTCGGACGAACCACACAAGCCACTGACGACTTCAACAAGGTGCTCAGCATCAAGCCCAATTTCGAAGGTGCCCACCTGCAGCTGGCCAAGATCAAGGCTCGAGTCGGTGATTGGGAGGGCGCCAGGGCTCAGTACCAAACCGGAAGTCGAGGCCCAGACTCCCCCCAGGTCAAGGAATTGGATAATGCCAAACTCGCTGCTAACCTCGCCGCCTTGGCTGAGAAGAGCGAGAAATGGGATGAGTGTGTGACGCAGGCTGGAACCGCTATCATGGTCGCTACTCGCTCCGCTGACCTTCGAGAGCTGCGATCGAGATGCCGTTTTAAGCGCGGCGAAATTGAAGAGGGCATGAGCGACCTCCAACATGTGCTGCATCTTCGACCTGGAAATACTCTCCCTCACGTCATCATCTCTGCTACTACCTTCTACGGCCTAGGAGATATGGACAATGGCCTGGCCCAGGTGCGCAAGTGCCTGCACTCTGACCCTGACTCCAAGGTTTGCAAGAAGCTCCATAAGCAAGAAAAAGCTTTTCAAAAAGCGCACACCAAAGTCCTAGGCCAATTGAAACGTGGCCAGTCAACGACGGCCGGTCGATCTCTAATTGGTACCGATAGTGAGCCAGGACTGTATCCTCAGATGCGGGAGCAGGTTGAAGAGTTGATGCAGAAGGGAACCATCCCGACAAACGCCAGGATTAAGTTGTTGGAAGATGTAATTGAATTGACATGTCAGGCATATTCCGAAGTAAGTTTCTCTCTTCCTCATTGGATGCCTTGCTCGTTAACATTTATCATCAGTCCAACCACAAGGATGCACCCAAGCACTGTGAGCATGCTCTTAACATCAACCCCAACTCGTTCTGGGGCCTCCTTCACCAGGGAAAGAGGCAACTCAAGGACGAGTTGTTTGAGGCTTCCATCCATACTCTTCAAAAGGCCGCGGAGGCTCGGCCTGATTTCAAGGACAAGGTTCACCCCGTCCTGCAAAAGGCACAGGTTGCTCTCAAGCGCAGCAAGACAAAGGACTACTACAAGGTCCTCAGTGTGCCTAACGACGCCGATGAGCGTCAGATCAAATCGGCGTACCGCAGGGCCTCCAAGCAATTCCATCCGGACAAAGCTGTGAAGCAGGGCATTACCAAGGAGGAGGCCGAGAAGAAGATGGCTGCCATTAACGAGGCCTACGAGGTCCTTAGCAATCCCGAACTACGCGCGCGCTTCGACCGTGGCGATGACCCCAACTCCCAGGAGCCACGCGGAAACCCCTTCCAGGGCAACCCCTTCGGCGGCGGCGGCGGCCACCCTTTCATGTTCCAGCAGGGACATGGTGGCGGTGGTCAGCAATTCAAGTTCCAGTTTGGAGGACAGCAGTTTGGGTTTTAACCGAAACCAGCAGTAGGTCACTTGCCTGTTTTATGGAGAGGTCGATGAAAGGGAATGGGCAGGTACGGGTTGATAAAAGGGTGCCAGGACAGGCTCGGTCGGTGTTTTTGGTGTTAGCTCGTTGTCTTCACAACTTATATGACTACATTTTTGAGAAACAGGGCAACTTGTGCCAGAATATCGCCCCCGTCTGCAACACAAACTCCCCCGGCTCTTGCTGGAGTCACAGGTCCAACTATGGCTAGGCTACGGCCAGGTCCGGTTACTGCACAAGCAATGATACGTCGTCTACAACGCCGAGGTCGGCGATGACGCTTTACTCTAACTCGACAGTCAACTACCATGGAATAGTCACGTAGGGTTCTTACACTGGAATGATATTAATCATATGAGTACAATTAACGCAATGGTTGGCACAGAATCCAAACACGCGCCCGCCACTCAATACTGGCGTATCGGGCCCGAGGTGCGCTCATGTATTTTGACACAATATTACCGACTCAAACATATCATCACAGGGACAATTCGTTTTTCCCACCTAACCATAACACGCCCGAAGCCCCCTAATAGGATTTGGAGATTTTTTTATGTACACACACGTCCGTCGCTTATATCAGGTCCCAAGCCGATGATTTCTGTCCAAACAAAATTTTCAGGGGTTGGTGATGTTTCCCTTTGCAGCAGCTCAAACCTAAGCCAGCAAACGTCGGACCGAGGAAGAAGGGATTCGGGGGGTTGAAGGGTGTTATCATTGTTGTTGTCGTTCTCGCCGCACTCGTCACCGTTGCCGTCGATGTTGGCACTGTTTTGTTGCTGTTGTCCTTCCAATGGTGGTCGGGAGCCATGGGCTCTGTCGACTACCGCAAGCTTGCCATTTGCTGAGATAGCCCCAGATGTGTTTATTGTATATGTTATGTCAAGGGACTTCACGAAGTATCGTTTCGCTTGATAAAGTAGGCTCTGTTAAGAAACATGAGTGTCAGCAAATGCTGCCAAGCACTTATTCAGGTCAAACAACTTACTTGGAGAACTCATAAGCAGACCAGCAAATAGCAGTACTGGGCATTGTGGTGACTATTCGGGGACGAACACCCTTGAAAAAACCGGAGAATCCGGCTCTCTGGTAGAGGAGACGGCATCCACCAATGAAGCTACTTACCCTTCTCACTTCAGGGTCCATCGAGGTACCTCGGGTTTGCAACATGGTCTTGATCACGTCCATGGGTGTGGTGAGGCCAGCGGCAAAACCACCGGCAACGGCACCAGCCAAGCAGTGGGTGAGGGGGTCGTAGGACTTTTCCGGATTCATAGCTGTGGAGATCGACTCGTAGGCGAGAAACTGGAGTGCGGTAAAGGGAACCGTCATGGACAGGGTCGTCGGATAGGAAATGTAGAAGGCGCCCAGTCCCTCCGTCTTGTAAACATACTTTGCGCAGTCAACCATAGACCTATACATCTTGCTCGAGTTCTGAATTTGCATGCGCTGCTTGATGACTATGAATCGAGCGTATGAGCTATTGTGCGTCGAGAACGTCATAGGAAGATTTCCGATTGGGGCAGCGTACCATCGAAGGGATTCATGAAAGCATCACTGGCAATCGTGGCGGCAGCACCGCTGGTCGCTACGGAATTTCAACATTAGATTGCGCATAGATTTTGGATAATATTGGCAAGCAACTCACCGGCCGCAAGAGGGTGGTGAACACCAGCTTGGTTTCCGCCCATGGCGTGCTTGACGGCCTCGTATGTCGCGAAATAGACAGCGTGAGCAGGACCTGGAGGTGGCGTTAGCTACGAGAACATGTAGCAATATATAGTAGGGGCAGTATTACCAGCACCAACAATAACACTTGACATCCCGCGCCATAGGCTGAAAACACCCTCAGTCTTGGCAATTTGAAGCGTGTTGCGCAAGACACCTGTGTAGGCGGGAGTCGTGCTTGGGTTGAGGATCTGCATTCGCGTCTGCAGAGTGTAGGTCAGTAGCTATTTTCAAATAGCAGGACAAAAAGCGGACCTTGATCGCATCGATAGGGTACATGACGGTGTGTTCCTGCATAGCAAAGACTCGGTTAGTTTCAGACTGGTAGCATGGGGAGACAGGGGCAGCATACGGCTATACCGGCGAAGGCACCTGCTGCCATATTTTGCAGCAGGGAAAAGTTGGGTGGAAGGGATTCATAGCTACAAGAGACATTAATTTAGTGACACTAGACTTGGGCCAGAGGTGCTGTCAAAGTTGACGAGCACCGACCAAAGCAGGGGAGGCATACTCGTAGTCCTCAACCGGCTCTGCACTTGGCTGGGCCATGGCGGCCACAGCTTCCGATGCTTCGCCGAAAGGCTTGGATTCGAGGGTAGCCAGGTTGACAGCTGGGCGACGGCCGGACAATTGCCGTTATAGACTAGATGAGAAGGAGTATATATGCGAATATAGACAGGTGGGCACCACGGAGAGCCCGTCGAGGTTGGGGAGGGAGACGATGAAGATGAGATAAGACTCAGGCCGTGCAATTGACGGTGCTCAATTCGACCGGGGTCGCTAGGTGGCTGGAGAGCAGATGTGGGCTCGAATGCGGCGGCGACGGAGAAGTAGGCAATCGATTGAGTGGAGAGGCTGAAGGCAAGCTAATAATATGCTTGAATGTCTTCTTCGAGTTTGGAAGGTACTGCGAGGATGGACAGCAATACAAGAAAAGGCCAAGCAAGCGGGCGGAAGCAGAGCGGGTGTGCGATGGAGCGACGAGGCGGAAAGTGAGTAGCTGTTATCTAGAAAAATTTCCTGGGGTGGGCGTGGCTTGTTTTGCTCCGTTTACGGCCTCGGAGTCCGGACAATATGGCGGCAGGCGGGCGGCGATGCGGCAGCAACCACAAGCGCCACGGGGCTGTCCCCAGGGCCTCCATGTCCCAAAGGTTTAGGTACATGGCCTGCCCATGCATCCACTAAAGTTCTCAACGTATCACCGCCTAACGGAGCGTCTTCTCGGTGCGGGGGGGCGCAATAACTCGGCGGCGACAGGCCGCTAGCGCCGAGGCCCCTCCTTCAACTGCCATTTTTCCACAAACTCAGCGAGGAAAAGCAATTCACCGTGAAACTTTCACGGCCATTCATCACGTACGCAGTTTATAAACCAACCACGATGGGCCTCACTCGGTCCTAATAGCTGAAGCTCTGTCCCTTAGTTTTCAGCTGGTCGGAAAATAAACACTGCACCACAGTCAAGCAAACATTAAAGCCCGGCTGACATGTCTTCTTCAAATCCTGGGTTTGCGTCAGGGTGAGCGAGAATCCGAACTCCGAGGAGGTGTCTGGAGGGGTTCCCTGAAGGTAGCCCCCATGTACTGGGCACTCCAAATCTTCGATCTTCAATTGCGACCATCACTCAGACCAACCTCGGCCACACTCGCTCTCGCCATTCCACGATGCAATTCTTGCTTTCACGATGCACGAACTCTGTTAAATGTTTTGTTTTGCACGCTAGCGTCCTGAATCCTAGGCTTCAGACCCATCCCACATTTGTACGTAATCCCTCATTTTACTATGTATCCTATACCGACCTCGCAGCTGGTGTACGATGATGTTGCCGTATTAAAAACTACCTAAAAAAAAACACCCACACACACACATATATATATACCCACGGCGTCACCAGCCTCTTTAATATCAAATATGTGTATATACATGTATTAAGAAAGACGCCCAAGTCCTTTTTAAGAAGACGTCAAGATCTACAAATCCCTCGCGCTCGTGTTGGCAGACTCCTGCACATCGGTCAGTGGTGTCTTGCTGCTGCTTCCCCGGCTGGAGCCGCCAACCCCACCAGTATACGCGAGCGCCCACATGGCAGACGTTGCAGCTGCTATCCCTCCACGCCTCCACGCACTCCCTTACCAATCAGAAACCTCTTCTCAGCCGTGTCTGGATCCATGAGATATCCACCTGGCAAAATTTCTCAGCAAAACCTATCTCTGAGCTCTCCTAAAAACAGCTTCAGACACCCTGTTACAATGGGGGCTCCCAATACTTGAGCAAAATGATGCTGCTTACATGACAACCCTCCAGGCAGCCAGCTGCCTTGGTTACATGTTCCATTTCACGACCAAAACAACTTGCTCCCTGTACCAAGCGGCTGGTAATTAGGCGAACGACCCAATCGCAGGGATTAGCGTCGTTACAAATCATCTGGCTAAAAGGGTAGAAGAAGAAAAAGAAATTTTTGGGGCAAAAAGCATTCATCCCTGCCCTAGCCCGTCTCCTACTCATTTACGGTATTGCGGTAATGCACTGGCTGACGTTCGCAATAATTAAGTTATCAATCAACTCAGACAGCTGCCTCCCCCACAACGTAATACATCCCCCGTCTGGTCTGGCCCCAATTTGTAACACGCACCGATATACGCTTCCATACTCGTCTGATCTATCCGTAATGTTCCCGTTGAATTTGTCCCCCATCATTGATGAGCTGCATGTTATGACTATTCCGGGACTTCGCTTGCCCTGCACATGCGCGTTTTCTCCTCGTCTTGGACATGCTGTCATTTCCCGCCATAGATCCACTCTAATCTAATCAATCAATCAGTTTGATCAAATCATCACCAAACAAATCCGCATCAATCACGTCGTCTATCTCCATTGCGAGGCTTGTTTATGGTCAAGAGATCCCCTCTCTTCCGTATCTGCTTTTCTCTTGCGCTTTCAGCATCCTCTCCGACCTGACACACGCGCACACTCCATCATATTCCTCGTTTTGAAGGTAGGTCATAGGCTTACTCAACTTGGCCTTCCAAATCCCGCAGATCGGTGTCGTGTTTCAAAATTGTGACGGGGCTGAGCTCCCTAACTTCGGATCGATGTTTGCACCACGCGCCGCCTTAAATCTCGGTGCATCTCGCGAATTATGTGGCGCAGAAGTTGAATCAAGCTTAATGCTTACTTCCTTGTTAGGTAAGGGGTTCCTAATTAACCAAATCGTGTACCTAAAACTCAAGCATGTCTCTGCTTTGCTAATATCCTCGAACAGCTACTTCACCGCCTGTGCAAATCAATTCATGGAAATGATAATACAGAGGTCATCTCAATTTTTACACACACTATATTGTAACCTACCACGATAAAACAGCCATGCAGCACGTCCACCTTGCCACCCGAAAAGTTTTACGCCTTTCATATTGAAATAACAGAAACACACAATAAATTCTTGTGACATTATATTTTTTACAATAATTACTTCACACAGCATTGATTTTGGGGTTTAGATATGAATAATATCGTTGCTGATGATTTGGCATGCAAGAGCATCAAGAATATCTTGGCATACGACCGCACATAGTGTCACAGAGTCAACATATATTTTCTAGTTATTTCTACATTCACACAGTGAATTTAATAAACACTGGAGTCATGCCATTTGGATCAATTACTCAGCCCACATGCGTAATTGCGACGGGGAAGATAATACCGGTAGACTTAAGTTCTTTAAGCATGAGATTGACTGTGTCCAAGGATGTTGTAGGTAAAATTTGAACAAGATGCAGTTACCTACTCCACCTAGAGCACATAATCCGATTTACCGTACCAGGACTTGTTAGAACGATACCAAATTCACCAATGTAGATATTACATGTCTAATTCATATACTTTGCGGAATTGGGCCTTGTGATCTCAATAAACTCAAGTTCCATGGGGCCTAGAGCAAAATCCATAATTATTATAAGGAATGAAAAAAGAATTTTGCGCATGTTTTCTTATAGAGGGAGACACACAAAGGAGGATATCGAAGTGCGTTGAATGAAAACACCTAACAAACTATGTCATTGGTTTCCTGGCCTTACCAAGAGGTAGATAATCTAACATGTGAGAATGATTCCGTTTACAAAATGAAAAAAAAAATAGAATTAGATACCAGGGTTGGTATTTGAGGATATGAATGTTGGAACATCAGGCCTGGAAATCTTCCGGGCTAAAACCCAATGCGCATGCGAGATCGAAAGTGGCTAACGTCCAGTACGCATCTCAACCCTTGATAGTTGATATTAATTGCAATTGTGCGTAAGTTCAATTATCAGGTTGTGGATGCTGAAATAAAAGGATCCGTGTCATTCTCTCCTTTCCACACTTACTTTGCGCATGTTATTTGCTCAGAGACCTATAATCTAGCCGAAGACTTTGCCAAGTTTTTAATGAGCACTTAGAAACATATGGGTATCACTGTCCTCACTTAAACCATAGTTAAAAATATCAGACCTCACAGCTTCACATTTGACAAGCTTCGAAAGTCCTTCTACATAGTAGGCAGAATCATTCCTAGAAATACAGGCTCAAGACAATGATGTCATTTGTATACTATCTGGTGACCTCGACCTCATACCATTCCTGTTCCTCGCCGAGGTCGTTGCGTTTGTTGTAACTGATAAATGAGCCCAAGAACACCAGCCTCCGCTTCCTCGGTATTAGCTGCACTGTTTTCCCGAGCGAGGCCCTTTCCTGGTGATGTCTCCCATGTAGATTCGCCCAATATGCCTCCTCCTTCGTAAACAGATTCTTCCACAGCCAGCCTTCGATCTTGCACCCCTCCTTCTACCGACTCTTCAATGATCTGGCTTTCCCCACGATACCCGCCACGAGGGTGTCTTGACCAGTATAGGCTCCGCGCACCGGCATTCACTGGCACCGCCGGCTGGTGGTGTTGATCTAACAAAATAGATGCCATGGGCGAGGGTGGTGGAATTGACGGCCCGGGCCGTGATCCTCTCCCAAGAGCCGGGGCTCGACTTCTTGTCCTCCCCACATCTGTTCGTCCCATTTGTGAGCCTTGCATATCCGCTGCCAAAGTTGGAGAGTTCAACCCTGGAAATACTGGGGGAGGGTGGAAAGCCTGTCGAGAACCTGGTGGAATATGGCCAGGTATTCCTGTCTTGGGATTGATGACATAGTTGTCAATGAATCCGTAGTAGGATGCCGCCATTTTACCATGTTTAGTTGAGTAATAGTCCTCCCGCACATCGCGGGGCATTCCCTGTTGTCCAGTATTTCCAACTCCTTTTTGAAAATCAAAGACGGCAAAAGAGCAGACATATCCGAGTCCATCAACGTGAATGGTAAACTCGCGGAAAAAGTCAATAATCTGGTCGCTGCATTTAGGCAGCGAGAAAAGCAGAAGCATGGGTGTTGTAATGATACCCATGATCTCCTCTAAAAAGATCACGACCTTCATCTTGTACAATTCCGCGAATTCCTGCTTGATCTCAAAACTATGCAATCTGCCATTCCAATGGTCTGGCATATAATGCGTGTAATCGATGACACTTCGCAATGCATATTCTGGGTTGAATACAAGCGTTTCTTCCGACACCATGCCTCTAGAAATGGCCCAGACGGCGCCAAAGACACCTAAATAAAAGAGGACTGTCCGATCTTTGGTGATTTCAAAGCTTAGAAAGAGTTCCGAGTCCAGCACTGAACCCACAGCCAGAACAGCTGTGATTGCCCCTGTCATGAAAGCAATACTTCGAGCTATATCTTCTGTCATTCTTTTGGGAAATTGGTCTATGTACCGAGTGGCGAACGGCACAGACATATGGAGCCTTTCATAGAATATGTGTGGAAGTTCATTGAACTCGCGGAACTTCCATTCTGCCAGTGAAGTGTATTTGCGGGCCGCGGCTAATTTAGGGTCCTTTTGATATTCCTAGATAGCCTTATCAGCGAATGCACTTACTCGAATATCAACTTCTGTGGAACTTACATTGTAATATGTGAAGAAATACACGATAATAACATAGGCCAGCACCACCGGTGCGAAAACAAGATTGAGGAATCCGGCAAAATAGAGTCGCTGCTTTAGTTTCTGGCTAAGTAGGCCCCTTCGGTCCGCGCGGAGAAAATCTTGCTGGACCTGGCCGAGCTCGTTGAATGCCATGTCAAGGATACAGTAGTGCAAATACCATTCCATAGTCTTGGAAAATAATTGGCGGCCTCCTAAAAAGGGCACTGGTAACGACAGGTCCAAGACATCCTTGTTTATCATGGCAATGAGGTAGTTTTCTTTGCGCATTAATCGATTGGCGATGTCATGAGCGTCAAGGCGCTCCTTAGACTGGCTTCCGATAAAGCGTCGCAGACTTGGTGATATATTGGTGGCGGTTTTTGGATTTTGATCCCTTAGAGTCATAATCCGGGCCACAATGTCTTGCCAAGACACAGATTGCATATCTTGTTCTGGGATGTCCAAAAGACAAATGTAAAAGTCGCGAATGTGGACAAGGCGTCGAATTTCAACAAAATATTGAACCGATTTCCAGATGAAGAAGAAAGAGTATAACCAAATCCCAAAGTTCCAAACCCCAGACATGTTGCTCGTACACTGTGGAATCACTACGTGACTTAGCGACCTACCGTGTGGAACTTTCGAGTAGTCGACGCATTGGCATAAAAATGTCAATAGGATGGCCACGAAAAGAGTTTCACTTATGAAGTGTTAGTATCAATATTCCCATAAAGAAGATTTGAAGGTCAATCCTACAGCAACCACAGAGCATTTGCGCATAAAATGCACCATAATCCACCGCCCTCATAATAATCGTAGACATCACGCATGAAGCTATCCAGATTCGAGGTGTTAACCCATCTCCAGAGGGCTTTTTCCCTAGGGCTGCCTGAAATGACGTCTCTCATGAGGGGCCTTGGCTGTGATCCAAAAGGACCAAGAAATGGATCGTCTCTGTGGAGTCGCTGTGCAGTGGCCGCATCCCACTGTGTTTGCGCCATGGTTGACGATGGTCCAGCAGCAGCTTGGGAACGGAAGTTCGATCGTTGCGGGTTTTTTGAAGATATCGGTGGGTGGTTCTCGGTCTCATTGTGTTCAACCAACAAGGATGCTGGCACATCATTGTCGAGATCATCATCATTGGTTTGCCATCTTGAAGATGGGTCAGTTGGGTTCCGCACATGTGTACCGATTTGGCGTGTACTGCGGAGATTATCTTTCGCATCGAATGCCGCGCTATCGACCGTCATCCTGCTGTCACCCACAGCGAGGCCTTCAGCATCGAAATCATTGAAATTTTGACCAAGATTCTCCTCATCTAATCCAGGACGTTCGTCTGCAAAGCGGTCGTCATCCTCGGATCGGAGTTGTTCGTAAAACGATCGAGTGCTTCTTGAAGATGGACCGATTCGGGAAAATATATTGGATGTCATGGTGGCTATAAGGCAATAGTTTACCTATGAATCATGACGCCCATGTCGGTTTCCAATATTGTATTGCGTCTCGGCGATAAGTGACAGCCCACGTAATGAGTGCGGGGACAGGGAGTAGGACGAGTTGGTAAAAGTGGGAAACGTCGGTATTTTTGGCTTTCGTTATTTTAAATGGGCGAACGATGAAGGGGAGAAGTTGGACTCTACTGATCTGAAAAAACAAAATGAGCAAAGTATGGTTGATGAGCGAAGGTACTTGGTTGAATGCGGGCAGCAGGTGACTCTGATAAGCGTGATCTTTCCCGCGTGCACGAACGTCACACGTGCGACACAATCCAGGGCATCGGGGTTTGTAAGGGAGATATGGAATCCAACTGACCTTGTAATCTCAAGTGCATATTCTGCCGTGATCAAATGCATAATATGTCCCGTCCGAAACCCTGATGGCAGCTTGTCTAATCTACCTAGGCATCACCAGGTCCAGGTATGACGCTCCAAAGCGGTGTGTACATTTTGCCGGACTTATGCGCGGGCCAATGTGCCGCCCCACAGTACACCGCCTACCATGCCAGGAGCTCACTCTCGACACCGTTGCAATACTACTATGCTCACAGTGCAATGGGGCAAGCTTGCGTCACTTGGCCAATTTAATACAGCCCAGGACACTCAACAGACCCGCAGGTTAACAACCAACCCTGACTATCTCTACGAGAGCCCTCAAAGACCAAAAATACATTGAGATATGGGCAGTCATTTTTGGAATTTCTTTCCATCTTCTTCCTGACCCCAAACACCATGGCGGCAGATCAGCCGTGGGCCCAAACGAGCCTGCCATCCAGAGGGACTTCTAACACATCTATTATATCGACGGAGAGCTCTATAGCATCGTCCTCCGCCCTTAAAGGCGTGAGCCCTCTTGCCTCAAAAGTCACCAGTGTTCTCTCAACCACGCATTCTGACACTGAGTTCAGAGATGCACTCTCACTTCTGGACCAACGGGGCACGCAGAACGATGCCGAGACTAGACGCCGACTTCGCCTGGATATACAAAGAGAAGTCATCGACATCAATGCTGAGGTTGTTTCGGAATTCGGCCGAGTCGCAGAGGTAGGTGAACGCATCCAAAAAAAAAATGAGAATAATGAGAATATTTACCAACTCAATTTCAGCAACTAAGACGGATCAAAACAACTCTTGACAAACTCAACACAGGATATGAGGATATGAAGAGCCAAGTTGTTGCTGCCCACAACCAAACCACTCCAGCGCTCTCAGAAGCCTCATCCCTTCTAGAACAGCGCAAACAAGTCGAAGTCAAACAAGAACTCCTTAGTTCTTTCAAGAAGCATTTCATAATGTCTGAAAATGAAGTAGCTGCATTAATAATGACGGCGGAGCCAGTGGATGATCGGTTCTTTGAGGCCCTTCAGAAGGCAAAAAAAATAAGCAAGGACTGTGAGATTTTACTTGGCTTTGAGAAACAGACGCTGGGCTTAGAATTGATGGAGGAGACATCCAAAAACATCAACCTAGGGTTTCAAAAGCTGTACAAATGGATTCAACGGGAGTTCAAAACTTTGAACTTAGAAAATCCACAAATGAACTCATCCATCCGGCGTGCGCTGCGAGTTTTGGCTGAGCGACCATCTCTTTTCCAGAACTGCCTAGACTTCTTCGCTGAGGCACGAGAGCGTATTCTCTCAGACTCGTTCTACGTTGCTCTAGCCGGAACTTCACCATCTGGCGTGGAAGATCCATCAGTCAAACCAATTGACATGACAGCTCATGACCCGTTGCGATATGTGGGAGATATGTTAGCGTGGATTCATTCAGCTACAGTCAGTGAGCGCGAGGCTCTAGAGGTTCTTTTTGTCGCCGAAGGCGAAGAATTAGCCAAGGGGTTAAAGTCCGGCCGTGACGCTGAGGTCTGGCGCTTGATAGCTGACGATGATGAGGCTGAGACCGATTTCAATGCTTTGAAGGCGCTCCACGACCTGGTAGACCGAGACATTTCAGGCGCAGCCCGCGTCCTACGACAGCGAGTCGAGCAGGTCATTCAAGCCAATGAGGATATTATCCCAGCATACAAGTTGGCGAATCTCATAAATTTTTATCGCGTTACCTTTCAAAAGACTCTAGGCTCAGAGTTCAATCTAGTTGGGTTAATAGAAGGCTTGGAGAAAGAGGCCCTTCGACAATTCCGTGCGCTGGTGCGAGATCATATTGCAACGATTCAAGGAGAATTTCAGCACGCGCCCTCCAACCTTGGCCCGCCTAGCTTTCTGCAAGATTCACTAAAACAGCTGAACTCCATCAGCAAAACCTATGAATCGTCTCTGTCTTCTTCGGAGGATCGAGAGGCAGAATTTGAGGGTGTTTTGGCAGAGGCATTTGAACCTTTCATGGCTGGTTGTGAGAATATGACCAAATCGATGCCAGGGCAAAAAGGAACCATTTTCCTCATCAATTGCATGCTATCAGCTGCTGTGTCTTTGGAGCTATTCAGCTTCACGCAACGAAAGAGCAAATACCTCCGTGAGAGAGTATCCGGAGAAGCTCAAACGCTTGTCAAAAGCCAGTACAACTTTCTCATCAAAGGATCAGGGCTCGAGCCAGTCCTTAATATGCTACAAAAATATGAAATGAATCGGTCAGCATCGCTAGACAGAAACGTGTTAAGCCAAGCCAGCCAAACCTTGGATGACTTTCTCCCTTCAGCGCTCATGGACGCGATGGAAAACCTAAAACACCTCCAAGACTCTAAACTCGCCCGCCAACTTACTGAAGAAGCGGCAGAGAAATTTTGTGGTGACTTCGAACGTCTAGAAGAAGCGATTACGAAGGATGGGGAGAATTCAACAGACTCAGAAGACGACGACGAACTCCGATCTGTGTTCCCGAGAACAACTGCCGAAATTCGCGTGCTCCTTTCTTAAATAAATCTCAAGCACGATTTCCGTGTAAAGCCATAAATTGCCGCCGCTAATTAATATCCCACTCATGAGAAAGAAAAAACCTTCAGAATACAGCTGTGAATTGAAAACAATTCCCATCTAGATGAGAGGTCACAGGATAATTTGGTGTAGAAATGGTTGTTATTATAAAGGATGGGTAATAAAAAAGACAGAAGGAAAAAAGGGGTTGTTTGAACAATTCGTAGGTTGAAATTAAACCAGAACATATCGTAACAACTATCATCTAGAGAAATCCTCTGCGCAAAGCATCCTGCTCTTGGGTGTACAAATGAAGTAGACCCCTGCTGGGACGACTAATGTGTGGACCCCGCTGCCACTGGATTGCGCCCCAGTGGGCGCGGTGCGAGCCAGCAAGACGACGTCACCGCCCGCAGTACCCAACCTACCGCGCCTTCACCAAGTGCCGACGACCAATTCCTCCAACTCCATTTCCAGCAAACGAAGCAGCAACATCCTCGTAGCGTCCTGCGCCACGACGCAAATCTCCCCGCCGCAACCTAATCACCCGTAACCTCGCCATTTCCTTTTGTTTCGGACACAAATCGTCCACCCCAGATCGGCTGACTACGCACCAAACGAGGCGGCCGCATTCGACGGCCAAAGTCTGCGAAGCCACTTTTGGTCCGTCCCCAAATCGACCAAGGCAAAGCTAAGGATTACTATGCTCTCACAACCAAAGCCATGTTGCGCAACAAAGCCCTGGCTGTACTACAAAAGACATACGATGACAGCTACTTGAGCTGCTCAACCGCTGTCTATTATGAAAGTCAGGTATGTCATCCCATGCTACGTAGCATGCCAGATTTTACTCCAAGTTCCCATACTTACAATGAGTTTCCACACAGGGAAACGAAACCGAGGCTATGCGCCACTGGAGAATTGCCCTCGAACAGATATATGATTACCAGGCGAACCGAGCCGTACCAGTACATATTCCACTGACAAGCACTGAAAAGGCTCTACAGGACGCTGTTAAGGAGCTCGAGTTACAATGTAAAGAGCGTATCGACCTCCTAGAGGCTCTAAGAATATCGCGACAAGATGAATCGACCCCATCATCCTCCACTGGAAAGCTTTCAAAACGGCCAACGCTACCGGAAGCCGACAACCGTGGCAAGGGTGCCATAGGACAAGGCACAATTCCTGCCGTCACATATTCCGAGCTCTCTCGCCCGGCCCTGCCTCAGCGCCCTGCACCCCCTAGGCGTGGGTCTTCTGAACATACCGTCATCAATGGAAATAGTAGCCCGTATCTTGATCCGGTTGGACATGCCAATCCAAGATCGTCGTCACCTTACGTTCCCTCCCGGCCAGGGAAAAGCCTGAGATCTAGCAGCCCAGAAAAGCATACAATGAGAACCACGTTGAGGTCTGGAAAGCCTGGTGAAAAACCCAGCAAAAGTACGCGCAAATCAATGAAGCCTGTGGAAGAAGGGTCAAGCAAAGCTGCAACATTAGCATGGAGCGCACTTACCTCAAGGGAAAAGTATTCCAGGAGCGTTTCCTCGGACGCTAGATCACCATCTTCAAACCAAAGTCCGCGGGCTTCCCTTGATCAGGTCCGCAAACCTGGCCCGGGCCCTCTGCAATGGGATAGCCACTCAAGAAGACTCATAGTCCCTCGAGAAGGCGAACCGAGTGGTGAGACCCGTCACTCAGATGACTACTCGTACACAAGACCGTCTTTTCTCTCGGTCAGTGCTGCATCCAGCGCCCTGGGAGCATTATCGATGCAGGAGTCTCCAACTACAGAACCAGGGTCCAATCGTCTGGAGCGACCTGTTGGGGGCCGAGCAAGTTCATCATTTACCTCGCCACGCAAAGTGTCAAGGCAGGAACCATTTCCCGAACCAGGATCTTCTGAAGACTACACGACGGCCCCAGACAAAACATCCACACTCGAATCGCCTATCAGGGGGGGTCCAGCTACAAGACGAACTTCCGGTCAGTTCAAACAACAGAGGCCAGACCCAGAGAAGGCAAATAGGTCTCGTAGACGCGAACGACAGCGGCCGGCCTCCGTCTCAAGCGCGTCTGGCGATGATTCATACCAATCTCTGCCTAAATCCAGCCGTGCAAGAACCAAAGAAAGTCCAGTTCAAACGGATTCAGAGAGTCAACTTTCGGAGGAATCGCCGGCAGAAGAAGAAGAAATTAATGAGATGTCGGCATGGAAGAAAAGGAAAGCTTCAATCCTCAAGAATATTCCACCAGGTGTTGATGAAGCTGCTGCAAAGCAAATTCTCAATGATATTGTCGTTCAAGGTGATGAGGTTCACTGGGGCGATGTAGCAGGTTTAGAGATTGCCAAGAACGCGCTACGGGAGACTGTAGTATACCCATTCCTCCGCCCAGATTTATTCATGGGATTACGAGAACCCGCCAGAGGGATGATGCTTTTTGGGCCACCAGGTACTGGAAAGACAATGCTCGCAAGAGCTGTGGCAACAGAATCCAAATCTACGTTCTTTTCCATCTCGGCGAGTAGTTTGACAAGCAAGTACCTCGGAGAATCAGAAAAGCTCGTGAGGGCCCTGTTCGGGCTTGCCCGGATGCTCGCCCCTAGCATTATATTCGTCGACGAGATTGACTCCTTACTTTCCCAGCGATCTGGTTCAGGTGAACATGAGGCTACTAGGAGGATTAAAACCGAGTTTCTCATCCAGTGGAGCGATCTCCAACGAGCTGCTGCTGGGAAAGAAGTTAGCGACCGGGACAAAGAACGAGGTGATGCAAATAGAGTTCTCGTACTGGCCGCAACCAATCTACCCTGGGCAATTGATGAAGCTGCTCGACGACGCTTCGTGAGACGCCAATATATACCCCTCCCAGAACCAACTACCAGGGAAACACAACTCAAGACACTCTTAGGGCAGCAAAAGCATGATCTCTCAGATCAAGACATCAACAAACTTGTAGAACTGACAGATGGTAAGTGATATCCACATTTACTGAACTGGCTCAATTCCTAACTAGTCTGCCAATAGGATTTTCTGGCTCAGATATTACAGCTTTGGCCAAGGATGCTGCTATGGGACCACTCCGGTCTCTGGGAGAAGCATTGTTGCACATGACAATGGATCAGATCCGCCCTATAAGACTCGCTGACTTTGAAGCGAGTCTAAGTACAATACGACCCAGTGTGAGCAAGGCGGGCTTAAAGGAGTACGAGGATTGGGCGAAGGAGTTTGGCGAACGTGGTGGCTAGAAGATCGAGCTTTGCATTCACGTTGCATGCCTCCCAAATGTATCTTAACTGGGTGTGAAAAACACATGTGACCACTGTAGGATTGGTAAATTCATAAGCCAATATTCTATACTAGCAAGTGTTGTGAAGGTTCGTGATTTAGTGTATGATACAGTTGGTGCGCATGTCGACTTTTGGTACAAGATGCCTTGTGGTGTCAGCAAGTACATGTTATGATACAGGCCAATGATTTGAGCCTTATTCCTTTTCCCCGTTAAGTCCCCCAACAGTCGCGGCCCCTCAGTTGCCTGTGACCATCGCAATGGTGCGGTCAAGTTCTGGGGATTGCCAGGGCTTTCGGCCAAAATGCCTTGTTTCACGCTAACCTTTGCGTTCTTTTGCTTCCTCCCAAGCCTTTCGCTTGGCTTCTTTCTTCTCCAATTCGAGCTTCTTCTCCTCGTGGCGATTCTCCTGCTTAATCTGCCTCCCAGCAGCCCTCCTCTCGTCCTTAGCGGCCTTCTTGGCTTCTCGCTCTGCTATTCTTTCCTCAAGGGTCGGCACAGGGGGTCGTTCTTCGATCGGAACTCCAAATGGTGCGATAATATTCTTCACTACATGACGCTTATGTTGTGAGGTTGGCCAGCCGGGAACGATGGACACGACATCACCGGTTCGAAGCGAAGAATTGGGGTCATGAACAAGGTAGTGTTTGGGGTCGGCAAACCACTGTGAGGCAATGTTAGGACACTATTCAAACGTAAAAACTAGAAAAGATGACACTTACCTTGTTGATGACTTTGTTCCACTTTTGGCCGCCAACTCGGACCTTGACAGTCTTTTGCATCAGGCCAGCTGATACGACAACGCCATGCAACTCATGCGTGACGCGGCGAGCAGCCTTTGCGACTTGCGAGGACATTATAGTCAGGGCCTAAGAGTATTTATCGTTTCAACTTTAGGGCAACCAGCTGCGAGGCCAAGGGTGTGATCGGTTCATCAATTGTTGATCGGAGGGATTGAGGTCAACCGAGACCCCCATCGACATACAGTCCACGATGAAAGGCATGGACAAATTCTCATCAACCAATCAGAATAGCATATAGATACATTGATGATTAGGTAATGCAATGAACCAATGATTTGAAGCCAGCATAGAAACGCAACCAAAAAAAGTTGCAGTGGGGCTGGGCTACAAGGGGAGTTTTTATCCAAGGTATGCTCAAGTTTCTCATTCAGCCAATGCCTTTAGCCCAATATCCTAACACTGGGGCACACATTTACAGTTTGAACGCTCACCCCAAAACCCCGTGAGCGTGGTTGTGAGGTGTGAGAAATGGCCACATAGGCACGTGCGCATTACAGCATGTTCTAGGTTTTCGGTGTTCAGTCGGCCGTTGTACCAAGACCCACCAACTGGTGGAGGATAGCAAGTGAGCGACAGAAAAAAGATTCGGCCTTTCACAACAGAAGCCAACCAAGTTGATCAATAGGCACAAGTTTGTGACTGCGAGTTGGTCTCCTAATTCAATCATTCAAGCCAAATGGATACTTTATCCAATTAATCACTTTTTTTGGTCGTGCAGGCGTCGTAGTCACAAACATTGTTTAGAGCGATCGGTGCTTTTTTCTGTTGCCCATTCGGCGCGTTAACAACTTAGGTAGCTTGGCAATTCTCTGCAGGTGGCAGGTACCACTTATTAGGTACCGAGTGACTTAGGTAGTGGATGAGCCAAGCGAGACGGCACGCTACCAAGTATCCATGGTTCAGGGTTCACTCATCCATCCTTTCTTCTCTTCTTCCTTCCTCCCTCCCCTCCAACAGGATTTTCTCGTTTCTCTGCCCTCTTCTCATCCTTATATTACCCCAGTTTCTTCCTTCTCTCTCCAACTTTCTCCGAATAACACGAGAGCTCCTTCCAAGCCTCAATTCTTCCAACACGGTTGCTCGCATATCGGCACCTCTTCATTCACAGATTCGCGTTTCACCTCCCCCACTCATCCCGAATTTGACCATGTCCTCACCCGAGCGTCGCACCGGAGTCAAGCGACCCAGTATGAACTATCCATCTGTCGTTCTTCTCAAGGTCTGATCACTAACACCTTAGGCGCTGATTCAGGAACCCAATCACTCCCTCCCCCAGCACTCCCGCAATTGGTCGCCGAGCAAAACACCCCCATCCCTCCTACCGACAAGGACTCCCAAAGACTCATTGTTGTTCTTTCAAATGCCAGCTTGGAGACGTACAAAGCTTCCCATGGCGGCACCGGTCGAAATGGTGCGCACCGTGAGGATAAGTACTCGTTACTAAACAGCGACGAGCACATCGGCGTCATGCGAAAGATGAACCGGGACATCAGTGATGCTCGACCTGACATCACCCACCAGGTTTCAACCCTGGCCATTTGAGTTGGCATTCAACATGCTGACATTTTCTTAGTGTCTCCTGACCTTGTTAGACTCCCCGATCAACAAGGCCGGCAAGCTTCAAATCTATATCCACACTGCCAAGGGTGTCCTCATTGAGGTCTCACCCTCGGTCCGTATTCCTCGAACATTCAAGCGATTCGCTGGCTTGATGGTGCAACTTCTGCACCGATTGTCCATCCGTTCAACCAACTCTAACGAAAAGCTCCTACGTGTCATTCAGAACCCCATCACTGACCACTTACCTCCTAACTGTCGCAAAGTGACGTTGAGCTTTGACGCTCCTCTCGTGCGTGTTCGTGAGTGGGTAGAGTCTGTTGATTCCAAGGAGAGTATCTGTGTCTTTGTCGGTGCCATGGCCAAAGGCGAGGATAACTTCGCAGACTCACTTGTTGACGAGAAAATTTCTATCAGCAATTATTCGCTGTCTGCAAGTGTGGCCTGCAGCAAATTTTGCCACGCGGCTGAAGATGTCTGGGACATTCAGTAAAGGCATCACAGGTGCGTTGGTTGAAAACAGCAAACGAAGACAGAAGCCAGATGCCGAATCACCTGGCGGCTATACAACATCGCCGCGGGGTAGATTGGCGTATACTTGGAAATCCTGGGTTTACGCAGTCGCTTGTTTTTACAACCAAAACATGAGGCGTTCAACAACGGGTCCAAGACGGGTTCAATGTCGTCTTGATGGACCACTTCAACTTGGTCCATTTTTTATTATGCTTGCTCCCTTACACTTGCACATCTGTTGAATGAGTTTTCTTGTTTTATCCTTTTTGTCCCATGGCTATAACTCCTGACGATGGCTCGGTCCCAAAGATACTGACATACAGAACTGACACCGTGGCAATACAAAGCAAAGCTGGACAGGGCGAAAAGAACCAAGATAGGGTCGACTACTGAAATAAGAAACGCCTTGTCTCTGATTAGATTTGGATAAGAAGATATGTGAAAATGTAGCAAGGGTCCATTTAGTCAGAGGCTGGAAATTAAAGCAAATACATATTTTTGTTGGCATAACCAAACCCCCCAAACCAATTGAAACAGGACTGACTGGCTAAATGCGATTGACTATACTAATGTTCTCGTCCCCGCTTGTTTGATATGCACTGATACCTGATCATGCCTAGTAGGTTGGTCAAATTGAGCGCATACACTCCAAACATGAACACATTACTATTTTAGGCAGAATATCTAACTTTCTGGACAGGGTCATACATGGTGGGATAATTATAATTGCACGCCCTAGTGGTATGGCATGTTCGCCGTCTACTTGATCCGGGTGATGCATCCGTCAATGGTGCTGCTACTTTATGAGTTGCGAGGTGATTGAAGCAATTACAACCGTTCTATTCTTCCTCGGCCAGTGCTATATTCGGCTTGGGCACACTAACTTCCGCTTTTACCCACAAATGCCAAACGTATAGTTCCCACATACAAAACCGAGACTTGCTGAAAGAATGAGGCTCATCAAAGAATCGAGCTAATCACTCCAGAGGACGCTACCCTGCATGCCCCTATATTATCCTCAACCATCAACTGGCTTCCTCTGCCCGTTTAGCGATCACGGTCATTCAACACACACATTTCCAGTAGGCACAAATTAATGATTACACTTCCCGTTCCGCTGTGACTCGGCGATGAGCACGGAAATTGGTCCATAAAGAGGCGAAGTGCCTGGGGGTGGGGTCAAGGTTATGGAGGGCCCAGTGGGAACGAGCCGTGTCAGCCATCAGGATTGACGTGGCACGAGTCAATGGATGAGAGAGAACAGCTCACCAGTGTGCATATTATGCATCTTCATACTCTAAAGAAAAATAAACAAGCATATACAAATATATCGAGATTCGAATTGACACAATGCTTCAGGTTCAGTTCGAAGGCAAGGTGTAGATGGAGTCCCAGCATATGGCTGCATTGTTTGTTCCTGTAAAACGAAGAGCACTCCATTCAGGGTGAGGGAATTCCCGCTGAAGTCGAGAGTAGAGAGGCGTGAGAAGTGGCCCTCGTGCAGACGACCCATTGGTATACATCTGATACCCTCCTTTAGAACACCCCTGTGACTGCAGGCACCGAATAGAATCAATTCCCAAGGATTGTGCATAGTTTGGTGCGGTACAGTTGTGTGTTCTGGAGGATTTTTTTTAATAAAGAGATATTGTCGCTACAGCTAGCCCGTGGTGACCTGCGTTAGCATGACCAGAAAGTACAAACAAAACAAGCAGGGAAAATCAGGTTATGCAACGATGGAGGCTTTCAAGACTGATCGCCGTGGCTGGGATGGGGACTGAAGGTGGTGGCAACGGGACGGGACGTGCGTTGACACTTCCGCTTGGAGCGACGAAGTGGCAGGTAGTAGGTACCCAATGGGCGCTACCAACCAAGGGCATGGCCGGGTCATGGTTAGGCTAAGGGGCCCAAAACTAGACTGATATTTAGTGGCTGTTGCGCATTGAGACGCCCTCGCCCAGTGGTAAGACATAGCCAAGCACCTGCGGATGTAGCCTGAGTACATCTGCCTAGGTAATACTGCTGGCAAAAAAGGCACGAATTGCTCCCCTTCCCAATCATCACTCTCACTGTCCGTGCTCTGAATGTGAAGACGATGTGATGCAGGGTTCAAGACCCAAGGCAAGAAGTCCTGGGACCCCGGCAGAGGAGGTGGCAGGACGGCACTCAGTGGAAGGGCTGGAAGGATGGGCTTGGAATGGAGGGGCAGCTGACAGACCCGAGAAGATACATGACACATTGTATCGAATGTAAGACGCCCCGCGCGCGCCCGATGGCAACAAGAGATTGATGGGACACAGAAGCTAACGCTGAGCAAAAAGGAGAATAAGGAGAGAGAGGCTGAAGATCCCCTTGGATAGAACCCGCCGGTCCGTCCACCGCTCTCCAACCCCAGGCTTTGTTGTCTCTCCTACCTACCAGGAGCAGTCAGACTCACTCCGAGCCTTCGCTTCACAATCTGTCGGTCAGTCAGGTCGGTCGACTAGTCACCACACGCCACCAAGCATCCCCACATCTAGTGGGCAAGTCTCTTGCACACGCTCACACCGCGAGTTGCCCAAAGTTTTATACAGGCCCAATCGCACACATCCTGGTATAATTCCAGCACAAAACAGGCACAATACCACAATTTTGCGAGTGGACCAGGACGTTCTGCCTTGCTATGCAGGCGCATTGACAGGAGTACAAGGGAAACTCCAAAGAAAGTTAAGCAGGGCTCACGACTTTGGCCCCCTCCCCGCACAACTCCACCGATTCGACCCGATTATCCACTTACCAACGGCCACCAAACCACAACACACCAACAGCCACACGTCCCATCTTCAACAGCCCGACTTGGCGGCCCAGATCATGACAGTTGTTGGGCCCAGGGGGGTTCAAAAAAGAAAAGCAAGAGCGGTTCCATAAGACAAGCTGCACTGCACCCGTCTCGACCCATCTTGCAGCTCATCGCTCACATCCTCGCAGCCCTACTCATCACCAATCATCAATCCCCACCACTACACTCTCTTTCGCTCACTCTGTCCCCTCGCTTTTCCTCGTCCTACTCATACACCCACTTGTCCAATTTGCCCTCGCTTCACCCTCTTCCCAGCTTGCTTTCTTTCCTCCCCAACTCCCCCTTAGCCACCCTTCTCATCACATTGTGCCTGTATCATTCTTCCTACCTGCCACGTCCTCTTCACCGTCTCGTTACCAATTACAACTTTATCCTCCCTTCCCACGCCCCCCAGTTGCCCATTGTCCAGACAGCCAGCAACACGTCTCTTGCAGAATCGACGCCCATCAAGGCTTCCGCAGAGGTCCTTCTAACAAGCCCGAGGCATCCAGGCGGGGCTTCCAAATACGCAGCCGCGTTGGCAACTTCTAGACGGATACAAGTCACCATGGCGTTACCATACATTGAGGTGTCACACTTGGCGTCCTCTTCCTCGTTCTATGCAAGCATTCTCCAGCCACTGGGTCTGCGTTATCTCAATACCAGTCGCGAGAAGTCGTCTTCAGTTGGCACTGTCACTTATGGTTTCCAGGCTCAAGGTCGTCGTGAGTCTATGCCTATTTTGCAGATCCGGGAGGCTTCCCGCCCATTCGAACCGCTCAAGCATTCTTTTATTGTCCTGGGTGCCGCCTCGCCTACTACTGTCGCTCACTTCCACGAATGTGCACACACGGCAAACCCGTGGCAGCAATTACAACCCGACGCCGACGGCCTGCCGAGTGGGTATACCGCAAAGCATCGCTTAGGCGTCGAGGGCGGTGTACACCCAAGTCGAGCCACCGTGCGAGATCTCGACGGCAATATCATTCAGGTCATTCCTGTCCCGCCTACCGCCCAGTATGATGCAGGTCAGGTCTTGGAATGGGATTTTGATCTTGCCTCTCGCTCCAAGCACACCCGCACTCGTTCCCAATCCCATCCCCTTCCGTCCCCCGTTCCTTCTTCAAAATCTTCCCACTCCAAAACCCAGGCTCCCTTTCAACCTCAGCCACGATCTCAGGTGGCAACTCGGTCCTCTCACAAAGGATTTGGACCGGGCCCTTCCACTCCGATGTCTCAACGGGCCCCAAGCCATGTTTCCGAAGAGGATGAATCAGTTGAGGAACAGTCCCTCTCACCTCGGCAAAGCGCCAGCAACGGTTTAAGTACTACTCAGGTTGTTGGTGCTATCTTAGGAGTTGCCGCTGCTACCGCAGCTGGAGCTGCCCTGACTTACAATATGGTCACGAAAGACCGGGATCGCAAACCCCGCCACGAAATGGAACCCCCGGCCATGGCTCGTCGCTCCACATTCCCTGAAAAGGCGCATTCCATGCACCACAAATCCAGGCACGATGATCACGCACCAGCTTACCCTGGCTACCCCCCGAAGGCTCTGCCATATCGACCTGCAGGACCTTACGAGCAGCCAGCTCTCCCTGCACCTCAGCCATACGTAGAAGAGCTCCCTTTCCGACAGCCTGGTTATCAGAACGAGTATGCACCCCGGAAGTTGATGTATCGAGAGGAAGTCACCTCGAACAATTTTTCCTTCCCAGATGACTACACCCCAAGGAAGATGCCTTACGATGATGATGACGATGACAGCGATGAGCCACCCCGTCGCGCTCATTCTCGTCATGCCGTAGAATACTTGACGGAGGATCCACTCCAAGACGCCAGAAGCACGGCTACGAGAAGTAAGGTCAGGAGCACGGCCAGAAGTACAGCTGGCAAGAGCACTGCAACGAGAAGTGTTGCAGAAAGAAGCACTGCCGAGAGAAGTACCGTGGCTAGGAGCAGCACAGGAAAGAGTTCTGCTGGGAGGAGTTCGGCAGAGAGAAGCTCGGCTGGCAGAAGTACCGCCAGGAGTACTACTAAGAGCACGGCTAGAAGCGTGGCCAGAGGCAGTGTCATGAGCCGAATCCCCGATGAAATTGAGGAGACCCGCAGCCGTCATTCCTCTCGACACAGCCATGTTTCCGGCCGCAGCCGGAGTGAAGCGCCAGCTTCTCGGAGCTCACACTTCATGGCCGATGGAGAACATCGTAGCCATGTTGGGTCCCGCCACAGCGTCGCTGCGAGATCAACATATTCCCGTGCGCGATCTCAGAGACCTGACCACGACCCTGAGCGAGACAGCTACTTTTCTGCGCGCTCCCGTAGATCCTCAGCCGGAATACGCCATCCGCCCCCACCCGCTGTTGAGACAGAGGTGATGGCAGCACCTGAGGTACCAGATGTTGCGGACGAGCCAATCTATGATGACTTTGAGGACTATGAGCATGTCCCAAGAGGTCCGGGATTGGTTATAAGGAATCGGGATGGCAGCAAACTCAGTGTGACAAGATTGACAACAGGAGGCGAGCCTCCCATCATCATGAGCCACCAAAGTATTGCTCCCAGTCATATTTCAGCAAGGGATGTATCTCTGCCCATGAGCGGTGTTGGCAGCAGTCACGCGGATTGGGATGATGATGTTATCAGTCTTGCTCCAAGCGACAGCATTAGTTGCGTGGGAAGTAAGGCCAGCCGAAGAAGCCGCAGGGCTCGATAAACCTGAATAGGTGAAGAGTTCAACTCCATAATGTTCTTGGTTCTGTTCGTAATAACACAACTCGAGGGGGTGGGCGACATGAGGTGAACGGTTTTAGATTGATGCCCACTCACATAGTATCGATTCTCAAGCCCCAACACACAGGTTTTGCTCTGGGGTTTTCTTGATACTGAATGTTTTATTCTTCATTACGTCTGCGACATCCCGGCTTGAATTAGAGATGGTTCCAGGGATCGCATACTTTATCCCTTTTTTATGTAAACGCATTCATTCTAAATTTGGATTGTTGGCTATATGGGAAGATAGGAAAGAACGGAAAACTAAAAGGATCATATTACATACTTGCATTTAAAATAAAGAAAACAAAAATCAGGAGATGCGTACAGGAATCGCATGTAGAATAACAGTCAAATTCAAAAGCATCCATTAACATGCATTTCTGCTTCCCATCAGGCAGTGTGCTGGCGAAAATTGAATGCCGACTGCATGCAGGAGAGTATTCTTTTTTTCTCTCTGGTTTCTCCTAGAGCACGCAGTCTTTATTCCCCAACTTCTACTCCCACTTCACAACATGGCGTGGCTATTTTGCCTGTGTCTAGTTGAAGTTGATGAAGATTTAGTCAGTGTGGTGTGTGGGGCTGCAGGATTTGGGTGACGTCGGTGCTACATTCCTTCCCACTAGCCCAGTCATGAGAGCCCACACACACACACGCACACACAAAAGGAGAAGGATGACATCCCACCCTAATTCCGTGGTTGACTTGTTATGTGCGGACATAGGAGTAGTTTTTTTTTATAAGAAAAAAAAATCCTCCAATTGATAGAAGGATGGATTTATTACGCCTAAATATAACCAGCAATAGCTTGGCAACTATAAAAGGGTGACAACTAAAATTAATTCCACAGATCACCACCTCCCACTTTGGTCTTGGTCTGGCCACTCCGATCCTCGGCCTCCCCCGTTGACTCTTTTCTTCCCGTCCTTCCAAGATTTCCTGCATCCACCTTGGCAGCCCCAAAAGCCGAGTTGCACATTGCATTCTGTTCACCATTGCGTCCGTTGCCCCCTTGCGTCTTGCATTCTCACCCATCCATTCTTCGAGCGAGGATCTGCAAGATCTCCTCTTCACGTTTGAATCATGCCTGGCTTTGAACTTGGAGAGTCCATTCCGCCTGACACGGCCCATGTGAGTTGGCTCGATGCGTGCATATGAAATAGAGAAAACATATTCAACGATACTTTTCTAGGCCGTGAGCGTGTCTCTGCCGACATGGAAGTCCAACGTTGGCTACGAGGAGGGAGAGGAGTGGGTTGTTGGTCGCATGACTACGGGCTACCCCAGGTGAGCATTTGTCGCCCAACCCGTTGTTCCCAAACGCCAGCATTGACCAAATTCTGCATTAGATTTTTCGTGCACCGAAGTATTGGCGCTTTTGCTCAAGATATCATATCTCGACATAGCCGACCAGGCCAGCAGGCCATGCTCTTCCCCACACCAAAGGTAGCCAAGAGATGTCTTGATTTTATCTGCCAGCGCACCAGTCCTGAGATCTCGCGCCAACTCCATACCATTGACTTTGGTCTCAATACCACCAAAGACCTCTCCCCGCTCCTACTGAAGGTCGCACCCACTATCTCCGCTGTTGTCTTTCCTGAAAATATGTTCCCCATTGCCAAGCAGTATTGGCAGCACACCGGCGATGGTACCTCAAGCCGCCGTGCCGAATTCTGCCACGGGCTGTTCAAGGATGGCCTCCTTGATCCTGTTTCTAAGCCACAGACCGCCCAGGATGCCACAGCGAGGCCCTTCCGTGGCCCAAGGCGTTACCAGCGTCCGGGTTCCATCGATGGGATACAGTCTGGGGTTACTCGCACATCCCCTCCAAGGCAGCCAGAGGAGTCTCTGGAGAGTTCTCAATTCCTTGAGGAGAGATTTGGTCGAAACCTCAATCTTTCCATGGTTGAGCGCGCCAAGTCAGCTATCCGAAGACGAATCGCTGGTGCTTTGAATCACGACATTGATATAAGCAACGGCCCTCTGCCATCTATGACGTCTAATACCCGCGGCATTCAGGGCCTTGAAGAGGGTGATGTTTATCTTTACCCATGTGGTATGAACGCCATCTACAATGCCCACCGAGCCCTTTTAAAGGCGCGGGAGCCACAAAAAAGCATCAACTTTGGGTTTCCCTATGTTGATACGTTGAAGATCCTACAGAAATTCGGTCCTGGATGTCTCTTCTACGGTCACGCCTCCAGTGGCGATTTAGATGACCTTGAAGCCAGGCTCAAGAATGGAGAACGCTTCCTTGGTCTCTTTTGCGAGTTCCCGGGAAACCCTCTCCTGACTTGCCCAGACCTTGCTCGCATCAGAAAGTTGGCTGATGAATTTGACTTTGCAATTGTGGTCGATGAAACAATAGGGACATTTGCAAACATTAATGTCTTGCAGGTTGCCGATATCGTTGTAAGCAGTCTCACCAAGATCTTCTCCGGCGACTCCAATGTTATGGGTGGTGGTGCGATCCTCAACCCTGAAGGCAAGTATTACAAGACGCTAAAAGCAGCCATGGAAGAGGATTACGAGGATACATACTGGCCTGAGGATGTCATATTTATGGAGAGAAATAGCCGCGACTTCCAATCTCGTGTTGAGCGCATCAACGCCAATGCAGAGGCTATATGCGATGTGCTCCGTACGCACTATTTAGTGAAGCAAGTCTACTACCCAAAGTACAACCCTACCAAAAACAATTATGATGCTTGGAGACTGCCCGCCGGAGGGTATGGCGGCCTGCTGTCCATCGTTTTTAATAAAAAGGAGCAAGCACAAGCTTTCTACGACACCATGGACATCGCCAAGGGGCCAAGCCTCGGCACCAACTTCACGCTTTGCTCACCATACGTTCTCCTGGCCCATTATCAAGAATTGCCGTGGGCTGCGCAGTTTGGTGTTGACCCTGACCTTGTTCGTGTGAGCGTTGGTTTGGAGGAGGCAACTGAACTGCAGGAGACGTTCCGCAAAGCGCTTCAAGCTGCCGAGAAGGCCTAAGTCTCTGAGTGAGGAGCGCTACTGAACGAATACGCAGTCTCTTATAGCCTCATAAAAGGTATCGCCAAGATTGCTGTTTTGACCGAGATTTATTGCTTCTATCAATGCCCAAATCAAGTCCTCAAGCCAGGGTATCTACAGCAATATTATCGTGCTGATCGGGCGGCTTCCTATCAATTATCTTGGACGCGTTAGATGCATCAATTATTAAACCATGACATTTATCACTCACTTATTCATCACGCGTGCCATAAGTTTGCATTCTCACACATCATTCGCGTCCGGGGTATATCAT
The DNA here is from genome assembly GCA_013406985.1 of Calonectria crousiana. Classification (NCBI taxonomy): domain Eukaryota; kingdom Fungi; phylum Ascomycota; class Sordariomycetes; order Hypocreales; family Nectriaceae; genus Calonectria; species Calonectria crousiana. The sequence goes on along the minus strand of VTGD01000001.1, from coordinate 1,119,158 downwards.
AGGTTGAGTTACGCATGACACAATAGTCCACCGTGGGTGGCCTTACATGACCGTACACTCTCTGTGAACATAGCCAGGGCCGTAGTCCTCGATACCGCGCTCTATTTCGTTTGCACGTTGCTTTTCTTTGACCTCTTGGGGGAAGTACTTTTTCAAGTATTTGGTCAAGTCGTAGTCCAGGTTTTCTAAACGACAATTCAGTGTTTTGCGAGAGAGAAATAATGGATGCAGGTATGCTCACCTGTAGATGCCCTCATTACCACATCAGCTCTACACAGAGGACAGTGCCTCTCCTTTCGTCGCTGGATCTTGATTACACAACGAATACAAAATACATGCTTGCAATCCAGGCGAACAGGTAAGTATGCTATTGAGAAACAAACAGGGCAGAGGTAGTCATTCAACTGAGGAACAACTGAAACCAATTCCTGTGACATTTGAGCACACACGTCTTTGGAGATTTCCCCAGCCAAAAGTTTATTCGAGTGAACCGCAGTAGGAAAGGCTTTAGAAATCCCAAAAGATGTCCGCTTATCAAATTCTGGAACAAGGCGTCAATTTTTGTTATCATAAAATGAGCATATGCCCGGTTGGCAAGAACACTCACTCTTAAGAATCTTTGTGACAGCGAGCTTGTTAAGTTCCTGAAACTGCAGGTTCTTAAGTAAGGAGGCATTCAGGTTCAAGAAGCGGGTAAAAGCAGCACGACTTTCTGCCAACTTGAACTCCTTGGCAAGACCTCGGGACTCCACCTGATCTTGAAACCACTTCAGCTTCTTCAAAGCGACCTGACTTGACCGAGAACCATGATCGTTTTCATGAGTCGCGAAGAAAACCTCAGCGTCGAGATACAATTCAAAAATATTTCGCCATCGGGCAAGGTCGGTTTTCGAAAATCGGGAGGGCTTAGCGACTTGGGCAACTTCTCTTCCGAGATCAACAATTTCAGCTTTCATTTTCTTCTCCTCTTCAGTCTGCAGGACATCAAGGTTGTTTACATCACTTTGAAGTATGTCAAAGAATTCTCCATCAAACACAAGAGGGACCTCAATGGTTTCATATGTGTCATTCAGTGCGACTTCAGGAGTGGCTGAAGCGGGTTTGGGGAGGTAGTCCAAAGCGCTTACCGGCCGTTTTTTCGGTTCCACAGCCGGCTCGGAGTTAGAATTATGCGGTAATTCTATCTTAGAAACAGGGGCATTTTCGGACTCTGGCTGTGTTGTGTCATGTCCAGCACCTGCTTCAGCATGGTGCTTTTCAGGGTCTTGAGAAATGCTTGTTGCGATTCTGTGAAGAAATTCTTTAGAAGCAGAAGAAAGTGATGCATCAATCGGAACCCCATTTCTCATATGGACATTCACGGTGAGTTTAGGTCGCAAGAGATTCGAGTCTGAGGCAGCTGTGAAGCATGTCAGCGCGTTCCAAAAACAACATATCGTAGACCGCGTAGAATGCTACCATTGAGCTTATATTGCAGAGCAACTGGGGAGTCATTGTTAGGGTCAAGCAAGAAGCGAAGTGTCTCTGCATCCAGACCCAGATCGCGCAGCTCACGCTGGATTTTCTTGAGACATTTCTTGAGCTGACTATAAGGGATGGCATGGTTGATCCAGTGAGGAGGGAAGTCTGGAAGCGACTTTTAGTTCCAAAAGCTGAGCGAGAAAGAGAAGGTGGAAATCGAAATGAAAGCGACTAACCTTGGGAGGCCAGCGACTCCTTAAAATCGTGAGCAAACTTCATAGCGACAGTTAAACAGGGAATGAAGCTTCAGGTCGAAAACATGGCACGCGACACAAGATCAAAGAGGGAATCAGAGGTGTGGGGCCAAATGTTGTGGCGTGCAGACAGGGGTACAAACAGTGGCCAAGTCTATAATGCGAGACAATTGGAGGGACGCAAAGTTGGGGGGTGAGAGAATGAAAAAGAAAAGAAGACAGTAGGACAAGTAATTGGCTCTCTTGTCTGTGTTCATGTGGTGTTCCCGCGCATCGGTCGCTCCGTGAAAATAGAACGATGTACAAGGACCTACCTTTTAGGCTAGGAAAAAACTTACGTGCCAGGGTTACCTCGTCCTCTTGATGTGGTCAAGTTCGAGCAATTTTTGATGGATCACGTCTCGCGTAAAGGTCCCACGGTGCTTGATTGTTGGAGCTTGACGGTTGGTCCATAAGCTCCGTGTTCGGCAAGATTGTGCCGGGCAGCGGAGCGGTGCGCGCCATTCATGATGGCTTGAGACGCCTAGCCTCTTTGTTCACCGAAGGAGATCGAGACCATTGATCGTAGTCGCCGAGTTGATCGCACAAACATAAAGTCTACGCACTTCATACTTTTTGTCTTCCATCACCCTCCAAAAATTCGCTAGTGATTGGTGGCCTGCGCTCACGGCCATTCAAACGATGCATATCTTCTCTCCTAGTAGTGTGGAGATGAGTGCGAGGGTATTTGGGCGCCATAGATCTGGAATCACACTCACTGCCCCTATCTACTCAACCATTCGTTATATAAGAAGTAAAAATGATACAAGGCCTTCGTTTTGTACTCGGGGGCCAAACTTTCTGCCCGACCATCCATTCGCCAAACCACCTGTAGTTGGCAGGCTTAATCAAAACACATAAAAGCCATAATCATCAAACACGCTGGCTCTGAACGAAAAAAAATTGCGGACAAAAAGTGTCAAGATGCAAATGCAACGACCAATTATTATACCCCAAAGACCAGAAGGTTTTTCCAAGAAAAAAGGTGGAAGTATGACTCCAGCATGATCATGTGGCAGGAAAATCCAATGCCAATGGCTGAGCGAAGATTATCCCATGTCGCTATCACATCAAAAAGGCTGGAAGCCTTGTATCAGAATATTTCGGGTTCAGGGCGCCTATAATATTTCTTCAAAATAAACACAACTGCCAGAAACCGTTCGTCAGCGGCACTAAAAGGCCCCATGACGCATGATGTATCCAAATATGCTCACCGCGGGAATTTTTGAAAGACTGGGCCTGGTGCTGTGCTGAAATGAACGACTGACTCAGGGTCGAGTGAGGGAAACGGCATTAGTCACACCTGTGAGACCCGCCCCCACAAATCGAGTTGCATGTGAATGTGTCATTTGATGGAAGCTTTTCCTCAATCAGCACACCATAGTTCGCCCACAGATTGGCTGTGCTTGCTCACTCAGGGTGAGCGAACGAACCCAGTAACACAACCCAAGCCTGCCTGCATCACTGCATTGTCTGTCTGTAACCATAATTAAGGCTCTAGGGTCTGCCACCAAACTTCCATAGAGCACAAGAGACCTGCAGGGTTACTTTATGAATAATATCCTGTCGGAGGGTCGTCTTCATCACATTAGTTATGCCTGCAGGGCAAGATCACACCAATCATGCAGCCACAGAAAACCCAGCCCCAAAATATGACAATTTTTGACCCCGCGCTGCCCCTCCATCCACCACCATTTACTGTATCTTTATCCAGCCATCAAGCCCAGAAAAACAGCCCGACACGACAACCTCCCGGAGGAGAGTGATTTAAAAGACGGGACCGAAACGCTTAATTTTAGTCCCCATGGGCCCCCGTCTTCATATTATGCCATGATATTTAAGCCAGAAGAATTTGCCAGGCCTCCAATAGCACCTTATCCAAACCTCGTGCAACAAATATTCGACGAAACCAGACAATCCCCATTTTTCACGACCAGTAGTCCGTTTGGTCATGGGTGCTCAACAATCGTCAGAGGGAGGCAATGCTCCCGGCGCCACCACGGCGACAGCCGCCAAAACCTGCTATTACGAACTATTAGGCCTCGAACGTCAAGCAACCGACGACGAGTAGGTCATATTTCGTCACACACACCTCTTATCACCGATACAACGTATATCCGGTATCATTGACGTTTTCTAGGATCAAAAAGGCCTACCGACGCAAGGCTCTGGAGCTACATCCCGATCGCAATATTAACGATGTTGAGACGGCGACTCGAAAGTTCGCTGAAGTTCAGTCGGCATATGAGATCCTATCCGATCCCCAGGAGAGAGCTTGGTACGACTCTCACCGCGACACCATTCTGAGCGGCCAAGACCCTAACGACCCTGGTGCTGAACCTACCACATACCGCAATGTTCGTCTGACCTCGGCTGAGGAGATTATGAGCTTGATACGGAAGTTCAACTCCACCATTCCCTTCGATGATGAACCTACAGGTTTCTTTGGGGTTGCTAGAGAGACATTCGAGCATCTGATCCTTGAAGAGGAAGCCGCAGCCGACCACGATGACATTGATATTCCAGACTACCCTAGTTTCGGCTCATCTGATGATGACTATGAAAAAGTGGTCAAGCCATTCTACACTATCTGGGCAGGGTTTTCTACCGTCAAATCCTTTTCCTGGAAAGATAAATATCGCCTAGCTGATGCCCCAGATCGTCGTGTCCGCAGATTAATGGAGAAAGAAAACAAAAAGATTAGAGAGGATACAATTCGCGAATTTAACGATGCCGTCAAATTCCTTGTAAGCTTCGTGCGGAAACGCGACCCTCGGTACACCCCCAACTCGCAAACGGACGCCGAGCGTCAATCCTCCCTACGAACTGCTGCTGCTGCCCAGGCTGCCAGGTCCCGCGCTGCCAACCAAGAACGCCTGTCCTCCTTTGAGGTCCCTGAATGGGCACAGTCCAAATCTGATGACGGTCAAGCTGAGGATCAGTTCTCCCAAACAGAAGAGGAGTCCGAGGTAGTAATCCTCGAGTGCGTTGTTTGTAACAAATGCTTTAAGAGCGAGAAACAACTTGAAGCGCACGAAAGAAGCAAAAAACATATCAAAGCAGTTCAACAGTTGCGGCGTCAAATGAAACGAGAGGGAGCCGAGCTTCAGCTAGACGAGGCCGAACCCACCCCTTCCTCTACCTCCGTACTTGTCGCTTCCTCTGACGCTGGTTCTGTATCAGATTCCGGAGTCAATGACCAGAGTGTTACTCACGATGAGCAAACCCAGACTCCGGTATGTATTGCAGATGAGCCAAATTCGGTGGAGGTTTCTGATAGCGATGATTACGCACCCAGAGGTATTGTTGAAGAAAGACTGGCTCCTGGTCCTTCCAAAACAAGCGATGGCACCACAAACAACGCCATCGACGAGAGCCTGTCCGTGGGAACACAAAACCTTGCAGTTAATGAGTCGGTATCAGGAAAAAAAGTGGGCAAAGCCAAAGCGAAGAGACAAAAAAAGGCAGCGGCGGTGGCGGAGGCTGCACAGGCAGGGCAGGAGAATGGTGTAAGTATCAGGGACTATCCCAATTTCAGTCCTCATTCTTTGCTAATCAAGAACCTAAAAGCACCGATGTTCAATTTGTGGAGAGGTCTACACTTCTAAAACTAAACTATTCAACCACATCCGTGAAAACGACCACGCAGCACGAGTAGAGAGACCAATCGCGGGTGGGAAAAAGAAAAGGAAATAAATAGCCCCCTCTCAACTTTGTGTTCGGTTGGCCGCAGGTATCCCACATCAAGGCTGGATATTCCTTCAAGTGGAATATGGCCGTGTATAATGGGTTCATGAATGTAAGGGAAACATACATGCTTCATCTTCCAAACCTATGGCTCCTCTCGCCCCTTTGTTGAGGCCAAGACTTGCTAATCAAGATTCGAATTCGATCCAGGGCAACCCCGAAGGAGGGCAAACACGCCCGGAATTACCTGTCTTTGCCTCGATCATGCCACTAGCACATAAGCCCTGCGCGCCTACTTCACCGCTCTCATAATCCAACATACCATTGCATGAATAAAATTTCATGTGCCAACTATCAAACTATACCTGGGCCCGACGAATAGAATACCCTGGAGGAAATGGTCGCGGACATCATTATCATCTATTCCAAATGGAACTCCTGTCATGCCCACCAAGATAAGGAGGGGATAAAAAATCACAACCAATACGCCCATTAACTTAACCCTCATGAACAGTATCCGCATCATCGTCGCTCAATGGTTCCACCTCATCGATAGCACCCTCTCTGCCTTCGTTCTGTCCTCCCAGAAGAGGGCTATGGTCTGCCACGTGTATAATAGACTTTCCTTGGACATGCTTTACACACCGTCTCCAGTCTCGCCAATCTTCCTCGCTTCGGATAAGGAATCCAATTAACATGCTAGGGTCCATTTCCCGGACATGGATACGTCGCAGTCGAGATGTATGACACGTCGCTATCTCATCCTCGGTATACCGACTTGGATCTTCATGGTACGGTAATGCCGGTCTTGTGTGGTGAGGGTCCAGGTAGAACAAAAAAGAGCCTTGTGCACCAATGAAATAATGAGACGAGGAAGGACGACCCCTAGATCGCTGGATGTTAGCGATAGTGGCAACTGAGTGATTTCTATACATACCCTGCAATTCCAACAGACTGAGGCATCTGAAGAGATGCAATCAGTGCCTCCCAGTATACTGGCGTAATTTTATCAATCCCCAGGCGCGTGCCCACGAGAATTAATGTAGGATGAAAAGATTCGCCGTCTGGCTTCGCAATCTTCATGAATTCGTCTTCGTACACATCCGGGCCCTCTCCTGTTGAATAAACACGCAACTGAGGCTCGTGAGAATTTGCCAGGGCTCTGTAGGGTTTGTCAGTCACGATTATTATGTCACGGTTGCATGCAATGGCGGATCTCACTGGATGCATCTTGCAGTGGCTGATGGTCCAAACCATTCGCCTGGGTACTTGCCACAAGCAGTTGCGCCGTGGTTTACGAAACTGTGGATGGAGTAAGGCGCCTTTGGGTCATCTGCAAAGGCGCTTATAATTTTGCGCTCTTCTTCAGTCGAGATCCCCCGACGCCAGTCTGGCTTAACTGTCAGCATCCTGGACTACGATGCAATGCATCTCGGTGTATACCTCTACCAAGGATAATCATTCCCATAGTATTTGCGAGCAGACTCTGGCCGGAGCGGATCATACAGCCCCATCCGCTGTCAGATGAAAAGTCACCCTGGTCCCCAAGTTGACTTTTCAGTCTCATGGAAAAGGAAAAGGCAGCCGTAGCCTGAGGGTTGGTCGACCTTGGAATGGGCTCGAACTCGGATCTGTATGTCATCCAAAATTTAGACTCGAAATCGGATATGAATCCTGGCGGCCATCCGCTGCCTACCCCTGCATCTTCATATGCCAGCGAGGATGAGAAACTGCTCGATATCGATTCGGGAGGGGTCTCTGGCGCGTTTGCGGGCGGGTGGAGTGGAGGGCTCTGGTCCTCGCGGTCTGGCTTGAGGGCGACAGTTGTAGACGGCGGCGTCGGAGCACGAATTTCGGTACTCTTTTGGGCACTGGTGTCGCTCAGTCTGTACCGGCGACCAAGGCACCAGACAGGCTGGTCCTGTGCAATATCGTTGGTTGGCTCTGGATCCCAAAACATCTGGACGATACGCCGATAGCGACCGAGGTCGACGTTGGCCATGGCAGCTTCCATGGCGATAGCAATGAAAAAAAAATAGAACTAGGCAGGCATCAATATGTGTGAGATGACCAAGTATTTTCGGTGGTAGAGGTGATGGGTGAAAGAACGACAAAGGGAGGATGGGCTGTTGCTAGATGACGGACCTGACCCGTGGGAAGAGTGTCACTTGGAGGGCGGCAGGCGGCTTGTGACTATGACCCAGTTCACTGGGGTGGCGCCCCGCGCGATGTACTTAGTTGGAATTAGGTAGCGTGGAGAACCACTGCAGCCTCCGCAGTCACCTCGACTCTCTCATGAATGCAGCAACACGCTGGTTCATTTTATCTGCTTCTTATTTCATTTGGTTTGATATGTTATGCGAGTATTGTGTCGCATTCAGGGGTTCTCTTTTTTATTTTTCGATTATAAACTGGATGCGCTCCCCACCGTCATGATCAACTCTCCCAACAGAAGCAAGCCAAATGAAGGAGGGGTCTCTGAACCACATCCACTCGGTGCTAGGGCGAATGAAGGGTTCATCATCAAAGCTATGTCAATTCGTCATTTATATCAGGGCTAAAGGGGTACCCAAACCTGGATTGCTAAACATATACACAACAAAAGGAAGCAACGCTGTCAAACAGCCAAAAAAAAAAAAGCAGACGTGAACTAAGTTACCCGTTACCCTATAATGACGTACCGAGGGAGCATTAGGAATATTCTCTGCCTAATGAGTTGGCCCACAAAACCACTAAGCCATGACCCCACCGCACAGATTCAAGTCCTTATCGATAAGCACAGATAAAGGCCGTCTGCCTCAGCTACTTGACCAATGCATCACGGGGTGACTCTTTTCTATGACATCGGAAGCTCTCTGGAAGTCACCGCCGTGTCGCAGTCCCAACAAGTTTGAAAATTCTAGTAGCTGTGGATATAATCCAACCTAACCCAACCCCTTCGAAGATTCATCATTAGCCACAGACATACATCAGCCAAAAAATGCAAATTCTGTCAGTAACCCATTGAGAGAGAGATGCCTCGAAATAAGAAGGGCGCCTCGGCCTCGCGAGGCTCGAAGCGTGCCCGAGGTGGACGAGGAGGTAGAGAGGACAGAACTGGGCAGGCAACCCCACAGGGAAGAGATCGAACCATTCCTGGAACCTCCCTCATCCCATTCATTGGTGCATCTGGTAACTACTCCCCGATGCTCATACTTCAACTTGGGCAATATACTAATTCGCCCATCTTCACAAGCTGGATTTACACTCGCGGACGAGGCGAGACAGACATCCCAACATGATCATTCTTTTTGGAGTGCAGGCTCAAATCTACGGCAGAAGCCTGTGAAATTTGTGAGCGCGGGGACCAGCGAGCCGCTGAAACTATTGGATATGCTTCTGGAGGAGAAGGAGTGCAGGCAAAAAGATCCCACGAGATCAAGCTCACCTGATAGTCCAAAATTGGACCTGATTACAGCCAAGGGATCTGAGCCTGTCGTCGAAAACACGGATGACAAAAGAGAAAATGAAAATGAGCTCATAGGGCCAGAGGAGCTGGAAGTCGCAGCCCAGGATCAGGAGACTCCTGTGGACCAACCAACATTCTTTTTCGATCTCAAAGGTGATCAGAGCCAGGGAAGACCAACCAATGAGCCTGTGTATATTCCAGAGCGACCTTCATCGAGAAGCAGTAGCTCCAGCGACGAAGTGATACTCTTCAAAGGTAGGGATGCCAGCAGGAAGGCACCGGATTCAGTCACGCATATCAACATGGCACAAATGCGCGCTGAGATACAAGCTGTGGAGGAGCAGGTTGTTGCTGCTCAAAATACAGCTCCAGCGCAGAACCTTCAAGTTAACCTGAAAAGGAAGAAAAAGAACAGCCAGCAACGGAAGATGATGGATGTCACATCGAATGATGATGAAGACGCCATACTCGCCGATTACATTGCGAATATGCGAGAAAATGGCGACGCAGATGATATGCTGAATAACTTGATGAGTAACCAGCGAGACCTTGGAGGCCAAGATCATTTCATTCTAGATGATTCGAGCAATAGCGAAACTCTACAGGAGCGGAGTGAGATCGATAAGATGAAAGGCCATAGTGACGTGGATACAGACGCCAATGGCCCGGCTGGTGATAATGAGGACTCTTCAGAAGATAGCTCCGAGAGCGAAATTGACGACGAAACAATATCGAAGCTCATAGTCGAACATAACTCGGTTGCAGACCACACTGAACAAATTGGCGACCCATCTGACGATTCAGATTCCTCAAACAACAACGAAGGCAATGGCAAACAGCCCAATGCAAATGATGACTTTGATTTGATGGACTGGGAGAGACCAAGTTTGCGGGGGAAAAGGGGCAAAGGGGCAAAGGCACAAATCAACTTCAACATTTCTGACTCAGAACTGGAACAAAAGTTGCAAGCGGCATGGAGGAATGATCGGCTGAAAAAATCTGAGCGCAAGAAAGAACGCGAGCAACTCCGCGCTTTAGGTATGTTGGGTCACAAAGCCAGCCCTGAAGACCTGAAAGTCAAATATCCCGATGGCATGGGCATGGAACAAGTCGCCGACGAATTCCGCACATTTCTATTAGGGTCCGATGAGATGTGAGAATTCCCAGATCCAGCTACCTCTCGCCCAAGTACATGTTCTTGCTGACAACATCTCTCCTTAGTCTTATATTGCCTCCGATGGACAACCATGCACGGAAAATGATTCACGAGCTCGCAAGCAAGTTCAAAATCAAGTCTAAATCGACTGGAAAGGCAGATCAACGACGACCCACTCTGTCTCGAACGAAAAGAACATTGCCTTACGTTGAATCGACATTCGACCAAATTATCAATCGCATCAACCGACGGTACTTCCCACGTCTAGACAACAAAGGGAAAAGATCGCAACGAGTCCCTGTAGTTCGAACTAACCATACGGCTGCAACATATCGAGATGGCGAAATCATCGGCGCTGCTGCGCCAGAGCTGGGAACCGATAATCGTGGTCGAGCGATGTTGGAGAAGATGGGGTGGAGTAGCGGAACAGCGCTTGGGTCGAATGACAACAAGGGAATCCTGCAGCCGGTGACGCAAACCATGAAGCGGTCGAAGGCCGGGCTTGGTTAAGTCGAGACTGCATATCTAGTTAGCCGGCTTACATGCCTGTGTAGAACCGGGTGGGGATTTGTAGACTGAATATTATGTAGGACATGATCATCTTCAACACATGGAATATTTTGGTATGCACGAATTCATTGGTATCGAGACCCTATTCCTCGACGTTTATTGTACATCCGCAAAACCCCGTTGCCCGTGTGAGAAGACATTGCCCCCGATAAAAACAAAAACCATCCGTAACGCATTAAGAGACTCCCGTGACAGGGCCCTTGACCCTGCAGAACCTCAAGCCCATGACACTCCGATGTCAAGTGTAAAAACAAATGCCCGAAACAAACAAGACACGTCAATACACTTATTTCGTGGAGGAGGAGTACTTGGTAACAGCCTTAGTACCCTCAGAGACGGCGTGCTTGGCAAGTTCACCGGGAAGGATAAGGCGGACAGAAGTCTGGATCTCGCGAGAGGAGATGGTGGACTTCTTGTTGTAGGCGGCAAGCTTGGAGGCCTCGGAAGCGACACGCTCGAAAATATCTGTGCGAGGTTAGCATACGATGCTGCCGGTATTGCTGGCGTGTACTGACCATTGACGAATGAGTTCAAAATGGACATGGCGCGGTTGGAAATACCAGTGTCGGGGTGGACCTGCTTGAGGACTGTGATTAAGTTAGCGACGCGTTCTATGTGAACTGTGCATGTGCAAGGACGCGTCAGTGTGGCTCACCCTTGTAGATGTAGGAAGAATATGTCTCCTTGCGGGTCTTTGATCGCTTCTTCTTGTCACCAGAAGCAGCGGTCTTCTTGCCGGCATCTTTCTTTTCGGGAGCCTTGGAGGCAGTGGCAGGGGCCTTGGAGGCGGGCTTCTTGTCGGCGGCCTTGGGGGGCATTTTGGGGGGTTGGAGGGGCGAGGTTTGAAAAAAAGTTAGTTGGGTGAAGCGAGTTGGAATGTAGCGCGAGGGCTAAGTGTGATCGTGTGAGTGTGAATGGCGAATGTTGATGTAAGTTGATGGGTGACAAAATTGGATCGGGGGTGGGCTGGCTTTTTGTAGCTGGGCGCGCGAGAGCGCTCGCTGGTTACTGATTGCTGATTGCTGATTGCAGCGCGCGCGCATGCACGCGTGCTGGGATTTTGGGTGCCGGGGTGGGGGGCCGCTCTGGCGCTGGGGGCTGGGCGCCGTGCACTGACTGTCACGGTACGTACCCTTAATGTTCTCTGCGGAGGCGATTCTTACAGCCAGCCAGTAGAAAGCGAGGTGCATCGACAAGGGTAAATTTGTGAAATTTGGGGACGGCCAAAAAAAAAGGCGGCGCGCCAGGAATCCTATTTTTTCATTGGCCCATTTGTGCGCATTTTCCGTTGCCCACATCAACCAACTTACCGCTCACCATCGGCGACAGGCGCGGTACGTACCTCGCGGCGGTGAAAGATGTGAAGACTCTTGGTTGGTGTTCATCGCGACGTCGCCGGGCTGGCCAATTCCCGCCTCACGCACGTTAACCTGTATTGTTGGTTTATGTGGGTGTGCTTTTTTCTTTCTTTCTCCTTTTTCATTTTTTTTTTCATGCTCGTCCCGTCTTTTTGTCCAGTATTATTGAATGCTTTATTGTGTAGGACCTTAGATGAGACTTAGATGTGCACGGGTTGTATGATAATTATGATTTCACTATCAACATTACACTTGTGCGACAACCGTATATGGTGGATATGTGCCGTAACACAGAAAACAAGACTGCAGAGAACAGAGGAATCAAACAAGGCCACATCACAAAACAAAACACTCTCAACCCGAAGTGCCATTCAGCAGAAAGGTTATTGAATTTGCACTTCGACACGAAATAGTAACTACCTACCCTAGAGCACATACAACCACCTGTATCTCATTATCCACTCGTAAGACACCAAATCAACTGCTCGACCGCCAGGCGCCTGGCGCGTCTCCGTGCCGGGTGCTCTCCACAAATATCCAACCCGAGTCCGAACAAACCTCCGGCTCCGTTACCGGGACTTTTAGATTCGGATCGGGGCCAAGGAGACTCAGTGTGGACCAGATGCATGTACATCAGCGAAGAATCGATCTATATCGGGACCTGGGTAAGGTCTAAGTGGAAACAGACCCTTGAAAGACACATCAAACCGATAACCGACACACATATCAATTGTGGTCGAGGTTTTCGACCCATATTTGGGTCAAAAAAGTGCACGAATCAACTAACATGGAAGAACAAAGCATACCTACAAATATCAAACAAAATAAAAATACTAAAATACCCAAAAACAAACACCAATGCAAAACAAGTAGCTTTGGTCGACATGAAGTACACCAACCACAATCTGAACTATACAGGTGCGAGAAAACCGACACACCACCAGTCCAAAGCGTGCAAAGACACACGACAATGAAATTTGGACTTCAGGCCCAAATCGTGAAAAATGGAGATAAAAATTCCAGAGAAAATTTGCTCACATTGGATTGTGCCAAGCACCAACGCTGCGTCCCAAAGCGGCAAGACAATCAGCGAAAAAAAAAAGGGATCAAAAAACTTGGTGGCAGGAACGGGGTTACAGAAAAAAAAAAGGGTTGCCAAATGCGCTCGGGCTGGGAGTGGGCGCGCCTATGATTTTATTTTCTCCTTGGTTGCTGATGCCAGGGTGGCAGGGGTGTGATTTGTTTTTTATTCGCCCAACCCATTTTCGCCCAATCTGGCTAGCGCCAAAAATCGCGCTTTGCAGCGAGTGATCCGTGATCACGGCGGCGACGCGCGAAAAGTACTTAACCTTCTACGTCCCCCGCTGATATTGGAGAAATTCCTTTACATTTCACAATTGTCATCAACACAGCCAAGCTCGACTCCTCAATCCGTCGAACTCCATCAAACCCAACATAACCACTTCCCTACCAACTTTCCCTCACACCCAAAACTCTTCAAAATGACTGGCGGCGGCAAGTCTGGCGGCAAGGCCTCTGGCTCCAAGAACGCTCAATCGTAAGTTCATCTTTCGCGTCGAGTCCTAGTTCAGCCTGGATCCGCTCCGTGCCCGGCGCGTCTCGATTCCCTGCTCACACATCTCAGCCGTTCCTCCAAGGCCGGTCTCGCTTTCCCTGTCGGTCGTGTTCACCGTCTCCTCCGCAAGGGCAACTACGCCCAGCGTGTCGGTGCTGGTGCACCTGTCTACCTGGCTGCGGTCCTCGAGTACCTGGCTGCCGAAATCCTTGAGTTGGCTGGTAACGCTGCTCGAGACAACAAGAAGACCCGTATCATTCCCCGCCACCTTCAGCTTGCCATCCGAAACGACGAGGAGTTGAACAAGCTTCTTGGACACGTCACTATCGCACAGGGTGGTGTTCTGCCCAACATCCACCAGAGTGAGTCTTCATCCGCATATCGTCATCGGCATACACTGACACCTATCCAGACCTCCTCCCCAAGAAGACGAGCAAGACTGGCAAGGGTGCGAGCCAGGAGCTTTAAATGCGTCGTTTGGTTCTGCTTTATTGCGATGGTTGGCTGTTTGGGTTGTCATGACAAAGGGGTCACGGTTCAGGGTTCACGGTTGCTTTATTTATTCGCGCGTTAGGGTTGTACAATAATCCCCACGGCTACGGTCATGAATAAGAATACCTTCAAAGATCAACTCCTGCATTTATACTCCCATGTGATTATCCCTAAATATTCTCTCGTACATTGCTGTGTACATATATACTTGCACCGTTAGATGAAGTTGAAATACATGAAGTGGTTCATATTGCAAAATACAAATGGTCTATGTAGTGCTTAATATCGATTTTAATCTAACCCATCCAACTCTTGGATGTGGTTTGATCGATTGTGACATATCGCATGGGGGCGCTTTGGACTACCGGAGCTCGGATGTTGCTCAGAGTTTGCAAGTTTCGATTACTGGAGTATTGTGCTTGTAACCGCGACATGGTCGTTCTATCTCGATTTGGTTCTAGTTATATACAAAGCTCCTGCCGTTCCGTCCAGCAAGCAGTTCGTTATCAGTGTCGGTTGACAGCGTGAGGGGGGGCTACAGTGTCGTCAGTATACAGGAGAGGGGACAAGGAAGGAGGAACTCACGATCCAGGATTGGTGATGGGAGGTTGCGTTCGAATTTCGAACCTGTGAGGCAATGTCAGTGCGAGTGGCATTTCGGCATGGACCAATCCTGACCTCCGGGTGCTGTTGGAGCAGTGTATGGGTCAGGGTGCTTCCAGCTTTCCAACAACTTCTCGGTCTCGGTCAACAAGGCCTGCGTCCCAGTCAGCTAAAGCCATTATCCAATTGCGTTGATTATCCCACCCTCTGCTGCCTTGGATCGGTGACATTGCGATTGGCCTCGAAGAGTGAGCGAATATACAGAGCCTGGCCACGCCAGAGGTGTCGATGGACAGCCCAGTCTAATGCCAGCTTCAGTGAGCGGCGGTAGAGCGACCTGAGATCGCGAGTATTAGCATGTGTGCGTTGATAGTAAGCTTAACGTTTCGGATGGGATGGAGTGGGACTGACAAAGCAGCTCGTCGCGTCGACATTGTGATGTGGTTAAGGACACACTTTATCGATCCCAGTCATGGAAGGATCCTCGCGAGGGGCCAATTGATCAATTGTCGCAGGGGTAACTGCCAGTTGGCCGTTCCACGATGGTACCAGGAAATGTCTGTGATCCTTGGGTGAATGATGCTGTGTCGAAGAATACCAGTGCCAATGGCTTAGAAATTGGTGCCTTGCGGCCTAGCGCCGGGGAATTGCCGATGTGGTGGATAAGAATGTGAACTAATGGCCAACCAGCTCTGGCGCATATATAATAGACTTGTGGCATGGATGGAGAATCATGGAAGCAGAGAATGGAAAACCCAAGGCGTTCATCTCCAGCACCGTTAATTTCTTTTATGTAGAAATTACGAAAAAAAAGCACCGGAAATTAGCCTTTTCCCTTCTTATTTCTGTTCGGTTTAAAACCTGACAAAAATTGGGTTCTCTTCTTCTGTCCATTCCCACGTGTTGCTTTGAACGTACCGAATTCTTTGCCAAGAACCTTCCAAGATTTGACCAACAATTATTTAAGTGGTACTATTTCTTCTTATTTTAATACAGAAAATTTAACTCATTAGTCTATGCAAAACTGCCTTTTTTTTCTGTTTTTTTTTTTCTTTTTTTCTTTTGCGGTGGTGGGTCGGGGTTAACGAATTGAAAGGACTGGGGTGTTTCTTACAACAACCCGAAAAAAAGAGACACACAAGCACAATAAGAGTTAGTCCCATTTATTGAATAATATAATAACCCATATCTCACTCATTGGTGATCCAGCAGTGACAAAATTGAGAGTATAGTATAGCTGACTAAGGACCGCCCTGGCCATCGACGGGCACTGCTCAAGAAAGAACTGTAGAGCAGAGGCGAAAAAACATGAGAGTCACCAAATTTTAAGCTGATGAATGGAGATAAACTCGGTGTATCATTGTGGTGAAGATAAGGGACACGGGAGGAGAAGAAACTATTGTCAGTTGAATAGGGCGATATAAAATTATTCCTGGAGCCCTGCCTAAGCATCGTTATTGTGTCTGGAATTGGGACTCAAGAGATTTCTGTTCATTTTCACATCGCTGTCAATTTGCATTGCACCCTGCAAGTCTCGGTTTACGGCTTGAAAATATATTAAAAGCACCAAGGGCGGTTGTTGATTGGTTTCATCTGTTCAACCATGTTGTGATGGTATCGGCGCGTATTTCTATCAAAAGAACAAGCCTTGTGCTGCTTAGGCGGAACCAAAAAACTTATCATGATTGTTATACGGAACGAAATAAACAAAATATTAGAACACTCATATTAATGATGTAGAATATGGCTCTTTGAATGGGCTATTTGCCTCACCATTAGAGCGCAGCCATAATCCACGTTGTTCATGCTACCCCGATCGATATCACATTGTGTGCATCGTGCTGCGCTATTAGTTGACAATATGTGACCACCAAAGACACCTTTTCAACCTCCCATCTTTACATACGCGCCATCCGGTGACCTAGAAAACGA
Source organism: Calonectria crousiana (assembly GCA_013406985.1). Lineage (NCBI taxonomy): Eukaryota > Fungi > Ascomycota > Sordariomycetes > Hypocreales > Nectriaceae > Calonectria > Calonectria crousiana. The sequence goes on along the minus strand of VTGD01000001.1, from coordinate 1,102,582 downwards.
TTCCCAGAAACAATGCCACTCTATAGTACAAAGAAGATATCGCCGTCTCATCAATATCGGAATATATTTGCTTAAGGCCCAAGTCGCTGCGTGGTTCCCACAAGCTCTGTGGCTGCGCTTCCAGCTGGGCCAGGGCGGTTGGCCGATGGCAAAACACCAAAACGACCGTATGTCTTCTGATCTACACTGATATAGTGCGGCAGGATGGCCAAAAGATTCAGTCTCGCCTCTAGCCACCGAAGCGCCCACTCAGGAGGTGCTAGGAATTTGACATAGCCAAGGCCGGCTGTCAGAGTAATCAACAACTGGTTCCTCATCACTGCACATCTTTAAGGGAAAAAACTTACCGACATATCCAACAAGTATTCCACACAAATGGCCAAGGAGGCTTGTTCTTGGGACCAATGCTCCCACCACCAGCATCATCAGAAGTGGCATTGTCCAGGTAGGAATATGGTGCGTTCCAATCACAAGATGGGGGTTTGTTTTGTAAGTTCGAATTGCTTCCATGCCCAAGAGTAAGAAAACCCAGACACTGTTGTCATTTCGTTAGGTATTTTGAAAGTGCGACTGGCAAATTTATGGACTGTATCCTGCTCACCTTGCACCCACGACATGGTTATTTCCTCGAAGAATGAGACGCTCGATAATAACGTATAGCACACCAGGTATTGTTGTGAGGGCTAAAAAGAAATCAGCTATATTACTGAGGGTAAGATTTGTGACGTGCTTACGCCCAAAGAACAAGGCCAGTGTTGTCAATGTCCCATATTCGCCCTCGAACCTCTCCATAAGGGGCGTCAGTGCTAATATATTGACTAGTGCATGGAGGAAATTCAAATGGACGAGCGGAAATGTCGAAAGTCGATATGCTTCAATCCAAGTTGAGTAAGCGCACGCTACCAACCAGCCGTCTCATATTACCTACCAGCAGTGATGCTGATTTGGTCGGGGATTAGAGCTCCCCATTCCTGAATGTCCACTACTGACTGGAATTCGATGACCCAAAAGCCTAAGATGATTATGATTATGGCCCGCGTGAACAGCGGGAGTCTGGAAATGTAGGATCGGGCTCGAAGAGCGTTGAAACTTTGTACGCTCGGCATGACGATGTGATTCTGGCTGCACGGAGCTGTCGGGAGGATCGGGATGATGTGGCACGCGACACAAGTGGTCAACCAAGAAATTCGCGGGGGGAGGGGATTCGAACTGTTCACAGAGCAGACAGCTCCAATCCTTTGAATCTTGGAATTGCGCCGTCACCCCTATCCCCTTGGTTCCGCAAATATTCCTAGGAAGGAGGCGTGATGCAATTGATACCAAACGGAACTAGACAGATAGCTTCGGCTACTGATGTGTTTGTCTTATCACCATGTGACCTGCCGCTAGCCGCTTGTCAGGGGTCAGGTTGAGTGGAGGCTGATGACTAAGTACCCACTGGTTTAAAATGATGCGGGGCATGAAAATCAATGCAATGGCGAGGTGTTTGCTCTTGTATCCAACCTGCCCCAAAGAGCAAATTACAGTATAAAATCAGAGACTGCAGTGGATATATCCCTTTCAACTCAACCGAAAAGAGTTGGAGCCAAAGTAATTTCTTATCTTGGATTGGAATTAGAACTTGAGCTGGCTTTGGGGCAGAATTATAAGAATTATTAGAGTTTAACTACTACCTATTAGTACTTCTGCGTTGTTTTCCTAATGAATGGCTTGTTTATAAATCACTTTATTCACCTCTTGCATGCATTTCCTGATACGTATTGGCTTTGTGGCTTTACCATTAACAAGCTTCTTGATCATATAACTTGGTCAGAAGTAAGGATATAAATCTTGAATGCAAGTCAACTTGCTGGCACTTGCTTATACGCGTATACATTAAGAATAGATCGTCATATAGACGGTGTTTTAATAGTGTCACAGGCTGAGGCCTGGTTGGGGATACGGCTGTGCCGTATCCATTAAGGTTGGCTGAGAGTAAAACCCTTCTCCAGCTATTAGGGTAGCTAGAGCCCATCAAGGTTATGGAAGCCTAGATATAAAGCCAGAAGGGCAGCCCTTCTGGCTCCCTTTTCTTCTTTCCTCTCTAGCTTTAGATAGACCAATACAGAGCACCCTTCAGGTTGAACAAACCCAGGACCAGCCCTTCACAAATAGCTATTCATGTGTTACAGGCTGGATGCCTGGCACCCTGACCTAGGCTATGCCTAGGGTCTTATACGCCGCTAAATGACTAAGTTGCCGACTTAGTCATTACGTATCCTTTTGCCATAACGGTCAGGAAGCAGCGTTGCTGCTACGGTCAAAGTGCTAGCTGCCGCTTTAGCCCAATCGGGCCAAACTGTAACATCATGTGTTTTATCTAAATGGTTGAAATGCTTGACTAAGGGCAGCACTAGTTCAACCTTGGGCGTCTTAATTGTTATGCTCAAGTTTATGAGAGTCTTTTCTCTTACCAGCCCTGTTTTTCGGGGCCCTCCTCCCTTGATTTTTTGCTTGTCCTAACCTAGCTTCTATGTGTAGTTATGCATGTCTTTTTTCTCCTTTGACTTTGTGTCACCTGATCTTATATGAATCATAGAGATTTATTTATGTGTATATATCATTTCTAGTTTTATTTTATTTTCTCATTTTCTTATAATTTTTCTTGATTTTTTTTTTTAGCTAGGCTTTGAGTTAATTATTGCTCCAGACTTAAGTTACCCTAGCTATCCCACTTTTATCTATCTATTTTGCTTTTTCTAGAGCTAGCTAGGTTTTTAACAGTTGGCTCGATCAACCTGACTGTTATGGTACGCTTCGTTGTTGAATCCGATACTTGTATTGTCGGATTCAATGGTACATCTGGTGATTCCAATGGGGCATTCCGCTTACGGCTCACGACTCTACGTAGGTCTTGAGATATGAATTGTTGTGAATGCTTGTTCCTTTTAATAGTGCTAGTGCTGAAACCAACTTAAGTAGACCAGGTCCTGTCACATGACTAGGTACCTGATTTTAGCACGTAACACTGACCTATGGTAGCTAGGTTGATAAGCCGACCTGCATCTGAGTGTGTACTTGCTTTCTCTCATAAACTCGAGCGTTTTATGCGCGAACGCCCCTTCGTGTTGTTGGCCTACTGTTGAAACGATACAAGACTGGATTTGATGTATTATGCTAACTATGCTAGCGCGCCATGTTTTTGGACTAACCGTCGGGTTCAACACCTACTCGCTTCTTGTCCCAGAGGCGTAAGCTCATTCCGCCATGTGCTGGAAATAGTACAAGTCCGGTACGTAGGCACGTGCCGGATTCGATAGATATAGATACGGACCCAACAAACTAGCTGTTGGATTCGACAAGAATAATACAGACATCAAATCATATCTCAAGAGCAAGAAGCATCGTGAGCGCAATGTCTATTCTTTGATAACTTACGGATGTCCGACGAATACACCGACCCGTCCCATGGATCCGTATTTTAAAGTCACGGATCCGATGAACCATAACACTAATTCTTGTTAGGAAGTAATTGACAGGCGACATTGACCCTTCAGGCTAAGCCTAAGTTTTCGTCATATTTCTAAGTGCCAATAAAACCCTGGTCAGAAATCTAGGCACTGCCTTGCCATTCACAAAAAAGTATTCCATGTCAAACCGTACGCCAAGCTATGTATTCCTATTACAGGTTGCTTGATTGTTTCTCCACACTCTTAAATTCAAGCTCATCTGAAAATATCCCTTTACGCCGATATAATACTTTTTCATTTACCTCCCCTTCGGTACTCTTTAGGGATATAACCTTTGCCTTTTGATGAGACTGCTTTCTTTTCTTACAATTCGGCATTTTATGCTAGGGAGCGAATGATATAGAATAACAGATATGCTTGAGCCCCCAAGACATCTGATAGGCTTGCTAATTCCACCTTGTGATCGTTGAATTTGAACCACTGAACAGGCATCTATCAGTAATTGCCGCCTTGCAGTGCATCGTTTTTGTTGCACCAACTCACCTGATCTCCAACACGACAGTACGATACATAGTGGCCAGTTTCAATCTCGCCGACGTGAACCACTACACTCAAGAGATCATATGTGCAGGATCGTTCTAACTCAAGATTCTCACGGCTATCGCGACTTCGAACGCGGTGTGTGTAGGGCAACATGCTGAGCTGAAGGGGAAACCGGACTTCATTGTCGATTTTAGAGGCTGCCCGGTCATGTCTGCCTTGTCTATACTCAAAGCGCTACAGCGAGTTAGACTTGTCTGAGAAGGCTGCATTTCGTGACGTCCTTGGACTTACCTTGAGTTGTATCGATAGGACGTTGGGGAGGCGCTTTATGCTAGTATGCCTCCTTGCTTGCTGGGTTGAATTGCAATGATTGCACCGGTATTCACACTTGTCTGATTTGATGTACTCTTCGTCGAGGCAATCCTTCAGCGTGAGAGAGGGCTTCTTTTGCCCGGTTTTTTTGATCCGTTTTTGGACCACGTGATCTAATCCTAAGCTCAGATCCAGGAACGACTGAACTGAACCACTGGTTCCGTTGCAGTTTTGGCATATTGTAGTGGTTTGCATTTTGCCATAGAATGTTTGGTGAATAACACAATTGCAGCTGTGTTCGCTTCCGATTTCGGGTTTTTTGCCATCACCATTGCGCTCATGGAGTTCCTCAGCGAGGAATTGGAAAAATTCATGGGCATCTTGCTCTTTGGTGGTTACTAAATTTTCAAATGCTTTCTTTTCAGAAATCCAAAATCCAGACAGGATATTGGCGGCAGTATAACCATTTGTATTCTCGAGTGCATAAAAGTCTTGGAACATATCATCCATAGCGCAGCTAAGGCAGTGAGACACCTGGCAATCGTTGCTTTGATGTCCATCGCTAAGGTAGAAGTTCCGAAGAAGGGGATTATGGAGAAAGCTTTGGAGCACGACGTTTTGGTAGCAAGTGGCGCCGGCATTGTAGATGCCTCGCAGCCCATTTGCACGACACGAAGCAACAGTCGTGTTTGAAGAAATAAAGCGGGGATCGTCTTTAATGGAGTCACTAAAAAGTTCATCGTGTTTTCTCTTACGGCCTACGCATTTGTTCTGTTAGTGTTTATCTAAAAATGGATGCGATATCATTGCTGAACAAGGAACTCTTCTTTGGATATCAGTGACAAACCATAATCAACCACTCACCAGTGAAAGAGCCGGTTCCTATTTTGCGTACCCGAAGCTCTTCGAGAGTCGGATCCCAAACCAGGTCATCGCATATTTGACAGTACAGAGAGCCACTCCTTGAATCAACATCTGGAGTAGGTTAGTACTGGTATAATCGAGAGCATAGAGAAACATGTTTCTTACAAAATCGATGGGATTTCTTCGTCCCGTGCTTCAGCCGGTCATCCTCAGAAACCGTCGTAGGACATTGTAGGCAAAGATAGTTGGAGGTAAGTGAAGTGATGGGACGACCCTCTTGGTTGGTAGACGTCTGAGGAACGATTGGAGTCGAGTCGAAGATACCTCGAAGAATCATCTTATAATGCGAGATGGAACTGTTCATAACTTCCTGCCCTTGGCCGAATAACAACTGCACATGCTCTGTAGCTGGTCAGAAAGGAAGGCTACACCAAGCACCTTCAAAGTTTGCTAGCAGAGAAGGGTTGAGCATACCACAACCAAACATTGGCGACCCCGGGATGGGAGACTTGACTTTAGCATTCTTGGGGGATGCAGGGGTAGTAGGGCGAGCTGCCATATTGAAAGGTATAAAAATCGAAAGGGTATTAGAAACAATGGAAGGTTACTGAGACGGGAGAATCGACTGTGTTGATGAGGCGCGAGCTTAGTCGGGATAAATTAGCGGGGTGTTGGTGGCGAGAATAAACGCGACATGCGCATGTCATTCCGTATTGTATTGTGATTTGAGAGCTGGGATGGTTCGAGGCAGTTTGAGAGAAGAAGTTGGTGTCGTTATCGGGAAGATGTGTAGTTAATGGGAATTCGCAATTCCAAACACGTTGGGAGGCTTAGCTGCTAAATCGTAAACATTAATGCGCTGTTTGCATGGGGTGATGAATGACTTCCAAAACCATATACAGGTATCGGATAGCTCTGTGAGTAGGAGATCTTGCGCACCTTTCTCCGAAGGCCTGACTTCTAAGATTGGCTGTGTACAGCAGATGTGGAAATCGGAATTCGTGAGGCTGTGATCGGATCGTGGTGCCGTAGTCGGCGACAACAATCTGGGTCGTTTTGTTGTCTCACGATTGAAGCATGCTGTGATGGGCAAGGGGAATTGGCATCGAAAAGACCGGAATACGAATGGAGAGGAATAAGAACAAAAAGATGAGTGGTCTTGTGATGAGGTAGGTGGATTGTATTGTTGGAGGGATGTAGGGGAAGAGATTATGGTGAGGCCGGGTAGGTACGTGCCAATGTGTTAATTTGGGGCTGGGTTTGAAGGTACCACTAGGTGTTAAAAAGCTGTGAGGGGTACCTAAGTTCGCCCGTGCAAGATGTCACCGCAGAGAAACGCGTGCACGGTCACCCTCGCGAAGACCTGATAAGATAGGGAAGGCTTCCACTGTCACCGAACGACGAAAAGTCACTATGCCTATAGTGGATGGCCATCCACTGTAACATGCAACTGTCAAGCAAACCTCACTGTAACTTTCCCAGTAGTTGGCCTTGGGCCGAGGCTTGCCATTAGCACTTTCCTTAGTTAGCGAGTAGATACATTTGCAAACTGTAATGACGACAAGCTCCCCGTCCTCAGCATCGCTGTTTTGAGACTAGCAGGAACATTCCCTTCTTCTGATTATATCCTCCACATCAGCCCTACAACACCTGATCTGGTCTATTTTCTCCTGTCTGATTCTTTGGGTTTGGTTCGGCTCCGTACTCCGCACTCGAATCCAACCCATCATTTCCAGCTTTTGGCCCGTTGCCTCTCCGTTATCTACCGAATCGCCTCCGGATGCAACTTTGACCCGCCAACGTCATTGTGTATTTCGACTTATTTACACACGACACTGGCAGTTTATGATTGTAGACACTGCCAAACATGGCTGCACAACTCGTTGCCCTTCCCGTTGTAGAGCGTCTTAGCCCCGCCTGTATTCGGATCTTAGGTGGGAATCCTGGGAAGTTCACGCTTCAGGGCACAAACACCTATCTCCTTGGCACCGGTCATCGACGTATTTTGATTGATACGGGAGAGGGTAGGAGTGTGTGGATTTCCTCGATCAAGACTACACTCGAAAAGGAGAATGCCACCATTGACACGGCACTTATCACTCACTGGCATCATGATCATACAGGCGGGATCAAGGACCTCCTTAGCTTTTCACCGAGTACTCGCATCTATAAACACAACCCGGAGGAAGGGCAGATTGATATACAAGATGGGCAGCAGTTTACTGTCGAAGGAGCTAGCTTGATAGCCTCTCATACCCCTGGGCATACTACTGATCATTTTACCTTTGTCATGAAGGAAGAAGATGCCATGTTTACAGCAGATAATGTCCTTGGTCACGGGACGGCCGTCTTCGAGGACATGTCTACGTATCTGAAGAGCTTGGAAAAAATGCGGCCAATGTTCAGGGGTCGAGCATATCCGGGACACGGGCCCGTCATCGAAGACGGCCCGGGAAAAATTACTGAGTACATTGCTCATCGGCGCCAACGGGAAGACCAAGTCCTTCAACTTTTGGCATCTCAATCGGACGGTGATATTGGACATGATATTGTGGCATCGGCACCACTTGCATGGACCGCTATGGAATTGGTCAAGGTCATATACAAAGATATGCCCGAAGGACTCCACCAAGCAGCGTGTGGAGGTGTATTGCAGATCCTGCATAAGCTGGCGCGTGAAGATCGTGTTTCACGAACGGGAGATAAGTGGCTACTTGTAGTTAAGGGGCGTACTTCCAGGCGTTAGTGGCTACAATGTCGACCTTATATATTGGGTGCCCTGATGAATGGTTGGCGTGTGAGTAGTTGTACTAACGTCAAGTGGGATCTCTTGGCATTTGTGTGGGTTTTAGTGGTACAAATGAGCCAAACATGAATAGGAAGCAAATCACAATACTTAATGGTCTGTCCCTCAGAGAAAAGATGAGGATAGTGATGGTGGGTGGCTGAGGAGGCGTTCATCCAGCCTAGAATGAGCACATATCTCAATCTTGCATCGCATGCACATGCGCGTCATATTCATATAGTTACGATCAACCTTAAAAATGACCCGATCATATTAATTCATATGACTTTTCATAATGCTCATAATTCTACTTAACCACATGTCTTTTCTTGTTGGCTTTCGATGGGCGAAGAATGCAATCACCCGAGTGGCAGGCTAGACTATAGAAAATTTCTGGGCCAAAGAGCCAACAGAACGGAGCACATGGGGAAGAATAGCCGCGGGGGCTTGAGGATCCGCGTGCCGTTGTAAAATTGATCATGTGGGATGGTGTGTATTGGTCAGCCCAATCGAACGGAGGGTGGGAAGACACTGCTTACTCCACGCATCAATCCACACAGGAGTGTCGCCCGGGAGCTTCGGATGACGGTGCTTGCCCATAGCCGGGAAAGTTAGGTCATTGGAGATGAGCAAGCGATATGGGTTGGAGAGACGTAGTTGCCGGCTATTTCATGGTACATATCTTCGATGGGCTTAGCAGACCCCATGGCCAGGTATATAGTTTACCGTTTCATTGTGAGGTATTGGTATTATTGATGCATCATGGGGGGTGATCTGCAGGCCACCCGACACATGATCTAATGTAGCCATTTTTCAACAACATAATTCCTCGGGAGAAGAAATGTGCTTTTTGGTGCCCGAGCAATGGTGGGGTCGGCGGAGGGGCTGCATCTTCGTGAGTGGCGTCAGCCGTGGTGATAGCTTCACTGTAGGCCAAGTATTTGGAATTTCGGCGACGCCAGCGAGGGCAGTCCACAACACACTGCAATTGAATTTTTTTTTAGGTACGTCAATTTGCAAGGACTGTGGGGCCGTAAACTCGGAGGTGTGCGGAATGTTGGTGCGCCTTTGGACGGAGGCGATATCCTCATGGTGGAACTCTTAAGGATGGTTGCAGTGAGCACCACAACCTGCCTTTTTTTCTTTCCCATTCGGATGATAACGGAAAAGGGAAATCCTTCCGAGGTCTGAGGAAAATCACCAGATTTTTCGGCAGGCTTTCGTTTCGATGCCGAGTCGTTGCCGTAGGGTCATACGACCCGCCCCAGACGCAAGACGTCGGTGTCCGGCCAAGGACCGGGAGGTTTGCAACTGTTCTGTTGTGGGAAGCGCTCCGGAAGTTCCGGACGAGTTCGTTGGCACTTGTTGCGCTGCATCCTGGACTTAGGGCGGGGGATGGCTCGTTAATAATTGGTTTATCCTGGTCAGCCAGGCAAACAAGCGCCCATCTGTTTCCGCATCGGTTCTGTTGCCAACAAACGGCAAGGCTTACACAATACTCGGCACACAATTCGCGGCTTGGCATCTTGGTGTGTACCCCGAATGACGACATGTAAAAAAAAATTAAAAAAAGTTGACACTTGGCTGGACGAAAGCGAAAACGAAAAAAAATCAGCACCACACGCAGTGCTGTCTTTCGACAAATTCACATTCTGAGTGAAGTCCAACGGCATCAATATTCTCTCCTAAACACCGAGAGAAAACGGCCCGGAAGCGGAGACGCCACCCGCCCATGCTTTTTTTGTTTATTTGGTGACTTTTTGTACCTTCTCCTCTTTTGGCGCTACCGTTCCTCCCGCACGATGCATCTACAGACAGCTAACCAATCGATATTCTGGTTGGAGCACATCAATTACAGTCCACAGAACAGGGTAGGGTTAGCACATACTATGGCGCAGGTGGGGAAATCAAGTATCGTAAGTGTCTCGCATGGGTATGGGCTTTAAGATGGGGTTCCAAGGATATCTACATGGCATATTGCTTGACAAGGATAATACAGAAAATGCTTTATATCCCTGTATTTACACATGATCATGCTCATGAACGCGATTGCTAGAATTCGGTGCCCAATGGACGTGGGCCTGGATAGCAACAACCATACACCACCGTATGCTTTTTCTGATGCCCCATAATGGATGACTGAAATGAAATTGAGTTGAGAAAACACAAATAAATCTACTCCTTATGATTTGTTGTTTCGAATCGCAGCTGAGAAACTGATTGTATTGCGCCCGCCGCCTGTTGTAACACTCATGTTCCGGATAGATGCGGTAGGTCAGCGTCGTGCCCAAAACGATGGCTCAGGATAGTGGGACTGGTGGTCCCGTATATCCGGAAATATCGTGGCTCGGGGTTAACGTGATAAAGCCAGATCCCTCCCTCACTTAAGGATTGTGGATAATGAAAATAAAAAGCCACTGCCGCGTGATGCGAGCTGATAGGTACCGGTATACTGATCTCCTCCATGGGTAGCCACTGCAGTTGCATCCTGAATGAGTCACCCCTAAAATGGGAATTACAACCATTGCCGAATTCATCGTCACTCTCTTCTGTCGTGGCCCCGTGCCAGCGGGCTGCTTCTCAGCCCAGTCTGTTCACTAGAACCCTGACGTAACCCGTTTTTGGTCAGATGAGCGAGCTGGTCTAAGACAGCCCCATCTCAAACCTGACGGTGGAAACAGCATCTATTTCGCCTCACAAATGCCTTGGGACAATTTCCCAGACGAGATATACCCCAACGTCACCATAAAACGTCGCCCTTGGTTCAGGAATGAGAACATGTTTGTGACGTAGACGTTGCCGTGCAATAGTATCAGCAATGGAGTCTAGATGAGTAATGCTGGCCTTGCAATCTTCAATGCGAAAAATTAGTCGAATTGCGAGTCAGGGAGGCCAGGTAATGTTGGCGCTTGGCATTCATGAAGGCGTAATCCAAAGCTTAAGTGGATGGATGTCAAGGCTGCCCCCCCAGACCCTTTGATTCTAGACGCGGCAGGGCCAACTGAAGGGCAGAGGAGTGGTGGGTGTATACGTGGGCGACCGGCTCTCCCGTCGCGCCGTGATGTGACTTTAGGACAGGACGACGTGCATGCATGTTCAATGAGGCCCTGGTGGCTTCGAATAGTGTTGGCGGCTGTGACCATAACGCGATGCGTGTTATCTTATTAGGGCGATGATATATCACTTTGCCTTTGTGGTGGTAGATAGCTTTAACACGTGGATTGTGATGGATTTTCGTTATTATGGGGTGGTTGGGCTGAGTTGGGTTTGTAAGATACCAGAGACATGGCCGCTATTTACTCAGCAGGTACCTTACGTGCCTCGTAACAGCATTGGTCAGAGCCTTACACCAACCAGTTTCACACACTCGGACGTGAACTAACTCGCCGGTTCCAGGCAAGAGGAGCCGCCAAGACTGACCAACAAACGCCGGGCCCACGCCGGGAGGTATGTGCTTGGTCGTAGCGTCATGTACCGTAGTGTCGATCGATCGATGATGTCGGAGGGAAAATTTTCTTGAACCAAACCAGAGTTACATGGATGGTACTTGCCATACAGTACAAGCCAAGGTGCTAAAACATGGTACATTTTAACGTCCAAGGTCATGCTGCAGCATCCCCAGTCACTGAGGAAGTTAGTAGCCACCCCTCAGTTGTTGTATTTGGCAGTCTATGCTTTGTCACAGGCGTCCGAAGGGCCGAAACTCTTCTCGTCACGTCACGTCCGCTTTAATCCCCACCAAGGCCGCCAGGAGGTTGACCCAACCGCACCTACCTAGCTGACCGCATCTTGAAGCAATCCGGATACTTCGGATGGTACAAGGCTCTTGCCCTGGTCACCACCGACTCCATAGATGACCCTCTTGGCCTTGTAACCGTTCCTAAAGTCCTCCGAGTGATGCACGCCTGTGATGCCTTCGTCCTACCGGGTTAAAAGGCGCCCGGTTGCCTCCCATGGACCGGCAGCTCCCCCCCGGGTTTCTTTTGGTTCCATCTATTTCTTTTATTTGGGTACCCGCTGTGTCAAGGTATTTCAGTAGTCTCGGCCAGCCTTTTAAACCATCTCCATCTCACTCTTATTTGGCTAAGAAAACGTGTTGTGCTACAAGCCTCTGAACCTTCTTCTAAGTAACATTCACGCCCTCAACGCGATATACAGATGGCCATAAAACCAACCTTGTTGCGATTTACCAACGGCCTTATTTTGGCCCTAGGGCTTCTCCCCATTGTTCTCGCTCATGGCGGTGATCATGATGAGGGTCAAATGGATGGCATGAGCGCCCACGTCGATGAGCATCAGGATGCTAACAAAGATGAACCGGAGTACCCTCCGTCATACTTTACTCACCCCGAACATGTCGGTGCTATCTACACACACATCGCGCTTATGACACTTGCTTGGGTTTTTGTATTGCCAGTGGGTAAGTTTGGCAGTTCGCCCCCATTCCCCTTAAGGACCCCCTAACTCACTTGGTGCAGCCGTAATGTTCTCCCTCGCAAGATCGCGGTACACCCTCATATCTCAGTTCATTTTCCTGGCAGTAAACGTCATTGGAGTTCTTGTGGGCACCATTTACAACGCCTTAACTCCGGACCTTTACCCAAATAACGCTCACCACAAAATCGGCTGGATCATCACTTGGGTTGTATCAGCTCAGATTTTCATTAGTACCGTGGGATGGGTAGCGGGCGCTGTGGGACGCCTTGGAACTCATTCCAGCGGCCAAAATCGGGCCTTCCTCCCCGTGTCCACTGAGGCACCCCACGAAACTCGATATCAGGAGCACAATGACTATCAATTAAGTCTATATCGTCATTCTGATGATAGCGGTCAAGGCACTGAGCCCAACACTGAGTCTCTGCGCAGCAACTCAGTATCCACTCTCCACAGCACAGACGACATCACTCTGGACTCTGGACATAAAGAATACAATGGCGAAGATGACAACCTAGGAACCATGCCCTTCACATCTACCGCTCAAAAATCCACCCTTGGACGTTATATCGACAGGGTTGTTGCTTCCCGTATCTGGAAGCACTTGGATCTTGCCAACAAGATTATCAACCGCATCATCCTCCCCTTTGGCTTTGTGGCCTATATCACCGGCATAGTGGCGTATGGCCGATTATTTGTGAGTATCAACACCGGGCTTCGGATTAATGTGCCATGAACTGATAAACGTCACAAAAAGGAGGGCAGTGGCATTTTTGGCGGTTTGGCTCATTGGATCAAGGGTGGTGTTTTTTTCTGGCTGGGTCTATTCACCCTGGGTCGCTGGTGCGGTAGCTTCGCTGAAATTGGTTGGGCGTGGAATATTTGCCGAAAGAAATCGGGACAGAAACGGAGACCCTCGGCTGAGTTTATGGAGAGTTTTCTCATCTTCTTTTATGGTGCGAGCAACATCTTCCTCGAGCACCTTGGGGGTTGGGGGGGCAAGTGGACTCCCACAGATATGGAGCATATATCCATTACCGTTCTGTTTATTGGAGGTGGCATGGTAAGTCTAATTTCTTCTTGAGTGAAACCAATAAGCTGTGTCTGTTTTGAATTCTAACAAAAGTCAAGTGTGGCATGCTCGTGGAATCGACTCGGATTCGAGACCTCCTCAATCTCACTGTTGATGTGGATGAGACCCGTCATCACTCTGACGAGGAAGTTGACCAAGAAAAACCTCCTGAGACCTACGAATTTTCTTTGAACCCCATTCCTGCTTTAGTAATCATGTTGCTGGGTATTATGATGAGCTCTCATACACAGCACACCTTGATTTCGAGTATGGTACACAAGCAGTGGGGCGACTTGCTTCTAGGGGCCTCCTTTGCTCGCGGCCTCACATATGTCCTTGTATTCCTCAAGCCGCCAAAATCCATCCTTCCATCTAGGCCCCCAACCGAGCTCCTTGCCTCCTTCGGGTTGATCTCCGGGGGTATAATATTCATGGCCAGTGTAAGTTTACGATGTTCGCAAATAATTGTTGAGGATTCTAATCGATTGTAGGCCGGCGATACAGTTGACGGAATGATTCACTATGATTTAGATGCTATGTTTATGTACACCGTCACGATGGGCCTTGTTGCTTTGTTGATGGCGTGGGAGATTCTTGTTCTCGCTATCAAAGGATGGGCTATTCGCCGTGAGAAACGCTACTCCTCTTATTGAGCGAACGAGACGAATAAAGAAATACATTATTGTGGGTGGGATGAGCAAATGCGTGGTCATGGCCACAGCAAACCGTTGCCCATGGCGTCAAACCTGATTTGAGATACCCTTCATGACCTAGACGACTTGTACTTTGAGTGCCTCTACTCACCCTTCTTCATTATGATACCAGCATTACCATTAACTTCGCACAGATTTTACAGCATTGGGGTACAAAGTTGATGTTGATTGCCATTATCGCTCATTAAATAAATATACACCTTGCCAGACAAACACCATCATTTCGGGCTGTAATGCGGAGCCAAGGGGTTTCATGCGAGAGCCTTTCACGGTAAACAATAGTTCAGCTTGTACAACTTTGATGTTTCGGTTGTGATGGCCAATTCCGGAACTAGGTCATTGGATAAGTTGTAGATGTTCAAGAATAGACGACTGCTGATCCAAGGAAATACGAAATACTCCAAAGACGCGGTATTATTGTTGCTAGAGCAATTGAATTGCCCGGAATCTATGTGCTTAATCCTCAGAATCCCGCTTGAAAGATATGCGGTCGTCTCCGCAATTGCTCGAGTGTCCCGGTGCAAAAATCCTCAGATGTAACAAAGCTTGTAGCCTTAAGTCTCTCCAGTTTTTGATGCCTTCACCACTCGTTTTTGATCCTCTATTGAGAAAATGCCTGCGCCTTGCTGCAAGGCATGTACAAGAAATGGGATTGAATCGGGTTTAAAGTCCTCTGCTGTGCGGACTTTGTCCAGGTCCTCGGCGAGCTCCTGTGTGGTGCGTTGTAGGTAATAGGCCGAGAACTCGGGTTCCTGCTCGGTATTCGTATTTCCAGGCATCTTGACGAGTATGGGTCTAGCAGGAAAAGATTTTTTTATCATAAAATAATGTGGTTTTGCTTCGAGGCAGCTGCAAAAGTCATGTGCTGGTCCAGGCAACAGGAGGGGCTGGTGAAAGATTTGCAGCCAAGCACAGTATCTCTGTACAGTGTAATAAAAGAAACTACTGTATAGAAGGTTCAGAACTCTAACCATCATTCAATCAATCACAGATCTATGTAAAATGATATTTCTAGATACCGTTCGTAATTACGGAGGTTCAAATATCTCAATTCATACATCAAGTTTGGTTAAAACGCGCTAAAAAGTCTGATGTCTTAAATATTCATATCTTTGTTCATAACCTACCCATACCTCTCTAGCAGCTTGCTTCAAGAATCATGCCCCTATAGGCCCTGCCCCATTTCCACCTTTCCTTGTCATATTCATCATCACATCCCATCTAGGCGCTGATGATC
Source organism: Calonectria crousiana (assembly GCA_013406985.1). Taxonomy (NCBI): domain Eukaryota; kingdom Fungi; phylum Ascomycota; class Sordariomycetes; order Hypocreales; family Nectriaceae; genus Calonectria; species Calonectria crousiana. The sequence goes on along the minus strand of VTGD01000001.1, from coordinate 1,087,173 downwards.
TGAAACTCAATGAGATATGTACTGGAAAACTGCAGAAACCTCTTGTTCCCCGCATTCTTGTCGAAGCAAGAGATCCTGGATTGGTTTAAGTCCCCCATTCACAAAATGATTCCAAGTACTCGTATCTCCGTACAGCATAGCCGGTGCTTTGATGTATTGTTTCCCATCTGGTTTGCATCGTTTGCACTTGAAAGTTTCGTGTGTGTCACTTTTCGTGTCAGGGCGATACTGAAAGAGCTCACGGAGGCTATCAAGAGAAAAGTGCCTCTCAACGTCCTCAGCAGAGTCAACCACACAAGAAGACAAGCTTTGCTTGTGAGATTGACGCTGAAAAATCTTTTCTTCAATCGTCCCGGTGGCGATAAAACGGTACACAAAGCAGTCCTTCTTCTGGCCATCTCTCCACACTCGAGCTAAAGCTTGCTGGTCGGCAGCCGGGTTCCAGTCCGGGTCAAAAAGAACCAAACGATTCGCACCAATGAGATTGATTCCGCAGCCTCCCGCCTTGCTGCTAAGTAAGAAGACAAACTCGTCGCCATTGGGATCATTGAATCGATCAACAAGCTTTTGGCGCTTGTTTACATTCATAGTACCATCAAGTCGAAGGCTTCCATATCCGCGAGACCGACACAGCCGTTCAAACAAATCTAAAGTAGAGGTGTAGTTACTGATCAACACAATTTTGTCATTTGTGTCCTGACGAATCCTAGCAAGCATTCGATCCAAGACTGCCATTTTGCCAGAGTACCAGGATTTTATTTCTCTATCTCTCCCACGAGCTTCCTTGGGAATGTAGTCCTCGGGAAAACATCCTTCAGAGCCCGGAAGATCATCAGAAAGGTTGAGAAGATCCGGATGGTTGCAAAGTTTCTTCAGAATATTGATAGCCTTCAGCGGCTGGCTACCTTTGCCTCGAAGAAGTGCTTGGATGTCTGGACTTGTGATAAAATAGTTGTAGAGGTCAAGCTGAAATGGCGCCAGATTGCAAAACACAACATGTTCATACTTGACTGGCAAGTATTTAGACAAAATATCATTCGTGCGACGGATTAGGAATTTGTTCACGATACCGAGCAGCTCTGAAGTGCATTCATCGCCTTTTTTGCGATCAGCTTCCGATGCATCCGCGTCTCGACCGCGAAGAATCGGAATTTCAAAGCGCTTACGGAACTCCTGTCGAGTTCCCAGTAAGTCTGGATTCGCAAAACTGGTTAAAGAGAAGTATTCAGTGAGGTCGTTCTGAATAGGTGTTCCTGTAAGGATAACCCGTCTCGACACGTTCAGATTATTGAGGGCACTAAATGTGTTGCTGTCGCCATTCTTCAACCGATGGCCTTCATCACAAAAAAGTAGGCCAATCTTGGTGTGTTTAAGTTCCTCAACATTCAGGCGTAATGTTTCGTACGAGACAATGATAACAGGACGAGTCACTGACCGGCCACTAGCAATAGCCCACTGACGTAACTGGCGTGTCAATTCCTCCTTCGTCGCTTTGCCATCGATAGCAAATGGGTGGATGGCATTAGCACCGAGCCATTTGGTCAACTCATTCGCCCAATTTTTGACCAAACTAGCGGGGCAAACAACAATTGCCTTTTGGATCGTCGTTTTGCCAGCGTCTGGCGATTGCTTCAGCAGTGTCCACAGGAGACTTATACATTGCAGAGTCTTTCCCAGGCCCATTTCATCAGCCATAATGCATCCATTTGCTTTTTCGTCAATCATGCCAGTTACGCATCGGTACATGAATTTGACGCCCTCGACTTGATGGGGGCGAAGAATTTTTGCTAGCTTGGGATCGATCACGACGGGAACACGTGGGTGCTCTTGATCCACCAGCTTTCTGATTCCAAGTATCTCAGCCAAGCTCTTGTGCACTAATGGCGCGTCAAGTTTCTCAGAAGTATCGGGCTTCAATTTCTCCACCTCGATTTTCGGTGTCTCCTTAGGCTTATCATCCACAGTTGGGTCGTAAAGGACGATAGCAAATTCGCCGCTGGGGTCATGTAGGGGTTTTGGGATAAATACAGCGCCCTGCCGCAGACCAAGAGTAGGTGGAGGACGATTAGGGTTGTAAGCTGAGTTATCCTTGTTCTTAAGCGGTACACTGAAAGCTTTGCGGAAGACGGTGCCCTTGTCCTTGGCTTGGAACACGGGGAAGCGGTTAGCATCTCTTGTTGCGAGAGCAAGTCTGTCTTGATTTGTGTAAGGTTTGTCCGAGTCAGCTTCGCCATCAGCGCCCGCGTAGTCAACCCTTCTCTTCTTGCGCGCTGGACGGTCGCTTGTTGGGGTCCTGCCTGCAACACCAGGGCATTTAAACGGTTTATGCAATCGGTTTATTGACTGTGGTGTGCGTGTGTGGCTCGGTCCCAAAGACTTGCCGCCAACCGGCGTCGGTGTGGATGTGGAAGTGTGCCTTTGTGTTAGGTTAGTAATTGAGGGGCTGCTGAAGGTTGAGGATGGAAGCAACATACGGGAGGGGCATTGTTCTGCGAACCTCACGGAAATGATGAAGCGGTCCTCAGGTCAGTATTTTGTATGTATGAAAACTCCTCGGCCCTCGAAAGGATTATTAGAACAAAACAGTTTGCTACGGGCACAATTACAAATTGAGCGTGACGAAGTTGAGTCTCAAACGCGATGATGGCTCAACACGCGGCAAGGCAGACACGCTATCACGTGGGAAGCACTACGCGTCAAAATATGGAAAGAGGCCACACCCCACAACAGATGGGCACTAATGAGCCAAGGCCAAGGCCGATTTTCGGCAACTCCATAACTTTGCAGCGCTAGCATACCGTAGCTTACATAAAGCCTTAATCAAAGCAAGGCAAAGCGCGAGGGCTCAAAGGCATGGCAGCTAGCCGATGTGAACAGCAATAACTAAAAATACATTTTCCTTCCCATTTCAAATATAAGCTCCCTTCCACTATCTGTAACGCATATCCCAAATTGTCCAAGCAAACTTGCCAAACGCCATTTGCATCCGTCCTCCATCACGGAGATATCTCCAGCTTCACTAACACATGCATTTCCATCTCAGCACCAACGTCTCCGCCACCGATAGGAGCCGATCGGCCAGCGGGAATGAATTTACCGAAAATCGCACCGCAACCGTTCGCCCGGCTTCTGCAACTCCTCTTCAGCAGGCAATCGCAGGCAATCGCACAGCCCTTCTCGCCACGACCATTGTAGGCCACTTTGCCTATTACCAATATTTAGTTCGAGTTCGGCGTATGAACTTGAGTGCACCTACAAACCGCCACTTTTTTGCCACGGCTGGTCTCGCTTGGGGCTGCGTTTATATTGGTGTGCTAAGCGGCATCACCATAGCCCAACGTGATATCGGCAGGCACGCAAATCACCTACATCTTCACTCAGATTCGTGAAACCCCTTTGCTCGGTTGCCATGTCGGCTGATTTCTGGGCTGGCTACTTAAGTGGCGCCATTGGTATTATTATTGGAAACCCGCTCGACATACTTAAAGTCCGTTTGCAAGCCCAAGGGGCTCCAACTCCAGCTATTGCCGCAAGTGCATCAGCTGCCGCGGCTGTGTCCGGTCACAGCCTATTACCTGCGTCAATTCAAAACTCTACCACCTTAATTACTGGAACTGCCGCTCCAATCATTGGTTATGGCGCCCTGAATGCACTTCTTTTTGTCTCCTATAACCAATCTGAGGCAGCCCTCAACCATGCGTTTTCAACTCGACAAAGCCTTTGGTCAACTTGGTTCGCTGGTGCGGTTGGTGGTCTCGCAACTTGGGTTATCAGCACACCAACCGAACTGATCAAATGTCGAGCCCAGTTCTCAACACAACAGTTATCGAGCTGGGCCATAACGAAGCAGGTTTTCCAAAACGAAGGTATCCGCGGCCTATATTTCGGTGGCGGGGTGACAGCCATTCGCGACAGCGTTGGGTATGGATTCTACTTTTGGGCCTATGAGCTTAGTACACGATGGTTCGCCAAAGAAACTAAGAAAGAAGCCAATATTCCACATGAGGCAACCAGGGTTCTTTTGTGCGGAGGATTAGCTGGTATCGCAACATGGGCCAGCATCTTCCCGCTCGATGTTATCAAGACACGGGTTCAGGTCCAAGCATGGGGAGGGCAGCTCGAAACAGCACCGTTCCTGAGATCAGACCCAACTACATCAAACAAACGGCTTGGCACACTCCGTGTCGCACAAAATGCGTATAGAGAAGGCGGTATTCAGGTATTCTTCCGTGGCTTCACAGTTTGCTGTGCAAGGGCTTTCATCGTTAATGCCGCTCAGTGGGCTGTGTACGAGTGGGTGATCCGTGAATTGGGGCATGGCCAAAAAACGAACAGTCCAAAATGACCCTATCAGAGCACAAATTGCATGACAGTAGAAAAATTAGATTGCACATTAGACATCATATAGTTGAGTGGGTTAGAATTAGAATTGTCAACGTTTTCAAGAACTAAACGCCACTATCTACTTTCTCTACAGCGCGTTACCTCCATCGATAGCGAAGCATACAGTCTCATGTTTCTCTGCTGGGCCAAAGATACATGATCAACTTGTATTAGAATCTCGATGATATTTTATACTGTTGAAAACAAGATATCGAATTAGGCAATATTGGGACCAACGACATTTTAAACTAGTTCCGAAAGTCTGACATCCGAGTCCCTAAAGCCCGGGGCTCCACCGCTATTCTAACAATTTACACGAAGACCTAAGACGCCCGTATCCATAATACCCTGAGCAGCAGCTGGCACAGCTATACTGGCTCATGCAACACTCTTTTGATCTGGGGCCTCTCGCCATCCCTCCAAACCTGCTTCATTCTTCCATTGCTGTGTGTCTTCATCCAAATGCTCAATCCACTTGACCATGGCATTAGTAGCCTGCGAAGCAAGCTCCTGCTTGTATTCCTGATAAGCAATAACCTCTAGCTCAATGCGCTTCTGAGATTCGGCATTCAATTTCTCATCGCGATCTTTACGTTTCTTTTCCCGATCGGCTGACCATTGCTCTTTCCCGGCGAGGTATTTGATGCTGTGACCAAGCCCAGCGCTTTCGTTCGAGATACCCTTGTGCAATCGATCAAGAGGTGGCGCGGTGAAGAACAGAATTCGGCCCGCGCTATCATGCTGGAAGGACTTTCGAACTTCCGGTGGAATGGCTTCATTAAGTGCGTCGGGAAGCGTATAGACCTCAGGTGGTCTTGGCGGGTTATACATATTGCCAGGGGGGATGACATTACCAGCACCTGGGCCCATGGGAGGCCGCGCGACTGGGGGAACCGGTACTTGGCCATATGCAGGTCCCATAGGGCTACCCATTTGTGGCTGTTGGTGGATTGGAGGCGCTGGCGACTGAGGATATCCTGCAGCATAGTTTTGAGGGTAGCCAGTCTGTGGGTGTTGATGAGGGTGCTGGTATTGCACCGGACGAACAGACACCTGAGGCGCAGGGGGTCCAAGATGCGGGGGGTGAGGGATGGGCACTGGTGTCTGGTGGATTTGCGGAGGCACTGCTACTGGTGTCACAGGCTGAAAGTGAGGTGCCATATGTGCATTGTATGGGCCAGGTGATGGAGAAGGGCCAGAACCAGGATACGATACAGGACCTCTCGAGGCATCCATAGGCATGTCTCTAGGCACTGACATCATAGACGCACGTCGACCTGCATCGATGGTAATATCTGGAATTGGGACAGCCGACATAGACATGGGTTGCGGCGGTGGCGTAGGTTCTGGGGGAGGCGACTCCTGCAAGATGGCAAGTTCATTGTCAGTGAATGAAACGATGAAGTGAAGGCAGCGACAGTGCGTGCGTAACCTGAGGCATGAAGGCCCTGCCTCCGGGGCATGAACAAACAAAGCGAAAGTGCGAGGGGCAATCAGGGCAGGGATTTCAAGTGTAGGGCTGGTTTGGGCTGGCTGATTGTCGGCCAAGCGGGCTACAGCAAGGCTGTGACAAGAAAATCAGCCTGGAAAGACTCTTGTACTCACATTTGATTCTCGAGGGCGGCGGTGCACGGCACCGACAATGGGCGGCGCATTGGGACTTCCCCATGTTGGCTTCGGGAGATCATCTGTCTCCTTTGCGTCCTCGCGTAGTAGATGTTTGATAGGACTGGGAACCTTTTTCATCCTGCGAGGCGCATCAAAAAGATCCATTTCATAATCCTTGTCTCGCACCTCATCCGGCACACAGCTCGCCCATGTCTTGATTTTGTTGAAGCGAAATCGCTCTTCATTGTACCTGGATTCGCACACATAAATGTCTTTATCATGGGGAAATCCACGAGGTCGACCCTTGTTAAACCGAGTGACAAACATGACGAAGCAGCGGTCCAGAACATCTTCAATCTGGTGATCGCGGTACTGTCCTGTCTTAACTACCTCATGCTCAAAAAAGTGTTTGTCAAAGCGGTGCACCGTTTGTTCGGGTCGGTAATACCAGCAGGCATTGATCCATTTCTGCCCGGCGCGGTCCTGCCATGTCCGATAGATTTGCGCCACGATGGGCTTGGCGAGATCATTTGGATTACGGATGTGAACCCAATCACCTGGAGATAAACGTCAATGACTGCTCCAGATAGTATAATTCCATCGACAAATGACGGGCACACATACCAACTTTCCATATTTGGCCATTGTATTGAATGTCTGCAAGAGGTAATTTGCCATCCTCATCGCGAAAATCATCGTCAGGCCGAGCTTTCTCTTGTTGAGCCAGAACTCGAGCCTGCTTCTGGAGTTCGACAGCAGCCATGTACAATTCGCTGTCATCCTCGTTGTATAGCTTAGCATTCTCGAACATTAATTCGATGTCTTGCATCATATGATCCACGTGTTGATACTTCTTCCGCTTCGCTTTCTTTTTGATATTGTCAAGAGCGATTGGGTTAGTGATGGTTTGATAATAGTCCGGAACCACAGCCTTATCAGGCAATTTCTCAAAAGCCAGGATAAGCAGGGTTCCGTCATCATCCTTAGGTTTTCGAAGACCCTTGAGGATTGATGCGATGCGTGCCTCAGTAGGTGTCAAGACCATGGGTGGTCGCCCTCTTCGCTTGTGTGCGTCATCGTCCTCATCCCGATCTTTCCGACCAAAGCCAAGCCCACGGCCTCGTCGGCGATTGCGCCGTCTTCCCCCTTCATCATCTGAGTCGTCGTCATCTTCCTCTTCGTCCTCTTCTTCCTCTTCCTCTTCCTCATCTTCTTCATCATCCTCATCGTTTTCTTCAATTGGCGGTGAGTCACCTTCCACTGGGGGAAGCTCTCCTAGATCAGGTAGCCTAGCATCCCCTGGCATAATATATCCCTTAACGACTAACTTCTGGAGCTCCTCCACGAAGATTTCTCTTAGTCGAACAGCAGCACCAAATATAGGCGCAGAGGGACGGTTGTAAACTTGCGCATTATGGAATATTTGTGCGACGTCTTTGACGAACTCGGCGAAAGAAGCATACTGTTTCTTCTGGGTTTTTCCCTGAGTCATACGTTAAAAAAAATTTCACAGGCCAGTTCCGTCGCGTTGTTGGCTTACCCTAATCGTACTAAATGCAACCGGTTCGGATATCACTTCGAAGTAGTCTGGCAGAACTCGGCGGTTCGGGATGCGCTGGAAGCCGCCAGCCAGCTCCTCGCCGCTATCGCTGTGAGTTTTTCATATGTATAAATGCGAATGGGAAAACTTACTCCTCTTCAACGTTGCATAGATAGGTTGAGAGGTTGTGAATCATGCGAAACAGGTCCGGACGCCCTTCTTCGTCCATCTCACCCTCGGCGTCCTCCTCACCCTCGGCATCCATATCGATGTCCATGTCTCCTTCGGCATCAATATCGGCCTCATCATCAGAGTGGTCCTTCATCTCGACATCTCGCTCGGTTGCCTTCGCCTCGATCGATTCGCGCACCTCTAGCGCGACAGCTCTCCGGGCAGACATGGCTCGGTTTCGGGGCTGATGCGGCAAATTCGCTGCGTCGCGCCAGTGAAAAAAAATGGGGGGGGTCGGCCAATGTTTTCGGATGTGTATTGTTGGCGGCGCAATTGCCAAAACTGTTTGAAAGATCAAGTCGCGAATCGGAACGCCAAATTTCGCGATTCTCGGATTGAGCCAGTTCTGGGTACGTACCGAATACAGACGGGTACTTCCTCTGTTCGCCACTCAATGGTTCAGAATGAGTGGGTCAAATGTCCGTATGCGGTTAGTGTAAACTTCTACCTGCCAGTCCGACGATGGCCATCCCGGGTAGTCGTATGAACATGGCAGATGAACCTTCATTTAACGAAGCACTCGAGTTGTTCCGGTTTTTTTTTGGTTTTTTTAGCTAACTTTCGAGCTGATAGAGTATTTAGGGTAGCCTTTTATTGCTATTTTAATATCTACGAAGTCCCTGGGTAAGTTTTTTTGGGGGGGGGGGGGGGGGGGGGGGGTTGACATTCCCGATCCCCGCTCTCTGGAGCCCAAGTATGGCCAGACTTACCAATATCATCTTGTAGTGTCTATAATCACAGCCGATAAGAGAACCCCGAACACAGAAATACATGCCAGGATGAGAGCTCGTTTTAAAGCGCCTGCTGGCACTGGTATCATCGATGTCCCAGACTCTGCCACAGTCCAGGATGTTCTGGAAGAATTGCGAGTTCGGACTGGTATTACTAAATTTGGTGTGAAATATGGCCCGCCCATGGCTATGAAGGCACTCGATCTTAGCCGAGTCAGTGAGACAGCACATTCCATGGGCCTCCATGGCGAGACCTTGACTATTGTTCCCGAAGAGCAAGTGCCCACGCCATTGAAGACGACTAAATCCATGAAACCAGGAGGCCAGTCGGGTGAGAATCCTGAGGATATTAATGTTCCATGGCCAGAGCGTGAGGGTACACTGCGTAAGTCTAACGAGAGCGATAAGGATGATCCTATGTTGACCTCAAGCAGTACTTCGAGTCATGCCTAGCGATAATAGTTGTCTCTTTACAGCATTCGGTGGCGCTTTGCCTGAGCAAATACCTGCCCAAAAGCTAAGGAAGATGATGGCGGACTACATAACTCAACACCCTGATGAATACACGGAAGTTGTACTGGGGACACCGCCCAGCCAGTACTGCCGCAGCATTCAAGATCCAGATCGTTGGGGAGGAGGTATTGAACTCAGTATTCTTTCCACCATATTTGATATTCAGATTTGCACATTCGATGTTCAGGTGTGTATCTTGTTATTGACTACGTTAACTGTCTGGTTGAGAATATTTCATTGATCTTCACTAGGCACAAAACTTAATCAACTTCGGCGAAGACAAGCGTGATAGATGCATCTTGGTTTACTCTGGGATTCACTACGACCGGGTTGCATTTACCTACTCCGATTTTCCTCACAATGTGACAACATTACCGCCGGACATGGACCGGAAAATATGGCCGACGGATGACGACGAAATCCTAACAAAGACACAAGAACTTGTTCGCAAGCTCCACGAAGCCCATTATTACACCGACACTGAAGGTCTCATACTCCGATGTGATGTTCCTGGTTGCGATTGGATTGGTAGCGGTCAGATCGAAGGTAGAAAGCATGCAGAACAAACTGGACACGTGGAGTTGAGCGAAATTACAGACCTCGAGGGTGACAGCGTCCTCCGGAGCTGTGATGTGCCGGGTTGTGAGTTCATTGGACAAGGCGATAGGGCTATAAGACAGCATAGCGCGGACACCGGACATGAGAGGTTTTCTGTCATTCCGGACTGGTAGTATATGCTAGAGCCATGTGCTGGGCGAGATGTAACCAAGGCACATTCGGCTTCATCAAGTCGGAATCGTCCTCACAAACGACAACAATACGGCCCTGAATATGATTAGTTAATTTCTATCTAAAAATATCACTGGCCTTCTTAATCGAAATGCTCAATGCAGCTAAACACGAGCCTTCTGGTCAGTAAACATGCACTATGCGACATGTTGGAATCCTGCGCCACCTGAATTATTTTGTTTTGCTCCACTGTCCACTTCTCATGTCATTTATGCATAGTTAGTTGGGCTCTGATAGCTGTATTTTCTTCATCTTTTTTCTCTCACAAACTTCCATTTATATTGTGAGGAAATGAACAATTACGTACACCCTGGGCCTATCTTATTCGAGCCCCAAAGTCTCTGCGAGGCTGTGAGCATGTCAGGGTTATTAAAACAGTGATAGCTTGCATATACAATAACAGTAATGTGCAAGCAAAACATTCATAAACGCAATTACGAAACTTGGTTATGAATTAATTTGATCAATGTTTAATATATTTGACAGCTTCAGAATTCCTAGAGACACTGTTACAGCGTGTGTCTCTTTTGTCGAAGATCGGGTTATTCTACATGATTCATGAAAGCGCAAAGATCTAATATTGCTTTCATTAGTTTCCCCCTGGAACCTTTTCATCGTGCAGCATATCGATATTTTCAAGCGATAGGTTTAAAAACTCGTGTTTGTTTGTCCACTTCTGCTGGTTTGCTGTATATTCGCTCATATGTTCAGGGTGAGGAGGGGCATCAGTAATTTTGGTAATCAAGTAGGCGGTGGAGGCCTCAGCAATGCCGTAGGCGAGGACGCCGATGATAGGAATTTTGATAAGAAGGTAAAATCCAAATCCAAACCCAAATAGAACGCCCCCACGACTGTGAAACCAGTTGCGTTTTTGTTCCTTTGTGAAATGAATCCGCGAAAAGTATGGCTCTAATAGCTCTCGCATAAGACTCCGAGATGAGAAATAGGTTTGCAAAAATATGACGAGATATCGTCTGGGTAGGAACACTCCTGTCCCAAAGATGACAGAAGCAGGCCCTAATCCAACTGCTTGGTGAAAAGTGTAGAAACTTGCTGCAGGGAGGACGAAACGGCCAATCACTGGAAGGTATGATAGCGCGAAAACGGCCATAGAGATTAAACCTTTGCGAAAAAAACGATAGAAAAACATGGAGACAGCTTGGGCAGTACTCTCGGAGTGCGTGCTTCCATCAGTAGGGCGATATAGTTTGAGATTTGGGTAATACCTATCTCGCAAATTGGACGACTTGTCACCTTTGTGTTTCTGACAGTAAGTCGTATCAACCCACTGAAGGGATTGCATAAAGCTGAGATTATTTAGTGGGAGGCTTCTAAGAAGGAAACCCCTAGTGGAGGCGGCTAAAGAGTAAGGTAATTGGAGCTCTTACAGATTGTCAAGAGTTGGGACGACATAGCGCATAAGTGCCATCAAGAAGAATGGAATTTGAAGAACATATTCCGTGACGAAATCGAGCCCGTTGATGATGGTATCATCCCAAGTCACGTTGTCGAGCGAGTAGAAGAGAGATATAATGGCTAGAAATACTTTTATCCCAAGGATCTAACAAATTGTTATTGACACTGATGCTAATATTTTGGAAACATAAGGACTTACGGGTATGGCAATAAGGACACGAATGGCAATGCCCGCTCCGACAGCTACCGCAGCTTGACGGTAGTGATTGGTTGTGAAGAGTGCAGGGTTTTGAAGGGCTCGATGAGCTAGGGGTGTTAGGTTTTGTCAGCTTCGCTTCTGGACCGACGTGAGAACAAATTCGCTTGCCTCCAACTAGAGTTAACTGAGCACCACGGATGACAGTGTTCAGATCAAAATGTGAGATATCAAATACCTCCTTGACCTTAGCCTTATCGATATGAGGTCCTTTTTGTCGATTCATGGTGGGGGATTAGCGAAGAGTGAAGGGTTGTGAATAGGGTCGGCTTCGAGGTTGACAGATGATCGATTTCGGACCAAGTCGAACTTGGGCTAATGTGAGGCAAATCTTGGATTTAGGTGTTTCGCGAAAGTGTGAATTGGGTAAATCAGGAGAAAAGGTCGATATAATTGAAGGCTGATGGTGGTCTTGAGCCAAAGATACTCTCGAGATCGGCGGCGGCGGCGGGGGGGGAGTAGATTGGCAGGAGGACAGATTTCTTTCAGCATGTGGGGGATGATGTCAACACTGCCCCCGCCTGCCATTGGCAAGCGCTGACATATGGAGGCTGGCCCATCTCCTGCATGGATGCATTATGCTGAAATAAAACGGCTACGCGGGTGACGGAATCAAACGGTTGATAACACAAATTTACTTCAGTTAAATCGCAAGGAACATTAAAAAAAAAGCAAGTATATCCCAAATGTTTGTCGCATATTATTTTATTAACTTTAGGTTCAGCTGCTTGGCTCTTATGGTCTAATTCTTCTTGGGCTTCATCCTCTGTGCGCTGTGCTCCGCATCGCTCACTTTGTAGGGCATTTCCACATGGTTCCAGAAACAAAGAATAACGCTCAAAGCTGGGAGTGGGGGATATGTTTGAGCTGTTCGGTCGATACAACGACAGTGACAACTTGTGGAACACGAATTCGAGTCCCATTCCCTCCAGCAACCCAATCGATATTACTCGGAATTCTTAGCCATTCATGTCAACTCAAAGTGGCTGGAATGTGGGGATCAATCATTCTCGTTGAAGCGAATGCATGACGACGATCCTCCGCGAGTTGTCTTGAGTACATGTGATATATGTCGCGTGAAGCACGCCTCATCATTCCAAGAAGATCTAGCTTATTCCCGGGAGTATTTTTTTTTGGCACTGTGCGCGTGCTTGGTGAATGTACAGAGAGTACCTGAGTACGTACCAGCACAAGACACAGCGCGTCAGCTGTAAGTGCAGCGCAGGTGATAGAGTGGAGCGACCCCAAAAAAAGTAGTGGTATGAGTGGCGTGAGTGCGTATGAGTTTTGTGCAGGCGGGTCCAACACTCGTGCGTGAACCTTGGACGGGCTGCAGGATAATGGGATGACTAAGAGGTCACCGATCCGGGGTACCCCTAGCTAGTTCTCCAGAGTGAACGTGCTTTCTACTTCTTGATGAAGGGTAGTGGCTGGCTGGCTCGTGTGTATAGATATTGGCCATCCTTGCGCCTCAACAAAGTCGTTCGATCCGGACATTCCCCTTCTTCCTCAAGTCAAGATCCGAAGAGCTTCAGATTTCTCTTGTTTGATTTGCTCCCTTCTGTCAGACGCCGCTCCGCTGTCGCATCACTCTCCTCAAGTTGCCGCGACGCCCTCAAATGCTTACCTCGACACCGCTTCTTGCAAGACATCACGCAACAATGTGCTTCGACTTTGACCCTTCCCGTCGCGATGCCTGAGTTACCGTCCGGAAAAGGAGTTCCTCGTACTACCTGAAAATAAATACCTAACTGAGCGCTTTTATTATCATGGATGATCCGTCATCGTCCCCGCCATTCCCGGCTCCCCGGCGGGTTGCGACAGCCCCCATCTCGCTACCAGAACCGACCCCTCCAATCCCAGCGCTCTCTGAAGCGATCGTCGAGACCTTGTATAGTCACCCGAATGTTAAGATAATTTCCTTCACTGCTTCTGGTCGGGCGCTCTGGCGCAACTCTGGCTTTCGCGGAGATGATGCCCCAGGCACACTATCATGGTCTTCTCAACTAGAGAGAACCATTGCCGTTGGTAAGGTTGTCAAAATAGCGGTCATACTCGAGCAAAATTTACTGACTTGATTCCCCCAGGCCCATTTAGAATCTATCGCGCACCTGGATCTGTTGCTTTTCTCAACTGCGGGTCTGCCTTGCAGCCTATCTTGCTCAGGAGTCAATGCTGGTGCATCGACGAGATAAACAGCAAATTTGTTCTTCAAATTCGCCGGCCAAATTACTGGAGAATAGAACTCCCCGTCGCCGAGCCTGAGGATCGTGAGCGAGCAGAGGCCCTTCGAGGGGTCTTTGATAAGATCCTTCGTTTTGAAAAAACAAAATGTCCCTTTCAACGATCATTCACCGTTGACTTACCAGAGGAGCCCTCAATTCCAATGAAAAAAAAACCCTGGACACCCGTACTACGCTCCGGATCTCCGACCATGGAGATTGCTGATTCCACAGCGCACACAGTGGATACCCAGCATGCTCCTGTGGCATCCAGACTTACAACACCAACTCCACTCAGAACCAAAGATAGGCTCAATGTGCCCGAGACTCTGTCAGCTGGCCATTCGGAGAGCTCGACGCAACATACGCACCCAAGCGTCCGTATCGAAACCGCCAAACTGGAAGCGAAGATCGAAGCTGAGATCGTGGAGAAGTTGGAATCCTCCTCCAACAATGGCGTGCAATCATCTGACGCTGGCCATTCACAAACCGAGGAGAAATATCAGCAGCAAATACAGTTTGAAGATGATTCGACACTTAATCGACTGACTGATGATGAAGAATCCCAGTTCCACTCAGTTCTTGACTTTGGCAGAAGCCCAAACGTCAAAGCCTATCGACATTCGGATTTTCGCCCCTCACAGATTCCTGATGATGAGATGGACACTCGCCGTTCTATTCCCAAATCCCTCATCTCATCAAAGACACCATCTGGTCTATCTCTGAGTGAAAACCAAGCCGAGCATAACTCAGCGACATTTTCAGATCACCAGGCGTTACGTATGACCGCCAAGACGCCAGAATTGCAAGACGAAGGATCATCAAGTGAAGACTGCCTTGTGGCATCTCCAATCACCGCGTCCCCGCCTCTCGATGGCGCTCCGGAGGATGACTCTCTGGTGTATGAATTGCATGAAGGAACTGGTTTTAAAAGGGGGCAGATGAAGACACGACTTCGGCGAACCGCCATATTTGCCGTGCCAAGGTCGGCGACGCTTCCCCCACATCTGAAACTCTCCATGGACAGGTCATCAGACTCCAGCCGCATCGGGGATTCCGGGCAAGAGTCAGATATCCCATGCCCATCGACTCCCAAAGGACAGGATCGAACGCGGACCGATGTTCCAAACGAAAAAAAGGAGCTGGAGCTTCGACACCGCGGCAGCGAAGACTCATTCCATAGTATTCAATCATGGCACTCCCATTCACCGTCAAGACCGCCGTCGCCTCCTGCAGATTCCTGCGTAGAACCTATTAAGACCCCAATCAACAAAATTGAGAACAGGGATGATACCCTCCCTGACAATGACAAAGCTCTGGGACCGGACCCCAATTGGGGGACAGAGCTTGGAGAAGAAGATAAGGCTTCACAAGAGGAGAATGCCACCGCGGTACCCTATGATTCACCCATCAAGATGGTGGGCTCGTATCCGACGGGCTCGAGCCCGTCAAGTGCTGAAAAGAAACATGCCCCAACGTTACGGCGACGGGCGATGACGAATCATCGGCCAACCACGAGCATAACTGTTGGACGTGCATTATCGCCGCTACCTCCGGCGGCAAACCTCTTCACCCCCATGCCATCAGTGGAGCGACGGCCTTTTCACAGCAAATTGAGAACATTCAAGAACCTCCCTATGGCTATCATCCTCAAGACATGTGAAGTGATATTGGGGCCTCCTAGTCACCTTATTGCTCTAATGCTTAAGGTTGCTGCGAAAATCATTGCTGGGGAGTGGAGAGGCCTGGTTTTTGGTTATGGTGAAGATGGCGAACAGATTCCCGTCCAGTGGGATTACTCGGAAGGTGAATTTAGTGACTGGAGTGATGATGAACCATACATGGGTTCCCACCGCCAACAAAATAATGACAGTTCGGCAACGGTTGATGAGGGCACGACTGCGGAAAGTTTGGATGATAGCAGGAGCTGGGGTGTCGATTGAACGAGTCTTCTACCCAGTGAATTATGTGTAAGATTAGTGATTTTGATGGATCGTATGGATTTATGCCATTGGTAATGTAATGAAGTTAATGGGCTGGCTGTGCGTGGCAGTAGGAGCACATATGGGTCTCTTGACAAGCGCTTGACCGGCGTTGAATAATGTGGGATGGATCGTATCATGGGGATTATCATCCCGGGCCTTTATTTAGGTACAATCGGCCTGGTGTGTTGGTCTTTGGGGGCGGTAGTTATAGGGTCACACATAATCTATCGCTATCCTATTTGCAAACTTGGGAGTTTTGTTACTGCTTTGGGTGAATTAATGAGTATGTTGAGTGATTGAACGAAGCCCGACATAGCTTGGCCCAGATCTGACGTAGCCGCTGTCTGTTTGCTTGGATCTTGCTGTGACTGGGTGCATAGTGTTGATGCCCCTTGTTTATGAACATGATCGGTCAATTAAATGGGCCCCTCAGGCATAAAACCTGCCGCCACCTTCGTGGTATAATGCCTGACTTGGCATAACGGCACATTGGTAAGGGGCCACATTGGCAGATCAAACCCAGGGGTTGAACGGTGTCAGCCACATGATTTCAAGAATCACTGAAACCCGACGAATACGGGGAAAACGAGATGAGCACAGAGAAGTCTTCGAACGGCCAGGCTCAGGTACCCTGTCACCTGCCACCACGCGAGAAGATACATTGAACTGGAGAGCTGAATACATGAGGCTGGCCCAACTGACCCCACTCTAAACCATGATCGTATTCCCTGCGACAATGCGATTGGCCATTGAGGTCGTAGGGTTAGGTTTTGAGAACGAAGATACACGGTGTTGCTTATGTGCAGATATAGCTATCGTTGGCAATTCTGCATTATTTAAATACCATCTGAAATCTCTCTGTTTGACGTTTTTAATTTGACAACATATATACATCATTTTCAGCATCGTTTCAAGTTACACACTGGACGAAGGGGAGTGATTTTCCAATATATTATCTGTTAGTTGGTTACCAGTGACCATACGTGCCATCATGACCAGTGGCCAATACAGTAACAAGATCTCTCCCTTCACGCATGTGCATGATGGTGTTATCAGTCTGCTAACTCCTGCTTATTAGTCGACGGCAGTTATTACTTTTATGCTCCTAATAAAGGAGCGGTCGTATTCTTTCTTGTGGCGTTCTTCGCGTCAGGCTCCGTTCATGTTTGGCAATGTTTGTAGGTTCCTGTTGTGACCGCAAGCCATTCAAACATTGGTTCACAGCTGACCTGTCTATAGCCATTATAAATGCTGGAAACTAACACCGTTGTTTCCTTCCTGTTGTCTCCTTTTTGTTGCAGGCTTTGCGCTGCGTGAGTATGGAGCATTCCACTACAACAACCTCAAAGTTTACATTGCTAGTATTTGTATCACCTATGCTGCCCCGTAAGCTATATGATTTTTTTCATCAAAGGGCATGACGTCTGACAAACGGAATAGCCCACTTCTGGAACTTCAAAACTACCAAATCCTCGGTCGGATTCTCTACTACATACCTTATCATTCTCCTCTTCATCCTGGCCGAGTCTTAACGACTTTCGGTTTCCTCTCAGCCATCATAGAATCATTGAATGGGTGGGGCGCCTCGTACTCGGCTAACCAATCCCTCAGCGACCGCGAGATTGAGACGGGTCATGCGCTCATAAAGACTTCTTTAATTCTTCAAATCGTCGTTGCCGTGCTATTCATCACATTGGCAAGCATATTTTATCATCGGTGTCGAGTTAATGCTATCAAAAATGAAAGGCTGAATAACTCTCTGGTGACATTATACACAAGCATCGCCCTCATTCTAATCCGCACAATCTACCGACTGGTAGAATATTTTGGTGTCGCCAAGCTCCGTTTTGAGCCCGGATTCGATCCCATGTCCATGCCACCCGTCATTCGTTATGAGTGGTTCTTTTACGTCTTTGAGGGAACGATCATGTTGGTCAATGTCGTGATGTTCAATATCCGCCACCCCCGACGTTATCTTCCGAGAAACAATAAAATTTATCTTGCAAATGATGGTGTCACGGAGGTAGAAGGGCCTGGCTTCAAGGACCCAAGGCCATTGTGGATGACACTAGTGGACCCGTTTGATGTTCGGGGGATTGTAACAAGAGAGTCTAAGCATGAGAGGTTTTGGGAAACCCATGATCAAGCCATGCCAAGCGGTGGGAAGTCTAATTCTGAACCTGTATAGTTTAGATTCCAACCCAGGGATGTCTTCCATATAATCGCCATGGTTTGTTCACCTGTGTTCCAAAGGATTGATGAAGTGGGTGGCAGGAGCAAGGCCTTCATGTTAATCCTCATGCGGTTCTGATTATCAGGGCTGAGCACAGTTCCTTGGTTTTGATACATTGTCTCTTGAAGAGAAACTAGCTTCCGACTTTGGATCGCTAGGAAGATCAAAAAAAGAAACCCAAACATCCTGTCAGACACTTGACGCACGAGATCGGCGTCGCGCCCCTTTTAATTTTCGTATGAAGATGAGAAAATGGATCCAAAAAATGCCCCATGTAACTATGCACCTATGTCGACACGAATCAAAAATCCTATAATGGCGCAGCATTACGCAAGGCGGAGCCGCATGAAGGATGACAGACTGCTAAGAATATCTTACCATGACACAATGCATATTATCACGAAATAATATGCTGACGAAAATGGATATGCCTTCTTTTCATAACATATTCAAAAATTATTATATCATATTAAATATATCTACATTTATATGCTCTTATATGTATAAAAGAATCAAGTACTTGACATCAGGGTAATAGCTGAGCCCCGACTGTCCATCTTACCAAGGTAATTCGACACATACAGTACCGCGCACATGTTACATGGTGGAATACAAAGGCTCAAATGAAGCAAAAATAAACCGGATTGCAAATTGTGATGTATATTATCTGATTGGTCATCTGTGGTGTGGATTGAGCCCATTATTCCCAGATTAGTTCCGCGACATGCAGGTAGACAACGGTCCGTTTTGGTATAATTCCATGGACCATAAATAGGCTAGCCTTGCTGTGACCCTGAGATAAAGCGGTTGCGCTTCTTAAATGAGAGGTACTGTCCGATAAACATATCAGGACATCACTCATGACCTCATGCATGTGGTTAAGGATGCAATTTACAACTCATGAAGAGTTTACCTTCTAATCGCGAGACACAGCCGCTCTTGGGTCTTGCTCCAAAAAAAAATTGTAAATAGAGTCAGCCGCCGGTACCTATCCTTGTGCACATTCACCGTCACGAAATTGAGATATTCAATACATAGCATATACACTAGATTCCTTCATCCTCTTATCAAACGAACACCGCCTTTTTAGCGAAACAATACAGTGATGTAGACTGGGTATCCTCGCGTGTAGGTGAATGAGAACTCGCCTCGGGCGTTTCTCATCTTAACCACCTACTGTAACCAGCCAAGCCGTAGTCATCCTTCATTCGCACCTCATTTCGTTATTTAGGGCCATCCATGACCGAAGGATCGACGTTTGCTTCTTACCCACCCACAATGTGTCGTCCCATGTTTCGTTTGCCGCTCGTTTTCCAGGATTACCCTGTGGAGCTCATATCCTTGGCCGTAGTTCTGATCATGACACTATTAGATCCGACGTGGGCTACAGGTACCACGAATTCTTGTGTAATTATCTCCTTTCAGCCCTGCCGTTTCTCCATTGTCGCTTCGGCAAAAGATGTTGGACAACTGATTAGATAAAACAGCCAAACTACGCAGTCCCAGGCGCAGTGAGAGGCGAAGAATAAAAATAAAAGCAGCAACAGGGTCTCCCGCTAATGCGTCATCAGCACAGCGCCAGTAGCCTGACCCACTGCGCCCCCAACTCCCACTCCAAACGAAATTGTGGAGAATTCGGCAGGTCGGACAGTGCTATGTTACTATTAACGTACTGGATGGATTACCAGAAAGCCAAGCTAGTGGAGATGGAGGCGAAGGGGGATCTGACAACCCCTGGTCACCGTCACAGCACGAGCATTGACTAACCCAGTCATGGTCCTATAAGCAACACTTTTGGAGCGGCCCATCACAGGGATTTGCCGATACGACGGAGTCAAGCTAGAGCTGCGCCTTGATACCACAACGAGTCGGAGGCGCCGCCCATTCCTGCACAGCTTTCAAGAAATCTCGGTCTCCCTTCACAATATGGAATTGGATATTTGACACCTGAGAAGCTTCGAGGTGAAAATGTAAATCTCAGGAAATAATTATTCGCAAATCGACACCCATCAGCTTTTTTTCCTTTTTTCTCTCTTCTCTCTTCGCTTTCGCTTTCATCCACATCATCCTCTAACACCCTAAAAGTTGGATCAGGACCCCGCTTAAGCTTCGCCCCGTTCTGGCCCCGCCCCGATTCCAATCCAATACTAATCCCCGCCACCAAACCAAAGCCCCGCCCACAGACCGTCTCACTAGAAGGTACCCTAGTCCCGACCCGACCGATCAGTCGCCACAAGTACATCAGTTGGCACGAAGCAAACAGACTAAGAATCGGTTGTCGGTGATATCTTCAACCGCACCATGCTGCAACCGTTCAAGGCGCGATGATTGCCCGGGGCCGCCTCGAAGCTACCAGAGGCCAGACCAATTCAAATATATATGTATAAATAAAAAATAAAAAATAAAAAGATCGGGGGCCAACCTGATCAAATCCAACTCTATATCTTTGCCTGTTCTCCCATCTCTCAGATGCCAGTTTAAAACATCAATCAATACTGCAATCAGTCAGATGCATCGTAGACACCACCCTTCATTCTATTGAGCCGCAATCAGCCACCCAGAAAACCAATCCAGCTGCGTTGGTTCAGACCCAAAAGCAGTTAAAACCGTCCAACTAACATAACCCTGCCACTCTACGTAAGGAGCCGTGCCCCAGTCTTCGCCCCCTTCAAAGCATGGGGACAAGGTGGAAGACCCAATCTTTACATTCAATTTGCTACCCATCCTCTTCATCAAAATCTGATTCTACTTCTACTTCTACATCTGCTGCATCAATCTCGACTCATTCTCTTCCTTTACATCCAACACCCACCTCCGTCTCCTCCCCATCGGCTCTCCTCTCACCTCCGTTGTCGCCACCCCCACTTCCGTCATCACTGCTGGGGCCGGCCTCCGCCTCCGCTTCCGTCTCGGCTTCAGCCTCGCCGAGCACTGTCCGTATTAATTCAGATCTGTTCACTAAGCCCCTTCTCCGACCACTATCTACTCCTCAACCTCTCTCCCGACTTCGTTCGCATTCCTCATCCAGCTTATCTCGCCTCAGAGTCCTCACGCCAGACATTTGGACGAGCGCTGACCCTTTGGCTTCCACGGCCGCCATGTCAGAGCGGCCTGCCATTTATGTCCATTTTGAATTCGGGGTCTCATGGACGCCCCGACATGCCCCGAAAAGTCGCCAAGTCACATACATGTCAAGGAGCTTGCGTGACCGCGCAACCGAATTTCCCCGGCAACTGCCTGCACCAAATGCCAATTTCCTAGCCAACGCTCCACCGCAAGCTGAGTCGTATATGCAGTCGGAATTTCACAATATACAATCTTTTCACGATAATCACATTCAAATGACGCCTCAATCGCAATTCCCCCGAGATGTAATTCCTGTCCATCCGTCCCAAAACAACACGGCCCTCAGGCACACTCAACGTCAGGGACAGCCCCAAAGGCCATCATCTCCAAACCAGGAATGGGAAAACCTACATCCACAACGGAGCTCGCGAGCCCAAAGTAGAAGCTCTCATGAACGTGGAAGATCTGCTCCACCCCCATTCAGCAACAACCCATGGGATACCAACCCAAACAGCCCAACCACAGGTTCGGTGGTAAGTAATCTACCGAGGGACCAGAGGCTCGGGGTGGCCCCAGAAGTCTGGAAAGCTCTTCCAGCTACACCAAATCAATTCCGACTAGGCGAAGATGGGATGCCTTGGTCATCATGGACATTTCCTATGGGCTATGCTGATGATGAAAATGCTGAAAACAACGGCTCCGGCAGTAGCAATGATCCATCATCGACTGCGGATAGATCATCACGGACACTGAAACGTCAAACTGAAATCAATGATCGTGAGAAAGGCAAAGAAAAGGAGATGCAGTCATTAGCAGCTGCCTTAGTTACGGTGGACAATGGATTTGAAGATCAATGGTGGTATCAAGGATCCCGTCTCGTTCATGTGGCGGGAAACATTTTACCAACTGCATCAACGATCCAAACTGGTGTTTTCGGATCAACACAGGGCCAAAGTGGAGCAAGTGATGATATCGGATGGGAATTATCCAATCGCGATGGTCTTGATCGAGGAGAAACGGACAGACACAAGGACAACGGGGAGTTCCGCCCTCCATGGTCATCATTCCAAGCCCTCACGCCACGCTCAAGTATAGTTGATGTTGTGTCCCCTATGAGTGAGGTTTCAAGTCCTATATCGAGCTATCACGGGCTGCAACGGTCGTTAACAACAAGATCAGATGAGCTTCATATGTATTAAGTATAAAGGAGGTGAAAAGAAAAAAGAAAAAAGAAAAAATTAATATTTTATTAATAAAAGTTTTAGATTAAATTTTAATAAAATTAAAAATAAAAAAATAAAAGAGTAAATTATAAATATAATTTTATTTAATTAATAATAATAATTTTATTTCTATTTATATATATATTAATATTTTTATAATTATAAAAAATATAAAAATAAATTATAAAATAAATTATTATATTTTTTTTAATTTTATTTTATAATATTAATAATATTTTTAATAATATTTTTATTATTTAATAAAATTTAATTTTTTTTTAATAATTTAGATTTTTATAAAATAAAATAAATTTTTAAAAAATATGAAAAGAAAATTAATTATATATCTAATTATAATTAAAATTATATTATAATAAATTTTTTATTAATTTTTGTTAGGGGCTAGACCCGGTCGTTGTTCACTGACGAGTAGCCGTGTATTGAATGTTTTATCTAAAGCTAAGGAGGAAAGAAGGGAGCAGCCGGAGGGCTGCTGAGCTAGCTATATAGTCAAGATCTAGTTCTTGGAGGAAATGACAGTATTGCGGGATGTCCTTCTTCCGAGGTGGTTGTTTCACCATGGCCTCGGATACGGCACAGCCGTGATCCTTTGCCAGGCTTTCAGCCTGTAACAATTTTTATATATAATATATTTTTAATTTATTATAATTTTTTTAAAAAATATTAGTTATATTATAATTATAATTAGAAATTATAATAATAATATATTTATAATAATAAATTAATTTAATTTTAAATAAAAAAATTTTATATAAATAAAAAATTAAAAAATTAATTTTATATTAAAATTAATTTAAAAAGCTTTTTTAATATTATTTTTAAATATTAATAATTTTAAAGAATATTAAATTAAATATTATTTAATTATATTATAATTAAATTAATATTAATAATAAGATATTAAATATATATTATAATATATTTAAATTCTATTTTATTATTAAAACATAATTTAAAATAATATAATTAGAAACTATATATAAATTAATAAAATTAATTAAATATAATATAATATATAATTTTAAATTTATATATTATATTATAAAATTAAAAAATAATTTAATAAAAATAATTTTTAATAAAATAATAAAATATAAAGAAATAATATTATTTTAATATTTTATTATAATAAATTAATTTATATTTATTTTTTAATATTATTATTTTAATTTTAATATTTATTTATTAAATACCTATAGATGTAAGGTGGGTTATATGCCTTTATACCTTGTCCCAAGGTAGGCCCGGTGAACCTATATTAGCCGGGAAAACCTGTGTCAGCTGTTTTTTATAAGCTACTTACTAAAATCTTTAAAGAAATAGCCTAAATAAACTAAATTTAAATAAATATTATATAATCCTAAAATACTTATTAGATATAATAATAATTCTAAGAAAAATAAGCCTCTAACTAAAATATAATAAAAAGCTTAGGCTAAATTAATAAAAATATACCTATAATACTTAATCTAAATATATTTTATAATACTAAAAAGACTATAAAGCTTAAAAAAATATTACTTTTAATATAGTATATTATAATTAAAATAAATATATCTAAAGAAATAGTTTAATATATTAAGAATATAAATATATTATTATTTATTTTTACTAAGCTATAAAATTACCTAATACTCTTAATACTACCTAAAAATATAGTCTTTATTACCTTTATATTATAGCTTAAAAGATCTAGCTTTTTAGTTAATAAAATATAAATTAAGAAGATTATATTAAGATTTTTATATTCTTAAGATATTAAAAAGGATTATATATTAAAATCTTAGTATATTAATTTTTATAATTATAATTTATAATTTTAAAAGATATATATTAAAGCTATAAATAAAACTTATAAAGCTTTTAAAGTTTTTAATATAAAAGATATTAAAAAATTCTTTTTAATTTTCCAAAATATTATAAAATATAAAATTAGATTTTTTAAGTATTAAAATAAAAATAAATATAGAATTTATATTAAATATATTAGAAAATAGATTTAGGTTTTTATAATATATATAATATAATCTTAATACCCTAAAGTTATTAATCTTACTAACTAAGAATCCTATATATAAATTAAAGCTATAAATATTATTAAAAAAAAGTTTTAGTTTATATTTAAAATATTTCCTTTAAATTCTTAATTAAATATTAATATTATTCTAGGTATATAATTTATTTAATTAAATATTAGCTTTAGTAATTAATATATTATTTTTAAATAACTTTATATTTTTAATACTTTTTTTTAAAAAAACTTCTTTTATAATAAAAATTTTTTTTTTTAAATCTAATTTAATTATAATAAATAATTATATAATTTAATAAGACTAAAAAACTAATATAATTATTCCCTAAATATATATTCTAGAGAAAAAAATATTATTTTTTTATTATTAATAGATTTTTAGATTATTTTTTTTAAATATATTAAATATTATATTTAATTTAATAATATAATTTATTTTTTATTATTAAAATTAATATACCTTATATAATTACTTAATATTAGTATTTTTTAGTTATTTAAAAATATATATTAAAAAGAAATTTAAAAATTACTTTAAAAAGAAAACCTTAAATTTTCTTATTTATAAATAATTAATTTTAAAATACTTAAGATTATATTAATAATATTTATTAATAAATTATAAACTTATTTACTTTCTAAATAATAAGCTTAATTAAAATATTATTTTTAAAATAGTATTAATATATTATAAAAAAAAGATTTTTTTAATAAAGTATTTTTTTTAATTAGAAAAATATAATAAAAAAAGAAAAAAAGGATTATAAATAAAACTAATAAATTATTTTATTATAAGTATTAGCTTTTTTAATATTTAAACTTAATATAAAGCTTTTTTAGCTAAAATAAAATAAAACAAAAAATACTAATAACTAATAATAACTTAAAGTTATATTATTTAAGAGATTAAAAAGCTTAAAGCTTTATAAAAAGAAGAATCTACTTTATATAGGGCTAATAGCCTTCTAAGATTAATATAAAATTAATAGCTTAAAGAGACTAATAATTATAATATCTATAATAATTTTAAGATTAAAAGAAAATAATATAATAATAAATTAATATAATTATTAAAAAAATATTTTCTTAAGCTTAAAAAAAAATCCTATATTATAAGATTAATTATTATAATAAACTAATATACTTAATTAAATAATAATAAAAATATTAAATTTATAGGTCTTAAGCTATTTCTAGAAAATAATAATAATAATATTAAGCTTAAAGATATTAATAACTTTTAAATTAATACTAATAATAATTTTTTATATTAAAAAATACTATAAGAGATAATCTTATTACTATCTAGAGCAAGAACTCTAATATTATTAAGTTTAGATTAAAAGTTATTTATATTATTAAGCCTATTAATCTTATTATAGTAAATAAGTATATATTATAATATAAAAAGTAATTTTATTAAATTTTAAGCTAAATAAGTAGCTAGAGTAATAAGAAAATAAATTATAATTAATAGAATTAAATATATAATTAAAAGGAAGACTCTTAATTAGTCAATTCAATTAAAGCCAAAAATACAATTTCTATTTATTTTAAATATATATTTATTTTCGGCTATTACGCAGCTTTTTAATTAACCTATTTGCACCACTATATCTCAAATAATAGTTATATCATAAAGTCAGAATCTTCGTAATCTGAAAATCATCAAATTCATAGCATAACTAATCCAGATTTTGATGACACAGGTTTTCCGGGCCTACCTCGGGATGAGGTGTGAAGGCGTGCGACCCACCTTATGCCTACGGGTATAATAATTAATAAATTATAAATTATATAAATTATAAATTATATAAATAAGATTTAAAATAAATATTATTATTAAAAAGACTAAAAGTATATATAATTGTATATATTAATTTTAATTATTAACTTTTTATTATTTTATTTAAGAATATTATATTAAAATATTATTATAAAAAATAAATAATTTAATTTAAATTAAAAAGGTATTTTTTTAATATTAAGTTTTAATAGATTTTTTTATTAAGATTTTTAAAAGATTATTTTTAGATTATTATATTTAATAATTTATTTATTTTAGATTTAGATTTATAAATTTTATTTATTATATTAACTATTAGTTTTATTAAATAATTAAAATTATAAATAAATAAATAGACTTTTTATTTATAAATAATTAATTTTAAAAAAAATTAAATTATTTATATAATTAATTTTATATTAAGAATATATATATGTTTATATTTAACTAAAATATTTTTACTTTTTATAAATATAAAATTTTATTAATATTATAATTAAAATTAATAATTATTTTACTTTTTATATAATTAATTAATTAAAAATTATTAGTTAATATTTTATTAATAAAAATCTTTTAAAAATCTTATTAAAATTTATATTATTTTAATAATAATTTATAATTAATAATATATATTATTATATATTTTTTTAAATTTAAGAGTTTATTTTAAAATTCTGTTTTATAAAGTATTTTATTAATATATCTTTTATATATATAGTCTAATAAATTCTATTATATAAAGCTTAAAATATTATTAATATAATTATATTATTAAGTTTAATAAAAGTCTATTTATTTTTTTTATTTATTAATATAATTTATTTATAATCTATTTTCTAATTCAATTATTTAAATCTAATTATTTATTTTAATATTAATAATATTTCTATATAAATAATTATAATTATATATAAAAAGTTTGTTTTATTTCTTTTTTTAGTTATTTATTAATTAGTTTATAAAATATTATAATATTTATATTTATTTATAAAGAATTTAAACTAATAAGACTTTTAATTTAATTTATTTATAGGTTTTCTTTATTATTATAAACTAAAAATATTTTCTAAATATATTCTAATATAAAAAATTTCTTTATATTAAAAGAATTCTATAAAATATTTTTATTAAGGATTTAATTTTTATAATATAATCTTTAAATATTTATTTAAAAATCTCGTTTTTATATATTTATAGTCTATTAAGTTATTATTTAATTTATAATAAAATACTTTAAATTTTCTTTTCAAGATTAATATATTAAAAGAATTATTTTTATAATTAAATATATACATTTTTTTTTAAAAATGTACTTAGTATATATTTTATAATTCTAGCTTATTTAAAAATAATATTATTTATTATATATATATTTATTATTTAAATAAATATAAAAATAGAGGAATTATAGAAATTAATTAATTAGAATATATAAAGATAAATAAGACTAATAAATTATATTAGATATAAAGACTTTTATTTACTAGGTATTTTAGAAGTATATAGTATATATTCTTATAATTCTATTAAGTAAATTTTAATAATTTAATTTCTAATATTTTCTAGATAGTTATTTACAAATATAATATTTAAATAATATATTATAAAAATAATTTTTAATTAATTTTAATTTTAATTTTTTAAAATTAGATTTAAGATTTTAGCATTATATATATATATATAAATAATTTTATATTACTATTATTATTATTAATTATTTTTATATTTATATAATATTTTTTTAAATAGTAATATATGTATTATATTATTATATATACTTTTATTTAATTAAAATTAAGAATTTAAGATCTTTTATTATTAAAAATATTATTAATTATATTATACTTAAAAAATACTTATATCTAATTAATATATTAATTAATATTGGAATTATATCAATATAATTATAAATTATTAAAAATATTATTATACTTCTTAATATTTATAATATTGGAATTAATATTTTAATTATTTTAAAATATAAAATTTAAAATAATTAAATTCTTTATTTATTAAATTATTATTATATTTAAATATTGTATCTTTAAAATTATATATAATATAAAGATTTAGGAATAGGGTCTTATTAATATTAGAAATTAAAAAAATAGACTACCTAGATATATAGTTTTAAAGAAAATAAAAAATAGAAAAATAGAATTATAAATAAATAATTTAATTAGAATAGTTATAATTATAAATAATTAGGTACTATAGAATGAAATAAAAGAAAAAAGATAGAAGTATAAAAATATAAATAAAGTTATTCTTATTTAGTAAATAAAACTATAATTAAGATATATTTTAGGTTTTATAAATTATATTTAATATTATAATTATTTTTATTAAAAATTATATATTTTTTTTATAAAAAGTTATTATTTTTTAAAATTTCTTTTTTATTTATTATAAACTTAGATTAATAAAAATTATTATAAAATAATATAATATAAATATTATTATTAATTTATTAATTTAAAATATTATTAATATTATAAAATATTTAAAACTTCTGATAAATATTAATTAAAATATATTAATCTTATTAATAATTAATATCTATTTCTTTTTTTATAGTAATTTCTTTATTTTATTTAAAAGCCTATTATTATTAATTTCTTTTTAGCTAAGATTATAAATAAAATAAATAATAATATTATAATTATTTATTATTATTATTTTAAATATAATTATAATTATTAAATATTATATTATATTTTTATTTAAAAAAATTTAAATAATAATTTTAATAATATATAATTTATGTATATTATTTTTATTATTTAGAATCTTATATAATTATAAACATTTCATATTTTTTAGCTTTTTCTTTTCTTTTTAAATACTTAATAAGATCAAAATATTAATAAACGAAAAAAAAATCACTTTTCTTTATTAAAAATAAATTCTAAAATAATATTATTTCTATATTATAAAAGTATATAATTTTACTTTCTTAATAATAATAAATAAAATATTTATAAAGTTATTTTTAAATAATAACTTTTTATAAAAAAAATTAATATTAAAATAATATATGATAAAATATTTATGAATATTCTAATAAATAAAGTTTTTATTTATATTGTAAAAATTCCTATATACTTAGTATTATTTATAAATCTAATTTTTTATTAGCTATACTAATTTTATTTACTATATCTAGTAGGTTCTAGAACTATAACTAGTTTGTATTAAATTTTTAAAAAAAGTCTAATTATAAAAAATTTAAAGAATATTTTTTATTTAGCTTTTTTATTAATACTTTTAATAAATCTTATTATTTAGTAATAATATTTATTAATAGATTTTTATAAGATCTTTTATAAAAGAATCTTATAATTTAATATTATAAATTATCTTTTTATTTTTTTATTAAAAATATTATTATTATTTGGAATTTATTAAATGATTCAAAAATTTTAAATTTATTTATATATAAATAAAATTTAATATAAATACTATTATTTAAAACATTAAAAATACCTAGGAGGTTAACTAACTAAGCCAGCAAACTAGGGTTAAGCTCTATCTTTCTCCTTTGAAGAGAGAATAATATAATCCATATATATATTACTAGTATATCTAAGTTTTTTAATTTTACTATATAATAATAATACTATTTTAAGTCTAAATTAATCTAAATTTAATATTTATATTTATATATATTTTATTTAATCATAATCTAAATTTCAAATAAATTTAAATAATATATAGCTATAATTATATATATTTATTTATAAGATAATAAGATAGTATATATAATATATATATATTTTATTTTAGTTTAATAATTTATAATTAATAAAATTACTTCTTTATATTATATAATTCTATTTTTTTTTAAAGAAATATATATTTTTTTAATTAAAGTTAAAAAACTTTTTAAAATAAAATAAAAAGACTTTTTATTAATTCTAACACTAACTAAAAAATATTTTTTAATTATTTTTATTTAAATTATTAAAAAAAGTATATTTATTACTATTAAGATTAATTTACTTAATTATATAAGTTTTATATAAAAATACTAGACTAATAGAATTAAGATTAAATTATTTAAGATCTAGATAAGAATATTTTATAAGAAATGTTTAAAGATTTAATTTAATAAGTTTAAAATTAAGTAGATTATAAAAATTAATATAAAGCTTGATATATCTAAAATAAAAAGATAATATAAGAAATTTTATATTATTATAAATTAATTACTTTTTATTTCATAATTAAAATATTATTAAAAGAATATATTATAACTAATATTAATAATTATATAATTCTTATATATATAAAAACTAGCTTTAATAATAATTAATAAGTTTATTAGTAATTATAATATTTTAATAAATACCCTTTTTTTTAAATAATAATTTTAATACTTACTTAATTAAACTTAATATTAATATTTATTAGTATTTTAAAATAAAATAATATATTATTTTTAGTAATTTTATATAAAATAGTAGTATATAAATATTCTAATCTAACTTTCTTAATTAATAAAACTAGCTCTATAAAATAATATTTAAAGTCTATTATATATATTAGATTTAAGAAATTTAAATTAATACTTTTTAATCTAAATATTATATTAAAACTACTTTATAAAATAAAAAGATATTTATAAAAGTTATTATTTTTTAAATTATTATAAAAATAATTTATAATACTAAAAAAAATAAAAAAAGATCTTAATATTATTAAATATATATATATATATATAATATTAAGTAATTTAATTTAAGAAGTTATTTTATATACTAAAGTATATCTTAATATAGTTATTATTATATAATTAGTTTGTAAAAAATAATTAAAGTATAATAAAAATAAATAAAGATTAAGGCTTATTATATATATTAATATTAATAATAATACATATTTTATTATAATTCTTTATAAAGAGATTAGACTCTAAATTTATAATAATAAAAATAAGTATTTAGAAGTATATTAAAAAGAATAAAATAAGCTATTTTAATAATTATAAAATAATAAGAAAGCTATTATTAGTTTAAATTAATACTAATAATAAATTAGATTGATTACTATAAGTAATTCTTATAGATAACTAAAAGAAAAGCTATTTAATAAGATATTTATAATTATATTATAATTAAGAGAAAAAAAAACTATTAAGATATTATAAATAAAATAGCTTAAAACTAATAATAAAAATTATTATTATTTATTAATAATATATCTAGAGTTAATACTCTAATATATATCTAAAATTCTTAAATAATAAGTAATTTAAATTAATAGATTAATTTTATTAGATAAGGTTAATAGTAATTTAAATAATTATATATTAATAATTTTATTAATTTAAATATAGTTTTTATTAGCTAAAAAAGGCTTATAAGATTTAGATATAAGAATTATTATTAATATTAATATTTTATCCTCATATTATAATTATATTTAATTAAAAAATATTCTATAAAAAGAAAATATAATTAATATAGAAATTAATTAAGTTTATAATATTAATTATAGTAGTTTTAATAATAAAAAAATATTAAATAATTACTTTAATACTAAAATAATTCTAATATAATTTATTAAAATAATTATAGATATTAAAGTTATAGTATTATAGTTATAGTATTATATATAATTATTAATTTTTTAATATTATATAGTATTATAATAAGAAAATAAAAAATTATAAAATTAATATTAAATATCTATTAAAAATAAGTAAATATAATTTTTTTTTATATAAATTATATTATTATATATATTATTATAATATTAGTAAATTAGAAAACTTAAATATATTAGTAATATAGATATGGATTATATTATTATCTTTTTAAAAAAGAAAAGTAAGCTTAATAAGTCTAGTAAGCTTATAAATACTATTACTTAGTTATACTACTAAGTATATATAATTATATTAATTTTAATTATTAGTTTTTTATTATCTTATTTAAGAATATTATATTAAAATATTATTTTTAAAAGAAGAAAAAAATTAAGTTAAATAAGGTAAACTAAAATAAATAATATATTTTAATACTAGGTTTTAATAGACTTTTTTTATTAAGATTTTTAAGAAAAACTTTTTAAATTATTATAATATCTAGTAATTTACTTATTTTAGGTTTATATTTATAAGCTTTATTTATTATATTAGCTATTAAGTTTCTTAGATACTTAGAATTACATAAAAAACTTTTTAAATAAAAATTAAAAATTTAAAAAAAGAAGTTTTTATATTATTAAAATAAATTTAATTGATTTTATAATAATTTAATTATTATTAAGAATTAATTAAATAATATTAATTAGCTATAATATATATAATAACCGAGTATTATAGACAAGTAAGTAGTACATTTAAATTTTCACCTTTAATTAAGATTTTTAGAAATTCCTTAGAAATCTAAATGAGGCTTCAAATAGCTATATTTTTATGTATTCTTTTAAAATATTTAAAAATAAATAATTAAAAAAAAATAGTATAAATAAAATAATCTTTAATATAAATTTAAATAAATTAATTTAAAAGTCTAGAAAAGTCTTATATATATCTTAATTTTTAACTAGCTAAGTACCAAAAATCTGGAGTTTTTATAGCTATATAACTTTTTTCCTTATATATATATATATATTTAAATTTAACTATAGGGTAGCTAAGTTACAGAATTTAGGTTTTTAAAAGTTAGTATTCTTTGGTATATAGTATACTGCGACGCTTGCTTGTCTGCAATGCTTGCTTATCATATATATTATAATTTATTTAAATTTATAATTTTTAAAGAGCTTTAATTTATTATTATTATTATTAATATTATTATTTATATTATTATTATTATTATAATTAATAATATCTTCTTTATTTATATTTACTATAATTAATATATCTTTTAATATAAAAGCTTATTATTATATATCTTTTTAATATCTTTTATTAATTAATAAAGAAGCTAAATATTATTAATTATTCTAGATTATATTAATATTATTTAATAAGCTTTTTATAAAGTTTTTTATAAATTCTTTTTATAAAATAAAAACCCTTAGATATTATATCATAGTTTTATTTTAATAAAAAAAAGAAATAATTATATTAATACATCTATTAATTAATTTATAATAAGTCTTATCCTTTTTATCTTTTTATACTTTCTATAACCTATTTCTTATTTTCTATTTTCTATTTTTATTGTTCTTTTTTTTTTATCTTTTTTATAATTTACTTTTCTATATATATATATATATATATATAGAATAAATAAAGATTAAAAAGAAAGATTAATTAAACTTTTTTTTAATTTCTTTTATATTAGTTTTAAAAAATAATAAGAGATAATTATGAATAAAATTAATAATTAATTTTATTATTATTATAGAATTTATATTTATTTATTTAAATATAAATAGTTTAGATTAAATAAAATATCTATATTTTTTTATATTAATTAGATAATCTTATACTAAATATGAATAAAAATTATATAATTATATAAATATAAATCCTAAAATATTTATTTATAATATAAATAAGTATTAAATATACTTATTTTAATTCTTCTTTTTTATAATTCTTATATAATTATTATTCTTATTATTATTTATTTTAATATTATAAATAGCTTAAAGATATAATGCTTTTTATTATATATAATTTTAATTATATAATAAGATTAATAGCTAATATAATAAATTAAGCTGATAAATATAAACCTAAAATAAGTAAATTACTAGGAATTATAATAATCTAAAAATATCTTCTTAAAATCTTAATAAAAAAAAGTTTTTTAGAATCTAATATTAGAATATATTTTTTTATTTTAAATTAAATTATTTAAATTAAATTAATTTATTTATTAATTTTAATTTAATTATTTTTTATAATAATACGTTAATACATTTCTTTTAATAAAATAATAAAAATCTAATAATAAATAATAATATTAATTTAATTATATATATATTTAGTCTTCTAAATAATAATAATTACATTAAATCTTATTAATATAAAAATTAAATAAAGAACATTTTTTAAGTTCTCTATAATTAGATTTTCTTTAGAACCTAATAATAACTAATTATAGCTCTAGGATCTACTAAATATAGTAAAGAAAATTAATATAATTAATAAAAGATTAGGTTTATAGATATTAATAAATAGAAGTTTTTAGAATATCAATAAAAGCTTTATTTATTAAAATATTAATAATAATAATTATTTAAGAAAATATATAATTAGCTATTTTTATTCAGAATTATTAGATTTTATTATTTTTAGTATTAATATATTCTATATTTATTTTTAAGTTATTATTATTATTATAATTATTATTATAGCTATTATTAATTTTAAATAAAAAGAACTCTATAAAATTATTTTTAATATAAATAAATTATAATAAAATTATGTTTTTTAAGATTATATATTTTAATATATATATATATTACTTTTCTATTAATATTTAGTATATATTAATTAAAAGAATTAATCTAATATAATATATTGTTTATATAAAAAATTTTTTTTTAATATAAAAACTATTAATTAATATAAATAAATAATAATCTAAACTTATTTCTTGTTTTCTAGAAATTCTTTTATAAAAGATTTATTATTTATAATTAAAATAGTTTTATAATTTTATATATGGATATAAATATTAGTAATAATTTTTTTTTATAAATTATTAAGTAAAAGAAGATTAATAATACTTTATAATTAAAATATTTTAATAAATATATTTTTTTAAAACCTTTAAAAATAAATTAAAAAAAGTGAATTTATAAGTTAATCTTAATATAAATTAGTTATTATTAAATCTTATTAAACTAAATACTTTTTATATTATACTAAACTGAAGATTTAATTATTAATTTAATTAAAAGGTAATTATATTTATTTAAATATGAATATCTATATCTACTTTTACTATATACTTATTCTACATTTATAATATAAGAGCTTATTTCTTAATAATATTTCTAATTAAAGTTATTTACTTACTTAATATAAGAGTTAAAATAGTATACTTAGCCTTATAATAACCTTCCTAGCTATTAGGCTAAAAACATTAATTAATTTAACTAGTTTTATTATATTAAATTCTAGTATATAATAGCCTATAAGAGATATAGAGCTTACTAGGTATTTGCCTAGCCAGGCCTCTTATAGTTAATATTAAAAAATTAAACATATTTTTAATATTTATTTTAATCATTTATATTTTTATAAAATTAATTTAATTTTATAAAAATATAAAAAACTTTTAATTATATATTTAATTATAATTAAAAATATATTATAAAATACTTTTTATTAATTTTTATACATAATATAATATTTATAATAATTATTAAAGCCTAAAAATAATAATAATAAAGAAATCTTTAAAATTGATTTTAATATAAACCTGTTATTATAAAATAATATTCTTTTAATATTTATATATTTTAATATATATATATTATTATTATTTTTAGAATTTATATATATATAATACATTTTTTAAAACTAATATTTATTAAATAATATATTATTTATAAAAATAATAGCCTTTTTAATAATAAATTCATTATATACTATATACATCTTATAATTATTATTATTAATTCTAATATTATTAATATCTTATAAAGAAATATAAAATAAGTATTGGAATTATTATATATATTATAATTAATAAATATTACTTTATAAAATACATTTAATTATAATTAAATATATTATTAAATTATATAATTTATTATTTAATAAAGATATTAAAAATAAAATATTATTTGTATATTAAAGTATATAAATTTGAATATAGAAAAGGTTTTATTTTTATAAATTTATATTAAAATTAATTTTAAAAATTAATTTTATATTATTTTTAGATTCTAATTATTATTATAATTATTATATTATTAGATTTAAATATATATATCTAAATAATTTAATTTTTAACTTTTAATTTTAATAAGGCTTTATTTTTATTAATAAAATAGTCTTTATAAATTATTTTAACAAAACTAAAAAATTAAAAGATTAAATTTAATTTATTAATATTATTTTAATCTAAAGAAATTTTTTAAAAAGAATTAAATTAATATAAAATTCTTTTAAAAAATAGAATATTTATAAATATATATTAATAAAAAAGTAATTATAAAATAATTGCTAAAAAATAGAAATTGAAAGTTTTATTAAAAAAAACTATATAAATTCTTATTCTAAGAACTATTTTCTAAGATTTCAAAAAAAAAACCATTTATATAAATTAAATTATTTAAATTTAAACTTTAATAAAAGTAATTATTATATATTAAAACTAAAATAAGAATTTTAAATATTCTTCATTTTAAAGTAATTTATAGAGGCTATTTTACTAGTAAAAATAAAGTTCTATTAAGATTAAAAACTAAGGAATAAACTATGTAAATATATAATGTTAAATTTAATAGGATAGTAATTATACTAATTATTATAGGATACTATTATATTTAATAAAGGAGAGATATTAATTTATTTACTAATAACTTAATCAATTTAAGTTTGGTTATTAGATTCATAATAGTCTTTTTATTTAATTAATTATAATAATTTAAAATAAGAATAAGAATATTATTATTATTGAATTATAACAATCTTCTTAAATAATTATAATCTAAAATATTTATTATCTCTTTATTATAATATAATCCTTTTTTCATTAAAAGTAGATTGATAAAGTATTAATTCTTTTAGTATAATATATATTATAAGATTAAGATTTGATATAAATAAATATCTTAATATATAGTAATTTTACTAGATTATTTAGTATTAAATAATATAAAATGTTAATAATATTATAGTATTTGAAATTAATTATAATATTTAAAATTAATTATATTAAATTTTAAATTAATTTATATTTTTAATTAAATATTTTTTAATTTATTAATAATCCTAATAAAACAAATATTTAATAGTAATATAATAAATTCTCATTTACTTTTTATAATATATTTATTTATATTAAAAAAATATAAAATATTAAAAAAAAAGATATAAATATAAATAAATAGTACTTACATTTAATATTTATTATTATAAAAGATTATAATTAATATAATTAATATAACTAATATAATTAATATAACTAATATAATTAATATAACTAATATAATTAATATAATTATTTTGTTTATTTTAATTTTTATATTATTAATAAATAAAATATTTCTAAATAAAATCTAATATTTCTAAATAAAATCTAATATTTCTAAATAAAATCTAATATTAATAAATAAATCTAATAAATAATCATATAATTTATATTTTTTAAGTACTATTAGTTTTTATCTAAGTAAATAAAAATTTTAATATAAATAAGTATTAAGATATAAAGGACTTTTTCTTAGGTCTTTTAAAACTATTTATACTTTTAAATCTATATATTAAATTTAATTACTTATTTATTAATAATAATCTTTATTAATTCTTAAATAAGAAAATAAAAATAAGTATTATTAAAAAATAAATAAATAAAAAATAAATAAAAAG
Organism: Calonectria crousiana; assembly: GCA_013406985.1. Taxonomy (NCBI): domain Eukaryota; kingdom Fungi; phylum Ascomycota; class Sordariomycetes; order Hypocreales; family Nectriaceae; genus Calonectria; species Calonectria crousiana. The sequence goes on along the minus strand of VTGD01000001.1, from coordinate 1,049,626 downwards.
ATAAAATAATAATAATAATAATATCTTAGAAAAATAAGAAAATTAAACTTATTTATTACCCAGGGGGTTAACTGATTAAGCCGGCAAGCCGGGGTTAGGCCCTGCCCCTCTCCTTTAGAGAGGGGATAACACAACCTGCATCCGCATTACTAGTATATCTAAGTTTTCTAACTTTGCTATATAATAATAATACTATTTTAAGCCTAAATTAATCCAAATTTAATATTTATATTTATCTATATCTTATTTAATTATAATCTAAATTTTAGATAAATCTAAGTAATATATAGCTATAATTACCTATGCCTATTTATTAGATACTAGGATTATATATATATAACTTATATAAACCCTATCCTAGCTTAGTAATATATAATTAATAAAATTACTTATTTATATTATATAGTCTAATTTCTTATAAAAAATATATATTCTTACTAAGATTAAATAAATCTCTTTTTTTAAAGCAAAAAAAAGAGGCTTTTTATTAGCCCTAATACTAAATAAAAAGTATATTTTCATTATTTTTATTTAAATTATTAAAAAAGACATTTATTATTACTAAAGTTAATTAAATTAATTATATAAGCCTTATATAAAATATTATATTAATAATACAAGAATTAGATTATTTAAAATCTAAAGAAGGAAATTTTATAAAAAATATTTAGAAATTTAATCTAATAAGTTTAAAATTAAGGAAATTATAAGAGCTAATATAGAACTTAATATATCTAAAATAAAGAAATAATATAAGGGATTTTATATTATTATAAAATAATATAATATTTATTTAGCTAATTTATAAAATTTTAATAAAATATTATTATAAATTAATTAATTAAATTTAATATTAAAGATATATTAAATATAAAAATATTATATTTATAATTTTCTAACTAAAAAATAAAAAATTACTTATATCTATTAATATAATTAATATTATTAAATTAATTATTTTTATTTTTTTTATTTTTATAATTAAGATATTATTAAAAGAATATATTATAACTAATATTAATAATTATGTAATTCTTATATATATAAAAACTAATTTTAATAATAATTAATAAGCCTATTAATAATTATAATACTTTAATAAATACTCTTTTTTTAAAATAATAATTTTAATAAATATATAATTAATAATTAATTGAGCTATAAGCCTAATATTAAAAAAGCTAATTAGAATTATTAAATTATAAATATTATAGCTTATAAGCTAAGAAAATTAAAATCTATTTATAAAATATTTCTTATAAATAAATTTATTATTTATAAAAATCCTAATTTTATTTAATATTATTAGATCTTTAATATTTTTTTTTATATTAATTATTTACTTTAATCTCTTAATATTAGTATTTATTAATATTTTAAAATAAAATAATATACTATTCTTAATAACTTTATATAAGCTAATAATATATAAATATCCTAATATAATTTTCTTAATTAATAAAATTAATGCTATAAAATAATATTTAAAGTCTATTATATATATATTAAATTTAAAAAATCTAGATTAATATCTTTTAATCTAGATATAATATTAAAGCTACTTTCTTAAGTAAATAAGGATTTATAAGAATTCCTATTTTCGAAGTTATTATAAAAATAATCTATAAAACTAAGAAAAATAAAAAAAGATCTTAATATTATTATAAATAAATAAAAAACTTATAATATTAAATAATTAAATCTAAGAGGTTATTTTATATAATTATTATTATATAATTAATTTATAAAAGAATAATTAAAATATAATAAAAATAAATAAAAATTAAAATCTATTATATATATATATATATTATTATATTAAGATTAATAATAATATATATTCTATTACAGCCCTTTATAAAAAAATTAGAACCTAAGCTTATAATAATAAAAATAAATATCTAAAAATAAATATCTAAAAATATATTAAAAAAAACAAAATAAGCTATTTTAATAATTATAAAATAATAAAAAGGCTATTATTAGTCTAAGTTAATACTAATAATAAGACTAAATTAATTACTAAGAGTAATTCTTATAGGTAGTTAAAAGAAAAGCTATTTAGCAAAATACCTATAATTACATAATAATTAAAAAAAAATAAAAGCTATTAAGATATTATAAGTAAAATAGCTTAAATTTAATAATAAAAAATAATATTATTTCTTAATAATATATCTAAAATTAATATTTTAATATATTTTTAAAGTCCTTAAATAATAAATAACTTAAGCTAATAAATTAATTTTATTAAATAAAACTAATAATAATCTAAATAATTATTTATTAATAATTTTATTAATTTAAATATAGTTTTTATTAATAATTTTATTAATTTAAATATAGTTTTTATTAATAAAAAAGATTTATAAGATTTAAATATAAAGATTATTATTAATATTAATATTTTATACTTATATTATAATTATATTTAATTAAAAAATATTTTATAAAAAAAATATATAATTAATAAAAAATTAATTAAATTTATATTATTAATTATAATAATTTTAATAATAAAAAGTACTAAATAATTACTTTAATACTAAAAAAAGTTTAATATAAATTATTAAAATAATTATAAATATTAAAATTATAATATTATAATTATAATATTATTTTTAATTATTAATTTTTTAATTTTATAATATTATAATAAAAAAAGAAAGAATTATAAAATTAATATTAAATATTTATTAAAAATAAATAAATATAATAATATATCCTTTTTATATATAATATTATTATATATTTTATTATAGTATTAATAAATTAAAAAACTTAAATATATTAGTAATATAAATATAAATTATATTACTATCTTTTTAAGGAAGAGGGGCAGGCCTAATAGGCTTAGTAAGCTTATAAGTACTATTACTTTATTATACTACTAGGTATCTTAAATATCCTATTAAATATTTTATTAAATAAAATTAAATATTTATAATATTACTAAGTAATTAAATAATATAAGATAAAAAATACAATATATATTAAGAGTTTATTATTATATAAATTAATTATTTATTAAATATATTATTAAGAATTGGATTATTTATAATATAATAATAATAATAATAATAATAATATTAATATTAATAATAGCTATTTTAAATTATAATTTTATTTAATTAATAATAATAATATTTTTTTCTTTTTCCTATATTTCTTTTTATATCTAATTATTTATAGCTCTAATTGTTTTTATTATATTATTTATTTATAATTTTATTTTTTTTATTTTTTAAATATTATATTTTAATTATTTAGATTTTATTATTTTTTTTAATTTATTAATAATAATATATTTTATTATATATATAGTGTATTCTTTTTTAAAATAAATATCTAATATTTACTTTAAAAAAAAGAATTATAAAAAGAAAATCTTTTTTAAAAGAAATTAAAAATATAATTAAAGCTATTAATAAGATAATAAGTAAAAAAGAATCTCTTTAGAAAATATTAAATATATAATTAGTATAAAATAAAATCTTTATATAATATTATTTGTTTTATTAATAAAGAATAATAAAAGATTATATAAATATATATTACTAAGAATATAAAAGATAATTATATATAAATCTTTATTAATATAATAAATATATTAATTTCTTTTATATTTAAAACTTTTTTTCTATAGCTTTATATAAATTACTAAGATCTTAATCAAATACTTATAGAAAATAAATATCTATTATTATTAATTAATAATTTATTAAATTATTTAATAAAAATTAAATAAATTATGGAAATTAATTTAAGAAGTATTTATTATAGAATTTATATAAAATTTAATAATCATAAAAAAATTATTTTTTATATATAATATAGGTACTTGAAATATATAATTATATTATTTAAATTAATTAATATATTAATTAGATTTTAAATATATATTTATTAAATTTTAATAGAATAATTAAATATGTATTATATTATATATTTTAATAATTTTTTTTTTATAAATATAAAAGTAATATATAAAAAATATATAAAAAGTTTTTTATAAATTATTTAAATATAATTTTTATTAATAAAAAATTAAGTTTTTAAAATATATTATTATTTTAAAAGCTATTACAATATAATCTAAAAGAATTTAAATAATTATAAAATAAAATTTATTAAAAATATTTTAGAAAGTATATAATTTTTTATAATTTTTATAATTTTTATTATAAATTTAATAGCTATTACCTAGTAGCATAAGTAAGCAGTAGTACTTATAAGCTTACTGGGCTTATTAGGCTTATTTCTTTTCTTTAAAGAAATAATAATATAATCTATATCTATATTATTAATATATCTAAGTTATTTAATTTACTAATTTATTAGTTTTTTATTTTATTAATTATTTTTAAATAATATTATAATAAATTTCAAAATCTTAATTACCTAGAAGATTAACTGACTAAGCTAGCAAGCCAGGATCAAGCCCTGCCCCTCTCCTTTAAAAAGAAGATAATATAATTTATATTTATATTACTAATATATTTAAATTTTATAATTTTATTATATAATAATAATATTATTTATAATTTAAATTAATTTAAATTAAATATTTATATTTATTTATATTATATTTAATTATAATTTAAATTTTAAATAAAAACTTTTTAAAGTAAAAAAAAGATTTTTTATCAGCTTTAATATTAAATAAAAAAAATATTTTAATTATTTTTATTTAAATTATTAAAAAAGAAAATTTATTATTATTAAAATTAATTTAATTAATTATATAAATTTTATATAAAAATATTAAATTAATAATACTAAAATTAAATTATTCAAAATTTAAATAAAGGAATTATATAAAAAATATTGAAAATTTTAATTTAATAAACTTAAAATTAAAAAAATTATAAAAGCTAATATAAAATTTAATATATTTAAAATTAGAAAATTATATAAAAAATTTTATATTATTATAAAATAATATAATATTTCTTTAATTAATTTATAAAATTTTAATAAAATATTATTATAAATTAATTAAATTAATTTATTATTAAAAATATATTTAATATAAAAAGAAATATTAAATTTATAATTTTTTAATTAAAAATAAAAAATTATTTATTTTTATTAAGATAATTAATATTATTAAATTAGTTATTTTATTATTTTTTATTTTTATAATTAAAATATTATTAAAATAATATTATAATTAATATTAATAATTATTAAATTAATTAATTTAATTATAAATCTTATATTAAAAAAATTAATTAAAATTATAAAATTATAAATATAATAGCTTATAAACTAAAAAAAATTAATATTTATTTATAAAATATTTTTTATAAATAAATTTTTTATTTATAAAAATCCTAATTTTATTTAATATTATTATACTTTTAATATTATTTTTTTTTATATTAATTTTATTTTTTATTTTTTTAATATTAATATTTATTAATATCTTAAAATAAAATAATATATTATCCTTAGTAATTTTATATAAATTAATAATATATAAATATTTTAATATAATTTTTTTAATTAATAAAATTAATTTTATAAAATAATATTTAAAGCTTATTTATACATATATTAAATTTAAAAAATCTAGATTAATATCTTTTAATTTAAATATTATATTAAAGCTATTTTATTAAATAAAAAACTTTTCATAAAAGCCTTTATTTTTTAAATTATTATAAAAAAAATTTATGATACTAAAAAAATTAAAAAGAAATTTAATGTTATTATAAAAAAAATTTATAATATTAAATAATTTAATTTAAAAGATTATTTTATATATTAAAATATATTTTAATATAATTATTATTATATAATTAATTTATAAAAAAATAATTAAAATATAATAAAAATAATTAAAATTTAAAGTTTATTATATATATATATATATATATTATTATATTAAGATTAATAATAATATATATTTAATTATAATTTTATATAAAAAAATAAAATTAAAATTTATAATAATAAAATAAAAAATATATTAATATATTAAAAAAAATAAAAAAAATATTTTAATAAATATAAAATAATAAAAAAGCTATTATTAATTTAAATTAATATTAATCATAAAATTAAATTAATTATTAAAAATAATTTTTATAAATAATTAAAAAAAAATTATTAAATAAAATATTTATAATTATATAATAATTAAAAAGAAATTATTAAAATATTATAAATAAAATGATTTAAAGCTAATAATAAAAAATATTATTATTTATTTATAATATAATTAAAATTAATATTTTAATATATTTTTAAAATTCTTAAATAATAAATAATTTAAATTAATAAACTAATTTTATTAAATAAAATTAATAATAATCTAAATAATTATATATTAATAATTTTATTAATTAAAAAAGATTTATAAAATTTAAATATAAAAATTATTATTAATATTAATATTTAATATTTATATTATAATTATATTTAATTAAAAAATATTTTATAAAAAAATATATAATTAATAAAAAAATTAATTAAATTTATAATATTAATTATAATAATTATAATAATAAAAAAATACTAAATAATTATTTTAATATTAAAAAATCTTTAATATAAATTATTAAAATAATTATAAATATTAAAATTATAATATTATAATTATAATATTATTAATAATTATTAACTTTTTAATTCTATAGTATTATAATAAAAAAATAAAAAAATATAATATTAATATTAAATATTTATTAAAAGTAAATAAATATAATAATATTTTTTTTTATAGATTATATTATTATATATATTATTATAGTATTAGTAAATTAAAAAACTTAGATATACTAATAATATAGATATGGGTTATATTATTACCTTTTTATAGGAGAGGGGTAGGTCTAATAAGCCTAGTAAGCTTGCAAGTGCTGCTACTTACTTATGCCACCGGGTATATCTATTATTATTTATAAATTTAATTTTCTATTAAGTATATTAATTTTATTATACTTAGTAGGTCTTAAATCTATAATTTATTATTATTATTAAATTTCAAAAAAAGATTAATTTTAAATAATTTAAAAAGCTTTTTTTATTTAATATTTTTATTAATACCTATAAAATACTTTTTTATTTATTAATAAGATTCATAATATTATTAGCTTTTTTAATAATAGCTTTTTATAAAATCTTTTAAAAAGAATCTTATAATCTAATATTATAAACTATATTTTCTATTTCTTTATAAAAAATATTATTATTATTTAGGGCTTATTAAGTAATTAAAGTTTATTTAATATATTAATATATAAATAAAAATTAATATAATTATTATTATTTAGAAAATGAAAAATATATATAATTTAATTAATTTTATTATTTATTATCAGATTTTTCTTATTTAATTAAAAAAATAAATTATTAAAATATTATTATAAAAAAAAATTAATTAAACTTAGTAAATAAAAAAATGATTTAATTTAAAATAAAAAGTATATTCTAATATTAGGCTTTTATAGACTTTTTTATTAAGATTATTAAGAAAATATTTCTAGATTATTATAATATTTAGTAATTTATTTATTTTATATTCATATTTATAAGCTTTATTTATTATATTAATTATTAATCTTATTAAATAATTAAAATTATATATAAATAAAAGAAAAAATAAATAATAAAATAAAATAAAATTCTTAATTTACTTAGTAATTATATTTAATATCATAGTAATTATATTAAGTATCTTTGTAATTATAAAAATAAAAATTATTTTTAAAACTATTTCTATATAAGATTATAATAAAAGTAGTATAAATAGCCTTTTATAGAATATCTAGTATAAAATATAAACTATATATTTTAAAGTAATTTATAAAGGTTGTTTTATTAATAGAAATAGGACTTTATTAAGATTAAAAATTAAAAAATAAGCTATTTAAATATAGACTTTTAAATCTAATAATATAATAATTATTAAAATCTCAAGATAATATATTAAAAAAAACTTTTTAAAGCTATTTTTAATATAAATTGATTATAATAAAATTATATTCTAAGATTCTATATTCTAGTGTCACGGTTTGGCCCGATTGGGCTAAAGCGGGGCTAGCACTTTGACCATAGCAGCGACGCTGCGTCCTTAACCGTTGCAGCAAAACGATACGTAATGACTAAGCTGGCAACTTAGTCATTTAGCCACGTATAAGGACAGCCCGTACACACACCGGGCCCGGTGCGGTTAAGATCATGTGACTTCCACACACCGGGTCCGGTGCGAATAAGATCAGCTTAGTCACAGCCTCATGAGGCGTGTAGAGAAATATCTCCCTTTCTCTGTTCAAATAATATTAATTTATATAATTTCAATATAAAATAATATACTAAATGCAACTATTCTATATATAACATATTGTGTAGTAGTAATGCACCTATTTGTCTTAGGATATAAAGAATATATATTATATTATCCAATAGTTACTAATAAATCTACTACCTATTAAAATAGCTATATTTAGTGGATTTAATAAAGAAAATAGTAAGATTATATTTAATCTATACTCTTACTTTATTAATATTTTCTCTATAATATAATATCTCTTATAGTAGTATCTTATATATACTGTATACCTTATTACCTTAAGAAAGGCTACTTTATTATCTTTATACTTATATTCTATTTAATTTACTTATTTTTAGCTTTATCTTAGTTAAGATAATTTATTATCTTTTTCTTAGTTTACTATTTATTTATATTATTATCTAGCTTCCTATAAAAACACCCTATTTATTTATAATTAAGGTATTACTTATACTCTATTTTATTATAATATTAAAATAATTCTATTACTTTATAATATACTTAATTAATTTTATATATTTCTTAAGATAATATAATAAACTATTTATCTTATACTTTCTTATATTATTAAAATATAATATAAGGATTATTAGCTTATAATATATATATTAATATTAATATTATAAAAAATAAGATTTATATTATTGTATATATTATAGTATATATTATTATAATATATATTATAGTCTTAGATATTAAAGATAAAGATAATTATAATAATAAGGATAGTAAGTAAGTTATAGAGTAGGTTATTATATAAGTTATTATTTATATACTTATAGAGGTTTAGGTAATAGCTTATAATAGATACTTATACTATAGAGAATATAATTTAGAGTTTATTTTATAGCCTTTAATATACTATTTTAAATATATTAATAATACTCTTAGTTATATTACTTACTTAATAGCTTTAAATATATAAGGCTTTTTCTATATACTTAATAGTAATAGTATTAATTGGGATAATAAATAATTAAACTATTTATAAGGCTTAATAATAAGCTGCAGTATTCCTGGGTATTAGAGATACTAATATAAATGGAAGTAATATAATTAAAGGGGAATATTTTACTTTAGTAATAGCTTAATAATATAAGTATAAGGGAGACAAAGAATTTAAGTAAAGACCCTAGTGTATATAGGGTAATTATATAGTAGTAATTATTATTGAATATTGATTTTCTATAAGGCTTTATATAATATCTAGCTACGGATATTGCTAAATAATACCCCAGATATATCAAGCGGTATAGTAATATTCTGTTGGGCTTGGTTTGCTTTAAGTTTACTAAGCTGATTTAATAGCATAAGCTTGATGATTCTCTATGCCTTAAAGAAATCAGCTTGTGAGGATTTTAAATGAGATTTAATAAGATAATGAATGCCTTTAATTCTTAATGTAATATATTGCTTAAAGTGAAGATATTAATTGATCTATACTTTAATAAACCTTTCTTTATAGAGATCTAATTATATTTTATTTAAATAGTTAATTTTATTAATATATATAAGAAAATAATATTAATATAACTTTATAAGCCTTTTATAATATATATATTTAGTTAGTAAGACTATAATCTTATACTAAGAAAAAAAGAATTACTTCTAGCTTTCTTGCTATTAGAAACTTATTTTATTTTAAATAAATTTAGGTATATAATAAGCTAGAATAGCCCTATTAATATATTATAAATATAATAGTAATTATAAATTAAAAAAGTAAGATAGAATGGTATTTATATATATAATATAATAATTTATAAGTATTATAGATAAAAGAGTTATTATATAAAATTTATATATACTATATAATTACTTAAGAACCTAAGTAAAATTAGCTTTTTTCTTATTACTAAGGAATATAAATATAATATAAAATAAGTATTAATAGGTATTAATATTAATAATATTAAGAAGGGGTATCTTATACTTATTAGTCTTATATATATAGTTTAATATAAGTACCTTAGGATATATTTTAAGATATTTTAATAATCTTAGATATATAAATAGTATAGTTATTACTTTGTTATTTTTATTTAGGTATATTTAACTCTAGAACCCCTTATTTTTTAGCTTATTAGTAAGAGTATATATATTACTTTAGCTTTTAATAAGTTTATATTTATCTTATATAATATAATTATAGATATCTTATTATATTATAAATATATTTAATATAATTTATAAATAGGATTTAATTTTCTTTGGTTTAATATTAGCTTTAATAAATTATTAGATTATTAATTTATTAGGGCTTATAAACTAATAAAGTATTAGATATATTTTTTAGCTAAAGCTAGGCTTATAATTATATATATTAAAGGTATTTCTAGAATAATACTTTAGATTTTATATTATTTTATATAAACTTTGTCTAATAATAATAAAAAAGTAATAATCTATATATTATAATATAATATACTAAAGCTATTTCTTAGAGGAAAGAGTAGAAGGCTTTTCTCTATGGTTATAATTAAATTTAGCATCAATTTTCCTATTTTGGCTCTTCCTAGACCTGCCTATTACAAAGGTATAGCCTCGCAGCACTACCCAAGCATTGATTGCTATATATAATACCTCTTGTAAGTTAAATTAGTCTTCAGGAAGAAGAATATCATCAGGGAAGTAAGCGGGAGTTTATATTGGATTCATTGGGTTTATTATATTAAGAGAGAGTTATCACAGGTTCAATTGATAGCATTGTAGGCTTCAATTAGGAAGAAAATGCCTCATGAGGCTGTGATTAAGCTGATCTTATTCGCACCGGACCCGGTGTGTGTACGGGCTGCCACGTATAAGACCCTAGGCACAGCCTAGGTCAAGGTGCCAGGCCTTCAGCCTATAACATCTAGTATATATATATATATACTAGTTTTTTTTAATACTTATTATATATTAATTAAAATAGGTAATATAAAATAATTTATAATTTATAAAAATAATATATTTTTTACTATAGAAATCATTATTTAATATAAATAAATAATATTTATTATTATTAATAAAAATATTATTAATTTTAAAATAATTTATAAAAGACTATTCTGCTAGTAGAAAAAAAATCCTATTAAGGTTAGAAATTAAGAAGTAGGCTATCTAGATATATACTTCTAAATCTATTAGTATAATAACTATAATAATTATTAAAGTCTAAAGATAATATAAAAAAAAATCTTTAGAGTTAATTCTAATATAAATTTATTATTATAAAATAATATTCTTTTAATATTTATATATTCTAATATGTATATATATACTATTTCTCTTACTTGTATATATAATATATCTTTTAAAAATCATAATAATTAAATAATATATTATTTATAATAATAATAGTTCTTTTAATAGTTAATTAGCTATATTATATATATATTATAATTATTACTATTAATTATAATATAGCTAATAGCTTATAAGTAAATATAAAATATAAATTAAAGTTATTATATATATTATAGCTAATAGATAATATTTTATAAGATATCTTTAGTTATAGCTAAATATATAACTAAATTCTTTTTTTATACTTTTTAAGATTAGATTAATCTTATAAGAATATAGATTATTAAAAAGAAAATATTATAATTATAATCTTAGATTTATTAAGTAATAAAAAATATTATTAAGATTATTATTAATACTAAATAGCTAAAACAATAAATCTTAATAAAGATTTTAGTATAAAATAGATTTAAAGAAATATAATAATTAGGTTTAAAATCTATATTTATATTTTTCTAGATTATAAAAATAAAGAGATAGAAGAAGGAAGAAGAAAAAGGAATATAAAAATAAAAATAAAAGATATTATTATTAGCTAAATAAAAATATAATTTAAGAGAAATATTATAAATAATTATAAAAAAATATAAAATCTAAATAATTAATATATAATATTTAAAAATTAATAAAAACAATTTTTAATTTTTTTTATTAATATTTATATTAAATAATATAATTAAGATAATTTGAATTAAACTAATTTTATGAAAATATTAATTATTAAAAAGAGAATACTATAATAAAAATCTGAAAGTTATAAAAAAGTAAAAGAAGCTAATTAAATTGATTTTAAAATATAAATTTAATTTAAAAAAGAAAGTAATTGATTTTTATTCTATTATATTTATTATATTTAAATATATTTATATTATCTTTTCTAATATTAAGAACTTTATAAAATTAATAAATAATAATAATTTAATAAATATTAAATATAGTAATATAGCTAATAATCTAAATGCTAAAAATAATATTACTAATATTAATAATAATAATGTAGTAGTTTTTAGTTCTTTATTATTATTTTTATATATTTATTTATTCCTTTTATTTATATACTTTATATATATATTTTCTTATATTATATTTTCTTTATTTTCTTAATTTATAATAATTAAGAAAAATACTTTCTAAGAATATAGCTATTCTTAAAATAATATTAATAAGAATTATAAGAATTATGATTATAATTATAATATTTTAATTTATATTTTCTATATATTTAATAAATTAATTATAAATTAAATTATGATTTATTTATTAAATTATTTCTTTTATATATAGATTTTTCTTAATTAATATATTTTTCTAAATTATATTTATAATTATTAGTATTTATTAAATATCTTATTTATATTTAATTCTTTTATTTTCTATATATATACTTTTTTTATTTTTAATATCTTTTTATTATATATTAAATATTTACCAAGTATTTATTTAGTTTCTAAATATTATATTTTTATTAGCTATTTTATTTACTTAATTTAATAAAATAGCATTACATTTTTTTTATATATAATAATATCTTCTATTTTTTATTTATTTATTTCCTTTTTAAATTTTAATAAAATAAATAAATACTTACTAGATTTTTATTTAGGTTTTATTTAGAATTTTAAAAGTATAATAAAAAAAGTATTATATATATATTAATATTATTTTAGAAGATATACTTAATAAACTTATTTTCTTATTTTTTTTAATAATAATTACTCTAATAAACTTAAATATTCGATTTTTTATATTTACATCTAAGGTTTTTTATAAATAATCTAATAATCTATTTATAATTATATTTTTAAAAAAAAATTAATTAAATTAATTATTATTTATTATTAATATTTACTTATTATTAATATTTACTTATTATTAATACTTACTTATTATTAATATTTACTTATTATTAATATTTACTTATTATTAATATTTATATATTTTAATATATACTTAATAAAATATTTTTAAATATTTATTTATATTAATTATCTTTATATAAATCTATTTTATTATATAATTTATAACTTAAAAGTAATACTTATAAAATACTTGTATTAGAAATATTCTAATAATATTATATTAATTATTATTATATATAAATTAATTCTTTAATAATTATATCATTTAATATATTAATATCTAATTTATATAAAATTATAAATACTAATTTAATATTAAATTATTTTATTTTATTTATTTATTTATAAATAATTATTCATTTTAGTTAATTTTATTTAGAATTTATTAATAAATAATTTATTTTTACTATTAATTATATTTTTTAGTATTTTATATTTATATTTTATATATTTACATAATAAATTAGAATTAGAATTATATATTCTCTTTTCTTTACTTAGATATTAATTAATAATCCTATAATAAAATATTTTTTAATTTTTTAAAAAAGAATATAATAATATAAATAAGAATTATAGCTTTTTATAAGACTTCTATTTTAATATATATATACTCTAATATTTTTAATCATCTTATATATATTTCTTTATATCTTAGAATATTTTGTTTTAATAAAACTTATAGCTAATAAGTGTTAATATTTTTATAATATTTATATAATTTATTTTAAAATTATTATAATATTAATAAAGAACTTTTAATCTTATAATTTATTAATTTAAAATAATTAATTTTTTTTATAAAAGTTTTACTTATTTATTTAAATAATATTATATTAAAAATTTAATTATATTTTAAATTATTATTATTTATTTTTAGTATTAAAAATCTTATATATTTAAAAAGTTTATTTTAAATTATTATTTATTATTTATTATATATTTAATAATAATAATAATATAATTATAATTTTTATATTAATATTAATAAAATATTTATATAAAGTATTTTTTTATTATATAATTTAAATATTCAAATAAATTATTAATTAAATTAGTTTTATTAAAATAATATTTAATATTAAAATTAAATAATATAAATTAATATCTTTATTAAATAAGTTTTTTTTTAAAGATTTTTTACTAAAAATATTATAATGTTTATTAATATAATATAATCTATTAATAATATAAATTAATTTAAAAAATCTAATAAATAATAACTTTAGTATTTTAAGTTATTTATAATAATTAATAATTCTTATTAATTTATAGTTTAATATTATTCTATTTTAAAAAGCTTTTATAATTAATATATAATTAATCTTTATTGATTTTTATATAATTAAATTATAATATTAAAGATTATTTTAGTAAATATATTGATTTTTATTTATACTTTTAAAATAGGATTTTAATATTAAAAAATATCTATTAAATAAAAGGCTTTTTTTAATTTTATAAGGGCTTTTATTATTATTAAAAGCTAATTAAACTTATTAGTCTTTTTATTTTATTATTTAATTTTAAATAATATTATTATAGATTTAATAAATTTATAATAAAAATTATAAAAATTATTAAAATCTAGATTTTTAAAAATATCTTTAATAATTTTTATTTTATAATTATTTAAATTTTATTATATTTAATTTTAATATTTTCTAAAATAATAATATATTTTAAATTTTTAATTTTCTATTAATAAAAGCTATATTTAGATAATTTTATATATAATTAAGTATTTTTTAATTTATAAAGAACTTTTTTATATTTTTAATATATTAATTTTATACTTAGAAATATATAATAATATTATTAAAACATATAATATAATATATATATTTAAAATACTTATATTATATATAAAAGATAATTTTCGAATAATTATTAAATGTAATATAAACTTTATAATAAATATTTTTTAAATTAATTTTTATAATTTACTTAGCTCTTATTAAGTAATTTAATAAATTATTCATTAATAATAATAAATATTTATTTTTCATAATTATTTAATTAAGATCTTAGTAATTTATATAAAATTATAAAGTTTTATTTTTATTAAATATAAAAAAAATTAATATATTTATTTTATTAATAAAGAATTGTATATAATTATTTTTTATATTATTAGTAAGATATATTTATTTAGCTCTTTATTATTCTCTATTAATAAAATAAATAGAACTATATAGAGGTTTCTTTTTTTTTATGTATATTAATTATAAACTTAGTATTTTCTAAAAGAAATATCTTTTTAGCTCTTATCTTATTAAAAGCTTTACTTATATCTTTAATTTTTTTTAAAAAGATAGTATTTCCTTATAGTTCTTTTTTCTTTAAAATAAATATTAGGTATTTATCTAGAAATAATATATTATATAAGTATATAATTTAGACTTACTTTTTATTTTTTAAAAGTTTCTTTATAAAGAATTTTAAATCTATAATTACAATAGATTTATAATTTTATATATAGATATAAATATTAATAATAATATTCTTTTTATGAAATTATTAAATAAACAAAGATTATTAGTATTTTATAATTAATATATTTTAGTAAATAAATAAATTTCTTTTTTTAGAATATTCTAAAATAAATTAAAAAACATTAATTAAGAAATTAACTTTAATATAATTTAATTACTATTAAATCCTATTAAGTTAAATACTTTTTATATAATAATAGACTTAAGACCTAATTATTAAATTAATTAAAAGTTAGTTAAATTTATTTAAATATAGATTTTTATTTTATTTTTATTATATATTTATTTTTATTATATATTATTTAGATTTATATAGACATATAATACTAAATATTTCTTCTTAGAATATTATAATTAAAAAAGTAATAATTATATTTAAAATAATTATAATAATTTATTATAATATATTTTATACTAAAAGAATTTTATAAACTATTTTTATTTAGAACCTAGCTATTATAATATAGCCTTTAAAGTATTTATTTAAAGAATATTATTTTTATATATTGATAGCTTATTAAATTATTATTTAATTTATAATAAAATAACTTAAATTCTTTTAAGAAAATTAATATATTAACAATATTATTTTTATAATTAAGTATATAGGTTCTCTTAAGAATATATTTAGTATATATTTTATAGTATTAATTTATCTAAAAATAATAATATTTATTATATATATATTAATTATCTAAATAAATATAAAGATAAAAGAATTATAAGAATTAATTAATTAAAATATATAAAAATAAATGAGATTAATAAACTATATTATATATATATATACACTTTTATTTATTAAATACTTTAAAAGTATATAGTATATCTCCTTTTATATAAATATAATAGTATAATATATAGGCTTGTTACTCTATTATATATATAGCTTATTATAAATATATTTATTTTTTAATTTTAAAATTAAATATTGTATTAAGTTTATATTAAAGTAAATAAGAATTTATAATTTATAATCAATTATTAATAATTTAATAAAAATATTATTTATTATTTAAATAATATTTTTATTTTTTTTGAAAATAAAAAAGAATACTAAAAATATATTTATAAGATTTTAAAAGTCTTTTAAGATAATAAATTATTTATTAAATTAAAATTTTTTTATAAATAAAAAGTTCAATTTTTAGAATATATTATTTTATTTAATTAAATTTATATTTAAATATGAATAAAAAAAATCAGTTATAGACTTAATTAGGTAATCTAGAAACTGAGTTATAAAAATAATATATAATAAGAATTAAATAAATAGATTAACTATAAAAACTTATTATTTTAATTAATAAAATAAATACTTTGATATTATCTTTTAAAAAAAATACTTTTATAAATTAAAAATATAATTAATTTCTTATTATTTAAAATAAATATTTAATAAATTTATAAATTAATTATAATATCTTAATATATCAATATTATTTAATTTCTAAACTTAATTATAAAAGTATATACTTTAAGTATTCTTTATATATAGCTAAATATAATCTCTATCTATAAGTACTATTAATATAAATTAAAAAAGCTTTTATATACTTCTTTTAATCTAAATATAAAAGATTTTATTAAAGAATAAATATAAGTATATAGTATAATAATTAATATATATAACCCTATTATAAATAAAATTAAACAAATATAATAATATAAGAGGATCTTAATTAAAAGCTTCTTTAAAATAAATATAATACTTAATTAAATATGATTTTAAAGAAAATAAAAAGGATATTAGATAATATAAAATAAAGATATTAAAGGTGATTATAAGTGCTTTGATAAAGACGCCTCAAAATAAGCAGTTAGTTAATATAATTAATAAATTAAAAGAATATTTAATATAAATATATATATTATAATAAGATTATTATAGTTTAAAATAAGATTTATATAAATTCAAAAAAAAAAGTTATAAAGAATTAAAAGATATTAGAAAGTACTAAGAAAGTATAAATCTTTTTTAAATTTATAACTTATTATTATCATTTTATTTAAAAAATTTAATAAAATTACAATTATTTTTATTAAATTTATTAGAAAAGAGATTTCTTATTAATAAAATAATACAATTTAAAAAAAATTAAAAATATATAAAAAATATTTATAACAAAATCTATATTTATAATATTTAATTTTAATTAATTAATTAAATTAAAAATAAATTTCTTAGATTTTATTTTAAAAATCTAAATTAAATAAAGAAATAGTTTTAATTGATTATATTTACTTATATTTTACTTATATAAGCTATATAATCTAAAATTTAATTATTTCATTTATAATAAAAAGCTTTTATTATTATTAATATTTTAAAAAATTTAAATATGATTTATTAAAAAGAAAATATAAAATTATAATATATATAAATTATAAGAATATCTTTTATTTTATTATAATTTAACAGCTTCATAAAAAACAAATTTATGATATTAAATATCTTTTTAAACTTTACTTTTTATTATTATTAAAATTAATCATTATTTTCATAATTATTTTATTATCTAATAGGTTTTAGATTATTATTATAATATTATTTTTTAAATAATTTATATTTTAAATTTCTTATAATAAAAATCTAGATTCTTATTTATTATTAATTATATATATATTATAAAATATTCTTTATTAATTTTTATATATAATATATTATTAATTTAAAATTTATAATCTTTTTTAAAATATTAATTATATTAAATAAAAGCTATTATAATAATATATTTATTATAATAAATTAATTTAAAATTAAATAAAATATTATTTATATATTAAAATATATAAATCTAAATAAAAAGAATATTATTTTATTATAATAAATTTATAATAGAATTAGCTTTAACGATTCTTTTTATACTATTTTTAGATCTAAGTAATTATTATAATTATTATATTATTAGATTTAAAACTATATATCTAGATAATTTATTTTTTAGTTTTTAATCTTAATAGAATCCTATTTTTACTAAGAAAATAGTCTTTATAAGTTATTTTAAAATATTAAAAGAATTTTTATTATAATAAAAAAATCTTTATAATAAGTAAAATAAAGAAATTTATTAATAAATAAAATAAAGTCTATAATTTAATTCTTTTTAATAAAAAAAATAGATTTATTTTAAATATATAAGAACTTTTAAATAGAACTTTTATAGAAAATCTATATATATTTATTATATTAATATAAGAAAATTAATAAAATTCTAAAATAACATAAATAAATATTTTTTAATAAAAAGAAAATTTATATATATATAAAAAATATAGTTCTTATTAGTATTTAAAAAAAACTAAGATATAAGTCTTATAAATTATAATAATTATTTTTAATTCTATAATTATTATAGGATTTAATAATAATAGATTTTATTATGAATTTTCTTTTAGTAAATTCTATTATAAAAGCATATTATAATAATGTTTTTATTTTTCTTAATTATTTTATAAAAATAATATATTATATTTTTATAATAAACTAATAAATAAAAATTAACTTTTTATATTTAAATTTTAATAAATTTTAATATTCTTAATAGACTTAAATTATAAACTAAATATAGTATTTTATTTTTAAATAAATAAATAAAGAAAATAAAACTAGAAAATTAAATAATATTTATAATATTATATAAATTATAAATATATAAATTAAATTAAGAAACTATTAATTATTTAATTTAGTTATAATATATCTTATAATAATACTATGAAAATAATTTCTAATAAAATAAATATTAGTTTTATATTTAATAGTTTTTAAATATAAATTTATATAAAATTTAATAATTTAAATAAATTATATAAAAAAAATAAAATCTAAATTTAAATTTATCTAAAATTTAATAAAATAAAATTATAATTAAAAAAAGCTAAAAGAATTATTTTTCTTTTAAAAAAATATAATTTATTTAATAATAAAAAATCTTTTAATAAAATAATAATAAAAAATTATAAATTAAATCTTTTAAATAATATTAAGAATTATTTAAATTTTCTTTTTAAAAATCTAATATTAAAACTTAAATTAATATAAAATCTAAATATAAATTATAAATTATAAATTTTATAAAATAATAAAAAATTATTTTTTTATTTTAAATAATAGTAAAAATACTTTTTTAAAATTAAATAAAAAAAATATAAAAAGAATAACCTAAAAATCTACTAAAAACTTTATATATTATTTAAAAATACTAAAAATATTTTTTTAAAAAGAATAAAAAAAGAATTTATAATATTTTTATTAATAATATTTAAAATTTCTAAAGTTTATTTATTAATAATTACTTTTAATTTCTTTTAATCTTTTTATTTAAATTATTTAAAAAGAAAAAGACTTTAATAAACTATTTTTTTATTTTATATTTTAAAACAAAAAAATATTTTTTTAAATTAAATAAACTAAGATTTTATTAAAAACTATTTAATTTTTATTTAAATTTAATATTCTATTTTTAGTATTTTCTTTACTTATTTAAATATCTAGATTCTTTATTTAAAAGAAATACTATTAAGATTATATATATTGTTTTAAGAATAAAAACTAATAAAAAGAGGATATTATATTAGAATCTCTATTAGAAGATTAATAATTAAATTTAATAGAATTATAAGATCTATTTACTCTAGATTATAATTATTATATTATTAATTTCATTATTTATAATTATAATAATATTATTATTTTAATAACTATACATAAATAAAAAGCATATAAATAAATTATATTATATTATAAATTTTTTTTTAATTAGCTTTTAATATAATTTAATTATACTAATTAGATTTATATATTTCTAAGTATTTAATGAGTTTAATAATTAATATAATAAATAAAGTTTATAAATATAAATCTAAAATAAATAAATTACTAGATATTATAATAATCTAAAAATACCTTCTTAAAAATCTTAATAAAAAAGATCTATTAGAATCTAGTATTAAAAAATATTTTTCTAAATTTATTTAATTTATTTAATAATTCTTAAATAATAATAATATTTTTAATAAAGAAATAAAATATATAATTTACTATATTAAATTATAAACTTTTCTTTAAAAGATTTTATAAAAGTTTATTAATAAATAATAAAACTTCTTAGAATTATTAATAAAAAATTAGATAAAATTTTTTTAAGTTCTTTATAATATAATCCTTTTAGAATTTAATAATAATTAACTATAATTTTAAGATTTATTAAATATAATTAATAGAAAATTACATTTATAGATAATAATAAATATATAAAAGCTTTTAGAATATAAATAAAATATTTATTTATTATAATATTAATAAATATTTTATAATATATTATTTTAATGCTAATATTTTTTAATAAAAATTAAAATGTTTTATATATAAAAATATTTATAGTAAATAAATAAATTTAATAAAATAATTATAAAAATATTAAAAGATTAAACTAATTATTTTATATTTATTTTATATTTATTTTATAATAAATATTTCTAATTATTTTTAATATATATTTCTTTAATTAAATATCTATATTATATATTATAAAATATTATTTTATTATTAGTAGTAATAATAATTAAGAATTCTAAGTTTATATTATATAATAATATAATAAATTTAATTAATATAATAGTATTATTATTAAATATTAAGAATATATAAAATAAATTTATAATACTTAAATTACTAAATTAAAGCTTATTTTTAAAATCTAATTATAATATTATAGTTATAAAAAAGGTTCAATATTGATAATTAATATTATTTTAAATAATAATTAAAAGAAATATAGATATTTATTTAAAATAAGATTATAATTTAGAATAAGTCTTTTTAGATATTATAATAATAGTACTAAAAATAGTACTTATATAAAAATAGTTAGTATTTACTAAGTTTATTTATTATAGTTTTCTTTAATTTATATATAATTTTAATTATCTTATAAGATTAATAGCTAATATAATTAATAAAGCTTATAAATATAAATCTAAAATAAATAAATTATTAAATATTATAATAATTTAAAAATATTGTTTTAGAAATCTTAGTAAAGAAGGTTTATTAAAGTTTAATATAAAATATATTCTTTATTTTAAATTAAATTATTTATTTTTCATAATAATATTTAAATAAATTATTTTTTAATAAAATAATAAAAGTTTAATAATAAATAATAATATTAATTAAATGATATATATTTTTAGATTTTTAAATACTAATAATTACATTAAATTCTATTTATATATTAGTATATAAAATAAATTTAAACTATTT
The DNA here is from genome assembly GCA_013406985.1 of Calonectria crousiana. NCBI lineage: Eukaryota > Fungi > Ascomycota > Sordariomycetes > Hypocreales > Nectriaceae > Calonectria > Calonectria crousiana. The sequence continues at coordinate 1,027,417 of VTGD01000001.1, read as the reverse complement.
AATAAATTCTAAATAATAATAATATCTTTTATTAAAAATTAAAAAATATAATTTATAATATTAAATTATAAATTTGTTTTTAAAAAATCTAAAAAAAAATTATTATTAAAAAAGTTAATAATATTATAAATTTTATTAATAATTAAAAGAACTTTTATAATTATTAATAAAAAAACTAAATAAAAAATATTTTTTAAGTTTTTTATAATTAGACTTTCTTTTAGAACTTAATAATAACTAATTATAACTTTAAAATCTATTAAATATAATAAATAAAATTAATATAGCTAATAGAAAATTAGGTTTATAGATAATAATAGTTATATAATAGTTTTTAAAATATAAATAAAAGGTTTATTTATTAGAGTATTAATAGATATCTTATAATATATTACTTTAATACTAATATTTCTTTGTAGAGAATTATTATAATAAATATCTACATAGTTTTTAATTATATTATAAGTATTTTAATTAATAACTATAATAATAATATTAATAATAATATTAATCATAATATTAATCATAATATTAATCATAATATTAATTATAATATTAATATAAAAATAAATACTAAAATAATTTTATATTAATATAATTATAAAACTTATTTATAATAATAATATAAATATTATTTAAAAAAAATTATAAATATAAATAAATAGAACATATTATTTATATTATATTATAATCCAAGTATATATATTCTTTTTTATATAAATTATTTAATAAACTTGTTAGTATTATTATTAAATATATTAAAAGCTAATTTATAATTAAAAAGTAAACATTTAATAAATAAATTTAAAATAAATCAGTATTTTAATAAATTCTTTTTATAATTCTATTATTTATTATACTTTGAATATAAAAAAAGGAATATTATAGTATTTTTAGATAATATTTAAAATATAATATATAATATTTTATTATACAATTTATTTAAAATTATAAAAGAGATTTATATTTCATAAAATAATAAAAATAAGTCTTTATTTAAAAACTTATTAAAGCTTTTAATAATTTAATATATTCAGATTAAATAAATATTTATTTAATTAAAATTAAATAGTTTTCTTTATTTATCTATTATTATTAACTAATATAAATTAAATCTTTAAAATATATTAATAAATAAAATATAATAGATTTTTAATTTAAAAAAGAATATAAATAATATACTTTATACTATTAAAAGAATATAATATTAAAAAAAAAGCTAATAATAAGAATATTAATAATTATAAAAATATTATAGCTATTTTAAAATAATATTAATAATAATTAAATAAAAAAGATAATAAAATATTTAAATAAATACTAAAATATTTAAAATAAAGTTTCTTAAAATAAGATTATTATATTAGATAATTTTAATTATAATAGTAATATTTAAAATAAAAGTATAAATAATAAAATTAATAAAATTATATATAAAATTATATCTTTAAATATATTTAAATTTTATATAACATTTAAGATAATATATATAATAAGCAAGTAGGCTAGATAAGCAAGCAGGCTACTTTTCACTATACCCTATTTTTAAACCAATATAAAAACACTATAAAGCATTTAATTAATTAATTTTAATTACTCTTCTCTTCCTTAGAGATCTCTATAATTACCTAATATATTTTTATATTATAATTAGTCTTACTATAAGTCCTATAATACCTTTTGCTTTATTATATTTATTTTTTTAATTATTATTTTATAATATTTTTATTTATATTTATATATTAATTTCTATTTAATTAATTACTTTTTTTATATTAATTATTATTATTATTATTATTATTTTATAATTAGATTTTTTTAGTTCTATAAGATTTATTAAATATTTTATTCATTTATTTAAGATCTTATATTTTTAATTCTAATAAGATTATTTTATATATAATCTTTTTTATTTTTTTAGAACGTAATTATAGTATCTTAATAATAAATTTATAAAAAGTACTTTAAAGTCTTTTAATTTGCTTTTTAAGATACTTAGATTATAAATTAGTTTTAGTAATAGTCCTTAGAGTTTTTGAATTCTAAGTAATAGATATCTTAATTACTTAATTAAATAATATTAATATTTATAGCTATATATTAAGCTTTAGTATAATATTTTTTAGATCTAAAGGATTTAATTTAGCTTTTTTAAATTCTAATTTTATATTTCTTTTTATTATACTAGTTTTATATATATTATAAAAGGCTAGGAAGAAATTCGTCTTTAAAATATAGGTTATAAAGTATTTAATTAAATATATACTTTTTTATATTATTTTTAGTAATTTAAAGTATATAATATTATGTAATTAAAATAAATTAAATTAATTAAATAATATATAAAATATAATAATTTTATTATCTTCATAATATGTTTTTAATTTAATTAAATAATAATTTTTATATTTATTAAAAATTAAAAAATAATAATAATTATTTATTTATTTATATAATACTTAAAGTACTTTAGCTATTTAAGAGCTATTTTATTATTAATTTAGTTATTTTAGGTAATTATAATAGCTTAATTATTTAAAAAATTATTTTTTTAATATTAATTAATAAGATAATATTAGCTTATAATAATAAAAAATAATAAAATAGCCTAATTCTTTATACTAATAATTTAAATTATTATTATTTATTTTTAGTTTTTAAATTAAATTAATTATAAATTTAAATATCTTTTTATATTTATAATAATTATTTTATTTATAATAATATTTATTATAAAACTAATTTTATTAAAATTATATATATTATTTAATTAAATACTATATTTTTTTATTATATTAGCTATAAATTAGAACTAATTATTAATTATCTTTAGATCTTTATATTTAGTTTTTTTATAATTATATTTCTAAAAGAATCATATTTTAAGCTCTAAATAATATTTAATAAAATTTAAAATCTAATACTTATTAATAAATAATATATTTTAATTATTATTTTTATTATAAATCAAATTAAAAACAAATTATTTATATAAAGAATTTAATTTTATAAAACTTTTTTTTTAATAAATATATTCTTTATTTTAATTTTTTTGAAATATAAATAATTTTAAATTAGATTTTAATATTTTAATTAATAATAATAATAATATATTAATACAATTATTTTATACATAGAATTTTATATTATATATTAAAAATAATAAAATATAACAAAATACAAAAAGACTTTATATTTATTTAATATAATTTATAATTTAAAAATTAAAATAAAAAATAAATAGATACTTTCTTTCTAATTAATATATTAAGTTTAATTATAAAGTATTTTAATAATATAAAAAACTTTTATAAAATATAATTAATAAATAATTTAAAACTTTAATAATGATATTTAAATATTAAAATAATTTATAAAAATTATTCTATTAATAAAAATAAAACTATATTAAAATAAAAAATAGAAAAATAAAAAATAAAAAATAAAAAATAAATTACTGAAATATAGACTTTAAAATGTAATAATAGAATAATTATAATAATTATTAAAATCTAGAGATAATATATATAAAAGACTTTTTAAAATTATTTTTAATGTAAATAGATTATAATAAAGAATATTATTAAGATTATGATTAATATTAAATAATAATAAAAATGAATTTTAATAAAGATTTTAAAATTAAATAAAATTAAAAAAATATAACAATTAATTCTAATATTTATATTTATATTTTTAAGATAGTAAAAATATTAAAATAAAAAATAAAGTAAAGATTTATATAAAAGTATATATAGAAGTATATAAATATATATAAATATATATAAAAATATATATATAAACATATATAAAAATATATATAAAAATATATATAAAAATATATATAAAGATATATATAAAAATATATATATAAAAGAATTTAAAAAAGATTCTTATTATTAATTAAATAAAATTATAATTAAAATATAATTTAAAAATTAATTATATATATTTAATTAAATAAATTATATTTTTTATTAATTCTTTTAATATATTTATAATAAAATATAATACAATAATATAAAATCATTATAAAATAATTTTTATTATTTATAATTTTTTAAATATTAATATTTTAAATAATAATATTTTTTCATATATTAAATATAATATTATAAGCTTTTATATTATATTTAATGTATAATAAAAGTATATATTTATTAATTTAAATAGTATTTTTTTAATTTTAAGATATTATTTATTATACTATATAATAATAGATAATATTTTTATTATTATTTAATATTAATAATAATATTAATAATATTTTTTATTATTTAATAAAATTAGAATTATTATTATAATATTTTTTTAATAATTTATATTTTTATAAAATTAATTTATATATTAATTAAAATAATTATATTTTTAATTATTATTATTTTTAATATAATATATATTAATATTATATTTTATAAATAAATATTAAAAAAATTAATAAATTATATATAAATCTTATTTATATATATAATTATATATATAATATAATAAAAAAGATTATAATTAATAAAAAAATCTTATATTTTAAAAAAATATATTTAAATAAAATAATATATTTAAAAAAGACTTTTTTTCATATTTATAACTCTTATTTAAATTTTATAAATATATTTTAAAAAAAGATTTTTTTAAAAAATATAAATATTATTTAAATAATAAATAATAAAATTATTAAAATATTTATAATTATATAATTAATTATATATTAAGAAATATTCATTTTTAATTATATTCCAATTATAATTATATTTAATTAATAATAATACATTCTTTTTATATTTTATTATTTATAATTATAATTATTTTTATTAAATTATTTATTTATAATATTCTTTTTTATAATAATATATATTACTTATTTATATTAATTAATATTAATAAAAATTAATATATCATAATAAACTATTAAAAAAAATAAAATAAAAATTCATTCATTTTTTATTTTTATATTCTTCTTCAAATATATTTTACCCTTATAACCAATAAAGCTCTTAGTCCTATACTAACCAGCCAATATACCATCTACCCAGCTTCTAGAAAATTCTTTTACACTTAGAACGATTCGGCTAGCTATTGTCATAACGCAAAGTAATAATACAAACAGGAATCACTGTTTCAATAAAAGCCTACTATTAACTACACTAGAAGTCTGCTGCATATTACATTGGACTAGAAGTTGTGTTGGAGGGCTGTTGTTGAAGAAAGAAGAAAGGGAGGTAAATGATAATTTGGGAGAAAATTTCTCTAACACGTGACTTGTTCGTTTGATTCCCAATCGGTGTTCGTCCCAATATCAAATCTCACTAAATAATAATAAATAAATCTCCTTAAGCTATATCAATAACACATTTCTACTATGTTGTTGGGTACCGCAGTTAGGCTCGGTAACAAAAAAGCAGAGCAGCATTTGTCAAATTTATCGTTGTATTTCACAACACATTTGCAAAAAGGGTTTGCTCAGATACACCTTCTAGTTGCACGCGGGACTGATCACTATAGGACTACTCTTTTTTCAACCAAAGAAAACTTGTACAATTGTTCGGACCTAGAAGACCTTTCTAATCTATGTGGCCCTATATACAAAGATTGTTAGCTTGCTCACCCGGTTATTGCAACAATCGGCGCACCATTCTTTCCGGGACGTCGACCGCAAAATTTGTTTACAGCTCGTCAAGCACGTGGATGTACTTCTTCTCCTCCCTCTTCTCCTTCTCTGTCGCCGGGGGTAGGTCGTAAAAGTTCTGGCTTCGGAAACCTTGCTGTAGAGTTGTTAGTTATACGATTGATCAATTCTGTGCGCAGGGCAACATACCAAGTAATGATACGTAAAGTTGGCAATATCACCAGGTTCGATGCCAAGATCCTTGAACGTTTTGGCCTCCGGATCAATTACTTGGTCAATGAACTCTCGTTCTACCTCGTCAGACGACATGGTGTGCCACCAAAGAGCCTGGTTCAAGATTCCAGCAATTGGCTTGAGGATCGGCTTGGGCACATTGAGATGCCGGCGCTTGTTGTAAATCTCTTTGTCCACGAGATCGGCAACCTCTCGCATGCTGTATTGTTTGGGTCCGTAGAGCTCAAAGATCTGTCCGGCAGTTGAGTCGTCGTAGGTGATCTTTTCCAGAGCAGCGCCGAGGTCAATGGACTGTAACGCATTTATTAGTTAGTGCTATAAATACCACAGCTGCGTGTACTGAAAGTACATACGTGAACGGGCCAGAACTTCTGTTGCATGTTGTTCGAAGTGAACAAGTTGGTAACACCGGCAAGTTTTAGCAAAAGGTTGTCTTCAAAACCGAAAATAGGTGCAGGCCGAACCAAAGTAGTCTCGGGGAAAAGGTTTCGAGCGATCTCCTCGCCACGTCCCTATGATATTGTTCAGAATAATTATCCTTGTTGGAGGGTAGAGGACTCCTGCTGACCTTGGTGGCGTAGAACTCAGATGGAGACTTGGAATCGGCATTGTGTGAAGAAACATGGATATATCGATCGACGTCGTACTTGGCGACAGCCTCGACAATGCGTTCAGTGCTCTCAATATGTACATCCTCGAGGGAGAAATTCCTGTTGTTGTGTTGTCAGCTGGGTTGTTGGCTATGATGTCCCCTCCCCCACTATGAGTTTCTTTGGATGACATACTTCGTCGGGTAATCTCGGCCAATCAGGTTCACGACAATGTCAGAGTGCCTGACGCTAGCCTCGATGGAAGGCGTGTTGCGAAGGTCGTATTCCTGCATGGGCAAAAGTTGTAGCGGGTTTCTCGAAAATAAAAGGAAGAGCAGTGCCGCGACTGCAAAGTGGCAAGGTACGTACAATGAAGACGACACGACCAAGATCTCCGGTCACTTTGAGATGACGCTTGGTCATCTCCTCACGGAAGGGAACGACAACAGTGCAACCCTGGCGGGCTATGCGGCAATTGTCAGTCACCCGACTCGCAAATTTCCTTTTTTGTTTGGGATTCGGCTCTTACCCAGGCGGTTCACGATGTAGCGTCCCAATTGGCCGGTTGCGCCGAATACTGTCGCGGTGTGGCCTAGTCATTTAATCATTAGCGTGAGTTCCGGATTATTTGCTCAATCGGATTCGCACCTCCAAGGGATGAGCTGGACACGATACGCGGTTAGCAGCTTCAAAATGAATCATGTGCCAGAATTAATTGATGAAGAGGGATTGTCGGGAGGGCTGTAAGGACTCACCGGCCACCCTCAACACGAATGATGGGCTTGCCAGTTCGGGTGATGGCAATGTCGGATAGCAAACGCTTGCTGGTAATATTTTGGGAGACCTTGCGGGCGCACCGCGCAGCAAGAAGAGGCGAAACCATGCTTGCAATTGTCGAGAGTGCGCGGGAAAACGCTCTTGTCTCTCTCAATGGGCCGTAGTTCGTCGCGGCAGGCGATGTCTAGTGATTCTTGGGATCAAGTTCAACTCTGAGAGGCTTATTATTTGTCACGTGTAGAATCACGGGCACTAGAGCTCCCCTGGCTTCCGAGGGGTGTGGATACTGGTACGTACCCCCACCTTCGATGTGCGGGCAGCTCTCGGAAAGTGGTCCGTGCATTCTTGAGGTTGCGACACCAGGCTGCCTGGTAGTAGCCGTGTTGTTGAGCTTAGATCTAGAACCATCAGCAAACATCGTGGTTCGTCGCCTTCCATCACATCCACAACCTCTCGCCATTCCGAACAGCCGACCTAGCACGCCAGTAATACCAAATATTCTAAACCCACCCGCCCCAGGTTTTGATCAATCGTTCACGACTCTTGCCTGGTGAGGTGCAAGCTGACTGCTGCCCTGCCACGCCGACGCAGACTGCAACCACAACATTCCTCAATATCCTGATTCTACTTGCCCATCATGAGTGCCGACGCTATCCCTGATTTCCTTGCCGAGCAGCAGGACAAGGTTCCTGAAGAGCTTCAGCATCTTATCCTCGACTTTGAGAACTTCTGGGAACGCAAGCTCTGGCACCAGCTCACCAATGCCCTTATCGAGTTCTTTAGCCATCCAGGCAGTGCCCCTTTGCGACTCTCATTTTATCGCGTCTTCATCCTCAAGTTTGCAGACAAAATTAACCAGTTGAAACTTGTCGACCTTGCCCTCAAGGCTGCTACAGAGTGTGAAGGTATACCCTTATTTACTTGATCCCTCCGACTCTGGCGCTTTTGTAGACTGACCGCCCCCTCTTTCCAGACGATGAAGAGCGCTTGGCCTTTCTCCAAGCCGTGGTCAAGAAGGTTGACAACGAAAACTCACAAGATGCATTGGTCTTCGCCTCGGTAGCTGTGGCCCAGACGAAGCTTGATCTGGATGATCTGGAAGGAGCACGAAAAGATCTGGATGCGGCCGAGAGGATACTGGATTCATTCGACGCTGTCGAGAACGTTGTTCATGCTGCTTTCTATGATGCAAATGCCAGCTATTACCAGGTATGTCCTGCACTACTTTCAACCGACATGCTTGCACGTCGCTAACTTCACCCCACCTTTAGCGCAAGATGGACTTTTCCAACTACTATCGAACTGCCCTTCTGTATCTGGCCTGCATCGACCTGTCCACTCTCTCGCCCGAGGAGCGTCACAAACGAGCCTACCACTTGAGTCTCTCTGCCCTTGCCTCGACTAGCATTTACAACTTCGGCGAGCTACTACTACATCCCATTCTCGATGTCCTCGCAAAGAGCCCTCACTCCTGGCTCCGTGACCTTCTCTTTGCTTTCAACCGAGGAGATCTTGCTGCCTTTGACGTCCTAGCCGATCGTATTGAGTCTAACAAACTTCTCGATCAGCATTCCGTACACCTCCGCCAAAAGATCTACCTCGCTGCTCTCACTGAGGCTGTTTTCCGCAGACCCCCACATGACCGGGCTATGACCTTTGGTACCATTGCTCAGGAAACCAAAGTCAGACCTGAAGAAATTGAACACCTCGTGATGAAGGCTTTGAGCTTGGGCCTTATCCGAGGAACTATTGACCAGGTGGATGCTGTGGCACACATCACTTGGGTGCAGCCCAAAGTTCTTGACATGAAGCAGATTGCCGCCATGCGCCAGAGATTGCTCGACTGGGACTCAAGTGTCAACCAACTTGGCAACTGGATTGAGTCGGCTGGAAAGGATGTGTGGGCAGCATAAACGAAAAGCTTGGACAATAGCCGTTGGAATGGCGTTGATGTGAACCAAAATGACCCGGCAGTGTACAGTATAGACAATAGAATCTCTATATGGACAGAAACTACCACCATGTCCAGGAGACGGCTATTAATCTGACGTTTCCCACGATTCACTTGTAGACTGTCTCCAGTTCCAGCCAATGTCTTGCTCTGATGCCCTCGCGACATTCTATGGTGAGAGTATTATACATGGGTGATACGTTTGACAAAAAATGGATCTGCTTGCTCTTATGATGAAGGCATCCCGGCCACATTGATAACCCCCACCATCCATGCCGGCCACCAAAGGCACCATACTAGAACTGGGGTGTACATACCCCAAACATTCCAGCCAAAGCTGGCCTCGCGCAATAAATTTGCCATGCTCACACCCGCAATTTGGGCGGCAGAGTATATCACAGTTGGAGGGGCAATTACATTGAGCAAGCCGACAAGAGACCATCGCAGGGCGGGGTTCTTGATGGGCCGAACAAAGCTCAAGGGGGTGGCAAGAAGTCCAATGAGGAAAGCAAGGGAGAAGTTGAGAGTGGCTAATGTAGAAAGACACATCCCAAGTACGAGGAGGGAAAAGGACTTGGTCAGTTGGAAGTGCTGGTAGGTAGGTTTATAGACGACAGTTATGAAGATGGAAATGATGATGGGAAGGGCCGCAGAGATGCAGGCAAAGGTGCTGAAGGCGGGAGCGAGTGTCTAGGATACTATTGATTAGTTTCCAGAATTTTTAAGAGAAAGAGAGAAAGAGAGTGGAATACTTACGCCCGCCGGGAGTCTGTTAAATGTGTACAACGGCACTGCTGACAGCGCATGGCAACCCGCTACAATAACAATGGGCAGAAACAAATCACGGCCTTCGCTGTGGAAAGAATTAACAGCAGCATCCTTCGCCTTGCCCTTTTCGTCGGCTTTGTTGGAGCCTTGGATGTCTTTAGTTAGAGAATGCCCACTTTTAACCCATAGTGCAATGGCCATGATGGTAAAGTTCACAGCTAGTAGCATGGCACTTGGCAAGTATGTACCGATGCTCACAAAACGGTCTGTTTGCATTAGAAGATAGAAGAAGAAGCTTTGATGTAGGTGCTCGAGAAGATTGTTCAGACTGCGGAAGGATCCCTCAACGAGTCGACCCATGGCCATTTCATCTTGGAAACCTTCTCCATAGGGCTGCAGCGTGACAGCATCGACATGGTACGGAATAAAGCTGCTGTGGGCACCGGCAGCGTATCCGAGGCCTTGATTTAGCATACCACGGAGCATAGTATGAAGGCGATCTGGATATTTGTTGGTATGATACTTCATTTTCTGTATGGAAGTACCCATTCCCATCTGACCGCCGGCGATGTTGACAATGGAGTTGATGAGATCCAGATTAGGCAATTGGCCATTGGGACCATCATAAATGATGTGAACAGCCTTGAAATGCTCTTCCTGGGGGTAATCAATGGCAATGGCTCCTTGGAGAGCTCCAGACTTGAGAGGGAGAGCGGATACGAGGTCAGGGTTATGGGCGTCATGGTACGCGTCAACCCAGGCTTGAGTACCTGTCTTACTGTCGGGAGGTACCACCAGGATGATGTCCTTGGACCATAATGACCATCCTGTATTGTAATTTAGCACTGCGTAGAGAGGATAATGGCAGGTGCAAAGCCCTGAAGATACGAACGTTTAAAATAGCGAACCAATGTTAATGCCAAAGCTAAACCATTGCGGTTAAGCTGTTCCTCGACATTCTTCCAGGCGGCAACGAGTACAATAGCCTCAGTCGCATCACCACGAGGGGCCTGGAGGATGGCATAGAGGTTTTGGCCTGAGTATTTTTGACCAGCAGAGTGATAAGTATAATTTTGACGGCCCACCTTGAGGCCAACGCCTGTCAGGATATCCTCGAGTTTATCGTTGATTCTGCCGGATCCCGTTTAGTACGAGGGTTCAATCGAGGGAGAACAAAAAACATACTCATGATTGCTGCGGTCTACAACTTCATCCACCTCGTTACGGTACGCCTTCAGGACATGCTGCTCGCTACCCCCAAAGTAGGTATGTACTTGGCCAGGGAGCAAGGCATTCTCAGAGATGTATGTTCGGCGCGAATAGTTGTTTAGCGGGAGAAGAAAGAGCCAGACGACTCCGACGAGAATGCACAGAAAGGACAGGTAAGGAGGCAGCTTGAGGATACGAGGGTCGCGGCGCAGGGAGAGTGCCGAAGCTAGAACGAGACTTGGAGTCAGCAAACAACAAGACGACGGCGAAAGCGCCCAGCATTGTGGGGCAAGCACTCACAGAGGAGTCGTGACATGGTTGCAGAATATCTTTCTAAACGCGACGGGCGAGTGAGAAGCTCTGCGGTATACTCGATCCTCAAGGCTGTCGTCGAGACAAAATTCCGCGAGCATCCGTGGATCGCAAGACCACCACGAACTGGTATCCCACTGATAGGGTACGTACCCACTACCCAAAGGGACAGTTTACAGTTCCAGTTCCAGGGGTCAAAGGCGGGGAGCGGACTTATTCGGCAGCCTACGCCACCTGTGGCTTGTAGCTACCTAAAATCTGTCGCCAAGGCACGTGCTCACGCGTCAAAAGTTGACCACATAGTCTATCTTGACAAACGAGATAGAATCAACAGAATCAAAGACAGACGAAGTGGCACATAAGTTGTGGGATGAATAAAATAAAAGTAAAAATAGAAAACTCGACGAAAAAACACACATGATGCAGATATGCTTACCAAAAAAAAATAATTAGAACTCTCCGGCATCGCCGAGTTGAGTTTTCACGGGTGTTGGACGTTTTGACATTTGATAAACGTGCTGGACCACTTTACATCATAATAATTGCCACAAATATGGGAGAGGGAAGCTACAGTCCGAATCACGGAGGTGGGTTGTCCTATGAGAAGTGTGTTTCGTAGGCGAATAAGTAACAACCGGGGCAGAGTTTTGCAACGGGGAAGTGGATCCTTGTTCCCCCATATGTCTGGAATGAATCGCATCTCTGTGTCAGGTGGTTATTCTTCGAAAAAGACTTATTATTAACTAACATCCTTGTCAGACTAAACTTCCGCTTACTTTCTCTTGTGGTCTACATTTGCTAAATGGACTGAAACGGGCAAACCCCAAGTCATTTCATTTCGATAAGAGACATGGATGGGTGAGATGATTTTGAAATGTTTTCTTTAATTTTGTACAACTTAAAATCATTGGCTCCTCCCATTCCGACAAAGGGGTGTGTGTTAAAACATGGGACTGGTAACGGTACATGCAAGACCGTACAGAAGCCCCTTCTACTGTTTACGCCGTTATAACCCGAATCATTCCTCTTTCCTCCCGCCATATTTCCTTTCTTTATTTCTTGCTTGACTTAGCCATTGTGTTAAGAGCAGAGCCGTTCTTGAACCACTCGATCTGAGCCTCGTTGAAGGTGTGCGACAGGGGGACTTCAAAAGCCTCACCATTCTTGGGGTGAACAACCATAATGAGGGGCTTGCCAACCTCAAGCTTGGTGCATGGGATATCGACACGGTCCTCGGGGCGGATCTTGTCGTAGTCGGCAGGGTCAGAGAAGGTGAGAGGAAGCATACCCTGCTTCTTCAGGTTGGTCTCGTGGATACGGGCAAAAGAACGGGTAATGATAGCAAGGCCGCCAAGGTGACGGGGCTCAAGAGCGGCATGCTCTCGAGAAGAACCCTCACCGTAGTTCCAGTCACCAACAACAACCCACTTAATACCCTTGGCCTTGTAGTCTCGGGCAACAGCAGGGACAGCACCCCATTCGCCGTTGGAGTAGTTCTGGATCTTATTGGCCTCCTCGTTGGCCTCATTGATGGCACCGATCAACATGTTGTTGGAGATGTTGTCAAGATGGCCACGGTACTTCAGCCAGGGGCCGGCCATGGAGATGTGGTCGGTCGTTGTCTTACCCTTAGCCTTGATGAGAATGGGGAGATCTTTGGCGTCCTTGCCATCCCAGGGCTGGAAAGGAGAGAGAAGCTGGAGACGGTCGGAAGTGGGGGAGACGTCGACTTTGACGCTGGCACGGTCCTCGGGAGGGGCCTGGTAGGTATTCTCACCAGCATCATAGCCCCTGGAGGGGAGACCCTCACCAGTGGGAGGAGAAAGCTTGAACTCCTTGCCGTCTTTGTCCTTAAGGGTGTCGGTCAGGGGATTGAAATGAAGGGAGCCAGCAACAGCGAGGGCAACGACCATATCGGGAGAGGCGACGAACGAGTGGGTGGCAGGGTTACCGTCGTTTCGGCCAGTGAAGTTACGGTTAAAGGAAGAGATGATAGAGTTGGCAGTGCCCTTGGGGACATCACGGCGGTCCCACTGGCCAATACAAGGACCGCAAGCATTGGCGAGGACGACACCGCCGAACTCCTCGAAGGTCTGGAGTTGACCATCGCGGGCGATGGTAGCACGGATCTGCTCGGAACCAGGAGAGACGGCGAAGGCAGACTTAGCCTTGATACCGTGGTTCAAAGCATCACGGGCAATCGAGGCTGCCCGGGACATATCCTCATAAGAGGAATTGGTACAGGAGCCGATAAGACCGACTTTGAGCTCATCAGGCCAGCCATTGTCCTTGACAGCCTGGCTGAACTTGGAGATGGGTGTGCCCAAATCGGGGGTGAAGGGTCCGTTGATGTAGGGCTCGAGCTCGGACAGGTTAATCTCGATGAGTTGATCATATTCAGCACCCTCATCAGGTCGAAGGCCATGAGCGTAGCTTCGAGCGAAATCGGCGATGTCCTTGCGCTTTGTGGCACTCAGGTAGTCGTGCATACGGTCATTGAATGGGAAAACCGAGGTAGTGGCACCGATTTCAGCACCCTAAGAACTGTTAATGCGAATAATTAAGGATAGGGGGGGGGAGTCAACGAACCATGTTGCAGATTGTGGCCATACCAGTGCAGGAGAATGAGTCGACACCAGGGCCGAAGTACTCAACGATAGCGCCGGTACCACCCTTGACAGTCAGAATATCGGCGACCTTCAGGATGATGTCCTTGGGAGAGGTCCAGCCGCTGAGGCTACCAGTAAGCTTGACACCAATAACTTTGGGGGCCTTGAGCTCCCAGGGAAGGTCAGCCATGACATCGACAGCGTCAGCACCACCAACGCCAATGGCGGCCATCCCGAGACCACCGCCGTTGGGAGTGTGGGAATCAGTACCAATCAGAAGACCACCGGGGAAAGCATAGTTCTCAAGGATAATCTGGTGAATAATACCAGAACCAGGACGCCAAAAACCAATGTCGTACTTTTGGCAAGCAGTCGAAAGGAAGTTGTAGACTTCCTTGTTGATGTCGATGGCGCGGGTAAGATCCTTAGCACCACCTTGCTGAGCCTCAATCAAGTGGTCGCAGTGAACAGTAGTGGGGTTAGCCACCTTGTCCATTCCAGCGGACATGAACTGGAGGATAGCCATCTGGGCAGTAGCGTCCTGACAGGCAACACGGTCAGGTCGGAGCTTGAGGTAGGACTTGCCACGCTCGATCTCCTGGCCATGAGGGTCATCCAAGTGGGAGTAAAGAATCTTCTCAGCATATGTTAGGGGTCTGTTAAGACGAGCGCGGACAATCTCCAGATTCTCGGAGAACTTCTTGTAGTTGATGAAAGTGTTGGCTTCGTGGATGTTTTGATTGACCTGGACAACGACGACTGATTAGCACTCAAGTGCGATAACCATTGGAGATGGTTGACGCTCACCTTCTGGTCTAGGCTGTCGCTGACAGTGGCCATGCGCCGGATACCAGAGGCAGCACCGGCGAGCGTGCGGCTCCGGGCAATGTTGCCCAGAACCTGTCGAGAGGCAAGCATTGTGGGGGAGATAGACGAGTGGAGAGGGTCGGGAAGGGGTATCACAACTAAGGAAGGAAAGAAAGAAAGAAGTCTCGTGAAAGGAGGAGGGGAAGGCCGAGTATTAAAAGAAACGCACGAGGTGAGGAGGTGTTTTTGGCCCGGGGCGTCTCCGAATCCAAACACCCTGACGCCTGTGTGAACGTTTCCCTTCTGCGTCCGGTATAGAGAGGTACCTCCCGTCCAGGTTTCGGTTCCCCAGACGAAGGAGCAGGTCAGGGCACGCACACGCCCCTTCCCCCAAATCACCCCAGGACCAACATTAGAGAAGGAAAAAAAAAAAAACACGCCGCTCGCTCGGTAACAGTTCAAATCCCTCTACAGACACTCCCTGTGGGACAATCGAACCCACTGGGGTTCGACCCCCGCCGCCCCCAGTGAGCTTTCAGCGCCCGCGACCACCATAACCAACTGAGTTGCCTACTGCAATGAGGGGCGGGGCTTTGCATCTGTGGCCAATCACGGCCAGACGAAATATAATCGGCACCTCCATTAGGTTCCTCTTCGTCATAGACATTAACCGAAAACCTCCACTCTGCCGAGGGTGTCACTGGTCGCATGCCACCCAGGCAAGCTCGGCCGCGGTAACACACGAGGCTTAGGCCTCCAGAGTACCTTCACAATGAAATATTGTGACCGTGTCAAAACTGTGTCCCGAGTTCCCTTCCTTGTGCTCGCTTGCCTGTGCTTCACCCCACTTTGCTCCCGCCCAATCCTATCGCACCCAAATCGACACCGCCCATGTCACTCCCCCAGACTGATCAAGCAATACGTATCTGATCAACCCCTCGAGTGGCCTCCCATCTGTGGCCTTCCATAATAATACTGCGATCCCGAATACGCATGATTGGACATACCATGCACCATCTCTTACGAACTCTCATCAAGACCCCCAGTTCAATTGCTGTCCAGCTCAAGAAATTGTGAGACCAAATGGCAAAGAGCAGAGCCCCGTTCCAGGTTCAATTGACCGTTATGACTGGCTGCGCTTGGCCCCATTCCAGTCCCGTCCCCGCCCCCCATGGCCCTTGCTTCTGCGGGAACAATGGGAATGAGCAACCGCTTGCGTCAAAGCCTCCCTCAGCGCCTGATGGGGCTCATCGCCGACGAATGCCCCGGACACCGACCGGACGCGGGCGGACCTTCGGTTTGGACTTTGATACACGAGGTTATAGCCACGGCTCCTGTTCGGTTGGAGGGTTTACGGGTCAGCAGACAGCCAGTCATTAGCTGGAGCCAAAAGACTCTGCAATCATGTGCTCAGAATCACGTAGCGTTCATTGATCTCAATTCCGGGGCTTGTTACTCCTTACAACCCCGAAACTTCTGACGGTGCTCATTCGTAATGTGCACTTACACTTAGGGTGCACAAAAGGTGAAGCCCACAAACACCCAGACCCATCGCCACAGCCCCATCCATCCAAGGGGTACCACGACAACATACAAGGATTAGGTTTCAACTCCACCAACAATCATCAATGATTTTTAATAGATGAAAAAAAAAATTGAACCTCTATGAGTTTGCGATCCACGTCCTTGCTCGCCCTGGTTTCTCCATGTCTGGGGTTCTGTATGGCTTTAGAGACCTGTCCAGTCCATATCCCCAGAACGACATGCTGACCTCTCCTCTCCTCCCACCTTTCCTCGGATAAGGCCTCGGCTGACAGGCGCGGCAGCGGCAAAAATGAAAATGAAACAAGTCCCCACAACCGAACAACGGCTTCATGGTGACAACAGACCAATGAATAGTAATGGGACCCATCCTTACTTTCTTTATCCTTGTCTGGCTCGAATTCATCAGGCATGAGCATAGGTTTGCGGAACAGCCGTCCAGTTTCCCGGCCCCGAATTGAGGTCTGGAAACAACAGTGTAAGTGTCCACTGGGCGGCGCAATGGGACTGGGGGCAACAAAACAGAAATAATTACCGCATGGCGCCCCCAAAGCGGCTTAGCCACCCCGGCGGCTCCATTCCTCCAGCAGGCCCCATCCCCAGAAGCCGCTCCAGAAGCTTAGGGAGCAAGGCCCTTGGAATAATTTTTTTACGGGACCCTTGTCATTCTGTGTGTAGGTCTCGCTTCAGCCTCGGACCAGCGGCTTTTACTTCGGTCGCCGTTTGTGGCGCTCGCTGATGGCGGTGTTACGAGACTTGGCTCTCGGTCACCGACTTGGTAGCCACTTTTCTGAGCTCGTCTTTGCTTGAACGGCTTCTGGCTGAGTTGTGACATCGTTACGAAGTTCCTTTCCAGCTCTCGAAACAGCCACCCCTTCTCCTGGGCCCTAGACCACCCTGTTCCCTGTGCCATCCAATAAGAACCAATGCAATTACGAACTTACTGAGCGCTTTTCCCCCCTTCTTGCTTGCTTGTCACTTTGCCTCGGTTTCAGCCGCATCGCGGCAACGACTTACCGTTCATGACATCGCCAGCGTAGGCGGGACTCGGCATTCTCACTTTATCTCCCCCAGACATGAGAAGTGTGTACAGTGCAGTGCTGGAACTCGTTCAGATGAACTCGGATAGGCCCCTTTGTTGAGCGCCCAGTGGGACATTCCCATTTAGAGCAGATTTTGACACATGTAATGATGGTCAGCGACTCTCCTCCAGATTTACTCGCCTTCTCCTTACCCGCCAGGTCCTATTAAGGACAAATTTTGATGGGTCTATTAGGTTCTCACGACCTTTAGGAAACAATCAGCATTTCAAAATTTACTGTTTCATTCCTTGTGATCATAGTCCAAGAGGTAGCTTGAATCTGAACAAAATATGTGTGAAACAATCAACATATGGAAACCACCCCGCACATTGATCACAACACATCAGCACATAAGTGTGAATGGGGATTTCCTTTCTCGTCCTAGGAAAGAGCCTTGATTCATATGCCAATTGATTGTTTCGAATAAGCACGTTGCTGAACCCCACTGTCCCTTGCATGCCACTTTTCATCTCATTGTATCAGTAGGACATGTTAGTTAGGTGGACTTATGACCTCAAACGTGGATCTCCATGATCTATTTCTGACACCCAACGTCAATAATTGACCATCAAGCTTTCCTCATTGAACCCGAATGCGCCCCATTAATAAAGGCAACCCTTTTTCCCTTCCTGGCAAGGCCATTGTGACGCTGGAGGCAACAGTCTGTCATTAATTGACTTTTCTTCAATTATATAAGAGCCTATGGACGACAATGGAGACCACCAATGCAAATATGTCGGATGATTGTATTTCAATGGATAAGACATGCAACTACATTTTATGAATTCAGTGACTGGACAATAAAATGGGCCAATGAATGCTCGTGGACACCGACTTCACCCACGATAAATTTTTGTGGTTAGGTCTTTGTGGCCCAAAGGGTTCTGTTAACCTTTGAAGAATATTTATATACCACCTTTGCGGCCTAGTTCCTAGATCACCCAGTTGAGCCTATCTCTTATTCAACCTCGAGTAGTCCAGGAGAATAGATCAAAAGAGTAACATCCATGGTTCTCAGATATATGTTAGGTCCCTTCTACCGTAGCCGGATAAGGTCTGAGCAACGGTCATAGAAACAGCGGCTCCGAAAGGAACCAGAAGTCTTTGTGTGTATGAACCGAACCAAAAGATCGGAAAGACTGTCGTGGAGATGCCTTCAAAGGACTCGAACGGGTAACCCAGTTGATGAATAATCTGCTATTAGGACATACTTCAAGAGTTCATGGTCAAAAACAACTGCACAATCACCTTTTGAAAGAGAAATTGATGCTAACCCAGATTAAAAACACCACCAGAAAGTCACCGAGAAGGGGCGAGAAAGACACGCAAATTATGACGTAAAAACGATGCTAACCATAATACCGACAAATTGAAGACAAATGTATCCTCAGCAAAGGCTTTTCTTTTTCCTTTTCTTTTGAGCAGATTTTAGAAGAAAGCTGCTAGATTACTTGTCAGCATCAAAATAAAGAAATCGAAATGATGAAGAGTGTCGAAATAGAACAGCTTCCTAGAACATGTTCCTATATGAATGGCGAAAATTATCACCATTATGGAGAGCACAATGTAACGGAGAGTTTGAATTTACCATTATCTAAGTTTGGCTCTGTCCTTGCTGACTGAAGATTACTCCCAGGTGAAATACCTGTATATTGGATAGAGGAATTGGTCCGAACAATAAGAAATAAGAACCCCCATTCGATATATACATGACGATTCTAGCAAAGAATTCAGGTGTAAACTCATGCCAGCATGTGATCAAACACAAAGAGTAAGCTGTTCAAGACGAGCCAGGATATAATTCAGAGCTGCCACGATGCTTTCTGTGATCTGAATTCTCAAAAAAGATATTGCAGCGTGCCAATTCCTGCAGCAAGTCACACGCAACTCACCATCCGCGTAGAGAGCTAGAGGAGAAAGTCAGAGGAAGAGGCTTTTTTTGGGGCTCCGTTTGACGAAGGCCAAGTTCTGCGACAAAATACTGAAAAGCTTGGTTCCATCACAATAGCTGTCTAAACGAGCATGAGAACTTTCTGTTACCGCATTCGACAAACGTGTGTGTATCATATTGCAAGACAAAATGGTCCGCCATACCCAGATGATACCGATATAGCACAAGGTATTGGTATATAGACTAATCGAAGATTCTGGAGCTCCAAACCGCAATGTCCATAATCCATAGTTCCTATCCCTTAATCAAATAAGCATGGCCAAAGCGATTCCCAAGCGACTGGAATCATAAATATCAACATGGGCCACACGGCCGGTCAGATAAATGGCCTGGGGCGCAAAATCATGACGGCTATGCTTAATATTCCTCCAAGAATAAAAACCCTCTGAAATAATTAAATGCAGAAATTTAATAGATAATGAGACGAAAAAAGTAAATTATTTCATTCTTGTCTTCTCGTGTCTTTGCCTCTTATCTTGTTACGCACCAGAACAATCCGCGCTGGAATGCAATGCTAACTTGTTTCAAACATGTGGTGAGTACGAAAGATTGATCACACTGTATACCCGCACTATACCCCACCAAAAATTTTCGCGAGTCGCCAACCTCCACCGCCCAAATACTGGTTCTGCAATCCAACGTCTAATATTGAGTACCACCATTGAAGGAGTCTAAAATATCTATCCTTTGATATATAGTCACCATGGGTGTCACGAATAAGAGAACAATTACCAAAACAAGACGCAAGACAAGGTCAGCATTCGTATTTCCTAAAAATCATATCGCGTCAGCGTCTCTAACGCAGGGTACTAATGCGTGGGTTATAGAGATGTCGATCAAATCAAGGCCGATCTATTATCCCCGAAGCACCTCTCTCAATGGAAAGATACCAAGGCGGCGGAGGACCTTCCCGGTCTGGGCCGTCACTACTGTACTGAATGTGCGAAATGGTTCGAGACTGAGCCAACGCTCGTTGCGCATCGCAAAGGAAAGCCACACAAGCGAAGGTCAGTGCTGCTATTTTTATCATCATGGCACTCAACCTCAGAATTATCTGACTTTATATTGTAGGGTTAAGCAGCTTCAAGAGGAGCCATTCACTCAAAAAGAGGCCGAGGCCGCTATCGGTCTTGCTACAGACAATGGCAACCGTTATCGCAGAATCGATGCGGAAGACATCGACATGGCGACCTGAAATCCAATCCGACATTTCAAGTATTATCGATATCCACAACGCTGCCATCGTGGCGATTACCGACCTGCCTACAGTTTAGATTCATTGCTGGACCTGGGTCTCTTGTCGCGGCGCCTGTTCGATGCCTTCATATTTTGGTGTGTTCGCTTGGTTTCGTGTGATGGGCAACCCGTCTCTTATATCCTTCACCTGAGACCGCGGGCACGTGGTTTAGCCAGCCCACTGGTTCGACCACGCGTGCTACCTCTCCCTCTAGTCGAGGTTCCTCGGGAAGCGGGGAGTCGTGACTGGCGGGGTTCTGGTGTAGTGAATTTGGAGGATTTTGTAGTAGTTGACGGGTTCTCGACAAATGAGGTATCAGTCGTCCTATCATCCAGTCAGGGCACAAAACTAGAGTATATTTCGGTGGGAACATGCATAAAGGTCATTTCACCATCTTCCCCTCGGCTCGGGGCATTTGTTGGGACATGTTGCTCCTCCTGCTGAGGTCTCTCACGACGGAACGACTCAGTCACAGGACCCTACTTATTATGTGAGCTTGTTGCGGAGTGCATAGGAATTCATTAGATGGAGATGCGAAACAAATACAAACCTCGGGAAAATCAACACAAAATGCGTTCATATTAAGGCCATAGAGAAAACTCGCAAAGGACTCGGTGAAGCGAGATAGACTCTCGTGCATAAGCTGAAAGTGCATCATATTAGCCTCGAGGTCGGCCATGGCATCTGAAAGCTCGGCGAAGGCAGGTTCGAAAGCATTGAGAGGGAATGGAGCGTCGCTTCCACCAGCGCCACGGGCTGAGTCTCGAAACGAGGAGCGTGATGACGGTCGAAGAGGGGTGGTAGGGCGCGACGTGCGCGAACGAGAGTTGGACCGCTGATATTCACCAGACATCGTAAGATTGGGTCGATAATGTCGGGAAGTTTTTTTTTCTCCTTTAATTTAGATAATAACTATCCGACGGCTTTGAAAGTGTCTTGTGTGTGCGAAGTAAGCTTGTTTTTTTTTGATGATTGTGATATTGCTTGCAAGTCAACATTGAGGTTCTGAACTGTGGCGCGTTGGACCAAATAAGTGGGTATAGCGGTCCGACAGGGGTCAAGCGGTACGATAGTGAAACAGGTACCTTGTTTAGGATCAACCTACCCATCAATACAAACGCTTCTTTTTACTCGCAGTGTATGATTGACAAACAATCCCCAGCCCCAGCCCTTTTCTCCTCTTTGAAGCTCTATTGAACAATTTTCGGCGTTGGTTGAAAGCCGCGATCAAACTGGTCATCCCTCATGTTTGAATATGGGATGACATACTTATGGGCCTCTCATGAGATCTGGTTCTAGCCAGATTTGTTGTCAGCGTCATCTGATCAATGACTTCCATCAGGCCAGGGACGCTTGGCCAACGAATGCTCTGCGCATGTCAATTACCTGCATATTGATACGATTGCATCCGGTCGTCATCCAGTAAGTGCCTTGGTAAGGTAGCAAGTGTGTTTACAATCCTCCACCACAGCTCAACCAGCTCAGAAATCACTTCCTTTACCCCTTTACCGTATAAACAAAGTTTCTCGATTCGGTACCTTGCAACAGCGGGCATGACCCCAGTCTACAACATGAAAGGCTGTTGTTCAAACTACCTGCCAGTTTTTAGCGAAACCGAGTCAAAAAAGAAAAAAAAAATGGGAAGGAGAGAAAGAGATTCGACCCCCAGGTACCTAGAGCACTAACACTGCATTAACTCCCCAACGCTAAACCAAGCCCTCCCGACTGGTACGCTATTTCGTCACATCCTTTTTCGCATTGACTCCGAGGGGCCCGCGCCGCAAGTCCCGCACCAGAGCAAGAGCCTCTCCTACCATCCCGTCCCGACTTATCTCACTCAGCTTTTTTTTCTTATGAAAAATTTATCTCTTCTTCTCAGGTGGGTTCTCTACTCATCTTCATAATCCTCTTCGTGGGGATCTCGAGCTGCCAGAAGAAGTGGTGAACTAGGCACCTTGCGAGCTAAAGCCAAGGGAGGCCGCCGCTGGTCTCGTATCGCGAAATCATCGTCACCCAGCGCTGCTGCTCACGCGCCTACCTGTTCTAGCTTGTTGTTGCTCCGCCACTTATGAGATCCCAACTGCAACGATTCCCATGCTCAGCTAGACCTCGTTCAACGTCGTCTCTCTCATATCTGCGCCTTCTTCCGGTGCATCCATCATCCTGTGCCAGATACTCTGCCAGACCCCGCCAACTGCTCTCAGCCTTTACGCTAGTCGAGGATAAGACCTCCACGACTTTTCCCCCCAAATTCGTCGCCAACAGTCTTTTGACAGCTCCCCAAAGATCGCACGATAGCTCAGAAATCACGAGCAATCAGTCGCTAGCTGTGTCTTCACTCATACCCTCTGTTTGCTCTCCAAGGAGAGCTCACAAAACTGTAAGCAGACGGCTCACTCAGGTCACAAACAAACGCGCCCAATTAGAAGCAAACTCCTTCTACTCTGCAGCTGCAGCTATCGCCCTTGTCGCCACCGTTCTAATCGCTACTCTCTGGACCTCTCCTGACCCTGTTCCAAATCCCTGTGAGCCACAAAATCTCCCAGAACTCTTCGAAGCCATGGCGTATGAAGTGCCACCGGGACGTCCAGGAAACCTGACCCCAGACCAAGAAGAGAAGCTTCGCAAGCTTTGGGCCGCCATCTTCCAAATTACTGGCGTTGCTGATGGTAACATTGACAGCGCCAATGAAGTTCTCCGCCAAAAGGAAACGCCGGACATGGGTGCCGCGGAGACTGAAAACACGAAGAAGAAACGGTTTGGTGTATTCCGAAAGAAGGTTGACTCCAAATCTGGAACTTCAACCCCTACTGAGTCGCAAGCTAGCGAAGATGACAAGTACGGCCAAACTAAGCAATTCCACGAGACTCTTGCAAAGGAAACGCCTGAGTCTATCCGGAGTACCATCTGGAGTATGGTCAAACATGATCACCCAGATGCCCTCGTATTACGCTTCCTCAGAGCCCGCAAGTGGGATGTTGAAAAGGCCCTTGTGATGCTAGTTTCAACCATGAATTGGAGACACTCGGAAATGCGTGTCGATGACGATATCATGAAGAACGGAGATGCTTTTGCAATTGAGGATGAAAAACGGGCAAATTCAACCACACAAGAAATCAGCAAAGGTATTATGGACCAACTTCGAATGGGAAAGAGTTTTCTGCATGGCACGGACAAAAGCGGAAGGCCCATCTGCGTGGTTCGTGTTCGACTACATAAGCAGGGCGAACAGTGCGAGCAAAGCCTTGAAAAGTATACTGTTTACATTATTGAGACAGCCCGCATGGTCCTTGAGCCACCCGTCGATACCGCTGTGAGTATTCCTGAACCCAATTCCCCAAACCCTATTAACAGACAACTCTGCAGTGTATTGTCTTCGATATGACAGGATTCTCCATGGCAAATATGGATTATACGCCAGTCAAGTTCATGATCAAGTGTTTTGAGGCAAATTATCCAGAGTCTTTGGGGACAGTGCTTGTTCACAAAGCACCCTGGCTATTCCAAGGTATGAGAGTTTGTCGTGTGGCCTTGATCGGATCGATGATTAACCAAAGTTGCAAAGGTATTTGGAAGATTATCCGTGGTTGGCTGGACCCCGTTGTGGCGGCAAAGGTGCACTTCACCAATAACAAAGCCGAACTGGAAGAGTTCATTGAGCCAGCGCACATGATCAAGGAGCTGGAGGGAGAAGAAGATTGGGTATACAAGTATCAGGATCCGGTTCTTGGCGAGAACGAGAAGATGAAGGACACAGCAACGAGAGATCAGCTCCTTGCGGCACGCGAGGAGGTAGTCAAAAAGTTCGAGCACGCCACGCAAGAATGGATCCGTAACTTTGATGGCGATGCTGGCCAGATTATCAAGGCGGAGCGGGAGGAGCTGACAAAGCAGCTTAGAGAGGGTTATTGGAACCTCGACCCGTATATTCGCGCGCGAACTTTGTATGATCGCCAGGGAGTGATCCAGAGCGGTGGCAAAACAGAATGGTACTCACTCAAGCCGCCGGCAGCGCCAGTGAGCGAGACTTCGGCCAATGACATAGACTAGTCATCCCCTTCCCTTGAGAGCCCTGAACGCGAGGCGTGAGCTAGACGGAGGATATGTATAGAAAAAGAAAGACCGATGCATATGCAAAGCTAGACAGAAACACTATAGTGCCTAGTGACAAGGCCATTTCTATGATGAAGGCTACTAGCCCTGGGTTGCGATACATCCAGATCGTTATGGTGAGACAAGCTTTGGTATCCGAAAAATACATGATCTGTCTCCTCAGTGTATGATCCTTGCGACAACTTGTCTAGATCCTGGACTTGATTTCTTCACAGTACTTCGCGAGCGCATCCATATCGGCTGGCTTGGCTGGCCACTCGATGATGAGGCCTTCTTGTTCGCTGGGCTTAGGGATCTATAGGAATCGTCAGCAATGAATGGGGATAGGCGGTATTGAAATTCGTGGTGATTGTAAAAATGGGAAACACAAGCATAAGCATATCAACGTACCATATGGAAGTGAACCTGTATGACAGTGAGCATTTCACTCTTGACCGTGAGCGGGGAAAAAGGTACGTACATGGTGGACCTGCTGATGGGCAATGGTACCATTGTTCTGAAGAATGTTATAGTCGGTAGCTCCAGTGGCATTGACAAGCTTCTTCAATGTGGGCTAATTGACAGGGGAATATGAGAAATTTGAGTGTTTCGACACAGTTTAGGGTAGGCTAAGAGTGGCTCACAAGAATATCGGTGAGATGGTCATCGGGAATGTCAGCAAGCTTTGCGCCGTGATACTTTGGGATGACAAGCTGTATAATTAAATGGTGTTAATTATCTGTATGGCTCTCAGGCGGTCAAGATAAGGGGGAGGGGGGAAATAAAGGCAATCTACTGCTCATCTTCGATTGAACACTTACGCTATGGCCCTTGCTCGTCGGACCAATGTCAAGGAAAGCAAACACCTTGTCATTTTCGAATAGCTTCATGCTAGGGATTTCACCTATAAGGCAAGATGAGTGTCAATGTTGCATGGCGCGGGTTCCACCACACGGGGGAGGGGAATCTAGGGCGGGGTGAAGTGGCTTGACTTACCCTTGATGATTTTGCAAAAGATGCAAGAAGCGCTGGAGCTCATAATGACGATGAATTGAGTGGAATTAAGTGTGTATTTATCTTGAGTGAATGGGAGAAGTGAGGGAATAAGAAGATGAAAGTCAAAAGTATGGTGATCGAGCTTCTATAAGGAAGGTAAATTTGCCTGGTTGCAAACGAGATATAATTGGCTGATGGTTGTCGTCGCGAGGCACAGTGGAGTATAACCTGAGGCATTCACTGTTCGGAAGGGTTATATGACAAAGTAAGCTTCCACATCGTCGGAGTGGGACCTCCCATCGAACTCACCTCTTGCCTTTTACCAGATGTGACCGTGGGATTGGCCCAATTGACTCCATTCACCTAATCTTTGGCACCCCTTCGTCTGGAAGTTCCGGATTCGAATTTTTGCTTTTTGGTCATATTCGCATGCTGCGATTCCTGAATAATCATTTGCGCTCATTTTTGTACATTTTAGACGTGTGCCTTGGCCTATGCCGTAGTTTTTTATTTTTTTATTCTTCGGATCTTCGTCTGGTTCATGTTTTTTGGTGGTGGCTCTTTCACTCAAGCCAATGCACCACCAACTTACGTCATTCTCTGCAAAGGAGTCACTCACTTTTGTTGGAATACACCCCGCCACCGCCGCTTAGCGGAACCCCTCTATGCAGCACCAAACCTGCTTGCATCCTTCGCTTGGCAGAGCTGCCTAGCTATTACTTCAAGCATCCATGACGCCCCTCACATCTTTTTTGATGTTTTCAAAGTTGTTTTTTTTCCCCCTTAGTTTTTGTACCATTCCCAACTTCGTCTTGGCCAAGCACCTTTCCCACTATTAGGTTCCATTCTCGACACGCAGTCTGCCCAAAAGACAGGGCTCCGCCTTGGGCTTCTTCTTGATGTGAGACCCATAAATACATCATACTCCTTACTCACCTAACCAATCGCAAAACTTGCGAACGATCAAGCATTTCTTCCAATACCACTAGGAGACGCTGTAAAACTGCGCGAACAGCAGCTAACACCATCTCTATCATGTCCGAATTCAAGAACACTCCTCTCTTTGGCGGCGCAATCGTCGCCGACCTTCCCGCTCACTTTGCCGATGTCAGGTGAGGCTTCCAGTTCTTGGCGCACAACGTTTGAGGCGCATTTAACACCTGCTGGGGACTTACAAAACCACACAGCAAGCTTCGCCAGGTTCCTGATAACCAAGAGGTCTGGATCGATCGGGATGGCTTCACCACGATCATCATCGAGATTACGGAGAGAGTCGGCGGTTCTGGCTCTGGGCCTGAGATTGACGGCCGTGCCATGACGACTCATCTTGAAGAGATGGTTGGTTCTGATATCGACACTGTCAAGATTTGGAATACTGCGCAAACCGAGTTTAGCCGGCTTGAGTATGTTTCCTAGCCCCCGACTCCTCTTACATGTTTTTCGCGTGTACTAACGATATCCCTCGTCGGATGCCAGACCTGGAATTCCTGCCTACACTTTAATTTCCACTCAAACACCGCGAACCAACCAGCCTCGCGATCAATCATCAGCTCCCGACTTTACAGCCATTATCATGACGCTTTTGCGTCTTGAAAAAGTCAAGTCAGATGTCCTCATCACAATAAATGTACCCCATATGAAGGGCGAGTACAACGAAGATGAAGTTGATCTCGAGCTGGGACGCCAGGGAAAGCTTATCGGAGATGCTGTTGAATACTCGGCTCGAATCTGGTCGTCTTTTAATATTAAGGACTGGAACTTATTCGGCGAGGTATGAAAATGGAGTCAGATACTATTGGCATTTAGAGAAGGAGGAGACTTGGGGAGGCATGGTGGAAATTTAGCTTCGGAGATTGAACGGGGGAGGGGTTGAACCGGCGAATATGCGATATTGTTATTTGCTTGATTAAAACGATTACGAATGAAACAGCCTGACTCCGGCACCCATATCCGCCGCACCTTCTGCATTGGCATTACACTTATCACTTCGGAGTACTTTGGCGCCTGGTCGAGTAATGGTAGTATGAGATATGACTCCTTTCCCACTTAAATCGTAATACGGTTAAAGGACGAAGAAGGGCACAACTAGTTGATATATCTACTTTTCGGCTGTATTTTCGATAATCAGAAATCGCGTGCCTCTTGGAATTTGTAGTTTGTCCGTAATTCATAGAATAATTTTTTAAAAGACGGATACGGCACTCCGGAGCCAAGTATATTTTCAGCATTGTATGTGGAAATCATCTATACATCTTCAAGCGTCAAATCAACCATTTTTTCGAGCACGTTGTCGACCCCGGATTTGCTCCCCTTTCTAGCTTTACTGGACCTTTCTTGCTTGGCCCATTTCTCCGCAATCAGCTTCATCAGGTTCTTCTGGGGGCTGCCCGGGTTCTCAGCCCTTACCACAGCCATCTGCTCCTTGACAAATGTCTGGTACCGGCTCGGTTTTCCGCCGGCGCCAACGCTCCTGGGTACGGGCTTCGTCTGCTTCAGCAAACCCTTGCAGCTCCCGCACCGATGGCGTTGGGGGTCGATGCTCTTGGAGTGGCGCTTAAACTCAGAACCACACTCCTCACATTCCCAGACGTACTTGAAGTCGATGTCGTAACTATGTTTGGTTGTTACTTCAATGCCGCGATCGCCAAATACCCGCGAGCACTTCGCCGCCCAAGATTTGAACTCTTTCCCATGCGGGTTGTTGGCTATACCACTGATCATAAAGTTGGCTAGATGGCAGAACTCGTGTGCTACCACATTCAAGAGGCGATGTTCCTCATCAATGACCTTTTCCGCAAGTTCTATGGACGCGTGGTGCTTGTACTGTACTGGCAACTGCGTGCCGTTAGCTTTTCGTGTGCGAATCGTTTCACGTCTCCAGCTTGCACGTCCCGCCGTTGTGTTGAGGGTCTTTGTCCAGACGAGCTTCACCCCACCCGTTGCCTCTGCCAGTTCCGCAATCTTGCCTTGGGTGATTTCACGGTCGAGTTCAGCAAGGAAATCTTCTGCAAGAGTCTGTTTTCTGGCATCAAAGGTCTTCTTGGGTTCCTTCTTCGCTGCCTTATTTAGGCTCGACTTGACTGGGCTCTTGTTGACAGGGGGAAGCACCAATTTCTGAGGTGAGTGATGATCATTCCAATTATTCACCAAGTCCTGGTCCCAAAAATCATCTGTATTATGGTGATGAGGTGTCTGAGGGATCCCAATTTTTTTGCTGGGTGACTTTAGGCCCTTTATTGATGAAGCCCTTGGTGGTGTACTGGGTGGCGTCGTGAACTCATCTCGGTTTGGCATATTCGCTTCTTCGTCTGAAAAGTCTTCTAGCTGAAGTCGTAATTTGGATAGTGGGCCTAGAAGATCAGCAGCAGTCGGTGTAGCTGTGGGGTGGCTGAAGCTCTCATTCTTCTTGCGATCTCCCAACGATTTCGTTGCCACGGAGTCCCTGTTGGATGATGTGATCTCATCTTTTCGGCTACCAACTGAGATACTGCGTTGCCCTATACTCTTGGGTACTATTGAGGAAATCCCATTTGTTGGGGTTATCTTTCTGGTTCCAGGTGGTTTTTGGTCTCGCGTCTTATCTAATTTTGAACTGAGTGTGTTTCTGGGCCGGGCGAGAGAGTCGTCGGACTCGGTGCTAAATGAAGATTCGTCGTTGAATTCCGAAGATTCTTCCTCTGCTGTGATATAGATGCTGGGATCTTCTGCTCCACCATCTTCATCAACCGTTCGTGGATTTGAAGCATAGTCTGTTTGTCCTGCAAAGATTGATTCTGATGGCGTTTTTGAACTCTCGGCTATTGAAGGTTGAGGTTCCATCTTTTTAATTGTTCCAGCTGTTATTCCCAATTTTGATGTCTGAAGGGTCCGAACCCTCGTCAGAAGGGTTTCCTTGTCTGCGTCAGTGGGACCGTTCAAACCATCTTCAGAATCTGCACGAACAGGGCGGTTCCTCCGTCGAGGCCTTCGTGTCCGGAGACTAGGTTCGTCATTCTCAGAATCCGATTCGGTTGGTGGATTCTTTTCTTCAACTTCCTGGCTCACTTGGCTCACCCTTCCTCTAGGTTCGCGTGGTTTCTCTTCGGCAAGACCCCAAGAGCTTTCAGCCTCCTCGGAATTCCATCTTTTAAATAATGGGTTGGCAGCAACATGGCCAGAACCGCCAAGCTTCCGTACTCGTCGCGTTCTAGACTTTGTGGCAGGTTTCGATGTGGGGTTTGGAGCTAATGATTTTGCTTCTGGCTCGACTGCTGCGCTGGCTTGTTTTGTTGCGCGAGTATTTGGTCTCCGCAAAAGTGTGTCGAGGTCGGGAAGTCCGTCATCACTAGAGGGATAGTAATCTACCAGGCGAGCCATGGTGGATCAGAGAGGACCGCAATGTGTTGGCACGTGAGGTGCAATGGTGTTGCGTTTGGTTTCCTTGCGACCTGCGAAAGATGTTGTGATAATACTAGTCAAGCGAAGCACGAGCTGTTGATATGAATATTAAATACCACGTAGATGTACTGAACATCCTTGTTGATACAGACCTACAATCTATGTTAATTGTATCAATTGGGTTGCTAGGCATTGTTGACCTTGTAATTCAGAGCGTTGCTCCGGGTAACAACACCAGGGTGGAGGACGCCCACATGATCACGTGACACAAGGCAAGACATTATTGAAGATTGTATTTTGTTTAGTGTGTATCAATTAATGCTGTCGCATATAATTTACGAGGACCAGGGGCACTTATTTGAGGCGGGTGTCTCTTATCTGGAAAGAACAAGACTTCCAGACTGGATTGATGTTCACCACTGAGGTTGCGGAGACTCCGGCCATGAATCAATCTGAGAATGCTCTCGGTTATTAATAGTTAATCAATACGCACCTAATTACGGAACGCGGGCGGGGCTGGTAGGGTTACTATTTTACTTGGCGTCATGATTCTAGAACTAGGATATGAAAACCTAAAATGAAAGGCTCAAAGTTTGTCGGTGACAACCGATTGTTCCGAAGCAAAGACCTAGTAATGAGAAAGAGTATGGGGTAAGAAGCCTGATACTTTGAACGGCGCTTGCCATTCAGATCTAGACGAAATGCGATGGAATGGATGACATGCCTCACTGCGGATGACTTTGGTTGATGAAGACGGTTCGATGCAGGTGAGACGTCGCAGATATAGTAAAATGGGAACCTCAGCAAGGTAGGCCATGCATGAAAGCACTCTGTATCAGGGAAATGCGCTGTATCATCCGTATTTGTGATATCAAATCATAAATCACAATCCTCCTTCCCGTCCACAATTTCTCTCAGACAAAAGCCTTGCCTTCCGTGGTCATGCCTTGGCTGCTTGGCTTTGCATGCTCTGATGGATGGGTGGAAACAAGGAAAGGGGTAACCATCCTTGGCCCCACCCTTATCAAGCCCGAGCCCCTGAAGCTTGCTTTGCGGTCCTGTCGGTTGCACTTGTTACTGTATCGACAGGGAATGATTGAAAGTACAGCTGTCTGCTTTACTTATTATTGCCTTTCTGGTGCCATGAGCCACAGCCGCGGCGCCGCTTTGGCTCCAGTTTCCGTTCCAGTGGGTATTTCCGGCCGTGCAAGTTAATAGGGCTTGACGCGGGTGTTTGCTGGTCGGCGGGTTGTAGTGCGTCAGGCTCGTCTGACATTCATTTGACCAGTACCAGTAAAAAAACTGGGCGAACTCGACGCCCTCCCAGATTGGGATTGGGATCGGATCGCGTGAGATCGTCCCCGGTCCGGGTTTTGGGTGGGTTGATAGAGCAAGGCAGTACCCTGGCTTGAGCCTGAAAACAATGAAGGATGGTGGAGACTAGCACGCGCTAGGGCGCAGGCGGTTGTGTACATGTAGTGTGCGCCAGTCGCAGTCGTCATCGACGAGTTCCTCACCCCTTCAACATCCACGTTCGGGAATCAGGTAGGGACAGTTGTTCCGAGAAGAGTGGAGAGGATGAAGCGACTAAACAAGGAACAGTGGCTGAAGCGACATCTGAAGGGAACGGGTAAGAGTGATGCAAGCTATTACCAGCCACCTGTTCTGCAAGCCCTATCCACGTACTCGTTGTTGCATTGCCATTCTGTTCGTCATTCCTACGAAAGAGGACAAGTCACAGGTTTCTTAACGCGCGTTCGTGGGTGGTAGCGAGGGTTCTGTTCCTGCGTCTAGATGGGGCTCATACAGTTATGGATACTACGTACTGTGTGCTAAAAACCTCTTATTCTTGCTTGCTTTTGGGATTGGGCTTGTCAGATTTTCGTTTGCTGTTTGTGTGTACTATAGCGCTCGAAGTTCACTTCTGGAAGTGTTTACAGGTTTGAACCCTCGCTGAAAAAATACCATCTTTCATCTGACTGGTTTGAGACGCAGCAACTTTAAGACTGCGGGGG
This sequence comes from Calonectria crousiana, assembly GCA_013406985.1. Taxonomy (NCBI): domain Eukaryota; kingdom Fungi; phylum Ascomycota; class Sordariomycetes; order Hypocreales; family Nectriaceae; genus Calonectria; species Calonectria crousiana. Next base: position 995,245 of record VTGD01000001.1, on the reverse strand, counting down.
TTCAGCAGGAAGCTTTTGGGCAAGGCATGACGAGAATGATTCTTGGGTGCAAGACCCCTGACCCTCAAATGGATCGGATTGCCAGGATCCCGTCAGAGTGGACTTGACGGGAGAGACGGGATGAAAGGAGTCCATTCTGCTCCACCAAGATGCTCTAGTCGCTTAATATAGCAGTGTGTCACTATGGCTCGACAGAGATAATGTAATTTCTCTACTAGTGCCTCACAGCCGATGTAGATATTGCATGTGTTTGAGTTGGGTGGGTTGGTCAGACGAAATATTTGGATGTACGGCTTAGAGCGTTGAGAAAGACTGCCCATTTCTAAGGATGACGTTTTAGGCCACTGCGTTGGCATTCGGAGAGCATTGTTTGCTGTTTGTCTTTCGATTATAGGTAAATACAAGCACACCATTTCCTGCCGTTATCATAATTGTAATGTTGATTGGAGTGTCACATTGAAGAGTAGGGCACGGCACTGGGATAGATGTGTTGGGGTGCGTTTCCCAGCTGTACCAGCATCAGAACAAGGAAGTCTGTATGGCTGATCGACATGAGGAAAACAAGTTTGCCGCGAGGCTCCCCTGTATAGTACGGGGTGATTTAAAGACATGTCTAGTGCTGGTTTTCCTTCTTGCCACGCTCTGTTTTCGGACGATTTCTTGTACTTGAACCAACATGCTGTGGGAGGTAACAACCATGTCAAAATTTGGCTAGCTCTCATTGAGTTGTGGCAAATATGATATGACCATCAGCCAGCCTAATGAAGAAGACCATTCTGTGGAACAACACAACACAATGTAATCCTAGGAACCGGCGACATGGTGCATGGAGCTGTGAAATAATAGGTGAGCTTCGTTTGAAGCCTATCATAGGCACAGTCACTGAGACTCAGTATAGACAAACGGCCTCATCTGATGGGTGAATCTTATCATGGGAATCCGGATGTACCGCTCAGGGGCTGTCGTGGCGTAGGTCTCACGGACCTTCAGTGGAAGAACAGAGGAAGGGGAGGACGCTAATGGACTCCGGTGGAGGACGCGTGTCGGACCATTTTCTCATTCTCGATGGTACCTGTGCGGTACTTGGGATGACACGATTCTGGCCAATGGGTCACCTCCTTCGCCGTGGTGGGAAGTGGGGGTTTAGTGGACTGCAATGGGCCTTTGTGGAACGTATGCATCTCACCACGGCGCTTTCAGCGTCGAATAATAACCTGTTGTTGCATAACTTCAGGTATAATTAGCCAAAACCCATTGCTGTTTAGCGGGGCAAGGGGAGACGGGAGGCATCCGAGGACTCCGATAGAAGTCGCCACCATGTATCTTTGTGGGTCCACGGGGCCAACGAATGTCGTCCTGTGCGTCCCAGCCACCGCCGGGAAACCTGGAAAAGAAAAGGAAGACAGAAGAGATCCCAGCCGCCAGCGGTCAAGACAAGCGCTATCACCGTCCACCGAGAACCACCGACACCATCAGCCACACGCCAACCACAGCATTGAACCGCACGGAGTCTTGAAGAGCTTTTGCCCCTGCGCAAACCGGGGCATGGTGGGCGTCCAAAGCAGCCCTGTCCCTGTCGTGCGCCCCCCTGATTGCTCTGCTGGGTTCGCGACTGGCGAGCGCTGGTGTCAACTTTGAGTGTGTAGCGTGCATACGTACCCCCTACCTCTGAGAACAGGACTGTCCTGCAAACTTGGTTCCGCTGTGTCCATACAGGCTTGTACCTAATGCACATAAGGGGTACTGAGTGGCAAGGGTTACCTCCAATGTATCCTGCAAGGTAACGTGAACGAGTCTGTTGCTGGAAAGGATGCGGAAGAAGTCTGAATGCCCGGACGATTCCGCTTACGTTGAGAGACCTATGTAGACACTGGAAAGGGATTATGATTGCAAGCAACCTACTCAAACAAAATTTGAGTGGCCAGTGCGAACATATACTACTGATTGGTGCTGGTGTTGGTATGTGGTGGACTCTGCTGAGATGCTGATCGCGCCAAGTAACATACACAGTGGAAGTTCACTGGATTGCCTAATCAGCACGGTTTTCTCACCTGGCGAAGGTGCCGTTGTAGGTGCAAACTTTTCGCTCTGTTCCTGTTAGGAGTTGTGGACATGGCACTTGCACTGGCCAATACCTCCCTCCCTGTCTTCCCTGCCACAATCTCGCCCACTTTTTCCCAGGCGCACCCTCCTCCCCGCCTGCACACTCCCGTCCCCCTGCCTCACACAATCGTCGCTTTAGGTACATTCTCTCCCTCTTCTTCTCCTGATTTTTCCTTTACTCTTCCACCTCCCACACTCTCGCCACACCACAATCGCTTTCTGTTCACTTCCTATTTTTGCATTTTTGAGTGTGTAGGTGGAAAGTCAAAGACAGTCACTTCTCAACTTCCAGCTTCCATCGGGAGCCAACCTACACTCGCTCGATTCTTCCGTTCCCTAACCATCTCTCACCAGCACACCCCTCGGTGTGACACGCGCCAGAGCACTTCCGATCAGAATAATCCGGCACCGAGACCTCCAGTATTCCCTTCTTCCCCTGAATCACTCTCCCCTCTGGTCAGCAAACGAGCATTACGACGCTCTTTTATCCAATTTTATTGATAATAGAGGCGATCACTCGTAAACGGCGACATCCTCACCCGGGTTGTGCAAATCACGCTCGCTTCTCAGTGAGACTGATTAATCCATTCAACCAACCGCTTCGGGTTCTTTCGGTCACTGAACTACGAACTCGTTACCGTATTAATCTTGCAGGCTACACCCGCTCGCCTAAGCAACCACCCGGCCTATCGAGTTTGCAATACTTGACTGGAGAACAATCGCTGTGGCAGCTACACATTTGTTCACGCTTCTCTCATATCGCCCTCCACAGCCATCCCCATGTTCGTCTGAGGTGTGTTAGGATGCCATCGACTTGTGCCATATCTACATCTAGTGGTCCTAACATAATTTCTATTTCTAGGTAAAGAAACCCAATCAATATGTCGGGATATCCAGGGGGCGGTCAGAACGACCGTTATGACGACGGCTACGGTCAACAAGGCCACGGCCAACAGGGTCATGCACAGGGTGGAAACACGGATTCCTATTATCAGGATGATCAGTATTACGACCAGGGTTATGACAACCGCGGTCACGGCAACGACGGCCACGGTCAAGGCCATGATGGCTATTATGACGAATCGTAAGCTGGCACCAACTAACTGTCTACTGCCACCACTAACAACTCGCGTAGTGGCTACTACAATGCCGATGCAAACAACCCATACCAACAAGATGGTGGCTACTACGACGGCCATGACCAGTACCAAGACGATTACTACAACGGCCAGGGTGGCTACTACGACCAAGACTACAATCAGGGCTATAATGGCCAAGGTGGTCGACAAGGCTCCGAAGAAGATTCCGAGACATTCAGTGATTTTACGATGAGGTCCGACATGGCTCGTGCCGCCGAGATGGATTACTACGGTCGTGGTGATGAGCGCTACAACAGCTATGGTGAAGGTCAAGGTGGACGTGGATACCGCCCTCCATCATCGCAGATTTCTTACGGCGCCAATCGCTCATCTGGTGCTTCCACACCCAACTACGGGATGGACTACGGCAACGTGCTTCCAGCTGGCCAACGATCACGAGAACCCTATCCTGCTTGGACATCGGACGCCCAGATTCCGTTGTCTAAAGAGGAGATTGAGGATATCTTCCTTGATTTGACTTCGAAGTTCGGTTTTCAGCGAGACAGCATGCGGAACATGTACGATCATTTCATGGTTCTCCTTGATTCTAGAGCCTCGCGTATGACACCTAACCAGGCCCTTTTGTCTCTTCATGCCGACTACATCGGAGGTGACAATGCCAATTATCGCAAATGGTACTTCGCTGCTCACCTGGATCTTGATGACGCTGTTGGATTTGCCAACATGAAGGGCAAGGGTCTCAAACGCAAGAAGGGCAAGAAAGGCAAGAAGGATGGTGAGGAAGGCAATGAGGCCGAGACTCTTCAGGATCTTGAAGGGGACAACAGCCTCGAGGCTGCAGAATATCGATGGAAAACCAGGATGAATCGCATGTCGCAACATGACCGTGTCCGTCAAGTTGCCCTCTACCTACTGTGTTGGGGTGAGGCCAACCAGGTCCGATACATGCCCGAATGCATGTGCTTCATCTTCAAGTGTGCTGATGATTATCTCAACTCCCCCGCCTGCCAGGCGCTGGTTGAACCTGTTGATGAGTTCACATATCTGAACAACGTAATCACACCTCTCTACCAATACCTCAGGGATCAGGGTTATGAAATTCTTGATGGAGTGTACGTTCGCCGAGAACGTGACCACAAGCACATTATTGGTTATGATGATTGTAACCAGCTTTTCTGGTACCCTGAGGGTATCGGCCGTATTGTCTTGAATGACAAGAGCAAGCTTGTTGATGTGCCGCCTGCGGAGCGATACCTCAAGTTCCAGGACATTAACTGGAAGAAAGTCTTCTTCAAGACGTACAAGGAGTCTCGATCTTGGCTCCATCTCATTGTCAACTTCAACCGCATCTGGATTATTCACTTGACCATGTACTGGTTCTACGTCGCCAAGAACTCGCCCACTATTCTCGTTGGACCTAAGTACGAACAACAGGTCAACCAATCCCCCAGCACCGCCAAGCAACTATCCGCCGTTGGTTTTGGTGGTGGTATTGCCTCCCTAATTCAAATCATCGCTACTCTCGCGGAATGGGCTTACGTGCCAAGACGTTGGGCTGGTGCTCAGCATTTGACCAAGCGCCTGTTGTTTCTGATTGTCATTTTCGCGATCAACGTTGGCCCTGGTGTGAAGATTTTCATGGTTCCTACTCCCGGCAAGATTGACCTCATTTTGGGTATTGTTCACTTGGTCGTTGCTATTATCACATTCATCTTTTTCTCAATCATGCCTCTCGGTGGTCTGTTTGGAAGCTACTTGACTAGAAATTCTAGGCAATATGTGGCTAGCCAGACTTTTACCGCCAGCTATCCTAGGCTTAAAGGGAATGACATGTTCATGTCGTATGGTCTCTGGGCCGTTGTATTTGGTATCAAGATGGGTGTTTCCTACGCCTTTTTGATTTTGTCATTCCGTGACCCCATTAGATATCTGGTCCTTATGAACGTGGACAGCTGTTTGGGAGATGCTAAGATTGGCAAAATTCTATGCCAACGTCAACCTCTCATCCTGTTGATTCTGATGTTCTTCACTGATCTCATTTTCTTCTTCCTCGATACCTATCTCTGGTACGTCCTTCTGAACACTGTTTTTTCCGTCGCTAGGTCATTCTACATCGGTTCGTCGATCTGGACGCCTTGGAGGAACATTTTTTCTCGTCTCCCTAAGCGTATCTACTCTAAAGTTCTTGCCACCACGGACATGGAGATCAAGTACAAACCAAAGGTCTTGATTTCACAGATTTGGAATGCCGTGGTCATCTCTATGTATCGCGAGCATCTCCTGGCCATTGACCATGTTCAGAAACTACTATATCATCAGGTTCCCTCGGAGCAGGAAGGCAAGCGAACTCTGCGAGCTCCTACTTTCTTCGTCTCTCAAGAAGATCACTCTTTCAAAACCGAGTTCTTCCCCAGCTATAGTGAGGCCGAGCGTCGAATTTCTTTCTTCGCTCAGTCCTTGTCTACTCCTATTCCTGAGCCCCTCCCTGTTGATAATATGCCTACTTTCACCGTCATGATTCCTCATTATGGAGAGAAGATCCTCCTATCCTTGCGCGAAATCATTCGTGAGGATGAGCCTTATTCTCGTGTCACTCTCCTGGAATATTTGAAACAACTTCACCCTCATGAGTGGGATTGTTTCGTCAAGGACACGAAAATCCTTGCTGATGAGACTTCTCAATTCAATGGAGATGCCGATAACAAGGATGAAAAAGATAAGGAAACGGTCAAGAACAAGATTGATGATCTGCCCTTTTACTGCATCGGCTTTAAGTCTTCCGCTCCAGAGTACACCCTACGAACGCGAATCTGGGCATCTCTTCGCTTCCAAACCCTTTATCGAACAATCTCTGGTTTCATGAACTATAGCCGAGCTATCAAGCTTTTGTACCGTGTTGAAAACCCCGAAGTCGTCCAGATGTTTGGTGGCAATACCGACAAGCTGGAGCGAGAACTAGAGCGCATGGCTCGACGCAAATTCAAGATTGTTGTCTCTATGCAGCGATATGCCAAGTTTAAGAAGGAAGAAATGGAAAACGCCGAGTTCCTCCTCCGTGCGTACCCTGATTTACAGATTGCCTACTTGGATGAAGAGCCTGCAGTGGCTGAAGGCGAAGAACCTCGCTTGTATTCCGCACTCATCGATGGTCACTCGGAGATCATGGAGAACGGCATGAGACGACCCAAGTTCAGAATCCAGCTCTCTGGTAACCCTATTCTCGGCGACGGAAAGTCTGATAACCAGAACCACTCTATTATTTTCTATCGTGGCGAATATATCCAACTTATTGACGCCAACCAGGATAATTATCTGGAAGAATGCCTGAAGATTCGAAGTGTTCTTGCCGAGTTCGAGGAGATGAAGACTGACAATGTTTCTCCTTACACCCCCGGTGTCAAGAATGAGGTCACCAATCCTGTTGCTATCCTCGGTGCTCGTGAATACATTTTCTCCGAGAACATCGGTATCCTTGGTGATATTGCTGCTGGAAAGGAACAGACGTTTGGTACACTTTTCGCCCGAACTCTCGCTCAAATTGGTGGTAAACTCCATTACGGCCATCCTGATTTCCTCAACGGCATCTTTATGACGACTCGTGGTGGCGTGTCTAAAGCTCAGAAGGGCTTGCATCTGAACGAAGATATTTATGCTGGTATGAATGCCCTCCTACGTGGTGGTCGCATCAAGCACTGCGAGTACTTCCAGTGTGGCAAGGGTCGTGATCTGGGTTTTGGCTCTATTCTTAACTTCACCACGAAGATCGGAACTGGTATGGGCGAACAAATGTTGTCTCGCGAATACTACTACCTCGGCACCCAGCTGCCCCTGGATCGTTTCCTTTCTTTCTACTACGCCCATCCTGGTTTCCACGTCAACAACATGTTCATCATGCTCTCCATTCAGATGTTCATGATCACATTGGTGAATTTTGGTGCACTTCGACACGAGACCATTCCTTGCGACTATAACAGAGATGTTCCAATCACTGATCCTCTGTTCCCTACTGGATGTGCTAACACTCCCGCTCTGATGGATTGGGTGTACCGTTGTATTCTTTCCATCTTTTTCGTCATGTTTCTTTCATTCATTCCCCTGACTGCCCAGGAATTGATGGAACGTGGTTTTTGGCGAGCTGCTCTCCGTCTTGGCAAGCAATTTGGCTCTCTGTCACTCTTCTTCGAAGTCTTTGTTTGTCAGATCTACGCCAACTCTGTGCAACAGGATCTTTCTTTTGGCGGTGCTCGATACATTGGTACTGGTCGAGGCTTCGCTACAGCTCGTATCCCCTACGGTGTCTTGTATTCAAGATTCGCTGGACCAGCCATTTATTTTGGTGCCCGAGTGCTCATGATGCTGCTCTTTGCTACCCTGACCGTTTGGCAAGCTGCACTGACTTACTTCTGGATTACACTATTTGCTCTCACCATCTCGCCCTTCCTTTACAACCCTCACATGTTCGCATGGAATGACTTCTTCATTGATTACCGCGACTATCTTCGCTGGCTGTCTCGTGGTAACTCCCGAAGCCACTCCTCTTCTTGGATTTCCTACTGTCGTCTGTCCCGTACTCGAATCACTGGCTACAAGCGCAAGACTCTTGGTGATCCTTCTGCCAAAATGTCAGGTGATGTCCCACGCGCGGCTATTGCCAACATCTTCTTCGGTGAGATTCTTGCCCCTCTCTTGTCCGCCGCCGTTACAACCATTCCCTACCTCTACATTAACGCCCAAACTGGTGTTACTGCGGCGAAGAACGAAGGAAAAACCATTAAGGCTACCGACGCGTTGATCCGATTGCTTGTTATTGCGCTCGCTCCCGTTGGTGTAAATGCTGGTGTATTGGCTGCGATGTTTGGCATGGCTTGCTGTATGGGACCTGTCCTCAGCATGTGCTGCAAGAAGTTCGGAAGTGTTCTTGCAGGTATTGCCCACGCGGTTGCCGTCATCATGCTTCTCGTATCTTTTGAGGGCATGTTCTTGCTTGAGGGCTTCAACTTCACCCGGACACTTTCCGGAATGATTGCTGCATGTGCGATCCAACGATTCTTTGTTAAGCTGATCGTATCATTGGCACTCACCAGAGAATTCAAGTCGGACACGTCGAACATTGCTTTCTGGACCGGAAAGTGGTACTCTATGGGCTGGCATTCCGTCTCTCAGCCAGCCCGTGAATTTCTCTGCAAAATCACAGAATTATCCATGTTTGCAGCAGATTTTGTACTGGGACATTGGCTGTTGTTCATGATGACTCCTGTGCTTGTCATTCCCAAGATTGACATGCTCCACTCCATGATGCTGTTCTGGCTTCGACCAAGGTAAAAAAAAAATCCGGCATTGAATCTCAGTAAATAGTTGCTAACCCTGTCACAGCCGACAAATTCGCCCTCCTATTTATTCACTGAAGCAGTCTAAGCTCCGACGCAGACGTGTCATCAGATACTCGATCCTCTACTTCGTTCTCTTTGTCGTGTTCATCGCCCTCATCGTTGGTCCTGCTGTCGCTGGCAAATACGTCCCAAGTTCGTTGACCTCTTCTCTTGAGGATATCGCCGGCTTCCGCTTGATGCAGCCCACTGGTCTCAAGAACGACAACACCAATGGTACTTCTCAGACTGGTACTGGAATGCAGGGTTACAGCGGGGCTGGTCTCACATCTGCGTCTACTTCCGGTTCTTCCGGCAGCACAGCCAAGATCAAGCTCTTTTAACTGAAGGTGTAACATATGTTTTGGTCTCATGGAGGGACTTGTAAAGTTAGAGATGCTGTTTTGTCAATCACTTTGCACCATGATCTCTTCTCCCGTCCATTGATAATGAAGACTTGACCTTCATCATATGGCTACAAATTCGGACAAGGGAAACGTCGTGCTTTTCTGTTTGGTTCTGGTTATGGAAATAAATTGATAAATATGGTTTTGATTCAGCAATGAAAATTTCATGAAGCGGAAAGTTAGATGGCAACGGAGCGAGACATGAGTTGGGCTGACCCTGGCAGAGGGGAGCAATTGAGGCGCCTGTCTATCATTAGCGTCACTTTTTAATGTGTACAATGAGGAATATAGTAGCTTTTTGATGGATGGGGAAAATGATTTATTGTCTTCATTTGCTCGTGGCCTTATGGTCACATATCGTTTCGACATGGGATCTCGTGACATTATTATATTGCCTGTCGAATCGTGGGTTCTTGCTCTGCATCCTTATGCTTGTGGCTAATGCAATTAATGGGCCCATGGATTTCGGACGGCCTGAAATCATGGTGATGTGGTGAATATTTGCGATAAATATCTCTAATTTGTGAATTGCACAACATCCCGAGTAATCCGAGGGGTCTAGAAGTTGCTGGTATGTGGTCGTGCTCAGCCTTTTGGCAATAGGGCTCTCAGGGGATCGCCCCACTAATGATTGGTAACTCAGGGGTTTTGCTGCCCCAGGCCATTTTTTCATCGGTCAAATCAGCAAAATGGCCCCGCCTGCTCAGCCTATCAGGGCCACTAATCAATCAATCCGCGAAGTTGAGGGCACGCGTGGTACCTACGTTAGCGTAAGAGTGTCCTGAGGCCCCTTCCCTCCCATCAAACACCAAACACCGCACACCACCCAAGACACCTTTCAAGCTGAGTTTTGAATACCAGACCCTTGAGGTAACAGCGGTCGCGCCGACAAATAATAAAAATCCTGCACGTGAGTGTTGGGAAGACCAGGGTTTTTTTCTTATTTCTTTTTTTGGCGGTAGCTCGTTGACTTTGATATCGAGTAACCTCGACGAAAACCACGCCAGCACAACGCAACCGCTGTGACTGCAAACGACATGGATGTGGAGGCTCTCCAAGCCCACCTGGGCCAGCTCCTCGACCGGGCTCATGCAAACTTCCAAAAAGTACCTGGATCAGCTGTAGTGACGCGCTATATTCAATCCAGCTACCAAAACGATCCCGTGCGATCCGCCATTGAGCTGGTCCTCCTCCTCTTCTTCATCCGATACCTGATGGCACCGTCATATTCAACTCGAAAGCAAAACTATGTCAAGCTACGCGAGGACGAGATTGATGAATTGATTGACGAGTGGACGCCCGAGCCCTTGGTCGCTGAGCAGACGTCGTTTGAGGTGGCTGAGAGTGATCGTCTTCCTGTTCTGGTTGGGTAAGTGTGTCATGTTCTTTCCTTCTTTCTCTTCTTCTTTTTTTGGGCGGACGATAAGGATTTACTCGATTATCTTGTTAACGCGTTGGAAATGCTGACGGCTGACTTGGATTCGCTTGGTAGACCTACTGGACCGAAAACCAAACTCGCGAACGGTCGCACTGTCACCAACCTCGCTTCGTTCAACTTTTACAACTTTAATGGCAACGAGCAAATCAAGGATAAGGCTATCCAGGTTCTTCGTACCTATGGTGTTGGTCCTTGCGGCCCGCCACAGTTTTATGGTACTCAAGATGTGCATATGAAAACAGAGGCCGATATTGCTGCATACCTGGGTACCGAAGGCTGCATTGTCTACGCGCAGGCTTTTTCCACCATTTCTAGTGTCATTCCTTGCTTCTGCAAGCGTGGCGACGTTATCATTGCTGATCGAGAGGTCAACTACTCCATTCGCAAGGGTCTTGAGATCTCCCGAAGCAATATCCGTTGGTTCAACCACGGTGACATGGACGACTTGGAGCAGGTCATGCAGGTCGTGGTCAAGGAGCAGGCGCAGTCCAAGAGATTGACCCGCCGTTTTGTCGTTACAGAGGGTTTGTTTGAGCTAACTGGCGATGAAACGGATCTACCTAGACTGGTCGAACTCAAGGAAAAGTACAAATTTCGGGTTATTCTTGACGAGACTTGGTCATTTGGAGTCCTTGGTCGCACTGGCCGTGGTATTACAGAGGCCCAGAACGTTGATCCGCAGGCCGTTGACATGATTATCGGTTCGCTTGCTGGTCCCCTCTGCGCTGGTGGAGGTTTCTGCGCCGGTCCCAAGGATGTTGTTGAGCACCAGCGCATTACATCCTCTTCATACACCTTCTCTGCCGCCCTGCCCGCCATGTTAGCTGTTACCGCTAGCGAGACTCTCAACTTGCTTCAGTCGAACCCCGACATTCTGACTCAATGTCGTGAAAACATCAAGGCCATGAAGGCCCAGTTGGATCCCCGAAGCGACTGGGTTGTGTGTACGAGCTCCGCCGAGAACCCTATTCTGTTACTAGTGCTCAAGTCCGATGTCATCAAGTCTCGCAAATTAGATTTGGAAGACCAAGAACGCATCCTACTTGACTGCGTTGAAGAGGTAAGGATTCGCATCCCAAGAAATCAGTACTAAAGAACACTAATGCCAATACTGTACCCAGGCCCTTGCTAATGGTGTCATGATTGCTCGAACCAAGACACGCCCCTTCGCTCATGCCATCAAGCCCAAGGACGGTACCTGGTTCGCACAGCCGTCTATACGGGTGTGCATCACCTCTGCCCTATCAAAGAAGGATATTGAGAAGGCTGGCGTGACGATTCGTCACGCTATCACTAAGGTTATGACGAGGAAGACAAGCAACAAGGCAGTATGAGCGCCCGGAGATATTGTACGGACATATGACTACACATGATAGAAGAGGAATGTCTCATGGTGAGCTATTCTAACCTCTGCTATGTCGTATTCTCGGGGATTATCCATGCGCCCGGCTGCGCGCAACAAAAGGGACTCAGTAGTGCCATAGCCTCATTGGCGAGGAATAACGATCGGCTGTATATATGAACCGGGCTAGGTATAATTGGGATGCTGTAAGAAATCCGATAATGATTAATAAATATATATAACCAAACTAGTTGGTAATTTGATGAGGCCAAGCGGTACATAAGTGCTTGTGACGACGTGTCAGTAAGTGGTTGAGTCTCGGCTTGTGCTCCTGGCAACAAACTCGGAGAACCGGAAGCTTGAGAGAGCCCTGATGTCGAGCCTTGGGCCTAGAGAGATCCACTGGCACATCGTTCTCATGCGTCACGAATACGGTAGTCTGCATGAATGTTGTTGGTATTCGGTAAGCTGCTGGTTGGCCCTACCAAAATGGTGTTCTCCTGCTTATCATTTTGTTACAGAAATATGCATGGCCTCTCCCTCACCAAGGACAATAGGATAAGCAACATATGAAAAATGAGTGGTGATATTCAGGAACATGTGAGAGACATGTTGACAGTGCAGACAATAGTCTAAATGAGGATCTGCTCCTTGCTTTGTGGCTTTTGGGTTTCTGAGCACAAAAGACACCATTGTCTCAGTGCTGGCGCATTCCTCCGACACACCGTCTCCGGGGGATGCATGCGAGAGTCAGCCACGCTCCCGTGCCAAGCCCCAGGCCCGCGCCCGAGCCCCCTTGGGCTTCATTCCAGGGCCGAAGGAGCTTTGCATTCCAACTTCCCCTATTTGTCTGCACTGGGCGAAGGCGGTATGACCGGAACTTTGAGTGGATTTGAGTGTGTGTGACTTGTTTTCCTCCTCCCGGGGTTCTTCTTTGGGCCGCTTTCGTTGCTGTTTTTTGCCCTTGTCTCCCTTGGATGGTGGGGAAACCCATGTTGGTGTTGGTTGCGTTGGCAAAACGAGGCTTGAGATGGCTGGGCCCAGAGATCAGGAGTCGGGGAGGGCTAGAAACGGCCGCAGAAAGACATAAGCAGCAGTTTCTTGCCCTCCTTTATTTACCCATCCCTCCTCTAATCTTATGCATTCGTCCTGCTCTGTTTCTTCACCTTCGTTGTCTCTCTGTTTGCATCCGCCCGACGGTCCCTAAAACCTCGTATTTTACTCTCCTTTAGTCTTTCTTTATTGTCCTGCACCTCAATTGACCTATCTCACTTCCAATCGGACTCTAGATTCGCGTATTCTATTTACGCCCCTCCCATATTCATTCTCTTTGGTGCGTAACTTGCGAAACGTTCCTCGCTTAAACACTCCACGCCAGGACAATCCTTGAGAAAGGCAAGAAGCGGGCAATTCTTGATCTGCTCTTATTCTCCTATCATTTTTTTTTAGTTTACCGACATCATGACTATTACGAAGACTTTCGTGTCACTTCTGGGCCTGGTTGCCGTTAGCACCGCTCTGCCTGCTGGTATGTTTAAATCCATTCTATACCAACATATCTGGGAACCAAGACACTGATTTTATTCTGCTACGATAGCTATTCCAAGCCAAGAACTCCAGGAACGTCAAAAGTATGTCTAATTTCTGAGTGGTTTATTTTAGTGTTTGCTGGTCATCATGCTAATGAAAAATGCAGCGGTGCCTTCACAACTACCATTACACTTTATCAATACGGTACTCCCACCTCCGCCACGGCTAATGGATATGATGTTGCCTCAGAAACAAATACTGCCGCTACTGCTGGTTCCACTGGAAGTGATAGCCCGGCTGAAGAGGTTGGCTCTGGGTTCAATGACAACGACACAAATTTGCCCGGTATTTCTTATGCTCCTTACCGTGCCGACCATGAATGCAAGACGGCAGACCAAATCAATTCCGACTTTGACCACCTTGATGGGTCCTATTCTACGGTTCGCATTTATGGTACTGACTGCGACCAAGTTGCGCTTGTTCACAACGCAGCGAAGAAGATTGGTGTGAAGCTCATGCTTGGCATTTGGGACATCAACGCTGTTCAGTCCGAGGCTGACAAGATCATCGCTGGTGTCAATGATGATTGGGATTGGATTAGCACTGTTAGCGTTGGTAACGAGCTTGTCAACAGTGGTCAGGCCACTCCTGCCGCTGTCATTTCTGCTGTTAAGCAAGCCCGGGTCATCCTACGAAAGGCCGGCTACACTGGCCCTGTTGTCACCGTTGATACCTTCAACGCCATGACAGCCCACCCCGAACTCTGTGAGGCCTCAGATTATTGTGCTATTAACGCCCATGCTTTCTTCGACAATACTATTACTGCGGACCAGGCTGGTTCTTGGCTCCAGAAGACTGTCGAGAGTGTCAAGGCCGCTTGCCCCAAGGACAAGAAGGTTGTCGTCACCGAGTCTGGATGGCCCATGAATGGTCTAACCAATGGCGCTGCTATCCCTGGCCTCAGTGAGCAGGCATCGGCCATAAAGTCCATTAAGAATGCATTCGCCAAGAGTATTGGGGATGTTGTTCTTTTCTCAGCTTGCAACGACGCCTGGAAGGCACCTGGTGAATACGAGGTTGAACAATCCTGGGGCATAGGCGGTTACGCGCCCAATTGAGGCGTGTAAGCCAAAGGCGACAGTGTTGGGTTTGGGTGACTTGATGGTCAATTCGTTTAAGAGTTACTGACCCCCGATACATTCGTTCACGAGAACCAAAGGTAGCTATTCGCGAGGACTGATCGTTTTCTTTCAAAACCATCACCCATATTTTTGCGTCATACCTGGGCAGGCCTCAAGACTACTGGACTGGTATGGTTTGAGCACGCTCATTTAGCATCAAAGTTCTATGATGCAAAACAAAGTTCATGTTTTGGAAAATGTTGGAGGGAGTGTGCGGAGGGAGTCGACGGTGTGGTGAAGGCTACGGCCGCCTGTGTACGATTAAGACCTGAAGCAAAGGGACCAAGGAGACGCATGCTAGTTCATCTGACGTGAAAAGGATGAATGTGAAGGTGGTGAACAAAAATAAGCGAATTGAGAAGGATAGAAAATAAAATAGAAGGAGATGACTACCTCGATATGTTGAGCTGAACCGTAAAATCTTGTCTGTCCTCCGAAAGTGACTAGTCTAGTCTACCCTCCAGCACGTAAGGCCCAGAGGAATACATGTTCTCTCAAAAGGTGTAGTCAGTGTGCATCGTGCAGAAAGGCTGTACCACTGTCTCTAACTAATAAGACAAATACTACACATCTTGGAGTTTTTTTTAGGTGTCAAATATGGCTCGGCTTGGGTTTGACTAGATTTTGGCTCATTAGAGGCCATAACATAAAATAAGATACATGCCATCATATTATGCGTCCCTCATTGAAGATAAGCTACAAAACGAAACCTGTTCCCGCCATAGCCCGTTAAAAAGGGGATTAGCGGCTATCGTGGTCGATCTTGTAAACTAGATGTGTGCCTATATGTATACGCAAAGCTCCGTGCCGGGAAAAAATAGGCATGTTTGCGATTGGTAACGCCGAAAAACATGAAAATTTGGGAAGATAAAAAACAAACCAGAGAGCAAAGTGAAATACCATCCGCAGCATAGTCAGGAGTATCAAGACGAGAAGAACGAGACTAAAGGAAGGCTCTTGGTCCAAAAATACATGACCGTGCCAAGCAGGTCCCAAAAAAGAAATGGCACACCATAAAAGGAAATGAAGTGCTGGGGACAGAACAAGCTGGGATAGACTAACCTTCGATCTACACCAGAACTGATTGGAAATTTATGTCAACCCTCTTTGGGTGTGCCATTTTTCTGGGGCTTGCTTGCTTGTTTCGATGTGGCATACTGAGTTGGCAGACAAAGCTTTGTTCTTAGACAATAGAATAAAAGCGGAATCGCCGATTCTAGTGTTGCGGGATAGATGGGTTTGTTTACTCAACAAAAAGCATCGTGAGGAGCGTAACACGCGAAGAGATCATCTATAAAGTTGTCCAGTTCGATAACTCGAAACCGATCGCCCCAAGGCTCAGCCCAAGCACGATTAGTCCAAGCTCCCGAAAGGCTCGATTTCCACGAGACGACTTCGATATTCCAGCCCATTTTCAGGGCACGATCAGCATAGCTGAAGAAGCCATCGGAAAACTTAGCCGGCCGGGCATCGCCTGTAGCCAGCACCAGTGTTCCAGGCGCATCAAAGTATCGCATGACTGACTCACCAATGCGAGTTTGAAGTGTTTCATCAACCATATCCTCGACGTAACGGTTATGAACAGACGGCCCACGCGTTTCTTCAGGACCCTGATCACCCTCTCGTCGACGGTATCGGAGGTCAACCCGATAACCTAAATCGCGGAGATCCTGAATGTAGATAGGCTCCGGTCGATTTGGGAGCATGGAGCAACCCGCATTAAGCACTTTGGTGTCGCGGCCGCGAACGAGGAGTTCGTGAAAGAAGGACAAGTTCATCGATGGAAGTGGTGTAAATCTCACCGAGTCGGGAAGTGAATACCTAGCCCGCAGGGCCTTTTGGAAGCTGATGGATATGTTGGACATATCTAAGAAGATATGGACTCCATTCGCCTCCAAGCTGGGGTTTTCAAGTCTAAGCAGTTTGTCGGTGACACGCTCCGGGACAAGTTTATGGACCAGACTATTGTGCTTGGCCTTTTCAGCAAGTACCGTGTCAAAAATGGGCGTGATCGGACCATGCTTATAGAATTGGTATGAGATAATGGGGTATAATTGATGGCTTGATTTTGATGGTGTCGCAATCAATTGTTGCGTGGTGGCCGTGACAGTCTCGACAGACCTGAGAGATCTAGTTTTTGATTTCTTCTTGACAAAGCTAACCAAGGGGGGGAGTTCTTTGCCGTTGGAGCTTGAAGGGCTCGAGAGTGGTGTGGAGTATTGTGAATTAAATCCTAATTCAGATTCCGAGGCAGAGCCGGTATCAGAACTCACACTATGGTGCGATTCGAGACCGGAGGATACCTCATGTGCCTTTCGGGTCGGGTGAGTGTTCGGGATGGCCTGGGGCGTTTGAGGTCGCTTGAGAATCTTGACTTTCGTCACTTTTCCCATGAAGTGATGCACGGTAGGCGGCGAAGGGGTTACCGGGGCAGAAGCGGCCAGTCTATCG
Organism: Calonectria crousiana; assembly: GCA_013406985.1. Classification (NCBI taxonomy): domain Eukaryota; kingdom Fungi; phylum Ascomycota; class Sordariomycetes; order Hypocreales; family Nectriaceae; genus Calonectria; species Calonectria crousiana. Next base: position 978,327 of record VTGD01000001.1, on the reverse strand, counting down.
AAAAGCTTGGAGAAATCACCAAGAGTCACTGGGTTGTCCGATCTTCCACTCCTGTGGGAGATGGGTGGAGTCATGAAGCCGGGGGGGCTTGAGGATGTGGACCCCTTTTTAGAAGGAGCTGACAGTAGCGAAGAGAGAGACTGAACCTTGGCAAAGTCGCCGAGTTTCCGAGAATCGGATCGTGTGCCATCACCGCCGAAGGAAGAGGAACGTTGAAGTAATAGCTGAGCAGATTCGAGTGCCATGATGAATAATTGAGTCTTCTATAGACATAGGTGCGAGTGAACTTGGTTGAATGAACAAATACCTCTGTGGTATTTTTCTTTGAAGACGTTCGTTTATCTGAGCGATAAAGGATGCCCAAAAAATGGGGGCAGTTTGACGGAGCGTCTCAGGCAGTAGCCAGACTCAGGCAGTGTGTCCAGACCGGCAGCTTGATGGATCCAAACTGGCGGTGTCTAGAACCGTTGGAGTCGTTTTGGCGGGGCTAGGGAAGCTCGGAACGGGGCCGAGCCAAATCGAAGCCAACAGTGTGAAATAGAAAAGAAAAGGAAAACCGAACGAAAAAGAGACAATTATTGACGAAATCAATACAGTAGAGTATCAGTAGTAGCAGGAGCTGCTCGAAGTTCAACAGTGAATTGCGTGATATCGGTTGAAAATATGATTGAAATAGATCGCTGTGGCAGCCTCGTGAGAGGGGGAATGAAGGTGGCGATATGCATACACGTGATATTGGCAGAAGCAAGTTCTGAGGTTAGATGGACAGTGGATGGAGGCGGGAGATAGAACCAGGACAACAAGAAGAACGGAATTAAAAGATGAGTGTGAAAGCGTGCATCTGAGGGAGATAAAAGAGAGAGAGCAGAGGTAGAGAAACGAGGAATCATGAGTCAAGTTGCCGATGTGAATTGGTACATGGAAGCGCCCAGACAGGCCTCTTTCATGGTGCCAGGCCCAACCTCAGCGCCTTGGTGGCGAATGACACATGTGCTGGAGCGTTTCTGTGGACCGCTTGGCCAATGGGACATGCCGTTTCAGCCACCAGACCTTTTACGCGACCGTCGACCTGGCCAACACACAAGAGGTCTCCACTGAAACACGCTAAAGGCCCACTGAAAAGCGCCTCTTTTCATGTCGGCGGCCCGCCCGCTCACAAGGAAAGTGGTCGGCCTCCAGAAAGCGGGGTTCTGTGGCTTGGCGAGCTGCTCCTGAGCCGCGCCACGTTTGCATCACTCCTCGAAGTTATCACCACCTCCGCAGTTATATGATGACATTCAAAGTAGAAATTTCAGCCCACTGGGAATTCATGATAATCAGATTCCTATAAAGAATATTTTTCTATTCGGTCCTAATTTAGCTAATACCACAACGGTACTAAATAGTCCAAGCTTATTTCTCAAGGTGGTTGGGCTGATCCAGTGAAAAAGAACACAGTTCATACTATTTGGTGTTTAATACATCACAGTACGTCCTGTCACTCACCACCAATACAAGAGGATACCATCAGACTTCTTTGATTAAATCTTGCCGAATTTAGGTTGACTCCTATTTCCGAATTGCACGTCATTGTCCATCGCCTACAAATGCCTCGAGGGCTCTCACTACACTGAGGTTGGAGAACCCATCTAACTGGAATTTGAGAAAACGCGATGTCAACTTGTGGCATACGCAATAACCTACACTACACCTCTAGGACCTAGTCATTACGGTGTCATCTTAGGAAAGCTGCGTTGGAGTAGTTTTGATGCAAGTGCTTTGGAAGTGTGAGATGAAATGGACACCTCCATTCTATAAAAATATAGAGCCTCTCCATTATTTCACCGCCTTATTTCTAGGCTTGCCCTCGAGGACTCCAGGCTAGGTCGTACAGAGCTACTTGAGCTTCTTCTCCGTCGTGCCCTCTGCTCCCCCGGGTCAGTGGGGTTCAAACCCGTGGACTTGGCAAACATATTCAACACATCAGTGAGGGAAATGACACCACTCAATCTTCCTGACAAACGTGCTCCTGCTAGGGCTGAGGCAGGGACAGCGGTGATAGGGCCGGCTGATGGCGTCACAGGCGAGGGAGGTACAATTGGTGCAGTAGCTGCAATAGTTCCTGCAGTAGAAAGATTGGTTTGAACTGGGGGAACTATGGTTGTGAAGCCTTGTGGCCCCATTAAAGGTGTGGCGGGAGTAGAAGGAGAAGGAGAGGCAGATTCCACTACCCACATGCGATGTGATCGTGTAGCAACAAGCTTAGCCACGGTGTGGGCGAGGGTAGAGTATGGGTTTACGTAGAAAACGGGGAAAACATCTCGCCCTTTTTCTACACCGCGTTCATTGAGTATGACTGAGATGAAGTGCATGCATGATTGGCCAAGCAAATGTGCGTTCGAGCTGCTTGTAAGATGCCGAACATCCTTGGTGGAAATGTTGCCCACAACGTTCAGACCATTATCGACAACAGCGACACTGGTGAGTCCCTCGTTGTGCATGAGTGTCAAAGCCTCCGAAAGAGGTGTATCAGAGCTATTGTAGTGGTTAGCAAAATGAGATGTTGGCGAATGGTACCGAAGCATACTTGACAGAGACGATTTCCTTAGTCCCAATGCCTAAATCCCGGAGGATTACCGGGTAGAGCCGCTCGATGGTGGGAAAGTTGACACCCTCATTCCAGAAGAACTCAACAAGCCGAAGCTGACTCGCTATACCAACGACTTCCCCAGCTGGTGCTGTTACCAAAAGTCTGTGGATTCCACTGCCTAATACTTGAACCGCTTGTGAAAGATCTTCGGTGGATGGCAGATTTACTAATGATTCTTTGCGGAAGAGGGGAATGACATCGCGTAGAGGGATTTGAGTCCCCTGCTGAGCCTTGGCCAGAATTCCATTGAACATATCAATCTGATCTTCTTCTGGCTTGGCCAGTCCAACAACAACGAGGAGGTAGACATTGAGATCGGTGAAATCGAAGGTGGAGATTGCGACCTGAGTATCAGGATCGTCGCGGATGAGAATGACATTGGTAGGGCTTTTCAAGAGCAGCTATGTGCAAGAGTCTCAGAGTTAGCATCCTCATTTCTATGTAAAACTTCATGGTTTTTGAATATTATATTTCGGAACGGTGTAGCCTGGGAAGTGGCTTACCCTGGTTGCATCTTCAATGCTGCTGTCAAGCTCTACCCACTTAACGTCCTCTGGAGACACGAGTTCGCCGATGGTGACATCGCGCCAATCTCGGCCAGCAAACCGGGGGTTTCCATGCTTGTTAGCTGCAGGTGGGTGGTTCAAGAGCTCCTGGAGGGCGGCTTGGGTGAATGACGGGTGTCGTTGGGAACGCGGGGACGACGGCGCATTGCGCAGGCCCTCGACGAAGCTCTGACGATGGGCTGACTTTGTAGCGGTGGAAATGGGAGTGGAACCGGCGGAGATGGACACGGAGGGTGATCTTTGATTGAGGGTAGGTGGTTTTTGTGAACTGGAGGAATTGGAAATTGCGCTGGCGAGGCTTGTCGAACTTGTGGCGCGAGTATCTTTCAGTTCGCGAGAGGCGGAGCTCTGGGAAGGCTCCATGATGATCGATGGCAACTTGACGACCCCGCGTTTGTCGGCAGTGCGGGATGAATTGGGTTTTACTGGTCGAAGCGCCAGAAGGATTCGACGAAAGATGAACAATAAAATTGAAGGTAGGGGAGAAGCCTGAGGGAAACCCGCGAATTGGTTGCACTTGATTATGGGCGCGAGGAGTGATGGAATGGAGGAAGTGAGTGAGGTGCAGGGGAGATGTAGAGGGCGAGAGACGAGAAGTAGGATAGTATTGTCGTCTGATACTCACGTCTAATCGAGCGACGCCGAGAGAATTGGAAAGAGCCAGAACAAGTCACAAGACAAGTCGTCAAGAGGAACCTGGAAGATGGAAGAAGAATGACCGTGCTGGATGGTGGAACAAGCGATCTGATGACGGGACGGCTGAGCGAGTGAGGGGCGCGAGAGCACGAGGTACAAGACCGAGGGGTGTGGTAACTGGGAGACACGGGAGGCGGCTGGCGACGATGACATAACTCCAGCGCACCTCAATTGGCTAGCGCCAGAGGCTTGCAGCCCGGTACTTCGTTGACTGCCTGCGATGCACCATGACGACATGTACTCAGAGGCCATTGCAGCATACTCGCGACAGTGTCACATCCAGCTATGCCGGGACAGGGAAGTGATTAGCTCGACTTGGTATCATGGCTTCGGCTGGTCCTTGACCAGACCTCAAGAGACGCAACATTAAATCCATAGGGCCCCTCACCTCAGTGGAGCAACCCCCGCGATTGGTTCCCTGTCTGGCATCTGCCACGGGGAAGAAGAATGGAGTGACATACTGTCCTTGCGCTGCTGTTGTCATCGCTATCTCCTTGACGGCTGTAAGGTAGCCACTTAGGTGCCACAATATTCGTAGCCAATTAAAGTGCAATAAATGTTGGTTACTCCAATCATCTCAGCCTCTGGCTAGCTTATGCGAGCCAAGTACATGGATGTTGCTTTGGAGCAGTCAAGGAGATGGCTGGTGCCGTGGTACCACAGTGTGTAAGTTCTATCAAGAAAATCCGTACATCTTCTCAAGCCGGCTAAAACTCCACTGAGGCCATCGGCAAGGAAGCCACACAGTTGTGTCAAGGAGAGCAAGGTGTACATCTCTCATCAGATCTATTGGGTGATGATGAACGTCAATTTAGTACCAGTGGCAATTCTGTGTCGATCAAGAATAATACTGTATCTGTCAATATCATCACCAATTCTCTACTAAAAATCATTGCATGATGCCTTACTGCCAGAACTGTTTATTGTTATCCCAGGACAGTGTGGGGCAAGGTACAAATTCAAATTTTCGCGCGCTCAAGTAGAGAATCTGCAGCACCTGGAGTGAGGCTGAAGCGTGTTGATCATTTTCTAATACGAGCTCCTTGGTTAATTCTATTACCTATACAAGGAACATTACTGAGGTCAACCAAGTGGAATTGAGGCATGCTGCCATCGACACCCAACGCGTGTTGTACAGCTGCTGAGAGGCATGTCCGCCTCCGTTAAACATCCGATATCAGACTGGCTACTCAAAATGGGGGCACTCTCATAATCCTCAAATGATGCCTTGCAACCGCTCATATCAAGTCAGTGAGTTGCAACTGACTCATAGATTCGAGAGCAAGGGTTGACTCCAGCAGGAAGCTGGTGAGTAATGTCGCACAAATCGAGACGGGCTAATCATTCATGGATCAAGGGCAATGTGCTAGATTCAATCAAGAGCTGATTTTAAGTTTATTGATGAAAAATCAACATACTGAGATAATGGTGACTCCCAGGTGGACAGCGGATTACCCTTCCTTCACTATAAGTCTAATCGACCGCCGTGACAAGGGCACATTCATCCTTGAGATGGAGAACGAACGACGATATCTCCGTAAAATAAGAAAGAGTGTCTAAAATTTGCCAACCGATCAATCTTTGTGCTACCTATGGGTATCGCAATTATGATAGCCCCCAATCCGGCTGGCATGTTGCATTGCGGCTTGTTTACTCCTACACTCTGGTTTTCCTCTTTTAATGGCCTGTCAAGCCTTTTTCTTGGCACCAGGACAATTTGACAGAAGGCGATTGTGGCTAAGTCCCGGAGAAAATGGATGACGCAGTTAAAGTCACAAATATAGTAGTTGCTACTATTTAGTCTGGTCGAATGATACTTTTTTTCTTCTATTTAACTAAACTAGAGAGAGCCCCTTTTTGGAGTTGAAAGAAGGCCATGTGATAGCCTTGATCTCGCTTCCTACCGTCATCACACCGGGCACCTAAACGGTGCCTCAAGCCTCGATGACTGTAATCCCTTGATGATGAATTCGATGCTCCAACAGCAATCGATTTTTATTTATTTATTATTATTATTTATATATATATATTGCAGAGCTGAATGGTTTCTGAACCTTGTTAGGTTGAAAACCGTCCCCATCTTTACGTTCGTTCCCAATTCGATACTTCTCAATACAGGCAAGAGTGCCAATATACATTTTTTATTTGTCGACATCTAGCAGATGATTTTGGTACGCATGATTTACAGGGGGAAACCTCCAATATCTTCCATCCATGCCATATTCAAGTATGAACTAGAAGAAGGCGGTGCAGTATCCATCTCGCCAATAATGGAAGTTGTGGTCCGGGAAATCCAGACTCACTTCGGTCATGTTTTCATTCATCGACGCATCGTTAGCATATAGCAGCCTATAGTTCTATATCTAAGTCGCTACGCACTATAGGCAGGCATTATAGAAAAAATGTAAGAAGGCAATCAGAGTTTTGTATTGCCACAACCCTTCAACAAGAACCAGCTTCGGCATTCTACAAGAAAAATAGGATACTAACCATAAATTCATGCCAGTCACCCGGGCACGATAAAAAGCCATGATGGGCGATATAACTATGGCTTCGGTCATATTATTCAGTTCATTATTTCACTAACCAGTGATAACATGAAGCCCTTCTCTTCTCCCGTTCACCATCCCCACATGCTGCTCACCTCAGCATCTGGATTTTGTGTTGTGATTTACCAGGGATTCAATTGGTTTACCTGGTGTTACGCTAACGGCCTTGTCGGACAAGCAAGTCCGACACTCGTTCAATTACCTACCGCATTGCTCCTTTTATTTATTCCGGACAGCAAACCCCGCCAAGGGCTGTCTGTCCACTTTTGTTTGGGCGATTCTTTTGGCTGGCAATCAAGGAATTGATTCCTAAGCTTTTCATAACAAGTGAACCGGCCTTGGGCCCGAGCCATTACCGAGTTTGGCCGAAACCCTGTGTCTGTGACAGAGCCACCCAGCTAGTGCACATCAACATCTATGCGAACACCGGTTTTTTCAACCTCGAAGTTTATCCTTCAATTGTATTGTACAAATGGACCAACAGAAATATGCAGGGACGCAATATGCGTCTTCCCGACATCCCCCTTTGCCACTCAGGTATTATTTAGCCCGCATGCCATTTAAACTATTCTACAGAAGCATGCGCCGAGGATCCTCGATGTACTCCTTTACCTTCACCAAGAATTGCACAGCTTCTCTACCATCCAACAAACGGTGGTCATAAGTGAGAGCCAGGTACATCATCGGGCGAATCTCGATCTTGCCGTTGACGGCGACAGGGCGGTCTTTGATGGCATGGAGGCCAAGGACAGCACTCTGGGGAAGGTTGATGATGGGAGTTCCCATGAGAGAGCCGAAGACGCCGCCGTTGCTGATGGTGAAGGTACCACCAGCCATATCCTCGATAGTCAGCTTTCCATCGCGTGCCTATGGAACAGAGTTAGTCAATCCGTAGACATTGATCGTAGTGCATTAACCCCACCTTCTTGCCCATGTCAGCAATGGACTTCTCAATGCCAATCATATCCATGGACTCAGCATTTCGCACAACAGGAGTAACAAGACCCTTCTCAGTAGCTACGGCAACACTGATATCGACATAATCTCGGTAAACAATGGTATCGCCACCGTTGGGTCCCTCAATAGAAGCGTTGACGGCGGGCAAGTCACGCATGGCAAGAACACAGGCGCGGGAGAATGCACTCATAAAACCAAGCTTGACACTTGTCTTTTTGAGGACACCATCTTTGTATAGCTTGCGGAAGTCCATTAGGTTGGACATGTCGACCTCGTTGAAAGTTGTCAGGGAAGCAGCGGTGTTCTGGGATTGCTTGAGACGCTCAGCAATTCGGAGGCGCATGCGATTCATCTTGACCTAAACAAAGAGTTAGCATCTTAATGACAATTTTAAAAAGCCCGATGCTATGCCGTACCCGACGTTCCTCGCGGCCGCCCAGGGCAGAGCCGTTGTTGACGGAAGGCGATGGGGTCTCCTTCTTGCTCTTTCGGGGAGCATCGGGCTTGCTAGGCGCAGGCGTGGCTTCCTTCTTAGGTTCGGGTGCGATTTCGGGTTTGGGTTCTTCTTTCGTGGGCTCGGGGGTGGCGGACTCAGTCTTGAGTGACTCGGTAGCTGGTGCTTCCTTCTTGCCTTCAGCAGGAGCGCCACCGAGCTCTATGCGGACGAGATCCTGGCCAACCACGACAGTATCCTCCTCAGAGACGAGGAATTCCTTGATGGTACCAGCTTCGGTGGCGTTGACAGCGACATCAATCTACTCATGAGTCAGAAAATCCGGTGGTTGCGGGTGAAGTCATTATGTCATCTCTATCATAACCGAGGTTGGTTCGTTTTACCTTGTCCGTCTCAATTGTAGCAATCTCCTCATCCACCTCGACATAGTCGCCGATGGCCTTGTTGAACTGCTTGAGAGTTCCCTCCGAGATGGACTCCGCCATCTGAGGAACTTTGATGATGCTATCTGCATATGTGCGGACACTCTGCATCATCGCAGGAAGCATGACCAGAGGGTGGCGCTGATGGGGACGTAGTGTGCGCGTCGGCACCATGCGAACCGCGGTGGCTAATCTTCGCGACAGCATCTTGTCCTGTAGAAGAGGGGCTCGAGGGGGGAGGGGGTTGTGGATAGAGAAGTAAAGACAATGAGGAATTGGAGTGCGAGAGGGAAAGCGGAAAAGAAAACAGCGGAGGAAGACTTGTATGAACAGTGCGGGTACTCCGGCACAAGATGCCCGGCTGCGAGAAACCTGGCTGGTCCAGTGACTTGAGGCGCTGTGATGGCATAAATCAGTTGCCACCGCCGCATGACCAGTGACGAACAAATTGGGGGTTTTTTTCTAGTCATTGATGGGAATATGTTTTTGATATAATTGCTTTCAAACTCATCTGGTACATTTATTATGTCTCAATCAGAGCCATAATGTGCGCGAAGCAATCATCAATCACGTACGAGGTACTTCGGGAGGAAGCTCGCGCACGGCTAACACAATTACTGTTTCGGGGAAACCAACACTGGAGTGACCCGCTTGTTCTTGTTGCTCCCGGTTTGGGCAGGGTTAGAAAAATTTACGACTACTCTGTAGTCTGTACCTCAATGGTCATCCTCAATTTATCGGAACATTACTTTCTCCAGCTTCATTCTCCTGTATGAAATTTGGAAGCACGACATAGCCATGAGGGAGAAATCAGTACAAGCCTTATATTTGGCGTTCCTTCCGGACACCAGAAATCCCAATAATATTTTTCGTAGGTAAGTATGAAGTAGTTTCATCTATTCTAATAATCATGGTTATGCATTTCGACTCTTCGCATCTCCTTTTTTGCTCATTGTACCGTGTGTCATTTTTCCACCACCTACCAAAGGCCGCAATTTCGTGATCAACGAGTCCTATTCAAACCTAATGAAATAGCGGTAGAAATTAACAGCCTGGTGGCATATTCTGGGCCGTGCCGATTTTGCTTGCTGGGATGTAGAGAAAGACGGGCTTCTGCTAGACAAAGATTCCATTTACCCTTAAAAACCTAACGCGTGTGCTTTTTTTTTTCTCTTTCAGGTTGGCTGAGTCGCCTGGCTACTGGGTACCACCCCACCAAGTTTACAGCAGACCCCCTCCCCCACCGTCCATATTCTTAACCCTCTCCCTCCAACTGGAAGCCTGAATTCTTCGTCCGCAAAACGAAGCCCAAGCCCGCTCGTTGCTTGCTTGTTTGCTTCGGTTTCGCGATCTCGGCGGCCTCCTCCCTTCGCTCCCGCCTTCTCCTGCCTGACCCGCCATTCTCCTCCGCAAGTCGTCTGCTGGTGGACTGCACCACCAGCATCCACCTCCCACAGCCATGTCGATGCTACCGCCAGAAGTCCACGCAGAGCTGACCCAGCTCCTGCAGGCTCTGCAGTCTCCTGAAAACAGCACTCGATCTCAGGCCGAGGAGCATTTGCAGAGCAACTGGACAACAACCCGTCCCGAGGTCCTGTTGATGGGCCTTGCGGAACAGATCGGTGCTGCCAGCGACACCGCGGTTCGTTCCTCTCGTCCCTCACTTCGACAGCACAACATTTCCAACTTTAGCGATGTCGGTACTAATGCCTTTTCTTCATACAGACCCGTTCGTTCGCTGCCGTCATCTTCCGCCGAATCGCTTCCAAGACCAGAAAAGTCGAGTCAGGCGAAAATCTCGATCTCTTCTACTCCCTCGCCAAAGATCAGGCCGCTGCTATTCGCCAAAAACTTCTCGAGACCCTTGCTAGTGAATCCGAGCGGCTGGTTCGCAACAAGATTAGCGATGCTGTCGCCGAGGTAGCTCGCCAATATACTGAAAACGGTTCGTCCACCATCTCGACTGTTATGCTGGCACAATGCTAGTATCGTCGTTCCCCGCTGGCTCCCCACCATTAGTACTAACCACTGCCTTTTTTTCTTCAACAGGTGATTCTTGGCCTGAATTGCTTGGTGCTCTTTTTCAGCTCAGCCAAGCCCCTGAAGCCGAGAAGCGAGAAAATGCTTTTCGAGTGTTCGCCACTACCCCATCCATCATCGAAAAGCAGCATGAGGAGGCAGTCTTGCAAGCCTTCCAGAAGGGTTTCAAAGATGAGGCGGTTATGGTACAGCTCATTTGCACCAATATGGCCTTCAGGGCTTTCAATGCTAATCATGATGATAGGTGCGCCTTGCCGCGATGGAAGCTTTTGCCTCCTTCTTCCGAACGATCAGCAAGAAAGGCCAGTCGAAGTATTACGCCCTGATTCCTGACGTACTCAACATCCTTCCCCCTATCAAGGAATCGCAAGACTCGGACGACCTCAGCAAAGCCCTTGTAGCTCTCATCGACCTTGCCGAATCGGCTCCCAAGATGTTCAAGCCGCTTTTCCACAACCTAGTTCAGTTTAGTATTGGAGTTATCCAGGACAAAGAGCTAGACAACATTTGCCGTCAAAACGCTCTCGAACTCATGGCTACATTTGCCGACTACGCCCCTTCTCTTTGCCGCAAGGATCCTTCATATACGAATGATATGATTACCCAGTGTCTGAGCCTGATGACCGACCTTGGCGAGGATGATGACGATGCCGCCGAATGGTTGGCCTCGGACGACGTGAGTTCTAGTCTCGGCAGTATCCTCGAACATTGTGCTGACCAGTGTCCCCACAGCTTGATCAAGATGAAAGCGATCAGAACCATGTTGCTGGTGAGCAGACTATGGACCGACTCGCGAACAAACTCGGTGGCCAAACAATTCTTGCTCCCACCTTCAACTGGTTGCCCCGTATGATGACATCGATGGCTTGGAGAGACAGGCATGCTGCACTGATGGCCATCTCTGCCATCTCTGAGGGCTGCAGAGAGCTCATGATTGGTGAGCTGAGCCAGGTTCTAGATTTGGTTGGTCCTGCTCTTCGTGACCCTCATCCCCGTGTGCGATGGGCTGGATGCAATGCTCTTGGCCAAATGAGCACCGACTTTGCTCCCAAAATGCAGACAGACTACTATGACCGAGTTCTACGCTCCATCATACCCGTTCTTGACTCGCCTGAGGGTCGTGTTAAGTCACACGCCGCCGCTGCACTGGTCAACTTCTGCGAGGAGGCCGAGAAGCAAATATTGGAACCCTATTTGGATGATTTGCTGTCGCACCTTTTCCAACTCCTCCAACACGAGAAGCGATATGTTCAAGAGCAAGCCTTGTCGACTATTGCCACCATCGCCGATGCCGCCGAAGCCGCCTTTTCCAAGTATTATGATACACTCATGCCCCTTCTGGTTAACGTTCTCCAAAACCAGAGCGAGAAGGAGTATCGCCTTCTGCGTGCCAAGGCAATGGAGTGCGCCACTCTTATCGCCTTAGCCGTAGGGAAAGACCGACTTGGTCAAGACGCTATGACTCTCGTCAATCTTTTGGCCAACATTCAAACCAGCATCACCGACGCGGATGACCCTCAAGCCCAATATCTCATGCATTGCTGGGGACGTATGTGTCGAGTACTTGGTTCAGACTTCCTTCCCTTCCTCCACAACGTCATGCCTCCCTTGCTGGAGCTTGCCATGGCAAAAGCCGACATTCAGCTGCTCGACGATGATGACCAGGTAGAGCAGATGCAGAATGAAGAGGGATGGGAGCTGGTTCCGCTCAAAGGCAAGATGATTGGTATCCGCACTAGCACCATGGACGACAAACACATGGCTATTGAACTTCTTGTCGTCTACGCGCAGGTTCTGGAGGGCTCATTCGCTCCATACGTTGCTGAGATTATGGAAAAGATTGCCCTTCCAGGTTTGGCCTTTTTTTTCCACGATCCCGTCCGTTATATTTCAGCCAAACTCGTCCCCCAGCTACTAAGCTCGTATAAGAAAGCCTACGGTCCCCAGTCAAACGAGCTTGCTGGTCTTTGGACTGCTACAGTTGACAAGCTCCTGGAAGTCCTCACTGCAGAGCCTGCCATTGATACATTGGCGGAAATGTACCAGTGCTTTTATGAATCGGTTGAGGTCGTTGGTAAAGGGTGTCTCACAGCCGATCACCTCAGCCGCTTTATTGACTCTGTTCACTCGGCAATCGAGGACTATAAGGATCGCGTTGCCCAGCGTGCCGAGGACAAGGAGGGCGCTACTGCAGACGATGTCGAAGACGAGGCTGAAGAGACTTTGATGGCGATTGAAGACGATCAAACTTTGTTATCAGACATGAACAAAGCATTCCATGCCATCTTCAAGAACCACGGGGCTACATTTCTCCCTGCATGGGAACGGCTCATGTCGACATATGAAGGATTCCTTGCTTCAGGCGATCCTACCCAGCGACAATGGGGACTATGCATCATGGACGATGTATTGGAGTATTGTGGCCCTGAGAGCACTCGATACGCCAACTATATCACCCAACCGCTTATTGATGGATGCCGAGATGGCTCTCCCGCAATCCGGCAGGCCGCTGCATACGGTATTGGTGTTGCTGCACACCGAGGCGGCGCTCCCTGGGCTCAGTTCTTGGGCGGCTCAATTCCGTTCCTTTTCCAGGTCACCCAAGTGCCAGATGCTCGTAATGAGGATAACGTTTACGCAACTGAGAACGCTTGCGCAGCCATTGCTAAGATCCTTCACTACAACGCTAGCACGGTTGGAGATGTGCAAGCTGTGATTACCCAGTGGGTAGAAACTCTCCCCGTCACCAACGACGAGGAAGCAGCCCCATATGCTTACGCATACCTAGCTGAGCTCATTGACCAGTAAGTTATACCCAATCAAAGGTTAATGTGAGTTTACAAATAACTAATGTCAATCCCATAGGCGACATCCTGCTGTGCTTAACCAGGCTAGCAAGGTTTTTGTCTTTATTGCTCAGGCACTAGAAGCCGAAACCCTCCAAGGACAAACGGCAAGCCGAGTTGCAGTAGCCACGAAAGCACTTTTGACGGCGGCCAACGTAGACCCGATGCCCCTTTTGCAGCAATTTTCACAAGACTCTCAACGAACTATCATGGGATACTTCTCCTAGGCGCGGAGGACTGACCAAGATCGATGCAAGAGAGCCCGAATGTGAAACAACGGGCCAGGGCGCTTTCTGGAAGTTATTGCTGGGAAGGCTATAGGGTTGAAACAGTCGGCTAAGGATAAAGATAAAGATATTTATTGGGATCATGCCGCTTCTTATTCTAAATGATACCAAGAAGAGCGTGGGCGGCCAACTGAGACAACGTTAGTTGATCAGTATGAAGCCCTTACGGCAGATATGGAGCTTGGAGATTTATTTTGTTCTTTTTATCTTTTTTTCTTTTCCCTAAAGATACGCCAGGAGGCCAGGGTGTTAACCCCAAGAAGTGAGAGGACATATATGGACATGAGGAGGAGAGGATGGTCCAAGGCTGGACTCTCTGAAGCAGAGAGTGTGGGAATCCTGGGGAAGAGAAGTTAAATGGAGGTGAAGAGCCAACCAAAAAGTGGCATAGGTCATTTCGCAGATAGAAACCAGTAGCGGCGTCGAGTAGAAGAAATTCCCATGCCGTACGTATTGATTAACAAGCATCTTTATATATTTCGAAGCCAATGGCGTGAATATAAAAAGGGGTCTGTTTGCGGTGGCAGCAACGCATTCATTCGTGGCGGGGGGCAGGTTTAGAGACGAGAAGCAACGAACAACGTAACCTATACCATTGTTAAAGGGAGGCGCTCAGGGAGAGAACAGTGGCTATATGCTCAGTCCTGGGCTGTTAATGAGCGGGGAGCGTTAAAATGACGTTGGGAGGGGTAGATATCCCCAAACCAGAGCAAAACCGAAGTTTATTCAGGGAGTGAGTGTCAGAAATGGAGTTTTCTAGAGATCCGAAGTCCTCGGAAAAGAGTAATAGCCTATCAAGACTAAAACTCGGAATCTAAGAAAGAAATCTTATTGTATATACCTGATTGTGATGTAAGATGTTCGCTCTCATGACCATATGTTCAAGGGCCATCACAATCATACCCAGTCACAAGAAAGGTCCCAGCTCTGTCTTGCAAAAATCGAGTGGTTGAGGGAAAGAATCGGAACGGTTATTTTGAGCTCTGGTATACTGTGTTGCTTGAGCTTGAAGGAGGTGAGACATAGCAGTCGTGGTCCATATCAAGTGAGATTTCTGTCTCACACCAAACACATTGCTTCTCGTTAGCTTGACACAATCCTCAAACAGGTAGTTAAGATCATGCTTTCTTCTTTTTCATTTGGGTGTAATATTGTTGTCCTCTTCTAATAAATAATCCAAGGCATCCACAAACCCTTGTATCAAACATCAGGGTCGCACCTAACAGGACAGGTTTATTTGGGGGAGTGGAAAAATCCTCCAACATGCGGATGAGGAGATGAGGAGATTTATTGACTTGTCACTATTACCGGACCCTTCTTCGTGCATGCGAGACCCTGGGAAGCTGACCCGAGAGGCCCAGGAGGGTTGTGATGTCAGTCGCTTCCATTGCGATTGGCTGTGACTTCGGATGGAGTGGAAAGCGGTGGCGGTCTGTCTGGTTTGGTTGTATTTTCAACCTCTATTTCCTTTTTCTTTGCATTGCTTTTGTGCGAACCGGACCGTGCTGGGGTGGTATGACTTTTCACCCTCCCCAGATGCTTTTATTCTCAACATGCGGGATGAACAAATTAATGGACCTAGAAATTATTTTTCTGAGGAGGCGAGGATTGCCGGGATACTTGGACGGTGAAAAGCTTCAGACGGACAATAAGCCACCCAATATGGATCCAGGATGGCCAGTAGCGCACCCCCCTTCCCGTCTCGTTGGGACGGTACGAATACATACCTGGGTCAGTACTTTAAGTTGATTGACCTGAACCCTGATCTCATGATGTCCCCGGCCCCAACCCAAGTGCAGTTCCGCATGGGAGGGTCCCTGTGACTGCCTGCACATCTGTAAGTACCCCAACACTGGGATTCACATAGAAACGGTACTTGTACAAAGCTGTATGTCCCCTGCCACCAAGCCATGCCTAAGTAGTAGGTATGCACATCTTCCCATCCCCCTCTTTCTTGACATCCACCATCCACCAAGGGCAGGTGGACTCTGTCTTGTTCGTTTCTCACTTTCTCTCCACACTCCACTCCGTCAAATATCACTCCTGCTATCGCTCTGAGCCCTCTTGAGTTTTTTTTTTTTCATCTCATCGGTCCCATCTCCCCTCCTGGTCAGGCCACCACACCATCAGCCGATTCACGAACCCATCACATCCACAAACCGATCGCTTAGACCGACCGATCTCTATCCCACCGTGCTTCACAACGTATCGCGGCGCCAAGGACCAAGGACCACAGCACCTGATCCCAAACCTCCGACACCTCGCACTTCCCGTGTCACCACCCCTCCCCCCGCGTGTCGCCCGCCTCGCTTCGCTCCCATCGTCGGCATTCTTTTTTCCCCTCGATCCCTCCATCACCTGCCATTCTTCGCCATCTTACTTTCAACATCCTAGTGCTCTGGATTCCCAGGTTCACCCCACCCGACATCGATTTCGACGCGAGGCAACGAAGCCCTGCATTCGGCCTTCGGCTGGCCTCAACTTTGACTCAACATCATAATTTCTTGGGCCTTAGTACTTCCTGCACATTGTGTGCCCGGACAAGACCATTTTCCGCCACAGAGCTATATGACCGACTCCCACGTGACAAACAACCTCGTTTGTTCCCCCGGCTGAACTGGTCATCCCCTCATCGATCTAACAAATATCTCCCGCTTTATTATCATCGGCTTCCCAACTAGGCGCCCGGCCAAGCCATCCTACCAGATGCCGTTGCCATGGATGGCTTCTTCCCTCCCCAACAGCTGTCCTCACAGCAACAGCAATCTCAACACCAACGACCGCACCCTCGGCATCTACAACATCCTCACGCCATGTCTCCACACATGATGGCAGACCCGACCCTACTTCCGCCGGGAGACTCGCTCGACGACATCGTTCAAAGTAACCAAACAGAACTGCACCGTCGGCGCAGTATGCCTCAAGCATATGGAGATGTCTTGACTTCCAGCTCAGATGCCCCAAGGAGGATGTCAGCTGTTGCGCCAAATGACATGATGACTTTTGGTGCCGGAAACGACGATCTGGGCTCCTACCAATTCAACCAGCCCATTTCAGCTAGCTTCCCCGACATCAACGCGAGCATGACAATCCCAGAGCCATTAGGCCCCTATATGTCTTCAAACCCTGCCGATTACCCCGCCATATCACCAGATATGATGGGCAGTATGATTCCCTCAACCTTTGCCAATATGTCGGTTGGTCAGGTTGGTTCTCAGATGGCTAGTGATCATCAATCAATGGGCCTCTTCCCTTCACCAGCTGACCCGATGGCTTCTGCGTTTTCCTCCAACCAACTCAATACCGTTGCTCCAGACTATACCAACCTCACACCAGAAGATGATCCGATCAGTGTAACACCCACCAACGCCACAACGGCCGCCCCTCCGTCTGCTGCAGCGCAATCGGTGCCCTCAGCAACAACCGCCTTGTCTCTGGAGCCTTCCGTAAACACCGACTATAATCCAACCATGCCACCATTAATCCGTCACATCTCGGGCCAATCCGGTTCAGTCCTCTCCACCCAGGCCAACTCTCACTCCACTGGTGTTAGTCAAGCTTTGAGTAACTCCGTTGCTACCACTCCTACCCAGGTCGGCACTCCACTCGAACCCAAGGAAAAAACAATTTATTCCAAAAGTGGTTTTGACATGCTCAAAGCTCTATGGCTAGTTGCAACTCGCAAGGACCCCAAAATTAGTCTTGGGGCTGTCGATATGTCCTGCGCCTTTGTCGTGTGCGATGTTACCATGAACGATTGTCCCATTATCTACGTCTCCGACAACTTCCAGAATTTGACAGGCTACAGTCGTCATGAAATTGTTGGCCAAAATTGTCGCTTTTTGCAGGCACCGGATGGAAAGGTGGAAGCCGGTTCCAAGCGCGAGTTTGTCGATGACGGTGCCGTATTTAACCTAAAAAAAATGATACATGAAGGCAAAGAAGTTCAACAAAGCCTCATCAACTACCGAAAAGGCGGTAAACCATTCCTGAACCTATTAACAATGATCCCTATCCCTTGGGATACGGATGAAATCAGATACTTTATTGGCTTTCAGATTGATTTGGTTGAATGTCCTGATGCCATCGCTTCCAGCCACGGAGGAATCGAGGGCATGAAAGTCAATTACAAACACAGCGATATCGGCCAGTATATATGGACCCCGCCCTCTTCCAGCAATTGGGAGCCTGAGAACGGCCAAACCATTAGCATTGATGAGGTCTCGGGCATTCTCAAGCAGTATTCTCCAAAGGGACACCCCTCAGACTGGCACAAGCAGACTTGGGACAAGATGTTGCTGGAGAATACGGACGATGTTGTCCATGTGCTATCCCTCAAGGGCCTGTTTCTTTATTTATCCTCAGCCTCTAAACGAATTCTCGAGTATGATGCTGCTGAGCTTGTTGGCAACTCACTATCTACCGTCTGCCATCCCTCCGATATAGTCCCGGTTACTCGTGAGCTCAAGGATACTGCCTCAGGAAGCCCTGTCAATATTGTCTTCAGAATCCGGAGGAAACATAGTGGATATACCTGGTTTGAGAGCCATGGCTCTCTGTATACCGAGCATGGCAAAGGCCGGAAGTGCATAATTCTGGTCGGGCGCAAACGACCCGTCTTCGCTCTGAGCCGCCGAAACCTAGAGGCCAACGGCGGGATTGGCGACAGCGAATTGTGGACAAAGCTGTCAACCTCCGGCCTGTTCTTGTATGTCTCTTCAAACATAAGATCTCTCCTCGATCTCCAGCCAGAAAATTTGGTTGGCACGAGCATTCAGGATCTCATGCGAAAGGAGTCGAGGGCGGAATTTGGACGCTCGATTGAAAAGGCCCGGCGTGGGAAAACAGTCACTTGCAAGCACGAAGTCCAGAATCGACGTGGCCAGGTCTTGCAGGCCCAGACCACTCTTTATCCCGGCGATGCCTCAGAAGGCGAGAAGCCCTCCTTCCTCTTAGCCCAAACAAAGCTCCTCAAAGCCTCGTCTCGAACTATTGCTCCCGCAGGTAACGCCAAATCCATTAGCGCGACTCCCAGGTCCGAGACAGTCAATCATGAGACCGGCCAGGTATCGCAACCAGCAGGTGGCTCCCTTGCCCTTGGCTCACAGGATGCCGCACTGGCCTCGGATGACAACATATTTGATGAGCTGAGGACAACTAAATGCTCCAGCTGGCAGTTTGAATTGCGCCAAATGGAAAAGGTTAATCGTATCTTAGCTGAA
This sequence comes from Calonectria crousiana, assembly GCA_013406985.1. NCBI lineage: Eukaryota > Fungi > Ascomycota > Sordariomycetes > Hypocreales > Nectriaceae > Calonectria > Calonectria crousiana. The sequence goes on along the minus strand of VTGD01000001.1, from coordinate 959,659 downwards.
GAGCTCGGGGGTCTTCTCTCGAATAAAAAAAAGCGCAAAAGAAGAAAGGGAGTTGGAAATGTGGTACGTGATTGTGCCAATTGCCATACACGCAACACGCCAGAGTGGCGCAGAGGCCCCAGCGGTCAGAGAGACTTGTGCAACAGCTGTGGCCTCCGCTGGGCAAAACAGGTAAGTCACAAAACCCTACCTCTTCCAGGAATTTTGGGGCGTGCTAACGAGGAAATAGACTGGCCGTGTTTCTCCTCGCAATTCTGCACGGGGCGGAAACAATGGAAATGGTGACGGTCAAAGCAAGAAATCGAACTCACCAATTCATACCTCACCGCTGCACCATAACATGACGGCTGAAACACCCAATACCCGTCATGCAAATGACAAGGGCACTACTGATAAAACAAAAGCAAAGAACTCCAAGGAGAAGGAACCGGCGACAACCAGCAGCGCTCCTTCCGTTGCCGGAGTTCCATCAACAACAATGGCGCCACCACTGAGCCATCCGACCATGATAGGCGGTACCAGCGCATCTGGAATGACGTCCATCCAAGAAGAGCGCGAAACCAGCGCGTCTTGAAAACTACAGCGCGTGATGCTTTTTATCGATTCCCTTGGCATTTTCTGTTGGAATTTTCCGAGCAGTCTCCCCATGATCCGACATTGCGATACCCACCGTTTCTCAACTGTTTGTTTGTTATGATTTTTCATATGAATGTCATCAGTTTCTATTGTCGGGTTAATATTGCGGAGAGTTATGATTTTATGACAACAGGAACTTACTTAGTGTGCTATTTGTGAGTAACTCAGTGTATATCTAACGATTCGCTGCGTTTGAGTGGTTGTTTTTTGAGAAATGTATTCAATCAAGTTTGGGTGCATTTGAAACGGGGTTTCGGGAGGCGGATAGACATGAATGAATATACCATAAAACACGAGGCGTTTTTTTTTTTGGGGGGGGGGGGGGGGGGGGTTCTTTGGAAATACACAGCCGAGGTGTTTTTGTTTAGCACGCTGTATACACGACTTGCTCTCATTTGAAGCCCACGGCTCGCCAAGATCATTCTCTTCGGGCACTGGTCAATATTAAGGTGGCGCCAAAGAGAAGGTGACAATTTCACAACGATCACTTAAAATTCTCTTTAACGAACGTCGTGATAAGCTAGCTGTACGGCTGGATGTCAGTATTCTGGACGGTTCCTATCAGGGAATAAGAATAGTTGGATGTACAATTCATCTTTCTATGTTCATGATGTCTGGGAGGAGGAAGAGGGAGGTAAAATTAGTCCGGTCAGAAATACGAAATGAATACCATCTTTATAAGATTCACTGTGCTTGGCCGTTGTTAATTTTAAAACTAAAATACAAAGATCAGTGGAGCTCAAAATCATGATAGACAACAGATGGCTCAAATTGTTTATGTACTCAGTCACATAAATTTCTTTCCATTGTGGTGCTGTAAGGTAGTCTTATTCACCATGAAGGGTGGTCTAAATTTAATGAATGCATGTCGTAAGCATGCATTTTTAGAAAGGGAAGGACATATTCAGAAAGATAGTGTGTTGGGGTCAAAAACACTGGTCTCAACAATGATGAAGTGTAGGGTAGGTTAGATGACCTGTCGGAATGGTTGCAACGGCTGACGGCGACTACGTTCATCACTGAAAGTTGTAGTCTGGTCGTGTCATCTTGGATTTTGTGTGTGGCTTTTTACACCAATTCCCTATCCACATTTCAATAGGCTGGTTTTCTAAAGGACGAATGGTATTTGGTGTTTATAGTGTACTCAGGACCGATTTCTTTTGGAGTGGTATAATTTAACCCTTGAATATTATCAGATTAGTAGTTTGCTACATGGAGGCCTTGCTAAATGACCAGAAGTCTCGGCATTTTAGCTAAAATAAACAAAAAGAATGTCTAAATAAATTTGTTACCCTACATATGATCTCTTGAGCTTCTCTCGTATCGTTTCCGCCTTAGAAATTATGGTTATTTTAGCTGGGCCATTTTTTAGAGAGTTATCGTTTTGACGAAATGCTTCCGTGAAAATCATATAAGGTTTAGATTGTATATACGGCTGACAAGTAGACCAAGTGAGCCGCATGGCGACTGGGAAGGAGATGTGTAAATATTTATACGAGCTTGCTTTATACTAGATACAAATCTGCACTGACATCTATCAATACACCAGTCTGCAATCACAACTCGTCTGGAGTATGCTCCAGCTCTACCAAGGTACGACTCTTGGTGTTAGACTCCACTTTCTCCTCCTTGTTTTCCGTCGAAGTTTTGTCCTGTGAGGACCTGCGACGTCGGTCTAAGGCCGCAATCTCGTCATCGTAGACTGTCCATTCAGGTACCTGACGGCGTGCACGGTCAAGCTTGGGCTCTTTGGTTTGCGGGTTGTTGCAGAGGTCGATAGTACGAGCTGAAGACAGCGTTTCATCACTGCACCACGTTTCGCACCAGAGCCACTCTTGAGGTAGGCTATGGATAGGAAGATTGAATTGCATATGATTAGGCAAATCCTGATCAAGATTGGCGAGACTGTTGACGTCGGCTGAAAGGGCTTGGTAAGTCTGGCGAAGACGATCACCTGCAGCGATTTGGCGGAAACGATGCAGGTCAACAACATAAAGGGCAGAGATGTGGTATGGTAGACCTCGCAAATAGTTTGCCCAATATCCCTGCTTCCAGAAGCGGAATCCCTCCATCTCAGTGCGAGAATCACACATGGGAGTGAATCCGTAGGGGGCACCTTCAAGATCGTGACTGACAAGGTCTATCATGTCTGTTCGCACTACCTGGTCTGCGTCCACGAAGATGACCTTGTCTAACGAAAGGGGGAAGAGCACATCGAGGAATAAAATCTTGTAGCCCCAGATCTCACGCTGCTTCTCCTTTTGCTGCCGTAGCCAGTGTGGCCATTTGTATGTGACCATTTCATACTTGAAGCCGTACTTGGCAGCCATGTGCGGGATAAAATCTTTGAAGGAAGGAGACAAGAACTGCTCAATAAACCAGAATTTGACTGTATGCTTAGTATTGCGCATCACAGAGAGCATCATGATATTGAGCATACGCTCGTACAAATGCCCGCTAGCCACGGAAAAAATGTTGATTTCCGCATGTTCTTTCGCTGAGACGGATTTAGTGGACTTGGAGCCACCCAGAATGCTGCCAGCAAACTTCAGGCTTTTGACTACGAAGCTTTCATTGCCATCTGACTCTTCAAGAACATCCGCCTCCTCCATTCCCGATTTCCGTTTGAGACGAGGATATAGTGTTGTGCCTTGGAAATCCATCAGAACAACATCGGTACCTTCGTCTCCGGGAATGGCCGAATAGCCCTTGGCGCCAACGCTTTCAATTTCGAAAATATCGGTTGTACGCCCTTCCTTTAGTTGAATATTGTAGAAGCCAGGATTGGCTTTGAATTGGAAAAACCCAAGGTTGGCCATCACAATAGTGTCGGTCAAGAGAGGATCTTTCTCTGTCGCTAGAACAAGCTGAGCGCCCTTGGGGGGGGCTCCTTTGCCTTCACGGGAGTGTCCCTCAATAAGAATGTGCTCGAGTTCATAGGTTGCGTCGATATTGTCTTTTGCAGAGCTTAATTTGATATTGTCAAGGTCATGTACCGAATCTTTTGCTGCTACGAGCCATGCTGGGGGGACATCGAGACTAGCAGTTAGGAGAGCTTCAGATGGAAGACCCTTAAAGATCGCCCTCAGGCCTTTCGCACTGCCAGATTCGTCAAAAGATGGTTTAGATTCTACCACGTAGCGAAAGAATCGCTTAATAGGTAGTTCCTGGACCACTTCCCGTGGATTCATAAAGAGTTTCAGATAAACACCGTCGATCTCAGATAGAACCTTGAGAATTGGTGCCCATTTCTGGCCTTGCTCGCTTGCAGGGTTCAACAAGCCGGTGACATGAATACTAGCTGTTTCAGGGTCCCCAACCTCGAACGACGTGTGCGTAGAATTCCAAGTAGTATAGATACTGGTTCGCGTCGAGGGTGCGGACTCAAAAATGCCCTCAGGAAGTTCAGAAATAGCAGATAGAGCAACAATGGATGTCACCTTTGCAAGCTCAAGGGGACTGACAAGTTTATCAGTGAGGCCAAGGTCCTGGATTGCAGCGAAAACAGGGTTTATTCTTTTGCTTTGCTCAAAGGCGAGGAGCTGCTGGAATTCATATTCCGTAACCGACTCTCCTGATGCAAACGGCCCAACGATGCGACCATTAACAATAACAGCACTATCACCTGCGTTTATGGAAGCATAGGCACGGAATTTCGCAAGGGCAAGAACATATGCTTCGTCGTTCGCCAGTTTAGAAACCCTGTACTTAGCCAAGAACTCATCAGTTTCGATTCCGGCCTCCTGTAAAGGTTTGCCCTTCTCGGTTGCTTTGACGGGGATTGAGGGGTTGTGAATCAGGTTTAATTTTACGCCTTCGTTCTTTTGCTGAAACCGATCAGCAGAAAATAACAAGCTCTGACCTTCTTCAGTGTTGAGGTCCGCAATAACAACAACATCAGCCCATCTCTCATTATCGTCCGCCCTGGGACCCCAGGTTTGAAGGTTGCAGAAGAGGTCACAGTGTTCGCTGTAAAGTCTACTGACGTCAAGAATGCGAACGGATTTGTCGTCCTCTGGGAAGATATAAGGGTTTCTCGTCACCATCGCATCCTCTAGGAATACTTGGGGAACCCAACTGCCCTCTTCCACGGCTCCAAAATAAACAGCCTTCTGTATGATTTGATGATCCTGGGATAAGCGACCACCCATACCCTGGACCCAGTTGTTTTCACGAGGGACGGCGAAACCGTTGACAAAAATTGGTCGAACAGTGGTACCAGCCTTCAGTCGCTTGACCCAGGCCTGTGAAAGTTCAACCTGACGAGCGTAGGTCTCTGACTGGATAACATCAGCGAAGGAAAGCTTGGCTGAGTTCGCTTCACGGCCTTCAATCGCCTTAGTGAAAGCCTTCTCGTTTATGCCTCTGCCGGAATTTTGTTGAATCTCTTCAAGATATGCAACCAGCGCTTCAGTACCATATGTTTGGGTTAAATGGTAGACAATTTTGGCTCGGATTATGGCCTCCGGGATTGGCGTCAGAGGCACGAGTCCGAAACGAAGAACAATTCCACGTTGCATAAATCGGACAAGTTGAAGCGCATCTGCTACATCTTCGGTATTTGCAAAATCTACAGCGGCAACAATATGGAAAATATTGAGTCCCACTTTGGGTAATTGGCCAGGATAAGTACGTTGCAACAGCTGAGACATAATGAGCGGGATCGAGTGGAAAGGAATGAAGCTTTACTTACCGCCATCAAATCTTTGGGATATGATGCATACCGCTCATCTTTCTCTAAATCGTTAAGCCAGACAATAACCCGGCTTTCCTCGGACCTGTCTGTCCAATCAAACCTCATTGGCTGATCCTCTGCGGTTGCTTCAGCAATTTGTGGGTGGCGGAGCAGAGAAATGGCGTCCTTGCCACTGAGACCAAGGGAGCGAAGTCCGTTAATAAATTTTCGCTCACGACGGATCATATCAACAAGTTGAAAGGGCTCTATCTGGCGCTCAATAAGTTGAACACCATTCATCCACAAAAAGTTGATTCCGGCAGGAATGCCCGCAGCATTATTCCCTTTTTGCTCTGCAACAAAGGCGTTGGAAATTTCATGAGCGGCGATTGACGCCGAAAATTTTGGAAAGTCTTGTGTAGCCTTGATTAATGCCTCTAGGGGGTTCTTGTTTTTAAGAATGAATGAAGCAGTTTTCAGGCCAAGTGAAGCAAGCTCTGTCGTTGACAAGGGTTTGAGATCGGTAACATTCTCCTCGGTGTCCAGATTGACATCTGCAGCAGGGGGTTTGTGCTTAGAATTTATATCAGCCTCTCGGTCGTCAATGACAATGTAATCGGTCCTTTTTAAAGCAAGCTCAACACCGTAACCACTGACTGGTAACGGGGTGTTGGGGACATTGGTGCTGCGTCGATACCGAACTCGATATGGCATGTCTCCCTTGGATGCAGCTTCCCGAAGAGCTTGGTGGTATTTGCCGAATGAAGGTGAGGCAGGATTGGCATAGAGAATTGCTGGTGTTTTGTCATCAAAGTGATCTTCATTGATGGTACGATCGAAAGGCAAATCCTTCATTTGCCTATGCTCAGAGAGCTACAATTAGAATATGGCATTGAAGGATTTGTTCGGGAAAGAGGATATCATACGTATAATTCAACTTAGTATCAACGGGCTGGACCATATCAGGCGAGCAAAACTGTTTCCCATTGACCAAAATCCATTCAGAGCAGTCTTCCTGGCTGTTTGACAATGAAGGCTCGACGGATGTGGAGTAATATTGATAATGTGCCTCAATGCGCGGGGCAGCAGATCTGAGTGATAGAGCAAGTTTGAATGTGGATAGGCTCTCCGAACTGGTGATATGGCCATCTTCTTGGAGGACTTGGAGGAATTGGGTGTATAGTGTTTCATCTGTCGAGGCCGAAGCAAAGTGACCGCTTGCAATCTTATCGAGAAGAGGAAAATACGATGTCGCGTTCTCGGAAGCAGCAGTTTCCCTATTCTGTTGATTAGTTTTTGCCTTTCACTAGGCTGTTTATCGGACTCAAGTGAGATCACTTACAGAAGCTCAAGCAGATATGGAGCACGTGGGAAGGCAGCGTTCATGCCCACATTGACAGAAGGAGTTGCCGAGGCTTGTAGAGCGCTCATAATAGCTAACGCTATGCTCCATGATGATCGAGGCAGTGGCAGCATTGTTGGAGGGGCTCAGTGTTGGCGACGATTGTATCGGTTTTACGCTGTATCGAAGCTCTGTGCCAAGATGGAGGGGCAGGGCAGAAGCTCGCGGAGCTCTGTTACTGGAAAAGTGTGACCAGAAAAGAGAGGCTTTCTGTTTTGTGCTGTTTATACGAGATGTTGAAATAGTATCTGGTACAATCATTCATCATTGACACCGAATGTGCCGCTGGCATCGAGAACAATCAGACGCTGGCTGCAGCCGTGTCATCGAGATGTGAACACCGTCACAGAAGAGCTCGCCGGATCGAGCTTAGCGCAATGACGTCCTGCCTATTAATTTGGATGCGGCAGAAATGCTTGGTGGGGCTGGATGTGGCTGGTGACAACCCTGCTTGATGACAGGTGTACTACCTGCAGCAAGGGCGGTGAGATGCAGGCAGCTCCCTTCCCTGATAGCCTACTGCTGCCCTTTTGTGGCGTCGGGGGAATAATGTTGCGGGTGGCTTGCGCTGTCAGGATGCCCACACTTTGGAGATGGACACGATGCTCAATTGCTTATCCAGGAGTTCGTACATCGGCCAGCGAATCGCACCTGCTCCACCTCCACTCCTTAACCACTCCCTTCCGACCTGCTGGCCAGCCTGCCTCAATATTTACGCCTACGCAAGCTGATCAGCTTCGTTCCCCTTTATCGCCTGGGCTCTCTGTTGTTCTTCCTTTAATGCCAGAAGCTGCGGCTTCACACTCCCCGCCAAAATGCAGTCGTCCCCCGGAATGTTGACCAAGGTAATGTGCCATGAGGGCAGGCTCCCTCACCGGTAGCTGACGGTTTTCGCAGTTTGAGTCCAAGTCTTCGAGAGCGAAGGGCATTGCCTTCCACCCCAAGAGGTCAGTCGATTTGCGCGCCCCTCGATTGTGCTATTCGATATTTTATACTGCTTGCAAGCTAGATCTTAGCTGACATGTCCCCTCAGACCATGGATTCTTGTGTCGCTTCACTCATCAACCATTCAGCTCTGGGATTACCGAATGGGAACCTTGATCGATCGCTTCGAGGAACACGACGGTCCTGTTCGTGGTGTCGATTTTCACAAGACCCAGCCCCTCTTTGTCTCCGGAGGAGACGACTACAAGATTAAGGTCTGGTCCTACCAGACTAGGCGATGCCTCTTTACCCTCAACGGCCACCTCGATTATGTTCGAACGGTATTCTTCCACCACGAGCTTCCTTGGATTCTCTCCGCCTCCGATGACCAGACCATCCGAATATGGAACTGGCAGAACCGCTCGTTGAGTACGTCCTGATTCGACCCGGCAATTAACATGCTTTGGTCAATGTTCTCAATGCTAACCTCTTCAAGTTTGTACCATGACTGGCCACAACCATTACGCCATGTGTGCCCAGTTTCACCCGAAAGAAGACCTTGTTGTCTCCGCCTCCCTTGATCAGTCTGTTCGCGTCTGGGACATCTCCGGCTTACGAAAGAAGCACTCTGCCCCAACCTCAATGTCCTTCGAAGACCAAATGGCTCGCGCCAACCAAAACCAAACCGATATGTTTGGAAATACTGATGCGGTGGTGAAGTTTGTTCTCGAAGGCCACGACCGAGGCGTGAATTGGGTTGCTTTCCACCCCACCATGCCCCTTATTGTTTCCGCCGGCGATGACCGTTTGGTAAAGTTGTGGCGAATGAGTGAAACCAAGGCTTGGGAGGTGGATACCTGCCGAGGTCATTTTCAAAATGCGTCGGGTTGTTTGTTCCATCCTCACCAGGACTTGATTCTGTCTGCGGGTGAAGATAAGACCATTCGTGTGTGGGATCTAAACAAACGAACCGCCGTCCAGTCCTTCAAGAGAGAAAACGATCGATTCTGGGTTATTGCGGCACACCCTGAGATCAACTTGTTCGCTGCTGGCCATGACAATGGAGTAATGGTTTTCAAGTTGGAACGAGAGCGCCCCGCCTCAGCTGTCCACCAAAATCTTCTCTTCTATGTCACCAAAGAGAAGCATGTGAAGTCTTATGACTTCCAGAGGAATATCGAGAGCCCTACACTACTGTCGCTCAAGAAGCTCGGCAGTGCCTGGGTTGCTCCCCGAACTTTGTCATACAACCCTGCGGAGCGATCCGTCTTGGTCACCTCGCCTACTGATGGCGGATCCTACGAGCTTGTCAGCCTTCCTAAGGATGGTTCTGGTGCCATTGAGCCCACAGAATCTAAGCGCGGCGCCGGAAACTCAGCCATCTTTGTCGCACGTAACCGATTTGCTGTCTTGAACATCTCCACTCAAACTATTGATATCAAGGACCTTTCAAACAACACGACCCGCTCTTTCAAACCTCCTGTGGGTACCACAGACATCTACTTCGGAGGCACTGGTAATTTATTGATAATTACCCCCACCGCCGTCCATCTCTACGATATTCAGCAGAAGAAGAGTGTAGCTGAGCTCTCGGTCAACGGTGTCAAGTATGTCGTTTGGTCCAACGATGGACTGTACGCTGCTCTTCTGAGCAAGCACAATGTCACAATTGTTACCAAAACTCTTGAGCAGGTCAGCACTCTTCACGAGACAATCCGGATCAAGAGTGCTACTTGGGACGATGCGGGTGTTCTTCTGTACTCTACCCTAAACCACGTCAAGTACACCCTTCTGAATGGTGACAATGGTATTGTGCGAACTCTCGACCAAACTGTTTATCTTGTCCGCGTCAAGGGCCGTAATGTCTATTGCCTCGACCGTGCTGCCAAGCCCCGCATTTTACAGATTGACCCAACCGAGTATCGATTCAAACTGGCTCTCGTCAAACGAAACTATGAAGAGATGCTTCACATTATCCGAACCTCTAGCCTTGTTGGCCAATCCATCATTTCCTACCTACAGAAGAAGGGATATCCCGAGATCGCCCTCCAATTTGTTCAGGACCCAACTACCCGTTTTGATCTGGCAATTGAGTGTGGCAATCTTGATGTGGCCGTTGAAATGGCGAAGGAGCTCGACAAGCCTAAGTTCTGGGCTCGACTTGGCAGCGAAGCTCTCGCTCATGGCAACCATCAGGTTGTTGAGATGTCATACCAGAAGCTCAAGCAATTCGACAAGCTATCATTTTTATATCTTGCCATAGGAGATCACTCCAAACTGGCTCGTATGGCCAAGATTGCGGAGCACAGAGGCGACTTTACGTCTCGTTTCCAGAACGCTCTATACTTGGGAGAGGTCGAGGACCGTATTCAAATGTTCAAAGAGATTGATCTTTGTGAGTTTTCAGACCATCTACGCTTTCTTTCAAACTAATGATTGAAATCATAGATCCCCTCGCCTATATGACAGCCAAGTCAAATGGCTTAGAGGAGGAATGCCAGGCCATTTTGGAAGCTACCGGTCTTACTGAGGACCAACTGACTGTGCCCACACTGGGAGCTCCTCTAGTTCCCTCCAAACCCGTCGTGCCTACTTTTAAAGCCAACTGGCCTACCAAGGCTACTTCGCAATCTTTCTTCGAAAAGGCTCTGCTTGGCCAAGTCGAGGGTCTGTCCCTGGAGGACGAGCCTGCCGCTAATGCCACTGGCTTTGACGATGCTACTGGGGATGAAGCAGCTCTCAAAAACAGTGGTGCACTCGTTGAAGAGGACGACGAAGATGCTGCCGGCTGGGACATGGGGGATGACGATGTCCCTGATGTTGAGAGCGACTTTGTTAACGTCGACAGTGCTGAAGCTGGCGGCGCTGGCAGCAGTGAAGCAGATCTCTGGGCACGAAACTCGCCCCTAGCAGTTGACCATATTGCTGGCGGTTCATTCGAGAGCGCTATGCAGCTTCTCAACCGACAGGTTGGAGCAGTCAGCTTCGCACCTCTTAAGGCCCGCTTCCTCGAGGTCTACCAGGCCTCAAGATCATTCCTCCCTGCATCTGAAGGCCTGCAACCTTTAGTGAACTATATCCGACGCACTCTTGACGAAACTGACCCAAGAAAAGTCTTGCCCATCATTCCCCGGGACCTGGAAACCTTGGCAGCCAATGACCTACAAAAGGGCTACGACTCCATGAAAGCTAACAGGCTTGAGGACGGCTTGATGCTATTCAAGGGCATTCTGCATGCCATACTCATTAATGCTGTTTCGAGTGAAGATGAGGTCGCTGAGGCTAAAAAGCTTATTTCTTCGGCAAGCGAGTATGCAGTGGCTATGGATATCGAGTTGACAAGAAGAAGGTTGGGAGCTCCTGATGTTGTTACCAAGGACCCCGCGAAGCTCCAAAGAAGCCTCGAATTGTCCGCATACTTTACGATCCCCAAGATCGAAGTACCTCACCGACAATTAGCTCTGCTCAGTGCAATGCAACTGGCTATGCGAAACAAGAATTATAACTCAGCTCTGAGCTTCGCAAACCGCATCATTGCTAATGGCGGTGCTGCCAAGATTGTTGAGAATGTAAGTTTAAGCCTCCATATTCGATATCAACCAAAATACTAACCATGTATTAGGCCAAGAAAACTAAGGCTCAGTGTGAGCGCAACCCTAACGATGCCGTAGAGATCGAGTTTGATCAGTTCGCCGAGTTTGATGTGTGTGCGGCCAGCCATACACCCATCTACAGTGGAACTACTTTCGAGGAGTGTGCATTTGATGGTTCCAAATACCACAGCAAGTACAAAGGCTCCGTTTGCCGAGTATGTGAAGTTTGTGAAATTGGCAAGCACGGTAGCGGCTTGAAGCTTTTCGCTTAGACAATTAATGATGTAGAGAGACGAGTATGTGGAATGGAGTTTCGAGTCTTCGCAAAATATGATCAGATGCGTGAATGAGATGTGCTGGCCGTCGCTGGTTTCAAAAAGGCCGAGCTTGGACGTGGGCTATAGAACTATGGCAAAGGAGCCATGTCATGTCTTTTTAGTACCAGCCTGATTACATATGACAAATGCACGAAGCCACATTGGTGCATATTGAAGTGATTCAAGTTTTGTTTCATTGATTCTCCATTGAGGTGAATCTACTTGCCTGGATTAGTCGTACAGTTCCGTTCAATATGACCCCTCCCCCTCTCCTTCAATATAAGTCAGCTTTCATACACCCAAAGTGACCTGTCCCATTACACGATTGTCTCCAACTCGCGAGCATAGCCCAGGGTGTTCTCTATCACCATTTGGCTCACTTCCTTGTTTTGGTTGCCGCCCTCCTCAGCATCAGTGGTCTCAGGGAAATAGATTTGACCATCGCGAACGACCCAGCCACGATGCCGGGCAAAAGAAACCACGTCGCCCTCAGAATCGAGGAAGAGAAGCGACTTTGTAGAGCTGATAGGCAAGCTGGGGTACGCGCGCTCGCTGCTGCTTGCAATTTCTGAACGGATCTGATTCTTCAGAATCTGTGTCAATATAGTTAGCACATCTGAGTTTCGATGACAGTTTTCAAAAATTGGCGTACCTCCGAGAAGACACTGTACTCGTCGCAGGGAACCTCGCTGCTCTTCATTGCATTCCATACCCGGTCGTAACTTCCCTCCATTAACCACCTCTCAAGACGAATGGGGTAACCCAGATAACGGTCTCCCTCCACGTCCACATCCCCACCTTCACGGTTGGCCAGGCTTTCAAGTTCAGTGTGGAATTCCGCATAGCGACCCTCGGTGAGAAGCAACAGTAAGCTGAGGCCTGTAACTCGGTTGCGTTCAGAGATGTTGGGGGCGAGAACAGAAGAGGGTAGCTCGTAAAAGGGTTGGAGCTGTTGGACGTAGCGAGTGAAGTCTGGGGGGTTTCGGGCGCGAATAGCGAAGAGAGCGCCCTGTTCATAGGTCTCGCGAGCGAGTGGGAGAATGTGCGCAGGGGTGGATGGACTTGGGGTGAGGGCGTTGAGCTTGAGGAGAGCGAGCTTGGCTTTGGAGAGCAGGGTGTTGGCATCAGAGTAGCCCATGGATGGAGAGTGCTTGAGCTGGGCGAGGATCTGTGCGAGATTGCGGTCGGCCATGGTGGATGACGTTGCCAATTCAAGGGCTGTGTAAAGCCGTATAAGGTTCAGGGATCGTAATCGACAGAGGGGGGCGCTCCTTCAGTTGGATTTGAAGAGGTTGATGGATTGTGTTGAAGCTGTTCTAGTATGGTGGGCTTGACATTGACTGGGGCTGGTCGGAGCTTCACCAGGCTGCGATTTGTGACGCGAGGCCACGGCACCCAGTCTTGGGCTGCTTTGGGTAAGGGCCGGTATCAAGAAATTCCGATCCGGTGTTATATAATCAGAACACAGCATCTTCAGATTATCGCCAGGTGAAAATTGGGGCTCGCCTGGGGATGGCCGCCTTTGAACCCGTGTCCAGGAGTAATAAATAGGCTGAAAAAAATTACAAATAAGTACTGGTCAAATCAACCCTTGAATATGGGATGATGGTATTCGGGGTCTGAGCACATTTACATCCCCAATTAGAAAATCACATGGAAGAGGAATGAATACGAAAAGCCAACACAGTAAACCAAGACTAGGTCAATGGAATGTGTCATTCTTGTATTTCAAACAGTCGATATACAATTTTTGAGCAGCTAGACTAGCTGAAAACTTCAAGTGACAAAACACAAATAGTAACACTGTACGGTTTTACCTGCTAAGAACAACTAGATGATGGAATTAATAAAGGTAAAAAGATTTCATTTTTACAATGATGAATAACCAATCGTTCTATTTGAATCATGTAACGAATTTTGGAATTATAGTTGATCTATTGAATTGATTTTTTGGGAGTATCGAATCAGATTTGAAACACCTAACCTCAGGATTGAAGGCAAACTGCAAAGTGTCTCCAGATATTATTGTACGCTGTCTAGCAGATAAAACTCTGCAACACAGGATTCAGCACGCATACATTAGGAATTTCCTTTTTTTCATACTAAAATGTGAGATAGTGACAGCGGCTGTGATGGTGCCGCGTTTGAGCTCAATTTGTTAAATTTCAGTGCTTTCCGTATGTCTCAGACATAGCACTGATACTCAACATCAACACGACTGTCTAATGACCTTGTCCTGCAAGAAGGCTTGAGCGATGGTGGGCTGGGGTCCGTCCTCATTTTTGGGTCCAAGCTCTTTTCCAGGGGGTGAACTTGGAAGCAAGGCATGGATTCCCATTCTCCTTTTCCAGAATGTGGGTTAAATCCTTGTGCACGAGGGGCTGAAAATAGCAGCTGGGGGCGTGGCTGAGCGAACGCACGAGCTAAATATGGCGGCAGCGGCGGAGCGGATGTGAATAAGTGCGGGAAGACAAAACTGAACAAAGACCAGACTAGTCATATGTAAAACCGCCAATGTAGCCTGGCATATTTGATTTCTCCAATGTCAACCCTGATAAAATACCAATCAGTGGTGTTGCTGGCACTCACACACATCCTGAGCACTAACCTTTAAGTCCAGGCATGGTGTTTTGGTGCAACGCCCCCCAAAGCACGAAGTACAGGGCCATTATCCAACAGCCCCGAAGAGATCAACTTGCATGCTCTATATATCCATCGCGGCAAACCCGAATGGCCGGAGCTAAGTGAAGCAAAGGAGGGGGAAAAAAGACATAGGGCCACTGATCTCTTCCAGAGAAGTGGGTAGTTCTTAGATTACAGAAAAAAGTCACTTTGAGTGTGAGCTTGTGATGGGCGATAGGTGCCCACTCAGCTGAGGCCAGCTGAGGCGCCGTGAGAATGGTTGAGCCAAACAATTTCCAGGTTCATATTTAACCCTCCCCACCCCAAGCCTGTTGTAATGCATGTCCACAGATATGAACGAGAGATCATTGGCGTGCCAGACTATACGAACCGGGCTGCAAACTAATGATTTGGTGGTTCAGCTCACAAGGCCATATAATGGCTCTTCCCTCCCTAGGTAATAGAAATATTGATTGAGGGGTGTGGTCTGGTTCACTCAACGACCATTAATAGATGCGCAGGTACTCGCATGATGATAGTCGCACAAGGCACGTCAGCATTTGGCATCTGACCTCTTGCCCATTTTTCTGGCCTGCTTTTGGTATTCTGCTCTTGCTTCTCTATTCTCATTGCCTTGATAGAGCGACCACAGCACACGCGACAATTTAGTTGAGGGTTCAAACACACAAAACAAACGATATGTGGGCGTCGTAATCGACCATCAATCACCTTGTGTCAAGAATCCTCGATCCCCACCAGAAACTACCTTGTTTCCGTCACAAACACGTTACCACCTCCTTTTCGCCGCCATCGCACGCATTCATAGTGTAATGTGTAGCGCAGTTTAATGCGACAAGAAACGCCGGAAAGCACCATCAACAACAGCGACAACCAACAACCTCGATCAAGCTTGGCTGCCCCACGCACCTTGCCGCTTGTACGCGTTGTTGGATTCGGGAGTACCCCGCCACCCTGCCGCAGTCCGCACAAGCTCACTTCGCACACGCCCAGACCCGAACCCAGAGCCACAGGGTCCGTCTTCAGATCACTGTCCTTTTTTAGGTCAAGCAGAACAAGCCTCCCTACAAGGGAACTACCAAAGCCTCTCGGTCGCTAATCCGCCCATCGGTTGGCTCACCATCATACCGCCGCCCTTGAACGCACACATAACTATCTCGTCCCAGCCGCCTAAGCATCCTCACCATTTACTCACTCTTCCTTTTGCCATCTCTGTATGTTGTCCTTCTCTCCTCCTTCTCCAGTTATCCCTGCTGTTGACACTCTGGAAACCCGACTCTCAGCCCCTCCAGCACCCCACCCACAATCTTACCTTTGGGTTTTTCGCCGCCGCCATGGCGAGCTATCAGCAGTATGCGCAGCTCGGCAAGAACGCTGCCGATGGCTCAGCTGCCAGCGGTAGCAATTCGTCATGTAAGCAGCCCCCCGTATCCCCGTTGCATTCTACTCTCTCCCCTACCTATCCCTTGGAAGAGCCGATAAGCCGATACCATCTGGTGCACCTGCCGTTGGCTGCTGTCCGACGTGTGTGCTGAGTGCTGCCGGCCTGCTTGCTTGTCGGCGACCCGACAGCTCCCCTGTCGGATGAGCTGGTAGCGGGTTAATAAGATGGGGCCACGAACCAGACCAGAGACGTCGTCATGCGGAGCCCGGCATGGACCATGACCGGGAAACCATCCAAAAGTGAGACTCTTTCAGTTCGACATTGATACCGTGGGCCTCAGCCATCCTGGTTTCCATCATTCGGCCAAGTTCCAGCCACAAAGGATCACGCAAGCTTGAATCTCCCTTGATTGCCCCTGACTCTTCGCCTAGAGGAGCCTGACTTCTGCTCCAGAAAGGGGTGCGCCCAACGCACAGCCCACACCTTCCAGAACCCGAAGGCCAAAGTGCCTCGTGAGTCTAGGCCCTGGTACGCTGGATGTTCATGTCAGCGGGCGGCAAGAGGCCTCAGATCAGTTGGTGAACGGGCACGGAAGAGGGGACAAGCGGGTGCCCAGCGACAGCGCTAGATGGGCCAGCTGCACCACAACCGCAAGCCATCCGCAACTCAGCGCCTGACAGCCTGGCCCTCTGCAAGCAAGACAGACAGACCCCCTGTCCTGGCCTTTGAGTTCTGGGCTTGGCAGCACAGTTATCCGCTGCTGCGCACCCACTACCACTGTGGTTGTTTCCCTTGCACTGCCTCTGGTTCTGGGCGTGATCCGCACCTAGACTGGCCACTCCTGTTATTATACATACACATATTGATCCCCGGGCGGGCCCCCCAAGTTTGAGTCTGTCTGAATCATCCTCTCTCGCGACATCATTACATTATTGCTGTGCGACGTTCTGGGCAGCTCGTATCTCACGCCACCAACGTGTGCCTGTCTGTCCCGCATCTCACCAGCAAAGCAAAGCCAGGCTCTGCCCCCATCAAGACAACGGCGCTTGGCATCATCGAAGGCCCTTACGTACCCGGCCATCCCTGGAGTACTCACCTACCGGCCCCGTCACATTGCCACGACCGTCTTTGATTCCCTCAGCTTCTCGCTGGGTCGTCTCTCACTCTACTAGCCTGGCGCTCCGGCTCCCGCGGTGGCCTTGTATCTCTGTTTCTGCTTCCCATCAAATGTGAATACGTTACCCGCTGCCGCAACGGGTCACTACCAATCAACCCCTCCACGCACGCACGCACGCAGCCCACGCAACCAGAAGAGAAAACATCAGCTCGCCAACCCGGCTTGATCCAAAGGAGGGGGTGTGCCGCCGCTTCTGCAGCAGCAATACATCGGTCATTGCGCCGGTCAGCATTCATCTCCCGGAAACAGCCAGCCAGGGTCCATTCACTGTCCATCCATTCCCCATCCTTTTGCTGACATCTCACGTCCTCCCCGACAGACAGAAAGCCCAACGACATGGCTCCCCCACAACTAGGTGCGACCTTTGTCCCCGGTGGCTTCGATGACTATTATATGCCTGAGGTAGTCGCTCCCTCCCCCCAAAGGTGAGTTTACCTCCATTTTTGCAATACTCTCATTTTCTCCTGTTTTGCCTTATTTGACTTCCTGTTTTCCTTTCACCCCCGATTTCCCTTTTACTTCAGTGTTCCCTAGATCCCTGGCTTTTGCTGGTTTTCTCTTGTCTTGGCCCAATCCGGTCACAACGGTGGAAAGGTGGGGCTGCTGACGATTCTTTGTCCTTGTATCTAGGGTAACCCCTCAGGTCCCCCAAAACATGCAGGAGGACCTCCAGCGCATGGAGCTGGAAGCTACTTCTGTCGAGCCCCGATCCGACGCCGAGTCTGGTCCGCGTCACGGTCGCGAGCCTTCCCTTTCGACATACATCAACCCCCGCGGAGACGAGCCGATCCGGCCGCCCAAGGGTCCCGCCACCGCTCCGGAGGACGATATTCGAGCATACCGGTCAACATCGGATCGTCTCGTCAGTATGAATTTCGACGCCCCCTCCTTCTCGCCCTTTCCCAAGGTCAAGGGTGACAACATTCCCCCGACAGACGAAGAGAAGGAGGAGATTCTTTGGAATGCCCGCAAGCATGTTTTGCACTCCCAGAATGTTTCCATGCAGATTACCTGGGCCCGGGATGTACTTACCTGGGCCGAAATTTCCCAGGACGCAATCACTCGAGAATACGTCGATAAACCCCGCCCTGCTACCCCAAGAATAGAACATGAACTCCGACTGGATGCCATCAACATCATCTCTTACCTCGCCCAACAAGAACACCCCGAGGCTCTTTACATGCGCTCCAAATGGCTTGAATTTGGAAAGTTTGGCAACCGCGTTGACAAGCGGGAAGCCTACATCGGCTACAAGCGAGCTGCCGAACTTGGCCATGGCCGATCTGAATACAGGATGGGTATGCTCTATGAGCAGTCTAATGACATGTCCAAGGCTAAAGAACATTACTACCGTGGTCTAAGCCTCAAGGACTCAGCCTCTCTTTACCGCATGGGAATGATGAGCTTGTTGGGCCAGCATGGCGAGACGAAGGATTATCAAACCGGTCTCGAGCGAATCCAGGCCGCTGCCGACAGCTCCGATGAGGACGCTCCCCAGGGTGCTTATGTCTATGGTATGCTCATCGGCCGAGACCTCCCTGATATTACTATTCCTGATGGTCTTTTGCCCAATAACTCGGTAACCGCTAAGATGTACATCGAGAAGGCCGCGTACCTTGGCTTTGCAAAAGCACAGCTAAAGATGGGCCAGGCTTATGAGCTCTGCCAGCTTGATTGTGATTTTAATCCATCATTTTCCCTTCACTACTACGGTTTGGCAGCTAAGCAGGGCCTCCCTGAGGCTGCATTGGGTGTCAGCCGATGGTTCCTCTTTGGATATGAAGGCGTCTTCAAGAAGAACGAGGCCTTGGCCTACAAGTACGCCGAGGAGGCGGCAGCGGCCAAGCTTCCCACTGGAGAATTCGCCATGGGTTATTATAACGAAATTGGTATCCATGTCGAGAAGAGTGTGAATGAGGCGCGGAAATGGTACCAGCTCGCAGCGGACCACGGCAACAAGGATGCCGTAGGACGTTTAGAGTCGCTCAATGAAGACAAGACTCTGTCTAAAGCTGATCATGATACCACAACGCTCACCCGAATCAAGTCGCAGCATGGTTCTCAACGAGGAAAGAGACCCGACCGCTTCAAGCAGCCCCAACAGATGCCTACTCTTAGTGAGGGCAGCACCCCTGGGTCACCTTCGAACGAACAACCCCCTCCAGTTCAAGGCCAAGTGCCTGGAAACAACTCTCGTGTTACTCCCGGATCGTCTCTGGGCCACCAACCTACTCTTGTCTCGGAACATGTCAATTTTCCTGACCCTTCACGAGCCTCATTTGTTCTTCCTGCCGGTGATCGCCCTCCAGCTTTCAATGTGAGGCTTGATTCCATGCAGCAGCAACCGATGGCTAGGCCCCAGTCAGCTGCTCCATACCCAGAAGACGATCGACCTCAACAACAGGTGCCTTTCCGCTCGAAATCTACAGCACCCTACCCGGAGGACGATGTGCAAAACCCCCGAAATCCCCAGAATAATGGTCGCTTCCCTCAAGGACCTCCAGCCGATCGGCCATCCAGCGCCTTTGGCATCAAGCCTCAAGGCCCTGGTCATCGCCCGATGCCGGCCTCACAGTCCATGGGCAACCTCCAACCCTCTGGCCCCGGGGGTCGTCCCGATCCGCGTGGAAGAGGGGCACCTGGCGGTTGGGGCGGCCCAGGCCCAGGAGGTCCTGGTGGCCCTGGTGGCCCCGGAGGTCCTGGAGGCCCTGGGAGTTATGGTGGTCCTCGTGGTCCTGGAGGCCCTGGCGGTCCTGGCGGGCGAGGTTATCCTGAAGAGGATGGATATGGCCGTGGGGGCGGCGGATCTCCGTACCCTCCTGGTGGACCTTCTGGTAATCGACTTCAGAAGCCACCACCGGGAGGTCAGGCCTCCCCGAACCCGAACTTCGAGAGATTTTCACAGGTTCCTGGCGCTGCCGGTCGTCCTGAGCGGGTGAGCTCCATCCCTCCTAACCAACAAGGACCTTCCCCGCAGCACTCACCCCCTCACCAAGGTGCGCCATATGGACCTCCAGGAGGCATGGGAGGACCGGGAGGACCTGGATCTGGACCGGGCGGACCGGGGGGACTTCCTCGTGCCCCCAATACACAACCTCGTCCTGGAATGTCACCTGCACAGGGAGGTCCTGGTAGAGTTGGTAGCGCACCTCCTCCTCAACTTCAGCGGCCTGAGAGTAAGCCAAGCCCAATTCCAAGCGCTGCCACGGCGCCTCCACCCAACAAGGGAGGCAAGGGTCCCGCCACTTTTGAAGATATGGGTATTCCCCAGGGCAAGCAGGACAGTGATTGTGTAAGTGTTCTTGCGTGCTCTCCATAGATTCGATTTGACTGACATGTGCATCAATAGGTTCTCATGTAAGGGAAATATGATTGTTGACTAATGTGACATAAAATTTGGCACAACGCCAGGACGAGAAATGCGGGAAAGGGGTACTTTTCTGCAAATAACCGTATGTCGGGGTGCTTCAGGGAATCTACAGAAGAGACGCAAACCCTGTAAAATTGGAATCAGAAATCCACAGAAGTGACGGGGAGGCTTTGCTGCCAATGGATTTCGTGTTTTTGGGGAGTCAAATTTGTACTAGGGACGACGCTCATGAGCCGAAAACCAAACAAAAGAGTAATGGAATATGTCATAGAATCCTGAGATGAGGTGGATATATGATTTGATTTGTAGAGTACGGACGAATCTCGGTAATCTTCCACATGATAATGACGGGCGAGGGATGGCACTCGTGGTTTGTTGATGAAATAGACGTTTGACGTGAACTAAATCCAGGCTGTGCTTGTAAATGACAGGAATATCCTACAACGCAGCACAGCTTCTTTCTTGGTTTCTGGTAGGACGAATCATCCGCACTGGTTCACCACGTCTGTGATCTTGTTTCAAATAACTCCGTTGGCTGAGAGATCATCCGGGGAAATAAAGAAAGCATTGCTATAGTTAGTACTGTGTATTAATTCCTCTGATGTTGCATGTTCGGTTCGTGAAGTTATCAAAGATCCCCCAGCTTTCATAAATTGCTATCTGCAGCCATCCCTAACAGAGCTGGAGTCGTCTGGGCTCAGTTTAGGTGGCCGGCCATATCGGCGTGATGAACTTTATGATTGTTGCGTGACTAAGTGTATTTTCTTAGATGGTCACTGAAAATAACATAGACCTGTGTCCGAGGAAAAGTCGTTTGTGGACTGTTTGTTTTGATGATCTAGAGCCTCTTCCTGCTCGAACTTTCACTATTGGCACAAGATTAAATCAAGGTAGGCACACGGATAATCATGTGGTTTTATCATGTGGGCCTCATTTTTATGAGATTTTTAGTCGCCGAAGTAACCATCAACGGGTAGAACTGTATTGGGAGCCGTACTTGAAGTGATTTAAAGACTGATGCAAACTTAAGCATTACATGACTTGGGAAATAAATTAGAAAAGGTCATTTAAATATGCAGCGGTAGTGCTATCTACAATATTGACAATTATTTTCCCAGTACAAATTTACTATGTAGCCACCAAATTGCATAACAAAATGTTAATTGATAAGGAGTTATCCCTTCAGATTAAAGCTGATCCCTAAAAATAGTGATAAATTTCCACCTATAACATATTTTGTTGTCTGATGAGTTTCTCCCTCCTGTTTGAGTGATCTGTTGATCTGGTCGGACTGGAGTAAGTGGAACGTCCTTGTCGGCATCGGCGCTTTCAGCTCCCGACACCGAAAAAGGACAGCTTCCAGAACACCACCCAGGCTAAGCGAGAACTACCGTGATGGTAATGGCACACCGAAAACAGAATCCCACGAATTTAGCAGCGACACTGAGCAAGACATCGCATTTACAAGCCAATTCTCCCAACTCCCTGGCCATCATGACAAATTCACCGCCCGCAGAAGAAGAGCCTTCGTACATTGACTACGAAACCTTTCTCGACCCTAGCTTCTCCCCCGCCGTATTCGCCAACTCACTGGTTGTCGCGACCAATAACCCCAACGACACCCCGCTCGACCTCTCCACGCCTCTATCCCGCGTTCTTTTCGATGCCCAGGAAATCGACTCACATATTGACGTCCTTACAACCCGCTCGGCTGTGCCCCTGCTCCAATACACACAGCACCAAACACATGCATCTAAGCACATTATTGCGGAACTTGATGGCCAGATCAAGAGCCTCAACGACAGCTACCGCCAGCTCGAGAGAGAGGTCATTGATAAGCATGCTGAGGCCGACGAGGTCCGGCAGGTTGCGCTTCGTTTATGGGAGACTCTGAGGCTTGGGCGCTCAGTTGGGCGCTGTTTGCAGCTCGGCCGACAACTCGAGCTTCAGCACTCTGAGCTAGAAGTTCAAGGCGGCGCTGTCTCCGGAAAGGAAGACCATCGCGCCCTCGTTCGATGCTCGTATACCATTGTTTCCCTGCGCGAGATTTTGGACCGTAAGGCACCCGGTGAAGAGGGCCACGGTCTCGCTCGCGTCGATGCTGTCCGCAGTTTACAGGACATTGTTACAACGCCGATTGAGAGATCTGTACGTGAGACATCGGAGCGGATTGTTCGCGAATTCCTGATACCGAGCACTGCGACTTTTACACAAGTAGACGAAGTCAAATCTCGACTTACGTCGGCTCTAGCGACTCTGTACCTTTTATCACCTACCTTGAGTCTTCGTCTAGAGAAGTGGGTGCCGCGAACCCTGGTTCAAAACTTGGAGACATACATTCGTACGACACTCCAGACAAGCATCACAGTTTTATCACGTTCTCTTGGTCAACTTCCGACGCTGGAGAAGGCATTGGCTGAGGTTACGGTCAAATGCCAGAACATTGTATCTCTGGAAATGATTCTCGAGACGACAAAACCCCCAAGCCACCCTTTTCTGCAGGGCTCAAATCAACCAATCCAGATCAATCTCTTGCAACCGCTGCTTTCTCATCTGGAGACCGGCAGCCTCGTTTCATTCTTTTGGAGGACCATGGCTAGCAGTTTAACAAACAGGGTGCAGGATATTGTGAACAGGGGTGGTGTTGTTGCAAGGACTCTGCGGTCTAACAAGACAAATGTTGGTGACTCAATCCGTCAGGCTGTCCTCAAAGGCTCTCTGTTACCGAGCGCATTATCCGGTCCTAAGGGTAAAGGGCGCACTGAAGAAAATTGGGACCGTGAGGTGGCTGTTATGGTGGGCAGTGTTGTTAACAATTTGAGATAGGGGAAGCTGCATATTCTCGAAGCATCATCCTTGTTTGTCTGCGATGAATATACCCAGAGATCCCTGTTCTGAAGAAATGACAAACGCCCACCAGCGTGGATCTGCCGTTGCTCCTGTTTACCCCTGTGGACTTGCTTTGTTGATTCAATCGAGTCCTACTGGCATCCATTGATCGAGCGGGCTGTCAGCCATCGCTCCACCAAGTGGTCATGATTGGAAAACCTATCGTGTTCCTAGCGGGCTAGCGAGAACCTCACAGATATGTGGCTTTCTGATATCCAGCTTTCCCCTACCATGATTCGCAAATGTCGAAAAATAAATAAAAATTAGAAAAACTTTCTTTCTTTGTTTACCTTTGGCTCGTTGTTTACATGTAGGTGAAATTACGCGGTGTGCTGGCATGTCTAGGCCCAATAAGAACATCGGCCACTCCCCGCACTCATCAATCTCATCTGAGGGTGAGGGAACGTGAATTCCTTCAACTATAAACATTTCCCATTAGAATGGCCTGAGCAAAAGTAAACAAGCAGGCCGATTTATTATCATTTCCAATGCAGTACACTTACATTTCGTTCGGAGGGTCTTTTCAGATTCACACCAAATCCTTATCCCTTCTCGGCAGTCGCAAAGCAAACATAGCAAACATCCCGCGACAGCTAGGACTGATGAATCCTGATGAATACGACATTAAGGACACTAAAATTGAGCTAATCGGATCCTACATTGACCATAAGGTCAAGTACAATTCTGCCGTCACAGAACCCGCGTGGAACGACGGCAAAATTGGCGTGGTGGCCGGCTTGTTCATCTGGCGAATTGAACAATTCGAGGTGGTGCCCTGGCCCAAGGCAAAGTACGGTACCTTCTACGATGGGGACAGTTTCATTGTACTGCGGTCTTATAAAATCGGCGATAAGGATGGCAACGAGAAGTTGGCTCATGACATCTTCTTTTGGTTGGGCTTACACACGTCGCAAGATGAAGCGGGCACGGCAGCTTACAAAACGGCAGAGCTTGACGAGTTCCTCTGCGGGATGGCTGCACAACATCGTGAGGTGCAGGTAGCACCTTCAAACGAGTTCTTAGCCCTGTTCCCGCGTATATCTATCCGTAAAGGGGGGGTCCGTTCAGGATTCCGTCACCTCGAAGAGGGGTCTCCGGACGAAAAGCTCACACTGTTACGTCTTTTTAGGAACCCAGCCGCTGGGGCCAATGGAGTGATCGTGGCCGAGGTTGAACCTGTCTGGCGCAGCCTCGATGATGGCGATGTCTTCGTACTTAACCAAGGCAACAAGATATGGGTATGGCAGGGAAAGAACTGCAGTCCGATGGACAAGGGCAAGGCGGCGCAGCTGGTGCACGAGATGACAACCACCAAGCATGCAGACGTTGAAGTTATCTCCCAGTCTGAGTTCCGGTCTAAGCGCGTTGTTGACCTTCTCGGCGGTGACCAGGCGACGCCCCGGGCTGGATTACACAGCCCACGCCCGCTAACCTCTGGCAACCAGGCGCGCGGAGGCATCAATCATGGTGATGGAGCGGTGGCCGTGGTGCCCAGGAGGCTGTTCCGGCTGAGTGACGCCACGGGCGAGCTCATGTTCGAGTTGGTGCAAGAAGGAGGGCGGATATCGCGCGATGGCCTAGGCAGCAGCGATATTTTCTTGTTCGACGACGGCGGCAAGGCCGTCTGGGTATGGGAAGGGAGTGGGGCCAGTGTTACAGAGAAGAAGCGGTGGTACCGCGTCACCCAGAGATATCTGCGCTGTTTAGAAGGCCAGATGGGTTACGAGGGGTCACATATGATGCCTTTGGGTAAGGTGGTTGAGGGAAGCGAGAGCCGGGCGTTCCTCAACGCCATTGAGGCGTGAGAGGTGTCTGTGAAGGAGGAGCAATGACCAACAGATTGTGCTATGGGTTTATGAGCGAGTTTTATCCTTTTTTTTTTGGTCCAGTTTGCCTCATGAGGCTGGTCTTAGAGCATAGTGACACATGGTTGTTTGGTAATAAACGGGCCAATTTGATATGTACACAGCTGTTTTGAGAAGAAAATAATAACAATAGTAAGCTAGTTGGTGAACATGTTGTCATTTTAGTGTCAGTCATGATGTGTGACGAGGATCGGATGCTTGGCAGTTAAGAAAGCATCATGGTGAAGCCACATGCACGGGTCTAGACTGGCATATGTGAAACTACTCGGTTGGATGACCTGGGCTAAGATAGTTTAGATTGAAATGACCCGGACTAGAGGGAGCCACATGTGTGGGGTGGTGTTGTTTCTTGAAGAACGCGGTTCTGTTCTTGTTTACGGGACAAAATGCATCCACATATCGGCGAGGCTCATAGCCCCGTTGACGGAGAGACCGCGGCCGCCCGGTATTGGAAGGGCAGCACTGAAGAGGATTCAGCGGGACATGACGTTCAGAGTGCGGGATTTAAGTCATGGTGTCTAGCCGGTGAACGGAGATTGTCCGTGAGATGCAAATGATGAGGAGATAGGCTGGAAAAAAAAAATCTTCAGACTGGGGCTTGTGAGCCTTAGGTGCAACTTGTCCTGTTCACGCTTGCCAAGAGATGAGGGAAATGGCGTTGAGACAGGATCTTATCAATCTACCAGGGGTTGTTCATTAAATCGGATTCTTAACCTTAATCTTCGTGTACAATACGAACAACCCTTGAATTAGTACCAGCTGCCCTACTTTACAACATGGAACCTATACAAAGGACTGCACCTCTCCGAATTTCTGACCAAAATGAAGAATGCTTTAATAAGTACGTTTGCCTAAAGATAATCTCTTGGAAGTTGTCAGCTTTGCCTCGTTAACCGACCCCCCGCCACGTTGCTGGATGCTGATTGTGCCCAAATGTTCTTGGCACTCGATCGACCCGCCTTATGAACGAAATTTACCATCTGGTTTGGCCTGCAGTGGATGTCTTTCAGAACCATGTTAAATCCTTGCACCCCATCACCGTGGGTTGCCGGGACCTTGGTTCTCAGCACCTCCACGCATCGTTGCTGATGACCTCGTGGCTTGATTAGTGGCGAGGGTCAGGTAGCCAACTAAAATGTGAGAACGGCAGCAAAACTGTGGCAGAGTTGGGGGGGGGGGCAATTCGCGCTCCAACGGCTGGCTGCCGAAGCCCTGCCTATAAGTGTGGTTCCGAGGAGTGAAAACCCTGAGTCGGAGTTGGAGCGACTTTGCCATTTCTGTTGCAAAGAAGCATCTCGCTGTTGGCTGAAAAATGCATTTGGCATCGCTGGTTTCAATGAGTCAGCCCAGCCGAAAACAGGCGGCGGCATGGGGACTAGAGTGGGTTCTGCGATGCTGTCATCCGAAATATCCATGACCAGCTTCGTAAAGTCTGGTGTCTCTCGACGTGTGCTTGGCGTCCCCAGTCACATCTCTTCCACATTTCTACGTCTTTTCAATAATGGCCTGGTCCATTGGATTGATGTCTTATCATCTCGCATCAACAAGCCTATACTTGTGGAGTTTGGCTCAATTCATAAAGTTTCCTTCTTAAACGTCTCATCTGCTAGTGAGTCGTCTAATGCTACGCCAATTTGGGACAATATTCTCCTCGCGTATTAGGGCCCTGTATCATGGTAGCGGTAAGCAATTCCGTATTCTCTCAAGATTGATGGCTGTCTTGGATTGAGTAGTTGTCTAAGCTGCTAAAGTGGAGCACTGCAAATATCCCTTATTTTATTTGGGCCCATCGGAAATACGAAGTTATATTGGGGTATGCGAAACCGTGGCTTAGTTGACGTTGTGGAAAGGATGCTGGTTAGGCAGGCTGATGGTGCCAGGGTCGGCTGGGGTCATATCCAGCCGCACATGACGGCTGGGTCTCGTCTCAAAGTAAGGGGGATTTTACAAAAAGAGCTGTCCCATGCTGGAGGCCGAGGTACTACGGTCATTGTTTGTGGGTCTTTGGCCATGTGTGACGAGGTCCGGTATAACGTTGCTGCATAGTTCGACAGGGAGCCATTGTGAGACTGATGGAGGAGACCTTGGCTTGGTAAAAGTTGGGATAAATAGCAATTCCTCTCCAAGATATATTGATATTGAAATTGAAATCAATTAATATGTGATTTTATGTTTGATTCAACCCTCTAAATTCGGCCTCGTCGAAGGAACTTGTTGGGTAGTTCTACATGCTTGGCCCTCAAGTATTCACACACGTTCTTACCCAAAGTATCATACTCGCTTGTCGAATTAAACCCACGATCAAGGTGATCCCTGAGGAGGAAGTGTACCGCTCGAATACCAGGAATCTCAAACCTCTCAATCTGCTTACCCTTGTTGCTTCCCTCGAGCAAATGCTCGATCTTGTCGATAGTCAAGATGCTTCGCAGCCAATCCCACTCATCATCGTGACGCACATAGAACCCGACGTTAGCGTCCGAAGCCTTATCACCAGAACGTCCACCAACGATCCAACCTAATGGGCCACGAGTTGTAGGGCCAAAGGTGTCCAGAGGGACGGGGTTCTTGGTCTCATACGATTTCTGGTCGCGGGGGTAGTCTGGGCGAGTGTTCTCCTGGACAGGAATTTCGATTGACTTATTAGCCCAGGGCAGCTCAACGCGATGTTTTACCTCTTTTTGAGGTAGCAGAGTCACATAGTACTCGTAGAAGGGCTTTCCCTCGCTCTGGCGCTGGTCATTGCCGAGGGAGGCACCGGGGCAGCTCTGGAGGAAGTTTTCCATGCACCAGCGGTTGAAGCCGGGAACATCCAGCGTAAACTTATCAACGAGAGCTTGCTTCTTAGTCTGTACGAAGATACGGAAATCAACAGTTGAGACTTCTTGGTTCCGAGGGTTCTCGGGTGAGTAACCATTGAGGCTGAACTTGAGACAACTCAGGTCCTTGATGGCGTCGCCGATAGAGTAACGGACCTGGCGTTCTGTCCACTCAGCCTTTTCTTCGAGATCAAGACCAACAAGATAACAGTGGAACTCGGCCTGGTAACCTCCGAACGCTGTGAGGCCAACCTTTGTGGTCGATGGCGCAGGAAAGCCCCTGACACCAGTGACGAGTACACGGTCCTTTGCAATATCCTTCATGACAATTCCTTCGAGGTTGGCTGTGACGTCTGATCCATAGTACAAAGGACCTTGGATCTCATACAGCAGCTGTGACGAAACAGTGCCAACAGAAACCTCACCGCCTGTACCAGGCTCCTTGCTGATGATGCAAGAACCATCGTACTCGACCTCTGCGATGGGGAAACCGAGATTTTCACACTTATCCATGAGTCGCTTGAAACCAGAGAAATAGCCACCAGTGACGTAAGCGGAACACTCAATCAGGTGGCCAGCTACCAGTGAACCAGCGATCTGGTCCAGGTCTGTCTCACGATCCCACCCGTGCCACCACATCGAGGCGCCAATAGTAGGAGCGGCATCGGCGACACGACCTGCAATCACAATGTCGCAACCTTGTCTGAGGGCCTCCGCAATTCCAGCGCCGCCAAGATAACACCTGGCGGTGAGTTAGCACCGGGCAAATGGTGTTCGAGAAAAGAGCTTACTGGGCGCAGATGATATCGTGACCCCATTCTTTCAGAGGTTTTCCATTCATCAAGCTAACAAACTGCTCCCCATT
Source organism: Calonectria crousiana (assembly GCA_013406985.1). Classification (NCBI taxonomy): domain Eukaryota; kingdom Fungi; phylum Ascomycota; class Sordariomycetes; order Hypocreales; family Nectriaceae; genus Calonectria; species Calonectria crousiana. Next base: position 931,106 of record VTGD01000001.1, on the reverse strand, counting down.
CTCGTAGAGGCGCTTGACGGTGTCTGTAACTTCGTCACCACTCACCCAGCCAACCTTCAACTCCAGCCCCTGTTTCTTAACTTCCTCCTGCACTAATTGAGCCAAGAGTTCAGTATCACTGGCGCCAGCGTTGACAGCGACCTTTATATTCTTGGACTTGAGATAGGGTAGTGCTGGTGATAGGTTCTCCATAAAGGTTGGGTCGAACAAACCTTCGGGTCGCTCCTTGAGCTCACCCGACTTCAGAAGAAGTTCATTTTCCGTCTTCTGGGCACCATGAAGCGTCATTGTACATTCGGAAAGCCAATCTCCAATAATGCAATCGATGTCGCAGTTCTTTGCCAAATCACCAATGGCTCTCTGGCGGTCAGAGAAACCACCTGAAGAACCGGCGATGCGGATTGCTCGCTTTGCAGAAGGCATTATCACGATATTCGGCTCCTGATAAAATAAGGAGGTTATAGAAGCCGTTTTGTGGTCTCAAAATCACCTAGGCAATTTTATCTTGTCAATTCATGGTCGGGGGTCCTATTTCTACTTGTACTTTTTTCGTTCCTTTCTTCCCCTCACACCATGGCCACCATCCTCTCGGGACAAAGCCCGGAAGACAGGAGGCTAACTCCAAATCTCTAACTCCGAGCCTCTATTTTCCCGTCGCTTCGCCATGGAAGGAGTACCTTACTTCCATGCCTAAACCAGCCTAGCCTCTCGCGGAGAGTTCGCCTCAAGAGGTTGATAGTGTGGGGAGAAATCGACAGCGGAAAAGGATACCCACCCTCAACCCAACGAGCTTGGGTAGGCTACCACGGTTCATCAGTCTGAAACTGCCGCACTGATATTTGCCGATCCGGAAATTTGATCTCCTATGCTAAACACACGTGTATACTTATTCCCGCAACCGTGGCTATTGAGACTGCATTGCCACATTCCCGCACGTTCAAGAAACCGTTCCTGGCTGGGGGGGGAAAGCTTATCCGCAATATGTCATGTATGGTTCAGTAAAACTTTTATAACGAAATAATCATTGGCAACCCATTGAAAAATGTAGACCAAGTATGTCAATTACTAATTCAGACACGTCCCAGCTGTGCTATAACTTGGAAGTTGTCACACTGCTGCGATGACAATCAGCCGATTTAGATAGCCAGTCAGTGGGACGCTAGCAGCTCAGTGCGACAATACGGTATGGTTTCTGGAATTTTTAGAATTTGCTTGCAATTTGCGGTGTCGGATCCGAAACAAATCATTGAAAACGTTTCTTTAAGCGCCTCTCAGCCGGATAGAACTACGAAGCGGATTATGAATAAAACAATCAACAGTCCATTCGCTATTATTGACTGTGTTCCGTCATAATGTGACCTAATTAGAAAGCCCTTTGAATGCCTACTCTCAACAATTATGCACATCCCCTTCGCGCGATAGTCAACGTAACTCCGTCGAGCATCGACCCAAAACTTGATGCTTATGTCAGCGGAATCTTAGTCCAGGTCAACGAGCTGATCTCCCACCACCTCTCTCCGGCCCACCCACTTAAGCATATATCCAATCTTCGGTAGCTTCGGTAGCAAAACAGGGAAATAGATCCGCATCTGATAGATTTTTATGATGCATTTTTTGCGGGCATGGTTGTGCTCGCAAAGACCAGTCCACCATAGCCTGAATGCCACTCAGTTCTACCACGTGCATGCTGATCACCACGCCAGTTAGGACACAAGACCCTCCCCTGTTGCTTGTTTGGGAAACCCGTTTCTTATCTATGCCCCACGTGTTTTATAATTCTGGGTTTGCTGGCTTGACAGCAATGACTTAGGTGCAGTCGGGAAATGTTTGCGGTCAATGTGCCCTCGCGTGAAACAGGGGTTATTCTTGCAAGGCCACAAGCGTCCAGCTCTTCAACCTTCGCGGTATCCGGACCGTGGCATGAGTAAACAACAAATTTTGCACATCAAATTTAGATGATTGGCTCAATATCCTTGTGACATTTTACTCCGATGAAACCGGTGGTAATATATAAAAGCCGTCCTGCATCAAGACTCCATCTCGGAAGAATTTCTTTTTCTATTTGCTAAGGGTAAGCTTTTTGATACATCCTTTCTAAGCCATCTTCAAAATGAGACTCGACTTTTCTCTTCTTAAGGCCTTAATAATGGCTACAACCTCAGTCGAGTCGTTCAACCTGAGGCTCATCACGTACAACATCCGTACGGCTGTGACGTCCCCAGGTGTGGGCGAAGAGCTTTGGTCCGTCAGGCGGCCTTTAATGTTGAATCTGCTTAACAACGAAATTTCCGGGCGCCTCCAATCATTGCTGTGTTTCCAGGAAGCACTCTCCAACCAAGTCGACGATCTTCAATCGGGGTTAAATGGGTGGTCATACGTGGGGGTTGGTCGTGATGATGGCGCTCGGGGAGGCGAATTCTCTCCCATATTCTACCAGAACTCGGTGTGGGACCTGGACGACAATGCGACCTATTGGTTAAGCCCATCACCCAACGAAGTTGGCTCCAAGGGATGGGACGCGGCACTTCCTCGTATTGTGACCGTCGCTCGTCTCGTTCATCGGGAGACAGCTCAAGGATTCGTCTACATGTGCACGCACTTCGACCACATCGGCCAGATTGCCCGTGTCAACTCTGCCAAGCTGATTGTCAATCTTACCAACGACTGGTCCACTCACGATGGAGAGACTCTTCCCGTCTTTGTTGGGGGCGACCTCAACATCGAGCCAGATAACGAGGCTTACCAGATTCTTGGTTCGGAATTGCACGACGCAAAATACCAGGTTCAAGCCGGCCGTCGCTTTGGAGAAAATAACACATACACCGGCTTCAATAACGATGAGTCGGATGACGAAGAACTTGACCATATCTTTGTCAAGAGCACAGAACACTTAGAATGGGATTCCTATGCAGTGCTTAATTCCCAAACCCCCGATGGTACCTTCATATCCGATCACCGTCCAGTGGTGCTGGACTTCAAGATCCTTCACGTTTAGCATGCGCAATAGAATCTCACATGTGCAACCACCTCTACCAATTCAGTCGTTTTAATCAGCAAAAGTGCACAAAGGATTTATTTAATGAGCTATTTACGAATGATATGCAACATGAAATAGATGAATTATTATCTCGAGTTATCCTCAGTTTATTTGCATTGAACAGCCTTCGGTTATTGCGAACTCTTTGAGATGCACTTTTCTCTTGTTTGGTTTTTTTTTTAGGGAGGGGATATTTGGTTTGTATATCGAAATATGTCTAGTTGGATGAGGAAAATGGCCGAAATTTGTGCTTGTGGTGTCCCTTGGCCCATATTTCCCTCTCTCGAACATCAAACCCTGACCTAACATAGTTAAACGTAAATTGGTGCTGTTTCTGGACGATAATATCCTGGGTCTCGGAATAGCGATGCTAAATTCCGGTCGAAGATGGAACCACCGCATCGGCTTTATGGGTCTACGCTACTTCTGACAGGCCCCGGATTCCTGACAGCCTAATCAATGTAGAAATCATTGCATAGCGCAGGAAAGTCTTCCATTTATCCGAATAATTCTTTTTGAATGAAGAAATTTTTCATGAAATCAATATCCAATGCCTGATGACAGTGTCTACTCAATCACGATGGGGCGCTTCATGTGAAACTCAACGCGATAACCAGCAGCTCGGGACATCGTTAATAAAATTTACTTCTTCTTAACTAATTCTTTTCGTATTTCGGATCCATACCAACGTTAAAGGTAGGCGATTCAGGGTCGCTTCCCTCAGGAACAGGAACTTTCGCAGTTCGCGCGTAGATGTGCCTGGCTCCCTCCCAACTCAATCCTTCCAAGCAGCCCCCCTTAACACTCAGCGTAGGTTTGGGCTTTCCGTTTGGCAGAATGCTTCTATGAAGAATTCTCACTCCGCATTCCTTGCAAAAATAACATTCCAGCGTATTGCCGGCATCTGTTGGACGGGTCCAAAGACCGAGCTTTGAGCGCATATCCTCTGGGATTGGCCACATGCCTTCAGCAGGGAAGATGGCCGTGGTACCGAAAGCGGAGGATGATTGCTTTTGACATTCAAGGCAATGGCAACAGTACACGCTCAGCGCCTCGGGACGAGAGGCGTAAAGAATAATGTTGCCACATTGGCATTCAATCTTGGGGTTCATGCTAGTGAGGTATATTATTAGTGTGTAGATTCAATGCTAGTGATGAGTATGCTCACATGGGGTTTTGATAGCTATTAAGCCGCAGTTATTTAACGTGAAGGATTTGGAGTTCGGGTTTGGATCAGTTCCAGGTACGTAATATTTGAGCTTTTTTGGTAATTCTAAAACTACACCAAGCAAGGGCGTCAATGGTATTACGCAACCCCGCTCCTAGACTGTAGCAAGCACAAGCCACCTCAGTAGATCCCCGTGCACCACGCATATCAATCAATCAAGATTCTTCTAATTAAAGAGGGAAAAAATTCTGGTATTCAGGTTTTACTGGCTACAACCCAAATGATTGCAAGAACAAGTTTCAACAATCCACACCTACCCTATATAATTGTGGCTCAACAGTCGCTGCGCCAAAGGCTTAGATCGATATACCAACGAGCACAGGGTCTGTGCATAGAATTCGGAAACGGGGAGATTTTCTCCGAGTAATGACGTAATGCGAACGTTGGCTGTGCAAGTAAATCATTGAAGCAGTTTTACATTGACGCGTAGCCTGCAACCAAGATTTTATCAGCAATTTAATGTGTATGTCGCGTGCCTGCTAACGATACGCTGAAATGCCTCGACTAGAAGGGCCTGATAGACTGTATCCCTCACGGATCGAAGCCTTGTCCCGCCCAATCGAGCGACCAGCTCTTTACCTCAAGCGCGCTGCTGTTGCTGCCTCGTATCCCCTTCAAGGCATCTGGTATTTCCTACGCAACAGCGAATTCTGGCCGCTATTCGCAGGACGTATAGTTCCGCTTTCCATCATCTCGTTTCTTGTGTATTTCCTCCTTTTCACATTTGCCTTTCTTCCCCAGTTTGCCTTCCTTGCCATCTTCCATGGGTGGGGTGCCTGGGTCAACACTGTGGTTTTGGTGCTTGGAGAAGGATTGGTGATTATCCAGGGTCTTTTCGAGGGTTTTTTCGTGGACGAGTGCCGCGTAGATGTGTTTGATGTGAGTTTCGTGTTTCATGACAAGAGTCGTTCCCTTGGCCGCGGTGCTAATATACACTAGGCAACCCTCATCAATCTTTCTTTCGCAGATCTCATCTCTCCGCACCGCATTTTGTTCATGGACGCCCCCGACGGAGTCAAGATGTTGGGAAAGCCGACGACCCCAGCCGTTTATACACCATGGAGCCTCATTCAGATGGTCGAACTTGTCGTCTTTCTGCCCCTCAACTTAATTCCTTTCGTCGGAACGCCAGCATTCATCATTATCACAGGAGCTAGACTCGGAAAACTTGCGCATTATCGTTGGTTCCAGCTCAAAGGGTACTCTAAGGATGAGCAGAAGAAAGCTTTGCGCGATCGCGCATGGGAGTACATCTGGTTTGGCACTGTGGCCATGATCTTGGAGTTGATACCCGTGTTTTCGCTCTTCTTTCTCCTAACTACGACGGCAGGAGCCGCCATGTGGGCGGCAGAGATCGAACAGGAGGAACAAAGGGAAGCTGTGGATGACCTTGTGGGGCCGAGAGATTTCATTGCTCCACCTCCATACTCGGATGTGGTATGAGAGCATCTCCAGACTTCACTCCAACACCTCGAACCTACAACAAGATGCGGGCCATTCGTAATAAAAAATCCTAACCTATCTACTTGACTCGTTGTAGTTTCACACAACCGAACTCCTCTCGTTCCATTGTTGCCTTAGATTTCACGTATTGCTCTGTGTTTGCCCTAATTTTGGGGAGGTTTGCCTTGGGCTAGGTACACAAGGTTTAGCTGCCTTGGATTTCTGCCTCAGGCCTGTATGTTGTTGTAGACTTGTTGAGGGAAAGAAGTTTGTCTATGACGATGAAATACGTTGTAATAGAACCTACCGACCTCCCAGAAAAAAACCAATCATAATTTTGATGAATAACCCCGTACATGCTAGGTCGGACGGGAAGGAGATCTTATCTCAGTCCTTGATGCATAGCAACTTTGGTTTGTTCCGGCCATGATTAGAAAAGTGAACAATAAATGACACTGGCCGCTATTGGGGAATGGAAAGATGTGGCAGCTCTAGGTATGATATCCATCACCTCGATCCTATTCCTGATGATAACGTTGAATCTTGGTGAAGCGGCGTGCTACTGTTTTGGTCTCGAGCCCACTGATTTCCTACATTTGCGGCATTGGGACAAGTAAGCCACTGCAATGGGCAATAATTGGAGGAGCTCCTTCCTGTTACTTCCGCAACGCGCCTGGGTCATGAGAGTTTGCCGCAAGCCTCAGGCAAATTTCAGGTCTCATCCCCAACAGTTATCAAAGGGAAGGTGCCTGTCCTCAGTAGAGGATGTCACAAGCCTTTCCTTTTGAAAGCCTACCTGGTATGAAAATATTTCCTTCTCATTCTGTTTCTCTCCCCAAACTTCTTCTCTTCAACCTCATTCTGCCCATTTTTCGTGACTTCGTGTCTCGTCCTTGGTACCCTCGTTTCACCTCTCTTACCTTTCGATTACTCTGTTCTGCAAAACTCTTGTCATTTCCCGCCTTGCTGTCACCGCACGCGTTCTCCAACTATAAAAGCTCGATCCATCCAAAGAGTCGTTACAGATGCGCACCTCTATCCCTGCCAGGGTCATTGTGACAGCTGGGCTTCTGGGTTACTCCAGTGCTCAAGCTACTGATTACGGGTGAGTGTTTAACGTTGTTCCTTTTGAAACCATTCTGACCGCAATCTAGTTCTCCTGGAAGTGACCCCAATGGTGTTCCTGTTGATGCCAATGGCAATGTTCCCCCCTTCAACCCCATTCCTGGTACTGTCCCCGGTGGTGTTGTCCCCGGTGGTGTTGTCCCCGGCGGAGTCGTCCCCGGCACTGTTCCTGGAACCATCACCAATGGTGTTCCCCCAATTATCCCCCCTGTTGGTAGTATCCCTGATATCAGTTCTCTTCTTGTTCCCGGAGGTTTTCCTGGAAACCTTCCTGTCAGCGTTCCTGGGGGCAATCCCGATGTTCCTGGCGCGACCATCGTCCCTGGTGGTCTGATCTCCGGTCCTCCCAACTGCCCTACACAAACCTCTATTGTTGTTGTCACGATCTACCCCACAGGCCCAGGCGGTTCTCAAAATGAATTTCCAGGTTCACCTCAGGATGGCAATTCAGGTAGCAATCTCCCCAATGGCCCTGGTTCCGATATGACAGCTCCCCAAGCTCCTGTTCCCACTCAACCTTCTCTGTTCTCGAATGCACCAGCTAGTCCTGCCGTCTCGTTTTTTACCACCCTTACTATTGACATCTGGGGATCTCCTGGCGATGGGACGAATCCCAATGGCGGCCTGAGCTCTGGCGAAAATAGTGCCGGTTCAGCTGGTGGTGATTCATCTGGTATTGATACTGTCAACAATCCTGGTCCCTTTTTCTCATCTGCCCCTTCATCCGAAACTGCCCCCGAATATTCGAGGGTTCCATCTGGCAGCCCTACTATTGGATGGCCCAGTGGGTTCCCGGGGGGCCCTGGGCAACAATTATCTTCCACCCTCCAATCCCAACCAACCCAATTTGGATACCCTGGAAATGCTCCTGGTATGCCACCCGTCGGAACGGGAACAGACTATGGCCAACAACCCAATACATGGCCTGTTCAAGCTGGTACTCAAATCCCAGCAGGTTCTCGAATTCCCATCGATGCCTCTCCCTGGTTCACTGTTGCTCCAGGAGACATTGGAAATGGCCCTTTCACCAATTCCCCAATTAATACTGCTACTGCAGATGGGCTTTTCACGGTATCTAGCGTTGTTCCCCAAGGACAAGGGCAAACAACAGGTTACTCTTCAGGCACTTTTCTCTCTGGTAATTACCCAGGACCCCCTCAAAGCTTCCCGACCGAAGTTTCGATTCCTGCACCTGGTGTCACAGGGATCCCAGTACTACCAGGGCAACCGGATGTTTTCGGCTCACACTCTGCCTCGAACGGCATCACAACCTGTGCTACATTCACAATCACTGGTATAGATGGGCTTCCAACCACTGTTGACTTCACTTGGGCGGTTCCCATCGAAACCCCGATCCCGCAAACACCCGCGCAGCCGTCTAACGGTGGCACTTCTCAGGGCGCCGATGGCTCCTTTGCTACCACTGCTCCTGGAATCGACTCAGGCAATGCTGGGACGACAACTTGCACAAATTACACTATTATTGGTACCGATGGGCTTCCTTCTGTTATCTATTCTACCTGGGTTATCCCAAATTCCCCCAGCGTGACTGCCGCAATTCCAAGTGGCTACCCAATCCCCGCCTTCCCCGGAAGCATCCAGGCCAGCAACATCGGCGATTTAATCAGTGGTGCTCCAGGAAGCTTACCAACCGGCATTCCCAGCGGTGAGGTCGGCGGTATCCCTGGCGGGACCCAAACCGGCACGATTGGTGGTGCTCCTAGTGACGTTCCGGGCAGTGTGCCTACCGGGCCTGAGCCAGGTAACCCTATTACCACGTGCGTTAGCTACACTATCACTGGGGCTGATGGTATTGCGACTGTTGTGGATTCAACTTGGGTCATTCCTGGACCAGCCGATACTATCGTTCCCATCTCAGAAAGTGCAGACGTTCCATTTGGTGCATCAAGTGTACTTGCCACAGGCATACCTCCAGTATTCACCGGCCAACCTGACGGTATTCCTGACTGGCCTCCCTCTGCTAGCTCCAAAGTGCCTCAGATTCCTGGAATCACGACCTGCACAAGCTACACAATACTTGGGGCAGATGGTCTCCCCACCGTCGTTGACTCAACTTGGGTTATCGCTGGGCCTGCCAATACTCAGGTTTTCTCGCCAGTCAACCCTTCATTTGTCTCTCCTGGTTTGACATCTAGTCTCCCAACGGGGATCCCAAGCCAGATTACTGGCTCTCCAGCCATCTCATATCCCAGTGGCCCTGACGTTGCTGTCGACATTACAACATGCACCGCATACACTATTATTGGCCCTGATGGGCTCCCGACTGTGTTTGATTCCACTTGGGTTTTTTCCACAGCAACCAATGTTCCCACAGAAACAAAGCTCAGTGCCCCCCTCGGTTTGCCTCAAATTACCTCTACTGCGGATATTGAAGGAGGACAGTTCACCATCATGAGCACTGCCCTTATCATTGGATCGGACGGCCAATTTACTCCTGTGGTTTCAACTGCCATCGTGAATACTGGGTCCGGTAACGGTGTTGCCACAGATCTTCCTCAAGGCACTGTTTCTGGAATTCCGGTACCACCTCCTTCTGGTCCTTCTGTCTCTAACGGCGATATTGGCTCGTTTCTGACTGGATCTCCCAGTCTTACTAAGTATAACGACGCATTTGTGTCGCCCATCTTGACAGGGGGCGCCGGCGGTGCTCAACAAACTTTCATCACTGGCACTACAACTGGCACTATTACTTCAACTGTGACCTCGATCATCGGCCCCAGCTTCGGGCCATTTGTATCTGATGGTTCTGTCGCACTTGGTCCTCTATCCATTCTAGGACAAGCTTACGGCCCTATTCCAACTGTGGTCACTTTTTGGCCACAGACACCGAATATTCAGACGAGCACATGGACCAATCTTATCCCGGCACCCACAACCACCTACACCCTCAGGTTCCCTCTCACCACAATGGCCACCGTGGCTGTTTCCCATGGCTCAGGATCTGGGAAGCGAGTCATTCGACGACTTGCAAGGCATGGTGACCTGCGTGTTTTTCTTTATCAATGCTGACTTGCCTATAGCCTAGACCCAGCCTTTCCAACCTGGAAAAATTCAAGCTCGACATCAGCTATCGATATGCCAACTATCGGTCTTGACCCTTCCACAACATCTGGTTCGGCTGGCCCTTCCATGATCGAGCCGGACACAAAAGTGACAACGATGTGCGCCACCGGTGGCAGCATTGGGAATATGACAATCGATGTAAGTTCTATTCTCCGTAAGTTTAAAGCCCACCTAACTCTGTGCAGTTTGATTCGGCCAAGCCAGGACCACTCTTTAATCCCGTTGAAGACATCTGGTTCTCTGAGGGTTTCCATATTGCACCTCCATCCCCTAGACGCATGCAACCATTCATCCCAACTTCTGGGGGACAGTTGGTAGAATTTGTTCCTATTTTTGCTGCAAATGCCACAGCCATGGGCCCAGTTGACATTGCGGAGATCGGTATGGGTCTTCGTGCATCAAATCCTTGCTTCAGGTTCGATTTCTTTGGCGCAAATTTGGGATGCGAGGCCAAAGGTAATGAAGAATGGTGTGAATTTGAGATTTCTGCTTACCGCTACAACGACACCTTGTCCGGCGAGCAATCTATCGCCTGGACGGAGACCAAACGGGTCCCAGCCTGTTCCACATTCCTTGAGGGCGGCTACGAACTTACCCCAATTGAACTGGATGGATATACGGACCTTTCCTCAGTGCTGATCATCGTGCGCGTTGGTTCAGAGCTTCGCTCTTGGTGGGGTGATGATTTCCGCGTTGGTTGGACTGACAACAGCTGTATCGCTGCATCCTGTCGCTCTAATGCCCCAATTGTTCGCGCAAAGCGAGAAACTGTTGCCTTGGCTCTTCGCCGTGGAATCTGGCTGTGGACTCCATCTGGACTCGAACGTTTTGATGACGACGTGGTGTGGGACTCTGTCAATTAATTATTGTCTCTTGGTGGGATTTTGCAAGCTGCTCTCGGAGAAGATTTGCTCTGCATTAATGACGGCATTTAACTTGAATTTCTTGGACGGGTGGTGTAATGACTGAAAGTGAGACATGGGTTTGATTGAGAGGTACTTAAATGGAGGAGTTTTCATGTCAAGTGTGGCGGCACATCCCTTCATTCCCAAGCAATTATACACGATACTTTACGGAATCAATCAAATGACTTTCTTATTTATTCCAAGTGATATTCTGACTGGGTTGTGGAGATTCAATTCGTATCCGTGCGATCCATGTGGCACAGAGGTTTGGTTCGTATCGCTGCCTTGGTCTCCATCAACCTGGCATTCTATACACGGAATCGGCACAAACCGATTAGTGAAGGAAGGTACGTGCACGCGTGGATCTCCCGCCTCCTCGGCGCCTCACACCTGGAAGTGGGGCACTACAGACAGTCTCTTGGTAACGGACAACTGCGGTTGGTGAGGTCATAGGCACGCACATGATGAATGGTGGAGGCACAAAACGGAGAATATGGATAGGATAAAGAAGAAAATTCGAGTAAATCAGAGTTGGAGCAATTAAAGCCTCATTAGCATCGCGGTTGTCTACGGTCCGAGTATGAGTGAAATACTTGCCGTAAGACAGTAAATTGAGGCGTACAGGACGGACCTCTCGGCATCTCCACCTCCACACTTTTGGCCCCATCCAACCACTCATCGGCAAGCCTTGGCCCGGACGCGGACGGCCTGACCGGAAACCACCATCGTTGTCCCATCTTATCCGGTCGAGGAAATTTTTCATGTCTCCCACCCCCGCGTCTTTCTCTTTTAATCTTCACCTCTCCCCTTGTCCTTCCAACCGTCGAGCAATGTCCTAAGACAATCACTCCCACTGCGTCTAGCCGTATTGTCCTTATCGCAGAGGGTTCAGTCCCGCCACTATCGCCTCCAGAAGCAAACACAGACGACATCCCGCTCAATCCGCTCGACGGCGCCGGGGACGGTTCACACTACACGGACACCGCACCCGAAGGGATTCGAACCGGGTACATGTTCTATCATCAATACCTAGGTTGAGCGCCGATTCGAATTCGAGTTACATCATGGGGCTCTACGACAACGTCGCCTCCATCACGGCTCGCGACGTGCTGCCATGGCCCGAAGGCCGCAATACGTCTGACACGGTCTTTGCAGGCGTCCACTACAACCTTACAGCTCTGAAATACTGGAACTACACGTACTATAGCAACGATACCGTCTCAAATGGCTCCAAGTGCTACCTGGTTTTCGAGCCATACCAACCCGCATATCTCTTTGGCAATGGCACCTTTGTCAACAACACAAGCTGTTACTCGTCGATTTACCCCATTGGAACCCGCGGTCGCATTAGCATCGGATTCGCCTCTACCTATGGAGTCTGTCTCGTCCTCCTCCTCACTGTTCTCGCAAAACATGGCAAGCTATATCTGCCAAGGGAAAGCCGATTCTATCCAATTGGCCGTCGCTGGCAGTGGTACTGGGGTCTCTTTATCTGCGCATGTGCTATCATCGGCCTTTTTGCTAGCATTGATATTGACCGCTATTACCTCCAGCAGCTTCCAATTACGCTTGCTGTCTTTTTTTGGTATCTTATGTGCATGGGCACTCTCGCCTTGACCTGGGAAGCTGCTCGTCATTGGGGTAGTTGGCAAGAGCGACAGTATATTGATCCTAACCCGTTTGTCTACCAAGATAACGATCGTCGCGCTAAGCTCGAGTTTTGGATGCCCATGTGGTTCTACTTTTGGGTCTGGATGGTGAGTTTCATCCCTTTCATTACTTGTCATGTCCAACATGGAAAATACTGATTATTTGGTCAGAACTTCTTCCTCGTGGTTCCTCGAAACTGGAGCTTCCCCCAGAAGCAGCGCTCTGTTGAACAGACCGAAGCCATTGCCATTCCTAATGCCACGAGTGCACGTTTCAAGGCAGGCGCATTTTGCCTCGTTGTGGCTTGGTTCACCATCCTCTTTTCTATACGCCATTCCATCAACCACTACAGGCCTCGTCACCGTGGGCTACTGAACCGGGCACTGGGCTTCACAAAAGCCGTCCCCTTGCGCTTCTACCTGATCCTACCCATTTGCGCTGCCCTCATTGCGTATCAGGCCTTTATTGCATGGGAATGGAAGTACTCCCTTGTCAGGGTCAGCCCTCCTCTCTACGTTATCTTCTTGTGGGGTTACGCTCCGTCAATGCTGATCATACTCATCCAAATTCTCTATGGCTTCGCCAGTCCCAATGAGGATAAGGATCTTATTCGACAACGGCGCGAGCGTGGTGATGCCATTGACCGAGAGCTTGGAATTGTCAAGAAGCCTGCGTGGTGGCGCCGCGTTAAAGGCGAACATCTGTATTCCTTGCGCGACAAGATTGCCATGCAGGTTGGCGAGGTTGGTGGCAGTCGGGGCACCGGTCGTCGGGATATAGGAGCTGCTGAGCGAAGCGCCCGCGAGGAGGCTCTTGGTGCTGCTCGAAGCGATGACATAGAGATGTATCCAGTTTCGGGCATGAATAACCCTCGTGTTGACCGAGCAGGCGTTCGTTCATTACAACACAAGGCATCAAGCATCTCGAATTCAACGCCAGAGTACAGTGGCAAGTCTGAGGAGCGCCGCGCCGAGCGTACCATCGAGGTTGCAGCGGGCTTGTTATTTCCTAACAACCGCGAGGCCGAGCGTGCTCGCCGGCATGATGAGCTAAGTCGGGACGGTCCTCCTCCGCCCCCATACACGGACGGCGCTGGTCGTGGTCGCAACTCCGGCCGCCCCGGCAGTACCGGCCGTAGCGCCAGTGCTGAGACGAGCAATAGCATCACCGCTCCGCCTCAACAGGTCAGGAGTATGTTGGATGTCTAAGCCCTTTTTTTCTTCTTCTTTCTTTTTGGGGCTGGGCGCTACGAAGTGGTAGCCTGCCTCAGCACCCCTGCTCTATAAGCATTCTGACATTGCCAGCTTTGAAGAGGCAGGGGAGGCTCATGACATTTGCACTTTTGGATATTGTTTTATGTTGGCTAGGCATTACGAAACGGGACTGGCGTCTGGGGGTTATCATTATCACGGTCATTCGTTGGATTGTACGATTGGGAACATACATTGGTTCAGTGCTGGTCGTCCGGCAATGGTCACCATCACAGCCACGAGCACATGTGAAGTCCCATTGAGCGGGGGTGGCGGAAGGGAGATGCCGGGGCACTAGATAAATTACGACAGCTACGTCTTTGTATGAAGAATCAATGTGCTTTGCATCCCCATAGCATTGTGCTCGTTCGGCAATGTCCCCGATTTGACCAGTGAGAGACAGCATTGAATAGACGTATTTCTCGGAACGTTTGATCCCGTAACCGTTACGATCGTGAAACAAGAAGCCCTAAATGGCATAGTTCCGGGACCAAGGTTTCCAAGAACAAAAATTCCAATCGTACCGGGATCGGAGCATTGCCCTTTTGATATTGGATGCTGTGCTCTTTAATTTTTGTCTTTGCTTTCGTCCTGGCTTGAGTGTCTCCTGGGTCCGCACCTCCCTCACCCCGCAGCCCTCATGCGACACCTCTAGGTCTCTTTGTAGGGGGGTGACGAGGGGCGGGGGGCGTCAGATCGGTTTCGGAATTTTCTCTATTATAATTGTACGTAATGCAAGGATTTTTGAGTGGATTGTTTGTGGCTTAGACCATCTCGTGTCGATCAGACAGACGAGGCTCTGAGGGCTTGTCAAAGCCAATCCTGTGAAAAGGAAACCCCTTTGGGGGGGAGGGGGTAAAACAAGTTGGGATGCTGTCAAAGTGTGGCCAAGGAGGATGCATAATCGGAACAAGAGAATCAAGTTTCAGCCTCATCTATGCTCCCATGATGCAGGCGGGAACCCATATGGATAGATTGGAGAAAAAGCTCGACCGGCTTTTAACCCAAAACGGAAAGCAAACGGCAGAGGTCGCGCTGAAATAAGAAGCATCTTATCTCTGGAGAAATCCCCGACTGGTTCCAAGAGTGATCTCCGACACCAGAGACAGGCACACCGAACCACACTCATCCTAGGGAACGCTCATCCCCTGTGCCTGTGCCTGTACCGTCTAAAGTATGGCGCCCAGGCGGAATACACTGCGAAACAGGGGGAGAGAGGGCTGTATATCCGATTGCTCCCGTTCAAGAAATGCCAGCAAGCTCCATGTCACACAAGACGGGCACAGCAAAGAGGTCCATAAGCGTGCCATGTAATTCGCGCGTGAACGAGGCCATATGCATAAAAGATGCATGCATGCAGGCATGATACAGACGTACGTAACAGCACAGCGGTCCAGAGACGGCACATTCCTTGGCTTGCATTGGCCCGGTCAGCATCAACCAGCAGCGCCGTTTCCCATCACCGCTGCTGTGGAAGTTGGCGGGGAGCCCTGTCGGGACTTCAGAACAGAGTGTTGAGCGTTTTGGACAAGGTGAGTCAGGTACGAGCTGATGGGACCCACACGAGGTTGCAAGGGGCACCGAGGTAGAGGAACTTGAAGCATAAGCATCAAATAGCGGTGTGGGCAAAACAACACGAAAAAAAAATTGACAAAAAAAGAAAATACTACTGGAAGATCGAGGCTCGGTTTTCCGAGGAGCCAAGGGCAGAGGGCGAGAAAACGGGCGGCGCCGAGTTATGCAGTTGGCTTGACGGTGTGGCTCGGAGGTCAGACAGGCAAGGTCAAGTCCGGAGGGCCTGCCTCGTGGCAGGGCCTGAGACAAATCAACAGAGGCTGGGTTCGAGGATTCCCGCCCGGACTCATTCAACTGGCGTGGCCAACGGGCGTTGGGTCTTGGTTGGCGCCGTCCCTTGCTTCTCAGCTACCAATGCCCCCGCCCATCGATTTGTCACATGGGGGTACTCGAGTGGGCGCGGGGCTCGTGCGTGTCCACTAGACGTTGTTGCTGGCCATGTCGTCAGCCTGCGCCGTGCCTTGCATCTAGTGGCATGATTGGCGAGTTTGGCCTGGGTCAAGGCCTCAGAAGCAGGCAGGCAGGCACTTGGTTCAGGAACCATCGGTCAAACGGGAAATCCAGAATGGAGAGAGCGGTGGCTATTGTTTTCCACCCGCTTTTGGTCCAATGCGTCCGCGGTTGCATCATGTAATAGCACATGTACATGTGCACTCTAGTGCTCTCGACTATTGCAAAATATTCACCAGATCGCTCCAGCCCAAGTTCACGCTACAAAAGCGAGGCTACATCGAGTAATCCCGAAGGACCCCCTTAGCGATTGTTCCTGAGCAAGCGTAAAGCACGCAACATGCTCGGCGCCGTCGGCCGCCAAGGCAAGGCTAGGAATGGTGCAAAATCAGCCTCCCAGCAGATCCCTGGCGGTGATCGAATCAGCCAAGTGGAGCTGTCATGGCTAAGAGGCGCAAACGGCGGCAGCCCTAGCAGGCGGTTGTGACGAAATAAGACATGGCACAGACATTGAGGTCAATCATGGTGACTTCCTAGCAAGCTCCAGAAGCTCGGTTATCCTTGACAACGGTAAATACGAACCGTTTCGGGCCCCCGTTCATGATCTGATGGTTCATTTAGTCACCGCCTGTATATCTTGTTTTATTTGATAGTCTCTGGATGCGACAAATCGACATGCTTGCTTCTACTCTTGCTGTTACTTTTATGACTGTGCGTGCACAAATACCGACGGATATGGACGCCTTGTCGTTAGCTACCACTTTCTCCTGGGCTCATTGGGCTAGTGGGAAGCGAGAGGCTGCGGTTGACTGTGGAGACATTTGTGGCTGAACGCGAAGTGTTGTCTGTTGCCTGGTTAGTGGAACATTGTCAAGTTGGGCAAATTTAGCCAGCAAAAGGTGCGTTATCAGCATTGAGTTCCAGGAGAATCTACAAGAGGCAAAGATGCAGAAACTGGGCACGAGTAGATTGACTTATGGGGACGAGGTTGAAAGTCAGAGAGCGGGTGCCGCTAAAGGAACGTGGTCTGCCATGACGACACGAAGACCAGGTGAGGCAATAGGAGCGGCGGATAGATGTGCGTGGAGAAACTCAATAGATCGGATCATGGGCAGAACACGGTCAAAACAGTCAAAATCGATCTAGGATGGGGATATCGACGTGGCTCCAGTGCGTCTTCCTGAATGGTTGAAGTGGGTTCGAGTCCCAGACGTTTGTGATAGATGGCGCCTGTAGTCGTAAATTGATCGTCGCTGTGAAGGATGACAAGCAGATGTCAGCCAGGGTCTGGGTCGGGTAGCGACAGGGCATGGGGACCCTGGGATACGGGTTTAACGGATCCCGGGCCCTTGTTGCCCCGCCAGGGCTTATCGCTTATCGATAGTCACGCACACAACTGGGAGGGTGTGGGAGGTGGTATCATGGCAGAAATGACGGCATGGTGGGTGGTGAGCGACGAGGAGGGGCGGGGTTTCATGTCTCAGGCGCAGAGTGCGCAGCAGCAGCGGCGACGGCAGCAGGCAAGACGAAGAGGGGAAGCGGGCAGGCGGTCAGCACGAAAGCCAACAGGGTAAATGGGAGCATTACTGGATCTGAGCAGCCGCAGAAATGTGCACAATGCGCGGCGGTTCCAGATACGGCAGCGAGACGCAGACCTCAACTCAATCTTTTGGTGACGTCGCAAGCAACGGGTTCCTGAGGCCAGTTCCTGACCACGCACGAAGAAACTGCCTGTGCGACATGGAGCTTGGGGCGGGGTACCTTGATATCCATGTACCAGCCAGGCACTCCGTATGTAGGTACTATGTAGGTAGGGACCCGTTACCGCTTCGGATTATTGACTTCCAGAGCGCTGGGCCCTTACAGCAACTCTCGTGGCTCTGCACTGTCCTGGGTCTGGTTCCGCAAAGTAGCGTGGGAGCGAGCCGAGCTACTGTACACAAGCTGCAGAATCTGGGTCCAGGATCCTGGCCTAAACCGGCACCAACCTCCTCCCTCCTGCACTAATACCACCAACCATGGAGCCCTCACCACGCCACCTTTGCCCGCTATTACTCGCATCGTCATCAATCATCGCCCACTTTTTATTCACACAAAAAAAATCCACCACCGCTAATCCATACCAAGTCCAGTGCACACTTGCACGGTACACACACACTCCGGTGTTTCCAAGAAGAAAAAAAAACACATGGGCCAACATTAACTATCAGCTGGACTCGCTCCCAGCCCTCCTCCGCAATCCCGAACGTAAAAAGGGAGAAAAAGAAAGAAAAAAAACACCCCCGGAAAAAATACCGAGGGCCAATCGTAGCTCAGTAGTCCACTTACAGTAGTTTCCATTCATGGCGGGCGCTACCAAGATTTCCTCTCAAGACAATTCTAAAAGCTTACCAATAGTTTATTATCATTGTTTGCTTGTCTTGGTGTTTTGAAGTAACTTGAGAAAACTCACCGACTACGGCATGCGTCCCGCCACCATCAAAGTGGCCTGCAGGTCTTCACCACCCACCACCCCCGTATTTTCCGTATTTTCTGATGCCCCGGAACCCGACCACGATGGATACAATTGTTTTTTTTTAGTCGTGCTACTCGTATTCTAGACCCAAGCCACACATGTTTCATGAATCTTGATGCCTGAAAGCAACCACGCAAGCACTACACTTCACTCACCCCGCCACAAGACATACCTTGGTTCTCTTGTGCCCCAGGTTCGGGTTCATCGCCATCAGCCCAGGGGGGCTAGTTCATCGTCGTCTCACGGCATCCTCAAGGTTCCAGCTTCCCGAGAGGTCCAGATGCAGATGTTGTTGTAGCATGCAACGCGCCCCTCCAGCTGCCACAGGTTACACTGGACAACATGACAGCGTGCCCCCCTCCTCCCCTCAATACTGCCTTCCTTCCACTTTCAATGCAACATTTATCGGCCGAGCTTTGTACTGCAATGTCGCCGCCTCGGTTTCGCCCTTAGAGAATGTTCAAGTACCCAGACATGCTTTGCGACAGATGCAGGCCCGTCAAGCACTTACATGCATATGTCTACACACGGTCAAGCAATATCACTCAGACTCGCGGCACAAGCACATGCAAATCAACTTGAGTCTCAGAGTTATTTCTCTCCCTAGGCCGCTCGCTGCGACGTCGCCATGATCTTGAGATATGGGACCCGGGAACGGTGCACTGTATGTAGCAGATGGAGACACAAGGGGCCTTGTGAGATGCGATACGCCCACATACATACAGCCCACAATGCGAGGTCAGCAGCGGCCATCATCCCTGGCTTTGCGCACGGCACGCTCGGCGACCACGAGCAAGCATACAGAGGCATCGAAGACGAAATACGTCTGCGATGCCTCGAATTATGTGTTCGCAACCCGTGTGTCGCATGCATGTATGTGTTTGGAAGAGGCTAGGCGCACCGGTCCAATGACAAGTCATGAACAAACTTCGTCTAGCATGGTGATGCGCCGAAAGACGGTTCATCACAGTCCCTGGCCGATTCACGTCATGGCTCTTCCTGTGCGCCCTGGCGCACAGCAGATCCTAGCAAGTCGATCTGGCTGATGGGAAGTCGCCTTCGTTGCTGATCAACCCCTCCCACCCAGCGCAGCTCTAGTCAAAGAAGTCATGACCGGGGAGGCGAATGATGACGCTCCAGCGACATGCCAAATCGGCCATGAGACGGAGACGCTCAAGGACTTCCGAGGAGCGGCGGACTAAGCAAATGCCCCGAGACCGGATGGCTTCAGAGGGCTTCAAAAGCGGGCTCGCGACAGAAACAGAGTTGTACGCGGCCGAACCCAAGCTCCCATCCCGCACTAGCCATGCCCATCATCGAGTGGCCATCGGACAGGACAATCAGCGTGGCTGCGGATCCAGGCACCGTCGACTACAATCCTGGGCACACTGGTGCATCAGAGTGTGGAGGAGCAGGTGGTGTTGCCGCGCGCATCCTTTTCCGTGAGGGGTGGGACACATTGGTAAGCCCGGCCGCTACCAGGCCAGATGACCTCAAAGCTTGCTCAGATGCAATCAATATCCCGTTTCGTCCAACCACGTCTCGGACTGGAAGCTCATGGCACGGATCCCTTGCCTACCAACCATGCAGTCTGCACGTCCGTCCACTCCGAAGATGCAACCAAACCACATCGCATCGTCCTGGGGGACGAGCTTCTCACTCTGGGCTACGGGGCTGAGTTGCGACGATGCCGGTACACACGCGCACAAGCTCCCACGCCAGGGCCTCACGCCCAGCCCCCCCCCCGGCTCGCGCTGCTGCTGCGTCAGTCAGGGACGAGGAACAGAGACGGTTCGGAACAGCACGCAGAATGCAAGAGGATGCTTTGGAGCTAGCCGTCCGACTGGCTCCGGGTAGGTTTATTTTTAATCGCACACATATCATCTATCAGGTCCCCGTGAATCAAAGCGCCTCTGCCCGCTGTCCACTGTCCCTTCGGGCCCTCCCTTGCTGCCTGTCCCCTGGCCCTGGCCCACTGGACGACGAGCCAGCCCCTCGCATGCATGGTGGCCCCGACTAGGGATAGCGACGACGCCTGCATGTTGGTTTGCGCCGCTCGCCCACAAGCTGGACTGCTGGCGTTGAGTGAACCTCCAAATCGATGGATGCTCTTGGCGGGCGCCGCTCGCTCACAACAGACGGCGGTGACCTAGACCAACTATGAATGCATCTCAGGGCCCAGCCCATCGGCCCAGCTGCCATGTACGAAGTAGGCCAGCAAATGCCAGCCCCCACTCGCTGTGCTTTGGGGCCTGTTGGTTGGGCTCGCTGGCTCAGCACCTGACGGGAATCATCGCCTAGGTTTGCAAGGGCGAGGGCCAAGGTATGGATCAGCTCAGGTACTGGGACGCCTTGTACCTGGCCCGCCCATGCTAATCGGCGCAGATGACCTGTACCTGATGTCCTCTGACTCTTCGTCCCCTGGGGGCTCAGGCTCGCTCCATTCCCAGTGCTTGCTTGTCCCCGTGCAAGCCAGGGATTGCCGGGTACAGGAGGCTGTACTTGGTACATGCAGCCAGGGCCCTGTGTCGCTCGCCTTTGGTACTCATCCACTGCTACGCAAGCAGCAACAGAACTCAGACCTCAGAGTCGTGCTGTGCCACTCTCTCCAAAACCGGTCAACGTCTAGCCCGTGGACGAGCCCCCCTCAATGTGGGAACAACCAAAAAAACGCAGAGTGCTTGCTCCCAGTTGCTCTTGCGCGCACATGGATTTCTTAGTTCTGCTACCTTTCCTCAAAGCTTTATCCTCGACAGCCCATCCTATCCCACTGCAACGCGTTCTGTCCGTCAGGGGTGAATAGACATCTGCATCGCTTCGCATTTCATCACGCCTGGTGCTGAGACGAAACTGTCTGGTCACGGCGAGTCCCAGATTATTTATCCACATCAACTGTTTGGTTGGATTGTTGGACACCAACAGCGTCCCAGCATACTGGGACCGGGCCACTACCCAGCGGGCGAGGGCGGCGGCGGCGGCAGCAGTAGAAGTAGTGAGCGAGATAGCCTTGTTTAGGTTTCCATGTGCGGTTGTCCGCATTGATGAGGACGGCGAGGTCGACGACAAAGGCGAAGACGACGCTCGAAGGTGGCTGGATTTCTAGGTTGATTGGTCGGGCAACCCGAACTAACTAGACTCCGGCTTAGGGTAGCCCGAGAAGGGACTGGCTACTCGATCCATCCCTCCATCCCGGATCCGGACCCCACCAAGACACTCGATTTGGGGCGGAAAAGCAACCACAGACATACATCATCGCCACGGTGCCCCTGCCACTCGTCCCTTGTTGCCCCTGTTTCTTCCTCAGTTCGCACTTTTTGCCTTTGCTCACTCGCCCACCCGGCTCTGACGCTCTTCAGCTCTTGTTCCTCCTCGCCACGCACAGAACATCATCATCAAGCCTCCTCCCACACCCCATGTGGCATCCTATACCGGCAAACAACATACAACCAACCCTGCGCCATTAACAGCATTCGCTCACTGACACCAAAGTTGTGTTTGCGCCCTAGCACTGTGGCCAATTATTCCCCGGCTGGCTGGATGGGCTGCCCTGTCGCATCTGTGGTTTCTCAGTCAGTGCAACGGATCTAGGCCCTGGCCTGGCTCGCTTGCATCACCACCACGCACGCCCTCTCCCCACCGGCATTTCTTCGCATGTCTACTGAGGCACGCTTGGGACGCCTCTCAGTTGTCACTCAGACTAAGATTCTGACTCTCTCACACACGCTTTAACCTCCTCTTTGTTCCTTGGTGTATTTCCCTTCCTCTCCACCTCATCCATATCCTCAAAAACCTTTCTTTCTTCAACCACTTCTGTCTCAACGAGCCCCGCCTCTCCGCCCCTCTCCGTTTTCACTCGCCCTATATCACCGTCGCCTTTTCGCACACATCACGGCTGGCCGTCTTGCTGGGGGCATCGCATCTGCACTTGGCCGACGAAATCCGCCCCGCACCCTCTCGACTTCGTTGGCTGTCTCACCATTCTCAGCCTCACCCAGGCTGCCCGAGTGCGACAAGCAAAGCTCCGCCCCGGCGGCATACCAACTGGAATATTCATATTCAAACATAGCATCCATCACTTGCGCTGATTATTTGTTTGTGCGACGTCAACCTCCTCCCGGCTTTATTTGTTCTCTCGTCATTTTTTTGCGCAGCTCGCCACTTCCACCATATCGCCTAGGCCATCGCCGTCACGCATTTCCTCGATCGCATATCGGCGTCGCTCTTCGTCGCCATGGCGGCTACTTTCCGACCGGTGAACTCACCCCTCGCCAACAACGTAACTCGAGACGACGTCATGGCTTCACCACCCACAACCCCTCGCCCGAACACAGCGCCCCAGCAGCCAGCCTCAAGACACATCGATGACGGAGCGACACCTACCCGAGCAACATTTAACCCTTCAATCTCAAACCAACAGCCACTACCGTCCAGCCCGTTCCCCCAGGCTGTCCAAATGCCAGATCAAATGATGAACCCGAAAGTACCCCGCCGCGACAATTCACAGCACTCTACCAAGTCGGCGGACTCAGCGGATGTGGAAATGGATGACTCGGAACCAGAGCCTGGCAACGCTGAAGACGGCGCCCCCTCGGATGATGACAGCGTTGGTGCTGATGGCACCAGATCCAACAAGAAAAAGAAGTCGCAGCGGTTTTATTGTGTCGACTACCCGCCATGCAATCTCAGCTTCACTCGCAGCGAACACTTGGCCAGGCACATCAGGTACATGACCCCCAACGGCAGGCAATATATTAAATGTAATCGAGCACGCTAACACGGAAAAAGAAAACATACCGGCGAGCGTCCCTTTCAGTGTCACTGCTCTCGACGGTTCTCCAGGCTCGACAACTTGAGACAGCATGCTCAGACGGTGCACGTCAACGAGAATATCCCCATCGACTCACTGGCAGCCACCGGTTCTCGGTTTCAGCGACAGATGCGCACTGATCGCGTGCGGCAGGCCGGTAACAGGGCGAGGGCGTCTACTGGCGGAAGCGCCGGAGGGCCTATCCGAGGACACTCCAAGTCTTTATCGACTTCAAGTCTTGCTAGCATAAGTGCTACTTACGGCGCAGCTGCCGACCCCAGGCGACGTCCTCCTCCTCTGGTCATGGCGGCGGACCCAAGGTCTCGGCATTCCCTGGAGTCTTACCGCGCCCCAGCCGACGGCGCATATTCATACCGACCTGCTTCACCCAGCGACTTTGGGACACCAACATCAGCGACATTTTCCAACGGACAGAGCAGCCCTCGATGGGGCTCCGGCGTGGCATCTCCGGCATCATCTCACTCGCGGTCTCACAGTGTCTACACGACAGGCACTCTAACCCCCGGCCGACGTTTGAGTGTTCCATCCGGCGCCAATCCATTCCAATCCCCTCCTGGCCTGGCTGTTGGACGACCCATGTTTGGACCTGGACCCGTGAATGCATCGAATGCTGGTGGCTTTGCTACTGGCGCCAATCTGGCACCATCCGCAGGTGCCCCGGAGCAGTGGCCGCGACGAGAGTCTGTTTCCGATATGTCAGATGAAGCCTGGCGCCGGCGAACTTGGCACCCAGACAGTCGCCACCCGAATGGAAACCCGAGTCAGCTCAGCACGGTTGTCAGCCAGTCGTCCGTTCGGCCAAATCCACCTCCGCCTATTGCAAACCCCTCTGGACCGCAATCGACATTGCGTTTGCCAGGTATTGAATCTTTTGACCCTATCCCCCATCGCCCGGTCAGTCCCCCGAGAGGGGCCCCATCTCCCATGGTAATTGATCCCCAGCAGCCTATGCGGGCTGTCCTTCAGCCTACTGTTGAGGCTCCCGATGAGAGGCGAAACTTGAACATGTATGATGCCAGCCTCCAGCGTGGCTTGGGCCGCCTGGATATCAACCACAGTACCCCGCCTCGCGACAGCGCGGGAGCATGGGCTTCTGAGGCAAACAAGGCGGTGCAGGCTCAGGCGGAACAAGCCCGGATGAGCCAGCCTACTGTTAGGTTTGAAGATCGGCCGCCACCCTCTTACCAGTCCCCCAAACCGGCCGGTCCCGGTCGAAGCATGCATCAACACACCATGTCGGCACCTATCACCTCATCCAGGGACAACAAGCGACATGGCTGGTACTATGGACCTGTGACTGTTCATCGGGAGACAAAAGCGATACCTGAACAAGATCCTCGCGTAGCCCACGTTGATCGCATGGTTCATCCCAACTTCACTGGCTTTAGCGGCTTTCCCGCAAGGGAGGCCCAGCCTCAACAGCACCATCAACAGCAGCAGCAGCAGCCAGAGCGTCCCGGAGGCACGGATCCCTTGGGACGTCTAGAGGCTTTGGTCGCTGTTGCAACCAGTGAAGGATCAACGGCCACCGCCTACTAGGTGGGTAACACTAAACACTATCCATGTTATGACCTCATATCGAGTTTTCTATGACACAATTACCGCTGTTTGACAGACGGCAAGCACATATTTTAACGACGTTACGACGAAATTGCTTTTTGGTTTGTAGCGGACACGAAGCGCATACGGCATGATTTTGGCTTGCATGATACACGATCTCTTTTTCATCGACGATATCCCAACTCTTCTTTACTGGATCTACCAAATAGGTCTGGTCTGACAGCAGCATATATACGATGTCCCGGCCCCGCTGTTATCAGTGACGGACAGGCACACCGACCTGGTCATGACACGGTGTTTTCTCTCGCTTGGCTTTCGTGGTTCATGATTTATTTTCCTTGTTCCTTTCCTATTTTCATTTCTTTTATTATTCTCATCTCCTGTTGGGGTCTCGAAAGGTTATTAGACGGTTTCCTTGACATTTGCACGCTTTCCGCTCCTGATCAGTTCTTTTTGTTTCCTTCCCGAGTTTCTCCCCTTTCAGCCTTGGGTAGTTTGGGTTTGATCGAATGAGGATTCACGAGTTGATATGATACCCACACATGATGAGATGGAAGGGAATTCGCTCTCAGCATGAAGCGACAAATTGCCGGGCACTGGTCCCGCGCAAACGGCAATGGGATATCACTGCTAGACTGGGATCCCACAGAGTGTGTATAGTTTTTGGGTTGATTCTGGCAAATGGGAAAGGCGAGATACCTCATCGCTCGGGCTTCAGCTTCCGGACTGGGAGGATGGATTTGGGATTGATACCCTGCAATGCACTGCTTATTTGGTCGGCTGTTTGATATTTCGGAAAGATGACTTAGACTTGACAATCGGTGTTTTTGATGGTCTGCTTTCTCAAGATAGCTCGATAGGTAATGGAGTTGTTTATGTCCTGAATAATACTGGTGCTATGATTGAATACGCTTAATTGTAAATATCCTTGTTCGATACAAAAAGATATTTTTACTGCAAGTCTGCCATGTGGATCAAATGTTGCGTTTGGACGTGAGATATGGTTTCTTTCACCAGATGCAATATCGTTCAAGGAACCATACCATCATATTATACAACAGGAACTGAATAAATTGCTCTCCCATCCATCGTAATTGTTGATCTGATCAACGCTGACGTGTTATCTATAGGGTAGGTAAGCGTGTGCAATGTGTTTTGTTGAAAATGTGACTTTTTTGCGACCATGTTGAAATTGTTTATATTAAATGATTATATTCGCTCTTGCTTGATTTATTCTATTTAAAAAATCCTTTTTATTCTAAATGCTTCTGTTTTGATTTCTCTGTGGCAAACGTTTGCTGAGTTACTCTTGCGTCTTGCGCTTGATGACAACTTTGCTGCAGAATCATTGGAGAACACAATGAGCGAGAGGCGATTTTTTTTTATTAAAAAAAAAGCGAAGAGTACGCAAAGACCTGGGTGTTAATTGACATGAACAAGTCCTAATATATCAAGATGCAGACTCAAACTTATCCTGCTCTGCAATATCCGACGATCTCACTCAGGGAATAGATACTTGGAAGCCAACCACTCGCTGAAATCCAACAGACACCCTCCCCAAAAGGACACCGACGTTGTGTTGTTATTGACACGCCAGGCGATGGGATTTAATCAGTGGAGAAGGAGGCTCGGGAGTTCCGCCAAACTCTGCGATGACTTGCATGCCTCTCCACTTGGACGGAAACCGGCAATGCGGTTTCAGGAACAACGGCACATTGGAAGCACGGAGTCTGTTTTTTATTTTATTTTAAATATGAAAAAGACCTAATCCAAGCGCGCTGCTTCCCGCAACTTGGCAAGAGACACAGAGGTCTGGTCTCTGGGACATTACGGGATCCCAGGATGAAATGGTAACTTGGGCCGGATGCACAGCTGTGGCATCTCGCCTAGATCTATGATCCAAATACCCCCGCGGAGGCAAAGAAAGAGAAGAAAAAAAACAGCCGCCGTGGGCAACGATGACGGTTAGGTTTCGTGTTGCCGCCCAGGGGCGACGTGTGGCTTCAGTCCTTAGTTTATGTCCGAAACTTAAACACCTCGACCGGCGGGCGTCATGTGTTCTCTGGGAATTGAGGCTTCGCTACCCGGGCGGCTCCCGTTGCCTCCGCAAGCACTGGTTGAGTTTTCTTGTTTGGACTTTGTCATGACTCGTTGGAAAAGGGGGGGGGGGGAGATTTCAAAAGTTCGTCTTACACAGCGATGAACTCGTGGGGGAACCAAGGACACATTTTCCCCCCCGTTTCCTACGGCCTCCGACTTCGCCCCCTTACAAATGGAGGGGATTTAATGTCCATCCTCTTACGTGTGCCCCTAACAAGTAAACTACATGCGCACTACCGGGTCGTGGCCGTGGTCAACTGGGCGGTTGGGCGTTGCAAGAGTGATAGCGCAGACAGAGATGCGCATGCAGATGCGAGAATGGGGGGGCAACGCTGGTACAGAGAGCACAACATGTCTGGCGCTTTTACCAAGCCGGGATTGGTCAATTGGGCCTTCATGCATGCCTTGGCCTGGCCATGAAGCATCTACGGTGCTAGTGTCCTTTTCTACTCTATTCTGTTTTACAACGTGAACCAACAGCCCGAGCTAGAGGACTTTGGTGGGGAGGCGTGGCGTACAGCTGCCGTGCGCGTTATGTAGATATGTTTGTTGGTTCGTGCAATGTGCATGGGGTTCGCAAACCCGGGCCGCAGATGTGTGGCCCTCGCCGTCTTGCTGCTAAAGCTATGCGAGCGTCGTGATATTTCACCGTAGCTCGGACGGCTATGGCTTGTGGTCAATTGGCCGTCTAGTCATCTCCCGAGGCACATCCGAGCCTTAGCGACAGTCGAGGGACGGCACGAGTGTGGCGCCGTGATGACTTGGCACCGTCGCTGTTGTCGTCGTCGTCGTCGTCGTCATCGTCGTCATGGCCCTCAGCGTCAACTGGGGTTGATTGTTCACCGTGTTTGTTCGCCCGGCTGCAGTCACGAATTCAGCTTAGGCGGCGCAATCTGAGACACCGGATCTGGGTCCTCAAAAACTTAGCCATGGTTCGCAACATGTTATGCAGTGGGCGACTTGGCAGTCAACAAACAAATATCGGGTGTGCATTTCCAGCCGCTTGGCCTCAAATCATGGTGCCACCGGCGTCTAGAGACCCTGGCGTGGGCCTGAGTCTGGTTTAGCATTTGAACATGTTAGCTTGTTGCTTTCGGCTGTTGAGGAGGGGGGGGACTATTCAGGGCTCTTGGTTTTGGCTTGGGGGTGTATGTGTGAGAGGTGAGGAGATGGAGGTGATGGGATGTGATGGGGCGTTTAAAGAGGCGGAGCTAGGGCGGGCAGCTAGTTTAGTCTTGCTCGCAATAGACGAGTGCATGGAGCTAAATCAAGCCAGGCGGTTCGTGTCAAACCAGAGGAGGGTGAGGTAGAGGGAGCTGAATGGATCTTCAACTTGGCGAGTGAGGCATTGAAGAGTCACAGAGATCGACAAAGTTAATATGGCATTAACCAGCACGAGGGAGGGGAATGAGAGAAAAAAAAGAGAAGCCAATGGGTGGGCCGGATGGGCACGGCAAGGATGAAGTGGAAAGGAAAGAGAGGGACAAAACACGAGAGGCTAGGCGAACAGAGACAAAGGGAGGGAAGTGAAAAGAGGGAATAGTTAGCGATTATGCCTTGGGAAAAAGAAACGACATGTCTTGTGAGAAATCCTTCATCATATTTTTCTGGGGCCTACGAGACACGGCGGCAACCACTGAAGACAGTCGGCTGGGATTGTACTTGAGAACTCGAAGCGCCCGGCAGATAAGGTTGGGCGGCCAAAAACAAAAAAAAAACGACAAAGGAAAAAAAAAGAAATAAAAATATTACAATGACATGGGTGGGAGTGGGAGCAGGAGTGGAGTAGCAATTGGTGATGTGCGATGTACGGTGTTTCGTTTGCTGCTCAGCTGAAGCTGGAGTGGGAAGAGGAAAAGAAAAATATGACGGATCTGATTTTTTGTTACAAGTCGGTTTTTGTGTGCCCGGGGTGGGTTGGGCTGAGTAGAGATGAGGGGGGAAGAGGGAATTTCTGAAGCAGAATAGCTTAATGTGAGATGTGAATGGGGAGATGTGAATCTGCGAGAATAATCACCAAGGGCGAAGCGAACGAATGAGGCTTGAAGAAGGCGAATGTGATTGTGATGATGGGGAGGGATTGATGGTAAGGGAGTATTTGCGGATGGGCGACTGGCGGGAGGTGAGGTGAGGTGAGGTGAGGTGAGGTGAGGTGAGGTGAGGTGAGGTGCGATGCGATGCAATGGCATGACATGGCGAAGCGAAAGCTAGCGACGAGATACCAAAACGAGGCCAAGATGCGATGCGGCACGATGACGATGCGATGCGATGATGGTCATGGCTACGGCCATGGGGCGAAGGGGCCGCTCCGAGGCTCGAGCAGCCGGATTCCAGAAGCTGGCGGCTAAGTCAAGAGGCGTGACATCCTGATTCCCGGTCTTTTGGGTTTCGGGTTGAGGGCGGCCGTGTCTTGTCGCCCAACCCAGCAGGCATGCCATGCTGTGCCATGCGAATGTCGCCACGAACGAGCCCTGTCTGCCTTGCTTTTTGGCTTGTATGCCTGCCCGGTAGTGCGTGCTATGGAGACGAGAGTTGGGACGTGTGGGCGCTGTGGACGCAGGGACGCAGGGACAGGGAACAGGGGGATGGCGGGCAAGGGGCCAAGGACAGGGGCTAGGGGGGCGTCTGGATAGTCGACCGACTATTGAAGATTGTGGGGGTTTTCTCGTCGTTTGGAGACAGAAGGACGGGACCAAAAGAAACGAAAGGTGGATTTGACAGGTTTTGCCATAACACATGCAAAATGCAGGGCATGAGAAAATTGATAACAATCTAATATATGGGGCACACCTGAAAGTGACGAGATTCGAGGGCACGCGTGATAATAACCTGTCACATAGAGCTGAGCCAACGGCATAAGGAACAAGGCGAGGCGAGGCACGGGTGAGAAGGCACTGCATAGTCTGAGTTACAGATGGCGGGCGCAGGAGCAGATGCACGCGGCCGGGGAAGATGAAGCCCAACATGTGACTGTGGGCGGCGCCCGGGGTCGGGGAGTTTACGGGGTCGGAGGGCGGATTGACCTGATCTCATCTATGTGCAACTGCGGCGTAGGGAAACAGCCGGAGGATCGTCTCATTCGATGTGTGCAGCTGCATGTTGGATGGGCCATTGCCGTGAAGGATCGAAGATGACAAAGAAGGCAGCGAAGCAGAAGAAATGGAAGCAGTGGTTTCAGGATGAACAGGGGCATGATGCGCAACAGCTCGTGTCTCGGGGGTGTAATTCCTTCTCTGCCTCTCCTAAAAAAGAAGAGGAAAAAGGAAGAAAAAAAGGACATTTAGCTGCATGCCGAGTTAATTATCGTCAGACGCCAGGCGGTTAGCTGCTCGGAGGCGGGAGTCCCCGAAACAAGAACGAAAGAAAAGAAGAGGCACAACTAAAGAGAGGTACGGAAGGAAAAGAAAGTATGACCCCCGAATTCCCCACCGGTGATGCAGGTTGGAAAACAACAAGCAGCAATTCGACATGGATGACACGTGAAAGCCGAAGAAGAAAGTAGACTGCGCATTATCAAAATGTGGTCGTACACTAGCACAACCGCTGGATATCCCGAGTCCAATGCGACGGGCCGATGCTTGGTTTGGGGGGAGGGAGAAAAAAGAAAAGAAAGAGGAGAAGAGGGAGAGTCGTACGACATTGACGGACTTGGACGGACGTACATACATGGACACATAGACTACATACTTAGTACATACAGCCTACATATGTACTATGTACTGCATTCAAGCAGCAGGCTAGTTTTCTTGGTTTCTATCCTCAGGTAGCCTAGCTTGGTTGAATGGTGGGTTAAAAAAAAAATCTGCTAAGAGATCTTCCGAGTACGCGCGTTGAATGCCTTTTTTCCCCTTCCTTCTCAGACCTGAGCATGGGCTGCAACTAAACCGGTCATAACGGTGCCCCCTATGTAGTTGGGTTGAGCATGTGGATAAGAATTTTTCTCAGCTCGGACGTCGTGTCTTGTGAGGGTAGTGGTCGCGAGCCAGGCCGGGATTGGCATGGGGGCGAAGGGCCGTAATTGAACTTGGCGGTGCTGTGACAGCGGGTATTTTTTTTTAGGGAAAAAAAAACGTGATGGGGTACGGGGATGTGCTGCATGGGGGGTCGTGGTGACAGGGTGCGGCGACCATTTTAGCTGGTGGTAGGGGGGGAGGGCCAAAGAGTGGCTCAAGCGCTCCTGATTTGAAGCAAACGAGACGTTGCCAACGACAGGAGAGATGCAAGAATAAAGCGACATGGGGCCTCGTCATCAACTAGTTGGGGAGCCCTCAACTTTGCTCTTGTCAGTTGTGATGTATCGCCCCAATCTCATTTTCTGTAACCCTCGGTCGGAGGGTGATCCCTTGGTGCATCAATCAATCACCTTCGCATTCCCGATTTCCCATTGCTACACTCCACACTCTGAACCCGGCCGCTGCATTTTCGCCGGCCCCCGGCTATCTGTGTGTGTGTGTGTGTGCGCGCGCGCGTGGTGTTTTTGGTGGTAGCGAGAAGAAAAAAAGCCGTTGGAGACAGAAGCAAACATGGCTGTTTCGTCGTCGGGCCCTTCAATGTCTCGGTCACCTCCGTGCAGCCGTCACCTGTCAAGCGCACGCACAATCGATCCGCCCGTGATACAACGGTATCTCGCACGCCCAAGCCCGCACCCACGCCGTCATCGAAGCCAGGGAAGGAAACACACACACACACACACGCACACAATTGCGAGGCAGGGTTGTGAGATCGTCACCAATGGAGACAGAAGACACACCCCAGATGTTGTTCCTCCCATGCCCTGCTCCGGCGGGCGAATCAGCACCCTCGCCCCCGCCTTGGACCGCAACAACGCCGCCGTCGCGCCTCCGCCCCCCGTCTCCGCAAACCTTTTCCCTCTGCCGGTCCACACAAAAGTCGCCAGGGTTGTTGATCAAATCGCGTTGATTGCCATTGTTGATTGCCATTGCCCTTGTCTGTGTGACCGGGCCGGAAGCTTTGCCCACAAGCGCTGCCGCTGCAGCAAGCCGTATTTTTAAACACTGCGTGATGTGGTTTTGTTTGCCAATGCTGGCTTTGCTGAGCTGTTGACGGTAAAAATGCCTCGTTTTCCTTTCTTTTCTTCGTCTTTCCCGCTCTGCAAGTTTCCCCATGGAGAAGCATGTGGTGTAGCAGCAGAACTTATGCCATGCCATGTAATGTATGTACTCAACTCAACTGTAAATGCATGCCGTACGACGCTCGGCATCTACCGTGCCTAGCTGGTGCTGCCAGGTGCTATTAGTCCCTCACCGGCCGGCAGCTCTCCACGGCACCCGCGGTGTTTGATTGATGAATGGGAAAGCCCCTCTCTTCATCTGCAGGGTTTCTAGGCTGCCCCTTTGCGATGTGTCGGTCAATGTCAACGTGCTGCATCAGAATGGGGGCTTTTCCCTGGGGAAAGAGCATCATCCAACAAGTAATAGGCGAGCTCGAGCTCATCCACCGCTCATTGGCGACCACGCTGGCTTGCCACTAAATTGTCCAGCACATGGACAGCAACAGCAGAGGCAGCGTCACTTTGCACGTTAAAAAGCGGTACACAAGATCCCGGACGCCGTCGGGTTGTCCAATGCAATGCACCTCACTGCCCTCCACTCCGAGACATGAGACTCGGATGCCGCTGCTGCTGTCCTCATGGAGCCTTGTTGAGTTAGAAACAGCCCATTGCTGAGTCTTTCACGGTTCATAAGCAGCCTATGCCTTCTCTTCCATCAGGGACCCCTCTCATTTACTGCGTACCCCCCATGACCTCGGCTTTCCTCCCTCTAGGAAGTGACATGGTCCTTGTCCAGTGCCCCTCTTCTAGAGAGTACCCTGTTAAACGTCTTTTCCCGCGAAGTTTGATGTCCAATGGATCGAGTCTTGTCAGTTACGCTTACCGGTAGTCTGGCTCTAAAATAACCTGTTGGTTCGTGAGGTTGGACATGGCGTCGTGCACCCCTGGTCTCTGTTGCGGCCCCCCCAAAGCTCCACCGCACCACCATTCACACAGCCGATTCTGTCACACCCTCCCACAAGAAAGAGCTTGTTCACACCCACAAAGACCAGGGGTGCACACAGACACACACGCGCGCGTTCTCTCCGGCTCAGTCACACTAGCACTATCAACATTCGCACTATCCAGAATGGGGTTGTTGCTTGGCTTTCCAACGGTCGCTCTCCCCAAGCTAGCTCCAAGCTCCGTCTAGAGGGAGAAACCAAGAGGATACTCGACAAGGGGCAAATTCACTCAGACGAGAATAGTCACAGAGAGAAAGGGGAGAAAAAAGTAAACAGCCACTATCTGTCCGAGTGACGTGGAGGCTCACAGCCCTATCGCCTAGAAGCTCGCGCCATGATTGCCCGGGCCCTGAGCAGAGCCCTAGGGTTGTTAAGGCCCTGGTCCCTGCGCTCAACTGGGCGGAAGCAGTTGAGCACACCTCGGTTCTCTTCATCAAGAAATAGGATGGCAATGAGATTGTTAATGTGTGAGCCACTGTTTTGGAATATGGCTGAGAAGGATCGGGCATGACCAACAATGGCACCCCATCTTCTGTTCCAGCTGCGAGGGATGTTGCAGGGCTCGATTGACTGATCATTTTTGCCGCGTCTCATCTCGCAAGTCACCCCGACAATCGGGAAAACAAGGGCGGCCGAACCGTCTCGGTGGGATCCGAGGCCTTCACCTCAGGCCTCGCGACATCTCCATATTGCCGCTTTGGGAACGGGGGCCCGGCCGTTGCGGAGGTGCCGGAACCAGATGGATGGAGGGGGGCACAAAAAGTGGCCTGTGGTGATTTCCTCGAGGCCGTTTGGACCGGGCTTTTGGGTCCTTGGAATGCAGTACACCGTACTTTCTCGCCCCATTGTCCAACACGCCCAGCACATCACGCACGTTGGCTCCTGGTAGCCGCCCGTCGTGCGGTTCTCCTTCCGCCTCCGAGCACTCGGGACGCCGTCTCTTCCTCGGCGGCCACAACTAGCGCCTCTCCGGACGTAGAAGGCCCAAGCGTTTTTGTCTTTGATCAGTATCTCGTCCCTGCTTTGGGCTAGTGCCCATTCTCAATCTGGTCGTGGCGTCTGGCGCCTGTCACGAAAACAGCCAAAAGCTGCCGCTGGAGCACAAGCCTCAGAAATGGTCAATGGGAACCAGAGGAGCCGGCTCAACGCCACTACAGATCTGAGGTGGGCGGGCCGCTCCTTGGGTCGGGTCCCCCAACGACGAAAAAACGCACGACTGGAGAGGCTCCGCCGCCCGGGTGCCAGACTCGCAGCCTGGGCGCGCAGGACGGACGATAGGCTAGGCCCGTAGTAGAAGGAGTTGACTGAGGCGTAGAGTGTCGCAGAGTCCGAAGGGGGCAAACGAGATGCCTTGACGAGAGAGAAAAAAAAACTAAATAAAATAAAAGAAGCAATGAAAGGTGGTATCAGATGGCACAGAATGTTACAGAGTGCAAAGCATCAATTTGGGTGGAGAGGTGTAAGTCGCCCAATCCCTGTGGCGAGCAACCAACGCCTTTTTTTAGAGTGATTCACGCTCACATCCCACTTGCACGCCCCCCCTTGCTTTCCCTCCCAACTCACCCCTCGCACCCCAAAGAGCAAACATCCACTATCAGACTCGACGGATGGCGTGTGTCTGGGGGTGTCTCTGCGGCCTATGGCAATAGCGCAATGTCCCTCTACCACGGCCGCCCGCTTGCTGCAACTTGACACGAACAGTGGGGTTACGCTGCATGCCAGCCCTGGCCAATTGTTCCATTGACGACGTCTCTTGCCGGGCAGTGATGTGGTTGATGAGGCTGGGCCATCATTGGACTGCCAGCATGGGACGAATTGCTTTTTCCCCCGTGCATGTCCAAGCTGTGTGTCGATGTGCATGTATGATGCTACCCTGTTGCATTTAGCATCCCTCCCAACTCCGTACCTGACCTCACATGGCGCCCCCGTACCTTACCTAACCCTAGCATACCGTGCCTTTCCGTGCCTTGTCCTGCATCAATGGCGCCCCATCCATCCATCAACGGCCACCCCAACCACGCTCGACTCATCAGTTCCCACGACGCCCTAGTGGCCCAGCCGAGACTGTCCAAGTCCAATCCCGAGGGCGTGGAACTTTCACACGAGGGCGTGGCACTCGACCTGAGGGAACAAGAGAAAACGCTTTTGCGTGGGTCCCCTCCATGTGCCTTTGTTTGTTTCTTTTCTTTTTCATGTCTTTTCTTCTTCCTTTCTTTGCTCACCCCCCCTCCTTTCTCTCTCTCTCTCCTTATTACCTCCCATTATACGCGCCCACCCCATCAGGGAAGGCAAAAAAAGATCCGCGGAGACCAACATGGGTGAGTCGAGACCTTGAATGAAAGGGATGGGACCCATTTGAGCCAAGACTGAATTCGAGATGTGACGAGGCAGCCACAAAGAAACCACCCACTATGCCGGGGTGTGTGTAAGTGGTGGAGTGCAGCTTCGACTCGATGTAGGTTGACAGACAAAGAGAGAGAACCGAGTACGAATCCAGAGCGTGGGAAACCCCGGAGCAAGAAAAGAAAAATGTCCACACAGCTTCTCTCCCGTTTTGCGTCTGTCACTTCTCTTATAAAACGAGGACCCCCGTTCGTCTGTGTTCCCACGATGATGCCTGGTAGTTTGTAGATCTTTTGACTTGTCCCGGCAGTTGCTCAGTGGGTAACACCAGTCTCGGCCCGCCTTGTCAGTTGTGATCACTCGACCGGGTCTTGCCTGCTCAGCACCTTGTTTGCTCATTGCTCTCCTGCATTGCTTTTTGTATCTTATAAAGACGCTGTACACCTGGCTGCATCCGACAAAAGGGGCAGAGAAGAACTAGAGTTGAGCACCACAGAATCAGCTTCTCGTTCATCTTTCACCTCCTCACCACCTCCACAATGGCCATTGTCAATACTCTATGGGCCTCGCTGGCTTCGAGAGCCCCGGTCATTGATCCTCTTTTTGCTTCATTGGCCCTGGAGGCCGTTCTTATCATTGTCTTTCTTTACGTTTTTGTACCTCTCCTCCGCTCTGTTGTCCGTTCAGCACACGGTTCTACTCGCTTGGACCTCTCCTCGGACACCAAGACTCCAACCAGTTCCGGCTTCCTCTCCGTCTCGCATCTCCCTAGCCTCTGCTCCCCCATTCCTTACTTTGGACACCTTCTAGGGCTGCAGAATGACAGTGCTCGCTACATAAACCAGGTTATTGCCGCTACAGCTGCTCCTATCTTCACCATCAACATCCCCTTCAAGCGAATCATCGTCGCCAATCCTTCCATGGACAAACATCTCTCGCGCCACACTTCGGAAACCGGATTGGCCCAGATTCTCGCTTACGTCGGTCCCCGGGTCTTTAGCCTAGGACCCAAGACCATTGATTTAATCCTTGATTGCGATCCTCGACCACTCCATAAGGTTGAGTTCGGCAGTGCGGATAACCTAAAGGTCCTTTCGGAGCGCTCTGGCGTCTTCGTCTGGGATGAGATGAACAAGATGCCCGACCAGAGCGAGATTGATCTCGCACATTGGATGTTTGGACTTACTGTTTCTGCCACGGCCAGCGCTGTTTGGGGGGTTAAAAACCCCTGGAGAATGGACCGTGAATTCGCCGAAGAGTTCATGTGAGTACACCGTCACTTGTCGTGCACAGCGATATTCTTTTCCCATTTTTCGCAACACATTGACTAATATGCGTTAAGGAACCTGAGCGAGACTTTTGATTCCCTCTCCCGGCCACTTGCATGGCTCACCGCTCCCTCGGCGTACAAGTCCCGCAAGTTCCTCAGCCGCCGTCTTCGCGAATTCCATCACCAGCACCGCGACTCACGTGTCCGCAGCGTGGCCCATGGCATTAACGTTGTTGCCCACTCGGACCCTGACTGGGAGACCAACCCGGACTATTTCAATATTGAAATGGTTTCCGCCCTTGGTCTGCTCGCTACACCTAGCACCCTCGGTGTCTGGTTGATGCGCCACCTCCTTTCTGATCCATATATGCTGCGTGTCGTCACCGCAGAGGTTCAGAAACTTAGGGATGTCCCTGGTGACACCTTTGGAACTCCCAAGCTCGATCTCACAGATGTCCGCACTCTTTGTCCTTGGCTCGTTGCATCTTGGTACGAGAATCTCCGGCTCCACATGACTGGCGTCCCTCGACTTGCGCGCAATGACTTCAACCTCAACCTTCCTCACTGCGAACCCCTATCTGTGACTCAAGGCGATATCTTCCTGCTGCCTATGTGCACCTCCAACCTCGACCCCCTAACCTGGGGTCCCGATGCTACCTCGTTTGTCCCTGGCCGATTTATTAACAGCGACGGCCAATTGAACACCAGTCTAATCCGCAAAGTCCGCGCATTTGGGGTTGCGGGCAACTTGTGCCCCGGTCGCGTCTTTGGTTTCGAGGTGGCCATGATGATGATCGCTGGCATGCTACGGAACTTTGAGATTAAGAGCCTTGACGGCAGCGACTTTTACGTACCAGGAGTACGTCGAGGTTTCAACGTCGGCTTTGAACGATACGCAGATGATGTCAGGGTGATATTATCGCGCAAGTGAACTCTCTTTTAATTTTTCCTTTGTCTATATTTGATACCCAGGGTCGGTTTTGTGCTTTGGGTTACGCTTTATGTCAGGATACAGATATGTTCGGAATCATCGGGTGGTCTTTTGCTTTTTATTTACAAATGATAACAGATGGAATAGTCAGCTACATTGTCCCAGTTGGACAACTGGATAGAATTTTCTATGTTTTAATATCAGACTCCATATATCTCAAATGGTTCAACAATGGCGATTCGGTATCAAATTGCGAGTGACAGCGTGTGCCGATTTACCGACCGTGTTGTCGGAATTGATTTGAAGTCTTAATTACGCTATCTAAACCATATTCGAACTCTTGTGATGAAATATATTTTCCGCATCTATGATTACTTCTTCGCCGTCAATTTGCCGTGTAGCCTGGTCACAAGCGGGGCTACTCTGCTCAAGAGCGATAAGCCAGCTTACCAGCGGCCAAGGTCGACTGGGCTAAACTGCAGCAAGGACTCGTTACTTTTATCAACAAAGAATTGAAACTATTGCCCGTTTCACTTTGAACATACTTTCTGCCCCTGACGTTGTTTTGGGGTGGGAAACACCCAGTATATCGTAAATCTCAACCCATGTCCAATTACCAAGCATCATCCTACAGGTATGAACATCATTGGCTCTGCCCAAGAGTCACCCCGCCTTCATCTTACAAATCAAGCACGAATTACTACCAAACAATATGACAGACTTGGAAATCGGCGGAGTCTGCGGAGTTTATGAAGGCCTTTCGGAGTTTCATGCATCGCCTAATAACCAGGGCCACTTACCGCTGCCCTCTGCATCAGTTGGCGGTTACGCTGAATCAGTGGATATCCGCAGCGACCGATGTATCCAGACGGTATAAGAAGGAATGGCTGGTTCTCATAATGGCATCTGGGAGATAGTTGCAGCCATCAAACCTTTCTACTTTATCACTTGATTCACCAAGGTCCAGCCAGCCATGACTTATCCTGAACAATACAAATCCGTCAGGCGCAGTTCCGGCAGCGCGCCTCTCACCTTGGAGGTTACCACCGAAACCTTGCCCAAGGATCTCGGTCCGAGCGAGGTCGTCATCAAGATTCACGCCGTGTCCTTGAACTTCCGCGACGTCGGCATGCTGCACGACAGATATCCTGCAGAGTCTCTTGAGCGCGGCATTGTGGCGTCCGATTGTGCTGCAGAGGTCGTGGCTGTTGGCCAAGCGGTCAAGGACTTTGGTGTCGGAGACCACGTTTCACCCATCTTTGACTTGAATGACATTACTGGAGACGAAGACGCAGAGGCTCTTGCCCTCGGAGGCAACGCTCATGGAGTTCTCCGCGAATATGCTATGTTCGACGAAAAGTGCTTGGTTCAGCTGCCCAAATACTTGAGCTGGGAGGAGGTCGGTTGCTCGTGTTCCCCACGGTTTCTTATACGAATATATCTAACAGGATTATTTTCTTCTCAAGGCGTCCACTGTTGCTTGCGCCGGTGTCACTGCCTGGACTGCTCTCAACCTCCCAAGCAATGCATCCAACAAGGGCATGAGTGCCCTACTGCAGGGTCTGTACTTGATCGCTTCCACTCACGCCATTTTTATGGCCTAGTTTTACGGAGATTTTCTGATCATTCGATGAAATAGGCACTGGTGGTGTGAGCATGTTCTCTCTGCTTCTGTGCATTGCTGTCGGCGTCAAGCCCATCATCACTTCGTCATCTGACGAAAAGCTCGCAGCAATCAAGAAACTGCATCCTTCCGTAGAGGGTATCAACTACAAAACCACCCCCGACGTGGCAGCGGAAGCCCATCGGATCACTAACGGCAGAGGCGTCGATGTTGTCATCAACAATGTCGGCCCCGGATCCATCATTGATGATCTGGCAGCACTGCGCCAGAAGAACGGACACGTCTCACTCATAGGCTTCCTCGATGGCTACTCTGCCAACTGGGACCCAAGCGCCCTGATGGGATTCATGAGCAAGAGAGCCTCATTGCGGTGAGCCCCAGTGCCCGCTGCAGACTTCTGCAGACTGTGCTAATCCATCCGCGCAAACTACAGGGGAATTAGAGTGGGCTCTAAGGAGGACTTCATTCATCTCAACACATTTCTTGAGCAGAAAAAGGTCTCCCTTTCTCCCCTCATAGATCGAGTCTATTCCTTCAACGACTCCCAAGCCGCTTGTGACTATCTTTATTCCGGTAGGCACGTGGGTAAAGTTATAATCAAGATTTAAACCAAATTCTATCAGTGTAACTAGATGCTCGAAACATGTTGGAGCTGTTCTCACAAGCCATTTCATGTCCTTTCCGCTCTTTGGGCTGTACTACTTCCATCAAAAGCCAACGTGATTGTGCGGTTGAGGCACCGGGGTCCAGAAAAATATTCTTCTGAATACATCTTTCAATTACAGAAACTTCCTCGTTTCTCGAAAGTCTGACTTCTGCAATTCATCTCTACGTGAACAAGCATGTGATTTCTTGTTCTCTGAACTTGGTTCGCCTCGAATTGGCATTCCCTTTTGCCTCGTTCAGATGCCTTATCATGGATTTATTCTCGTCAATGTTGTAATCCATGGCTGTTTCTAAAGAGAACAGGCTGTCGCCAATCAATGGCTTGCGGGCCCTACATCGGCGGGCGCTTAACGTATGCGGCCTGTAATCCGGCCAGGGCAATGTAGTGGTGTGCCAGGGTCGTCTGTTGACAGCCCAAAATGAGGCTTTGCATCAATTATACCTCATTGGACATCTAAACGGAATGTTAGTCTGGTGGCTGACAGTCCAAGCAGGCTATGGTACAGCTTGTCTGGACCTCAAACAGCAGAAGTGTCCACGGCCAACGCCACGATGACAACACATCAATACCCAGGCAGACATTATTCATATGAACCCTTCTTCTCTTCTTCTCTAAAATTATCGATCATTCGGAGTCATCATGATTGGTCAACCCAAGGCTTCGTGTTTCATAGTTGCACAAGGATGGAGGTCGGTTAATGGCAGCTGATATCAGCCACTAGCAACACGTTTCTCATGAAAAGAACACAAACTCTGAGGCCCAAAATAACCGACGTGCTGATGTTCAAATTTAGGACATCCAATGAATGAATATAGCTTTTAGAGTCTTTCCTAATGACCCTCAGGTATCACATCTCATCGGCATTGGTTGGGCACCGGCTTTGTTCGTCGTGGGATACAACGCTGCGGGCGGGTAAACTCTAAAGGAGGGAGGCTTAGCATCTCTTTCCCTTAATTACATTCATCTGTAATGTTTGCCTATGTACACTTCAGGGGTAGCCAAACCCAGGAATAAAACAGCCGGGGCCTTCAGCTTTCACCAAGGGTTAAGCGACCCGCTCGAATACGAGTCATAATTTTATAATTCGAACTGAACATTTCTTACGCAATGTGGATTTCTTTGGAAGCTTTGATAGCTTGCATTGGAGTCATCATGGCTGTCCCTCCAGTGGCTGTAAGCATCATCCAGCTCAGATGGTGGTGGTCTAGGCGGGAAGGTTCGTTTACCTCGGTTCAAATAATTTAGCTACTAATAGTTCAGCAGTTCTAGACCTTGAAGATAAATAGATAAATTGCGGGTTAAGAAATCCCCTTTGATCTCCAGTAATCTCGTTCCTGGCGAACCGAGGTTCCGCAATGTCAACAGTGTGGTGGGAAACGAATCGTCGTTTTGGGAACCTTTGATCCTCTTGGGAGTTAAGACTAGCGGGCATTGTCTTTTCCTGCAGGAGCATAAGGATAGTCATTAATTGCGATAGGTAGCCTCGAGGGCGTGGTGGTGGGTAATATGTCCATAGTTCTATAATTCAACATATCCAAAGCTTATCAAGTCGTCTTTTGACGCCGCCGCATTTTTCATCAGCGTACAATATATATCGAGCCTCAAGAACCACAAAGGGTTTACAAACACATCTGTAACGACGATTTCTATCCAAGACTGCCCTTCCACAATCTTTGTCTCTGCACTCCGCCCCAGGCGATTAGGCATCTATGATGACCATGCAAGGCCCGGGCATTAGTTAGAGTTTAAAGTCCCTTTATTTCCAAGTCATTCAACCTTGACTCACCAAAATATGAAGTTACAGCTTCTTTCAAACAGTTTTGTCCAAAAAGCAGTGTCGTGCACGGTGATGGATTGGAAACACGCTGCCCCAAGATTCGTCATACACAAGTGAATCCTCACGGTTATTCATGGTGGAAACCGATCAAACCAAATGAAGGTGATTAAGATGAAAAGCATTATTATTATGTCTTCAGCAATTTCTTCATTCATTCCCTGCCTTTTCTCTCCGTAAGACCGGATTGCCACGCAGGCGCCCCATGGCGGTGGCAACGGGTCGCAATGCGGGGTTATGGGGTTCGGCGGCACCAACTTGAGGGCTGTTTTCAAGTTGTTATCCACCGATTGCAAACGTCATGAATCAGTCTAGGTTTCATTTTGGTTTCTACTAGAATTAACAGAGGCAAATCAATATACCGTGTCGGTCAAGACTCTGCACCGTCATATGTGTTGGCAGGTCTCGCAGCACTCCCAAGTCTCATCACATCACATGGAACATAACCGACACAGGGTTTCTGAGTCTTGCGCCCCGAGACACCCGCAACTGTTGTTCGGACAATTCTCATTTTTCACCTAACTGTAACTTTGTTGATTGTGAATCATATACGAGTCGGAACGATGTGCAGGCAGTTGTGATCGCCGAGTGCTCGTTCACATTATAAGAGACATGACAGCTTCTAATTAAACCTACCACTCGTTTCACGAGAATGGTGCGACATATATCATCTCACCCAATGGTGATTTTGATACCCACAGACTCTTCATGCTGCTACAAAATCCAGACATTGGAGACTCAGCATTAGAGACGCGTGAACTTCACATTGCACATTAGACATCCAAGATGAATTGATAGAAATTTTATTGTCGAGTCATGTTCATAGAGACATACAAGTCTTTTAGTCGTTAATCCGCCAAAACCCCTTCAGTCCTTTCCAACGCCATACAGGAATCCTTTGTATCCTAATAGAGACCAACAGTGAGGTCACCCTTGACACGAGCAGTCAAGTGGACCTCGGCCTCAAGGTCGAGCTTGATGCCGACGAGGAGAGCAGCAGCGGTGGGCTTGCCCTCGGCATCAGTGGGTCCCTTGAGAAGCTGGCCTATTTCAAAGCATTAGATTCACCCGGCTTGATAGGCTGTGTGAGTTGTGAAACTTACCGGCAGGGGCAGCGAGGCCAGTGGAGGTAGGGAGAGGGACAACGAACTGCTGCTGGGGGGAAGACATTTTGATTGTTTGTTGGTGATCGGAAGATCGAAAAGTTGAAGTATTTGTTGGATGAGAGTGGCTTGAGAGTGTTGATTGCTTTGTTGATGATTCTCTCTGTTCAAGGCTCGAGGGAGTGCCGCCTTATATAGGCAATCTGGTTACCGCCGTGCGGACGAAAAGCGCAGATGGATGCAAGTCGATTAGACAACACATCTCCTGTACAACACACGTTCCCCATCGCGCGTCCCCTCCACAGCAAGCAAGGCGGCGTGGCAGCTAATGTCGACATCGGCTGATTCCGAGCGCCGACGGGCCTGCTCCCGTGCCCGCAAAAAGCTTGCGAAGATGCGGATCACGAAAACCAAGGTCGAGCCCCATCAAGCTTTCTGAGATTTAAATGGCGACACATTATCATTTGCCAATGCGTCAATTGAAACAATAGTCCGTGCATCTGTCGAATACGTGGCCGCGTATATCGGGAAACCTCGGCTCTGTGATCAAGAAAAGCAAAGCCTGGCCACAATGGTTTGAGCGCCCAGCGGTGGCTATTATTGTGTGGGTCCCATTAATGCCTTTTCATCGACATGCTGAACTGTGATAGCCCAATTCCCCTCAGCTGATACAGTTGAAGAGTAACCAGTCTACTGGTACAGCAATTGCTCAATTGCTCTGCGAACTTGGCCTGGTGATCGGCAAACTTCTAATCTTGCTGCAAGGCTTTTACAGCTCAACCTCGGGATGCAATGCATGCGCTGGCCATCTCAGATGCATCTAGATGTCGGAAAGCCAGGCACCCTCATGGTCACCGCCCCACGATGAGAACCAGGGTCTCCCCAGACAACTCAGCCGCATCCCGTCGACCGAAGAGTCTTGACCTGGGCTCAACGCAATCAAACATCAGACGACAAGAAACTTTCGATCTCAGCATTCGCACTCACAAGAAATGACGAGGCTGGGAAGTTTACCACGTCACTCGTCCGATGCCGTGCAGGGAAGCTCTCCCAGAGCCATTACGTGTTTTCTTTTCCCGGGTGAAATTGGAATTAAAAATAGAAGTTCCGATTAACAAATAAATAAATGTTTACCGCTATGGCAACGGATCCTATGTCTTTGTTCCATTGTCAATGTTCTTTGCCGCTCTGCAAGGTCGCATCAAGAACACGCACCCCAGTTACCACCTTAAAATCAGTGCAGCGGTGCTATTGTTGCGAAAAGTTTGCACTTCAACTGATATAATGTCAAACTTGCGTAGTCCAATGTCAGCAGGGACTGGCTCGTTGCAGAGCCAGCACTATAATTCCTGCTCAACGCTAATGTGATAATAAGTTCAAATTTCGAACGGGCCAGCGATCAAGAGTACAGCGTAGCTATAAACTCTCCGATCCACCATCCTCGGTGATACCGTACTGAAGGATCTTCTACAATTAGTGAAATACAACTTGGCTTTGGCGGTGAGACGTGGATAACGCCAACATAGTCAGGGCGCTTGCTATGGGCAAAGCTTGGCTACTTGCGAGGTGCTGTGGTCGTGGTCAACATGAGCAAGTCGAAGTTTGAACAATTATTCTCTCGGGTAATTTATCATTGAAGCCTTCACTTATACCTTTAGCCAGTACCCCTGATCGATTCAACGGCCTGGCCACTTGGCGAGTCTCCAGTCAGTACAAAGCTATTACCAAGTCGCCCATGATCTGACAGCTTTTGAACAAACCTCAAAGCCGACACAGCTTGGAGGCCTGTAATTATTATACTTTTTATCCAATTCCTCGTAGTGCCAAACCTCTCGACGAAGGACTTTTGTCAGACATGCTCATTGCTGCAGTAGGGCTCTGATTCTTATACGACAAGGACGTCGAAGGTTGTCACATACGACCATAGCTCTCAGAAAATACGGGATCCCGTCCGCTCTCCCATAGTCAAGCTGAGAAGCGGTGAATTAGTACTCGGGTCGGTGACGACCGGGGAATCCTCGCTGTTGTATGTTTTTTGCTCCATTCCT
This sequence comes from Calonectria crousiana, assembly GCA_013406985.1. Classification (NCBI taxonomy): domain Eukaryota; kingdom Fungi; phylum Ascomycota; class Sordariomycetes; order Hypocreales; family Nectriaceae; genus Calonectria; species Calonectria crousiana. Next base: position 886,521 of record VTGD01000001.1, on the reverse strand, counting down.
TTTTGAATTCCCAGCCTTCCATTTTTGTGTGGATTCCCAATTGTGGAAAGTGGACCGATCACAATTGGTGGGGCCATGGCTTGCGATCAAAGCCCTGCCTTTGGAAAGTGGCTGTAAGATTTTTTGGTCAAATACGAAACCGGTATCAATTGGAGCCAAAATTATTAAGATATGACTCAAGTTTATTTTGAGTAGATGCCTCTCTTGTTTTTGTTCTCAAAAAAAATAATGCAATAGATCAACATAAATATGTGGAATGATATGGACAAGTACTTCATTGATATGACTGCAACCAAACCCCGAGTTATCGCACTGAATCGCACGACTCAAGAATCTCCCAAACGCTAAAGCATTACTGATCTCTGTAATGAATGACCGCTGGATGGCGTCTGCATAGTTCGACCCCAGATGAACTCGAGAAGGTTGTGGCTCAGGTTGGCCGTATAGGGTAGGGACGGATTTGGATAGAAGACAGCAAGTTTCATTATGGGTGGTTGTACTTTGCTGTGGTTAGGTAACGCATTTTTTGTAGATGTAGATTGTTTGATGCTTGAAATATTTTGGGGGAATTTAGGTGCTTACTTGCTCATGCTTCATTTCATGGTTGTTCACCATGACATGATTCATCCCTACCATATATTGACAATGTGACAAAGTCGGGTCACAAGTTTAATTATTGTGGTAAATATGATACAATCAAGCTTTCTTAATCAATTAACATCAATTTATGTGCTGTGATTCTCAGAACTCAGTAGCATACCCCCTTAACCCCCTTTTGAATGAGAACCGGCGTGGAAACTTGTACCTCCCATGACACCCTGTGGACAGATCGTTGATGTCCGCAGCGCAGGCGATCCCCCACAGACCAACCCGCCGCTAAAATAAGCGCCGACAGGCCCGGGAATTGCCCCAACCCGGCCCCTCTCCCCCGGCGCTACAGGGCCCCAGGGCGGGCACTTGGCAGGTATGGAGGGCACTTTGGCGGGGTGACAAGGCCGGGGGTTTCGTGAGGCTCCCTCACCAAGGGGATCTGGTATTCATTCCTTGGGTACGTCACCCTCTGGCGTAGATTGGATTGGCGTAATTTTTTTCGTTGTCGGCCTCGTCACCTGAGACTTTTCAGTATGGCGCGCCAAAAGCAACAAGGCTTCGAGCTTTTTTAACCTGTCAAAACTCTTTTTCACACTCGCAATCACATTCCACGGCACGAGGCTGCTCCAGGCCCAAGAGGACGACAGAGAGAGAGAGAGAGAGAAAAGAAGAAGGAAAGAAAAAAAGAGTAGCCTGGGCTTTCCCCTCTTCGATTGCACCAGCTACCGCCGCCGCTTGCTGCCCCCTTCCCAAGGCCCAGCTTGATGCAGCAGCTGCTGTAGCGGACCGTCCACCATGTCGCCTCCGCCGCCGCAGCAGGGATACTACGGTCCGCCGAACAATCACCACCACAACCACAACCATCACAATGGCAGTCACGACACGCGGCGCGCACCGCCGCCCCAGGCTCTCCGGCTTCCAGCTCCCCCGCCCGCCTATTTTCATCCTCAATTCAGGCCTCAGCAGCCTTATGTTGTTGCACATGCTCCGCCCACACCTCTCCACCAGCGGGGGTGGTACGTCGTCAACATGGTCAGCATCGCCCGGCCATTTGTCCTCATCATCCCCGGCGTCATTGTCATCTTGAATGTTTGGTGGAGCTCGACTCAACACGTCTGCCCACGGAACGCTACAGCCAATGACCACTGCTTCTGGATGCTGTGGTCAACGTTACCGCTTGTACGTGTGTCCCCTCCCCCATCCCCATCGTCCTCTCACATGCACCGTCACCAACACACAGCATACGTGTGTGTCCCGATGCTGCCCAATTCCATGGCAAACTTGGTCCTGAATAGGACCAATCCAAACCATTCAATCCACCAGTCAGTCGGTGTGGCTCAGTTGGCTAGAGCGTTGGTCTCATAATATGACTTGACCTCAGGTCAGGGACATCCAAAGGTCGAGAGTTCGAGCCTCTCCACCGACAGTCTCCTTTCTTTTTGCTTCCTTAACCACCAAACTTCCTCATCTTTTTTCTTCAGACACATTCTATTCACTTCAATGTTCTCGTCTCTCCCATGCTGAATCGCTATTATAGTCTACCGTCACATTCATTTGGGCCATTGTATCCAATATCTCTGCCCGCAGAGCCATCCATCGCATGTCCCATATCCCTCGCCTTGTACATGCCTCTGTCCAGCTTCTCCTAGCCCTGGGTTCAAGTGTTTGTTTCGCCTTGCTCGTTTATCACGCTGTCCATTTCGACATCTGGAGCCAAACATCAGAAGGCACAATGGCCGCCCTCGTCGCCATTCTCATGTATGTTGTCTTAGTTCATGGTAAACAAGACCTCCACTGACCCTCCATCCAAGGCTAGCCAACTGGGTCCTATTCGGTTGGACAGCATACGAAATAAGAAGAGACCAGCACATACAGCGGTTCTCTGTTAGTCAAATACCCATGTGATATAATTTAGAATCATGATCCATATTACTTTGCGCCAAAAAACTAATTTTAGAGCCCGTCTCCACGACCAAGAAGAGTGCCTCCCACCTTTGACCTGAAAAACTTCACGTTGCTGGTCCGTCCGTTAAAATACTATACATGTATGGGTTGCCCCAATGCATAACGAGTTTCATCCTCGCTTGATACCGCCTAGTTGCGGCATTGTTTTCTACCCCCCTTCACCTGGGATCCATGAGGTTGTATACAATCACAGGTTCCCGTTAAATCCCCCGTTGGCTGCAAACTGCAGTTGATACTCTCGCAAATCGGCCCAGTGCCGCAATTCCTCCTCTTCATCCTGCGGCGTCATTTGGTCTCCTGTGCTTGGAGACGAGCCACTGCTGGCGCCCGACTTTTCTAGTTTCATGAGGATGCTGATCAGTTGGGACAACGCCCCCTCTGACTTCATTGCAAGTGGTCCCTTGCGTTCGGGGGCGTCATTGAGGAGCGTCGACGCCACCTGGCGGATCTTGTTGATGAGCGATCCACCATTGGGCTCCAAGTTCCGCTGCGAGATTGACCCAAGGACAGTCAGTAGATGCTGCACGATGAGCTCCCGCTCTTCTGACATAAAATCATAGATTTCCTTTTCGTCAGCATCCTGTGCTGCTTTCTCCTCCTCCGTTTGTCCTTCGACCGGATCAGGATGCTGTTGCTGCTCATTCAAATAGACATCTCGGAGGTTAAAGTACAACTCCACAAAATATGATCGCGTGGCTAGTTGGGATACATAAATGTTGGCTTTTTGGATCTCGTATTGGAGATGACGGCGTCGCGCTGGATGGTTCTTGATAACATTTCGCAAGTCGTGTGCAGGTTGGTTGTTAGGCCAGGCCGGGGGAACATATTGGATGCCCGATTCGTCAAAGCTCGCTAGAGTGGCAGCCTCATCGCCATGGTTGCCCAGCTGTAGCTCCGGTGGTAGATTATCTGTGATGCCTCGGGCAGCCAGCAGACCATCACGAAGAAGAATGCGTTGGTCGGCCCAGGGCAGAGTACTCATACCATAGGCAATCTCGAGACTGACTACTCCGTTCATGGTTGTGTAAATGTCAATGCCAAAGCGGAACCCTGTCAAAAGAGTAACGCTTCCGTCTTGTTGGTAGATAATTTCGTTGGCGAGAATGCAAATATCGTCGACATTTTCGGGATACGCAGGGTACGGAAGGCTTGGTGTCGAAGGCGCAATCACCATGTCTGCAGCCGAAGCGCCGAGTTGTGAAACTGACCTTGAAGATAAGGTTAGCATTGTAAATTACTAGTCGCGAGATCAAAACATACCGGACACCAAGAAGCAGACACCAAAATATACGCTTGCCAATCTGATCCTTGACATGGTTGAACGGGAGCGGATCCGGCGAGCAGTTATCATTACCAAAAGTCGGCAGTTCACCAGGATGCTTGGGCCGACTGAATCCCAATTCTCGAATCAAGGTAAGTGCCTCAGCCATGAAGTGGCCAGAAGCATTCCATTGGTGAACATAGCCCGACGCGAGACCCAAAAAATAGCTGGTGGCAGCGTCATCAAGCGTTTTGGGTTGCTTGAGTTGCCATTTGCTACCTCGAGTCAACAGCGTGATGTCGCGACACTTCTCAATCATGACGATAGCGCGAGGGAACAAATGAGTGCTGTGCTGGGCTTTTAGGTGCTCTCGGGCACTTCGAGGGAACGATGCGACCAAGGCGCAAACCATACTGGCGAGCAACCCGAGGAATTCAGGTCGGGTTCGGTCCTCACGGTTGGCGAAGGATTGGCGGAATGTCGGCTCGTGGGGAAACGGTGCAAGCGGGTGAATGTAAGTGAAGAAGTCATCAACGAGAAGCTCAAGGACTGGCATTGGAGCAATTGATTCAGCATCGACGGCGACATCAGTGGAGATGTTCATGAGCGTCTTGGCGGCGGTTTGGGGCGAAGGCGACACATTCATGACAGCGCCAGGAATGGTTGGATCTATACGAGCGCGCTTCGCTGCCTTTGCAGCTTCGGCATGCTTATTTGGAGGACCACGGCGCTTCGTCTCGCGGTTGTATGTGCAATCGACGCCAAGTTCGCGACAGGGGCGGCACGGAATGTCGGTATCGTCGCATTTGACTTTGCGCATGCTGCACATGTCGCAAGCACGTCGGAGGCGAGTCAATTTGGGGTTGATGGTCGGATCTCGCATCATACCACCAGGGCCAGCAACTAGACTCAAATCGCCTGGAGGTAAGCCTCCAGAGTTGGGCACCTGGCTGGCAGCCTCGGCGGCCGCAACAGCAGCAGCGGCATGTTGAAGGGCCTGGGGGTTGTTGATGGCATGGGCCGCGTCGCTGGCCGCTTGAAGTATTTCGAGGCCGTTGCTCGCGTAGGCGTGGGCGGTCGCGTGAGGGGAATTCTCGGGGGGAGGTGAGCCCGACATCATGGAGAGCGAGCCGGAGGCTCCTCGGACGGAGACCGGACAGCCGGGCACGGAGCTGCGGCAGCGGGAATCGGGCTGGGCGGACGCGCAGGACGCCGGTGATTTTGCGATGGCAGATTGTCGGCGGATTTCCGGAAGTTTGGCGTGTTGAAGCGAGGTCAAGCCGACAAGGGCCCAGAGGGTGGAGTGGTGGGTGGGCGGCGATGAGAAATCAGAGACGGACTTTTTTGTGTCACGTGGTATCGTGGTCACGAGATGTTGAGCACTGACCATCGATGAGCCTACCCTAGAACTCCACGACTCGCATATCGGGCTTTTGGTATGGTCATCTCCCGTCTATTGTGAAGCCAAGGGATCGCTAGCTTCTTTGAAATGGTGATTCTTACACCTGGGATATCCCTTCAGCTTGGAATGTCCACCATGTAAGCACTTCAGAAGAAAGAACCTCGCTTGTCACTGCAAGCAGCAAATGGCAAGTTTTTTCTCGTTCGGAATAAAAACATTATCATTTGTGGTACCTTCATACAACCTTTTTCAAAATTTAGATATAAAAAAAACGAATTTGTGTGCTCCTATGAAAGTTTCGCATAATTCCCAGGTAGAGCGAAGGAGCCCTTTCCCTAAGCCGCACCGTTCTTGACATCCCAGTGGCTGATGCTCGCGCTGATCGGCCGGGCGGAGCTTGACAGTTATCTGGTCCATGCCAGGCCCACGATTGATGCATCGAACTGCATGCGTGCCAGCATTATCCCTCTTACTAATTTGGGATAAGGCTTTTGTTGAATGATTTAGATTGATTCAAGGGGCTACTTTTTTAAGGGGTTGAGTTGGATCCGAAAAGAGAAAATGGCTGGTTTGCACGAGTTCTGATGCATCATGACTCCTCGGGTGGCTGCATGTCTCATGGCATTGCTTACACATACCACGCCATAACCACGGAGCTCTCCATCTCGAGCTGTTTTTTTCCCGATGCAAAGTTTACGACAAAGATCGGATCTGGCGCGTGCACAAGGTGGATTTTTTTTTTGCTTCTGCGGTTCCCTGCGGCAATTCTAGACTTGATAGATTGCTTTCATGCTCGATCTCAGGTGACTGCCAACATCGGACGAAATGTATCGCAACGGCCCAGTCCAATCATAAATGTCGGGATTCCATCCCACATTCACCCGCGGGGTTCCACAGGTAGTAGTCCAATCCCCGCAGTCGGATTTCTCTTGCGATTGGCGGCACGATGACGACAAAGATTGGGGCACAATTTTTTTTAAAGCCTGTATCGCAAGGTGGGATGGCACACCTTGTACGTTTTTGGCGTCAATCCTCTCAACGTGGTGCCCGGCACCCCCGGAATTGATTGCACCCTTTTAGAAAATTAGACATCTCGCGCACACGTCTAGTTCGCCGTTAGCTACTTAGCAGCTGTGTTTCGCCGTCCTCGGGTGTGGCCGGGCTGTCACGCCGTGCACCGAGTCTCACGGACCCTGGTGCGGCTCCACTCATCATGCCATGGTCTGATGTTGGCGACCTGGCGTGATGGGCTCAGCTCGAAGACTGGCGGAGCGAGGCGAGGGTCGGGGAGGATGAGAAAGCATGGATCATGGGAAAAGTGTAAGAATTCGAATAAATACCGGGTTGGCGTGCGTTGTGCTGGGAGGTGTGTGCGTGAGCTGCTCATTTGAGTTATTCTTAACAAACCCATCTTCTCTTCTCTCTTCACTGCGAGAACCACCACAACTTCTAAACCGACTCGACGAGCGATCCCCGTGCAGAAAACACGAAGGCTTCTGATTTCGACCAACGATAAAATTCTCAACCAATCCCAATATATCCACCAATCGCAGCTTTTGTGAAGCTTCCGCAATTAGCAATCCCAGCCCAAAACCACCACCAAAATGGCGACAGCACGACCTATGAAGCACATTGATCGCGTGGACCTCTACACCAACTTAGAGGCCCGTGTCATGTATCTTCACTCATTCCTTGACTTTTCCAGCCGTAAGTACTCGCCCACTTACCACATCTCCTCAATGGCTCCTTTTGAGTTCCTGGTACCTCGTCCTTGGGCCGGATATCTCGGTCAATGGACGAAGCGATCAGATGAAGCCACAAGATGTCCCAACTGACACATTATCGAAATTTAGGAGACATCGAGGCCCTTATCAACGGTGCCAAGTACATCAAGGCCCTGATCCCCGCCGTTGTCAACATTGTGTACAAGAAGCTCCTCCAGTACGACATCACCGCTCGTGCCTTTACCACACGAAGCACATCGTTTGAGGGGCCCATGGACGAGGTTCTCGACGAGAACAGCCCTCAGATTCTGCACCGAAAGATGTTCCTCCGCGCCTATCTCGCGAAGCTCTGCTCCGACCCCAGCAGGATGGAGTTCTGGGAGTACCTGGACAAGGTTGGGTACGTACAATCTGCCATCTCCATGAGCGCTCGGCAAAGAGGCTCAGGAGATTTGAGGTGAAAACATTTATGAACTCATCGCTAACGGCTACTTCTCCGCAGAATGATGCATGTCGGTCTCGGCCGCAAACACCCTCTCCACATCGAATACGTGCACCTGGGCACGTGCTTGGGCTTCATCCAGGACATCATGACTGAGGCGATCCTATCGCATCCCCGCCTGCACCTCCAGCGCAAGACTGCTCTCGTCAAGGCCCTCAACAAGGTGATCTGGATCCAGAACGACCTCATGGCCAAGTGGCACGTCAAGGAACACACCGAGTTCTTCAACGAGTCCGACATTGAGGTTGAACAGGAGGGTTACCTGCACGGCAAGCGCATCATCGGCGACGGCTCTGAAGAATCGGAGTCAGAGGCTGGTGATGCCGCCGCAGCGCACCCTGGTGGCTTCCCCCCCGAAGGAGTGTGCCCCTTCGCTGGGATGAGCGCGTCGAAAGCATAAAGATGGAATGAATACGGGGAATTTGTTTTGGCGTTGGTTTTCATCATGATCATATATATTTCTCTTTCTCTGGCAGGCAGGCAAGACAAACGGCATTTGGGACCTATGGTTGTGTATGGTTTATATTTCTCTCATTTGGCTAGGCGAGGGTGGGAAATGGAAATATCCTTCTCTTTTTAAACAATCTGCAATGGACCTCACGGTTCTTCTCTGGTTGCCCCGTGTTTTTATCCTGTTCATACTCCGGGGCAACGAAAATAAGAAAAAAGCAGAGGTTGCTGGCGTGTTCAAATTCTTTGAATAGAGTAGCGGTTTTGCAGAGCGTAAAATTGGGACAACGAGACTAACCGCCTTCCCTTTGTATATCTCTGCACTGCGCAAGCACACTATTTGCGGGGCCCTCAGACTCATCGTGATTGCTGGAGTAAAGTTTACAGCTGAAGCCCATGGGCTAACTCGCACGAGACGAAAATGGGCTTTGGTTTCCTGTTAGCAACGCCGCCCCACGTGGCTGGCTTGTCATGATAGAAACCCCAGTAAATGTTAGCCCAACTGTCTTGGCTTTGGGGCCCCATTCTTCTGGCATTACTATGGATAAAGTGATTGGTCCTAGACTAGGTGGCGAAATGCTAGTGGACGGGTATCGGGCACCCATTGCTCGGGCCAAGGGTCTCGTTCGTGTCAGTGGGCTGCGATTATAATTTGGAGGTTGGTGATGGGAGAATTGCCCCGCGGTGGGGTTCCCGGGCTGGGATGGCGCTCTGTATCACCGTGCCACTTGATTTCTTGAGGTGAAAATTTGAAAATTTATCATCTGGATGGATGGATCTGCATTATTCAACCATAGGAGAGTTGCCGGCCGAGGAGATAGGACGGGTGGGCTAGAACGGGGGTAAGGAAGGAGCCTAGACTCAAGTTGCCGAGTGCAGGGTATTTTTTAGGTGATGAGGCCCAACGCTGCTAGATGGCTGAAAACCTGGTTTAGTGGGGAGTTATGGAGCAGTGAGGGGGGTGTTTGGTCAAGAGTTGCATCACATATCACCGCCAACTGGTAGTGAAGTAGGCTTCATCTATGCATCTGTTCTAGATGGTCCGGGAGCGAAATGCTAGATTCCACCTAATGCCAACACGTTCAGCAAAGCATGGTGGAAGGAGAGCGGGCTGCTGAGGGGCCGGTGAGACAGGGGATAGGATCGTTTTAGACACATGGTGCATGAGACAAGATCGATTGCATGGCAGGAAATGCATGGCGCCGAAGACAGATCCCGTGGCATCAATTGTGGCTCCGGTGAAGAAGAAGCAGTGGCAAGGGCGAGAAGGGCGAAAATGGCTCGGAGGATTGCCTCGTCTCGACGTGTTGCTGCAAGCCACTATGGATGTCGGCGAGCCAGAGGAATGCTTCTCAGTGTACCATTGATGCGGGTATGACAAGGCAGGACGTACGAGAAGGGGAAAATGCGGGATAATGAAGGTAGTGTCTTATCCGTTCTCGCACCCACGTTTAGCGGTCCGTGTCGGTGGATGGATGACAGATGGCGGCCGGCCCGTGGCGTTGTTGCATGTGTGTGTGTAAGTGCATCAGCACCTCCAAAACACAGAAGGGGGGGAGGGCACATGTTGTACCAGGTGCTAAATTGGAGCTATCTATCCGTTTCGGGGAGGTGGGGGTTCGTTTTTGTGGTAGTGGGGAGCTACAGGCAACGGCTTCAGATTGAGATTGGCACCACCCGGGGTTCTGGACCGGGTCGTTCTGCCGGATCACCTACCTGTTGATTTTCAGTGGCCTCTGCCTCGCTGCTGGATGGGACCTTGCGGGTCCATGGGTAGCTCCAGTGGATACGGGGGATGCCTACGGTGCCCGTGCCGCCTGGGTTCCCAGCGGCATTCGCCCGACATAATGGCGGCAAGGTTTGCTGGGCCGTTGATCTCGTCCACTGTAGTAGTTGCCGTTGGTCAGTGGTGGTTCTCTCGGCCGGCACTCGACCAGCCTGGGACGCCGAGTCGAGATAAGAATGCGAGGCGTAGCAGTGAATCTGAACGCACATACGCAAGCCCGGCCGAAGTCCGTCCATGCTCGCCGGCGCGGCTGCAGGTGGATGCGGGAGAGGATGCAAGTCGGGAGTTACAGGTGACAAGCATTAAGCACTCAGCACCCCAAACCTCACTCAAGAAAATCCCCCCATCGTGGAAGGTTGCATGCCGTAATGCGATTCCTAAGTTACCGCTTTCTTCCTGAGACGGGCTTGACTCGCGCCCTCACCGTCTTTTTGCTTGTCAGAAAGTCTGCTCTAATTGGGACAGCTCTGTGATCCAATACGACCCCCTAAATGTATCGAGCGAAATAAGTTGCGATTCCAGCCCCTCGCCAAATTCAGTCCTAGTATGCCTCGTGCCTTGGACGAGTTGGTGGTGGTGGTCAATGAGACGTAATTGGCGGCGGGTCTATGCTCTCGCGACCTTGTCTCTCAATGGTACCTATCACGAATTTGGCTGCCAGCCATCAGCTTCCAATGGGACAACATGGTATGTTTTGGTTCATGTTGATGATATTTTCGAGTCATTGACAACAAGATGATTCTTATGCCGCACATATTTTATTGACAGGCCCATCCTTATAGGGCCGAACAGAATATTGGCGGCGAACCTCGATACTCAATGGAGACGGGATCAGAACCAACATGTTTGCCCCTCCCCCTCCCCCTCCCCCGCCTTGCCTGATGCCCATGTTCACGGCATCCCCTGGCGTGGGATATAGATCACAAGCCCAAAAACATACGACAGCTCCCGGCGATTGAATCGGTGAGTCAATCTTTGTGCGGCAGGCGTGGTTTGATTGGGTGAATGATCACGGCCAACGGGCCGATGGAAAGGATTTTTCGGAGTTATACGGTCACCATTAGACCTATCTGTGGGAGGGAGTGCTGAGTTATACTAGTTAGCAAACACCAATGCTTTTGATGGACCCGGGGTTCTGGACTGAGACAAGCCGAGCTAAAACAAAATACACTGGCGAAAAAGCACAGAGATGCTGTCGGCCGGACCCCACCGCCTATCCGATGCGCAGAGGTTGCCCACCAAGCCCAAAGTTGCGTCAAGCCCCCAAACAGCCATTGAGTGCGCCCTGGTACCTGATTGTCGGCTCTAGTCCTTGTGTTTTGCGAGGGGACCGGCGTTCCTGGATTTTTTCTTCCACCCCTAATGCGCGTCCTGCCTCGTGCTTCCGATGTGGGATCCCGACTTGCTGCCGGCAGACCAAGTCCGTTGCCCAAGTTAACGTGAATGAGTGCAGCACGGCGCCTGGACTAGACCGCCCAGACATATGAGGCCCTCCTCCCCCCTCTTCAGCCGTCCGGCCGGATCCCCAACTTGCCCCCTCAAACCTGTGCTCCTATTTAATAGTGCACTTTCTCCCATCATTTCGCTGTTTCGTATCGTATAATCTCGTTTGGCACATCTCGTCAAAAAGCAAAGCCCTCTCCGGTCAGTTAGCCTTTTCCAAGTGGGCCTCAATACCACGATGTCGCCGTCCACCAGCAATCTATCCGGTTCCGGCAAGGTACCCGGTGCCAAAGTGGCGCAAAGCTCCCCTCAGCGCAACAGCCAGCAGAAACAGGGCCGTAGAAGGTACCTTCAGCAGCTTCTACTGCTCCCGTGGCGGCGGCGCCAGCAGGTCAACGACCAAGGGTCGCTGGCGCCGAAACCGCCCGGGCCGACTGGTCTCGACGCCGTCGCCGTCGCCAAAGGAGCCGACAACGTCACCACTCCTCCCACCTGTGCACCGTCGTCCTCGTCCTCGTCGGCCTGCTCTTCTCCCTCTCCTCTGCCCTCCTTCTCCCTGACGACCTCCTCGTTGACCGTCGGCGACTCCAACCTCAAGCAGCCTAGATCCTGCGTCGAGCCGATCCCCCGCTCCCACAGCGACAGTCACCACCATCAAGACCAATCCTCCACACCCCCTCGGCCGCCTCTGCCTCGAGACGAGAGCGAAACCCTCGAAGCCCGCCGCGGCCCCGTCCTCAACTCCTCCTGCGCCTTGCCCGAGGCGCGATTGACGCTCGACAATAGCCCTGTCAAAATGGAATCCTCCTCGTCGTCTCTCCCCAATACCACGCCCAATCCCACTGCTGCAGCCGCAATGCGCCGTCGTGAGTCGCTTTCAGAGATTCGCGCTGCAAACCCAGACCTGGCTCTGAGCGGCAACATTATCTCGGCAACCTTTAACACACCGCATGCCTTTACCTATCGCAAAGGCGGCGACTGGGTGAGTTGCTTATTTTCATACCATTCCTTGTCCATTATGGCCGTTTTTTGGGCGCTTGGCTCTACTATGGCTACACCCCGCTTCCCTTAGCATCTTTATCTGCCAAGCTACATTTCGCGCACGCACCTTCACATGCACATGCAAATGCACATGCCTTCTCCAACTTTGCAACCAATTCGATTCTAACCTTCAACCGCTCTGTAGGACCTCAAACCCCGACGTGGCCAATCTGCACTCCTTGACTCGTTCGCCTATTTATCCTCCGACGCCACGCCATGGAGCCACACCGTTGTCGCTTGGACAGGCGAAATTGAGGCCCCCATTGAAGAGGAGGCGGTAGCAACCCCCGCCCCGAACACATTGGGAGTGTCTTCTCTCAACCCTCTCTCCGCCCCTGTGCCCCTTGATGTCAACACTCGGCTGCCAACTCCACCTCCCAACGACGGTCTTTGGATTCCCCGCGAGCACCAGGATCGCCTCGAGTACCAGCTGTCCCACAACAAGACGATCCGCACATACCCCGTGTGGCTCGCCGACGAGACCGAAGCCAATCATGACGGCATCCTGCTCAAGGACCAGGCCCGCTGGCGCCGTTACGCCGAGCATGATTTGTATACCCTTCTTCACTACAAGCAACACGAGCCTACCGACGGTCGCAAGGAGCGTGTGCAATGGGCTGACTACTACCGGATGAACCAAAAGTTCGCCAACAAGATTATTGAAATCTACAAGCCGGGTGACATTGTTGTAGTTCATGACTACTTCCTTATGCTACTTCCCAGTATGTTGCGGCAAAGGGTGCCCAACATGTATATCTCTTTCTTTCTCCACTCTCCATTCCCCAGTAGCGAGTTCCTCCGTTGCCTGCCGCGTCGCAAGGAGGTCCTTGAGGGCGTTCTCGGCGCAAACCTCATTGGCTTCCAGTCGTACAGTTATTCGCGCCATTTCTTGAGCTGTTGCACACGTATTCTCGGCTTTCCCTCCGACACTCTGGGTATTGATGCATACGGCACTCGAGTTCAGGTCGGTGTCTTCCCCATCGGTATTGATGCGTCCAAGGTCGAGACTTTTGCCTGGCTCGATTCGGTCAAGGAAAAGTACGATGCCCTTAAGTCTCTCTACCATGGCAAGAAGCTTATTGTTGGTCGTGATCGCTTGGATAGCGTCAGGGGTGTGGCCCAGAAGCTGCAGGCTTTCGAGCGCTTCCTGGAGATGTACCCTGAGTGGCGGGAAAAGGTTGTTCTCATCCAGGTTACCTCTCCCACAAGTGTTGAGGCCGAAAAGGAGGACCCTGATAACAAGGTGGCGTCTCGCGTGAACGAGCTTGTCATGCGGATCAACGGCATGTATGGAAGCCTGGGTTTCTCACCCGTGCAACACTATCCCCAGTATCTCAACCAGGACGAGTACTTCGCCCTGCTGCGCGCTGCTGACATTGGCCTCATCACCTCCGTCCGAGACGGCATGAACACGACCAGTCTTGAGTACATCGTCTGTCAAAAGGAGACCCACGGTCCCTTGATTCTGTCCGAGTTTAGCGGCACCGCGGGCAGCCTCAGCGACGCAATTCACATCAACCCGTGGGATCTCAGCGGCGTTGCGGAAAAGATCAATGCTGCCCTGGTGATGAGCAGCGAAAAGCGCCAGGAAATGCAATCAAGCCTCTACCGCCATGTTACCGAGCACAACGTACAGATGTGGATCAACAAATTCATCCGCAAGGTCTACAACGTTCTGGGTGACACCACCACCGCGAACTCCACACCTCTGTTGGATCGTGCGCTCCTGCTTTCGCAGTACAGATCAGCTAAGAAGCGACTTTTCATGTTCGACTATGACGGCACCCTTACGCCGATCGTCAGGGAACCCAGCGCTGCGGTTCCGTCGGAGCGACTTCTCCACACCCTAAAACTCCTCACAGCAGACCCGCAGAATGCTGTGTGGATCATCTCGGGACGAGACCAAGACTTTCTGAAGCTCCACCTGGGACACATCACTGGTATTGGCTTCTCAGCCGAGCACGGTAGCTTCATGAAAAACCCTGGCTCCGATGAGTGGGAGAACCTCGCAGAGAAGTTCCCCATGGGGTGGCAGGCCGAGGTTATTGATATTTTCCAAAAGTATACAGACAAGGTGCCGGGTATGTATTTTTCTCGCTGAAGTTGATGTTTGTTTTGTTAACCGTGAAATAGGATCCTTCATCGAGCGAAAGCGATGTGCGCTCACCTGGCACTACCGCCTTGCCAACCCAGAGCAGGGTATCCACATGTCGCGAGAGTGCCACAAGGAACTCGAGGCTACTGTTGGAACGAAGTGGGATGTTGAGGTGATGCCCGGCAAGGCCAACGTGGAGGTCCGACCAACCTTTATCAACAAGGGCGAAATTGCCAAGCGATTGATTTCGTCTTATCACAACCCCAACGAGGCCCAAAACGAACTCAAAGTAGAGCCTGGCCCTCTTGAGTTCGCTCTTTGCATGGGCGATGACTTTACTGACGAGGACATGTTCCGCAGCCTCAACGCTGCATCGGGCACATTGCTGGATGCCAACCACGTTTTCACCGTGACCATCGGCGCGAGCACCAAGGTGACATTGGCCAAGTCGCATCTGCTAGAGCCTGAGGATGTGATTGAGTGTGTTGCGCTGCTCGCTGGCGTGGATGGCCCCGGCGCTTCTGAGCGACTAAGTGAGGTCAACCTGGGAGCCCTCAGCGCTGTGGAAGGTCACATTCCGCAGGAAAAGCTATGAAACCGAGAATATATATAGAGGCTGAGTGGCAGCTGAAGAAACCAAAAGATAGAGACATGGGAAGAATACTATGCGAGTCATTTGCTCCTGGCGTTTTGTGCAAGATGGATGGACGTTGGAAGATAGACGGGAAGCAGGGCGTACGGGCTCAACACTGATGAAGAGCCTGGATATTGATGGGCGTGCAGGAGATGGGCGGGCGGGTAGGCATAGTCTCAATCGCATGCACAAGGATAAAATGTAGCATCAATGCAAAGGTTCTGGAAACTTGGATTAGACATAAAACATGGAGAGATGTTGAGGTGCTGGTGCTAGCGATTTGTAACCGCTTGGTATTAGAGTATTGGAGAGACCACCAACGAGTAATTAGACGATATTGTTTCGCAACTGTCATTCCCAACCGTCAATCGCAACCCAGGAACAGAAAAGTGTTATTTGTACAACCATGTGGGTATTTTGGGGAGAGAAATCCATGGCGCTTCTCTTGTTAGCGACAGGTCCTGATTCAAAAAGAAATTGCTGGAGAGGCCAAAAAGAGAAGGATTGCCCCCGCACAGATTTGAACTATGGACCTTTGCATTACAAGTGCAACGCTCTACCCCTGAGCTACAAGGGCTCCTTGTTGATTGTGCCGGTTGCGAATTGTGTATAAGATGTAAGACAAGGAAACATGTTTGGACATTTGGGCAAAAAAATCCAAATAGGAAATTCGAGGTTGCCCCCACACAGGATTGAACTATGGACCTTTGCATTACAAGTGCAACGCTCTACCACTGAGCTATAAGGGCAATTCCTTTGATTGGTGTGCAAGTATCGGAACATGCATCATAAACCTAACACAAAGCTTGGCATTTTGTGCATGGGATTCGGGTGGTGATTGATGCTATCGATCATGATATTATTGCTCCGCCCGCTTCTCGAAATTCTTAAGTTTGGTGGACCAAGTTCAACTGATGCGAAATTATCCTTCTTTAACCATGCCGGTGACGTTGCTTTGTTTTCCCTCCCATGCTGATTGTGTATGCTCATGCTCACGTCGTCTGCACTCCTTGTCAAATGTCTAATCCTCTGCTTCTTCGTATTACATCCATGTCGAATTTCATTCACGCATTCAATCCAAAGTCTACAAAGCTCTCATGATGCTCTTTTTACTGAAATTTTAAAACATTTTTATTATTGACAACTCGGCCAATGTGCATTACGCCTCGTGCCTCTACTCCCAAATTGTCTTTCCCCGACTCCGCCTCGCCTTCTTCTCGCCCTTCAACTCGGTCGTCAGGACCGCCACACTGAGCTCTGGCAGCTTAAACTCAAAGGTGCCGTTCTTGTTGGCCTCGAGTACACTTGTTGTGCTCTTCACAACGTTGACGCCGGTGTGCGGGTCGTTGTAAGCGAACGGGTCGTCGTCGTTGTTGGTCAGGACGGTTAGCTCGGCCTGGGCGCCGGCAGCGACGCCGTCGAAGGAGACGGCGACTGGCACGTCGGCGCTTTCGGTGGTGTTGTAGACGGCGCCCTTCCACACGAGGGAGCCCCGGTCCTCGTTGCTGCCAGCGACGTAGAAGACGGGGTCGAACTCGGCCGAGGCGGGGAGCACGCGGGTGATGGGGTGCCGGGCAAAGAGCTCCCACACGTACCAGCTCGTCGAGCGGGTGGTCAGGGCCGGGTCGGCGGCGAACTGGAGGATGGTGACGGCCCACTGCCATTTGTTCATGTTGCGCAGGACGGGCGCGTAGAAGGTGCCGGGGATGCGGTCGGCGTTGCGCTCGTAGCCGATGAGCGAGATGCTCTCGCCCACGGTGCCGATCCACCAGGGGAAAGGCATCAGGTTTCCGCTCCAGCCGCTGCCGCCGTTGGGGTGGGTGGCCGCCACCTCGCCGACAATGTGGCCAAAGTCGTTGTCGAAGCGGTCAAACTCCTCGACCAGCGCGTTGGGGGTCCGGTAGGGGTGATAGTCTCCGATGCCCGGAGCGGGGACGTCGTAGCCGTCGGAGGAGGCCCCGGAGGAGATGATGGTGATGTCGTCGTAGGCATCGGTGATGGCCTTGAGGAACAGAGGGTAGCGGTACTCCTTGTAAGTGTTCCAGCCTTCGGGAGCTCCGGCGAGCCAATCTTCGTTGCCGATCTCAACGTAGTTCAGCTTGAAGGGCTCTGGGTGACCGAGCTGGGCACGAACAGATCCCCATTTCGAATCGGCTGAGCCACGGATGAATTCAATCTCCTCGAGGCCCTCGTCGATGACGCCTTGGAAATCGGCTTCTGAGGTGACGGTGCCATCAAGAGAGAGACCGGCCCAGAGACCGACGACAATATCGAGGCCCATGTCCTCTGCCCAATAGAGATACTCCATAAGACCAAGACCGTGGGTCTGCTGATAGCTCCACACACCTTGGAAGCCGGTGCGGTTGCGCAGAGGACCAAGGCTGTCTTTCCAGTTCCAGTAGGTGCCGTGGGTAAGACCCTCCAGCATGTTGCCGCCGGGGAATCGAAGAATGGACTAGAACGCCGTCAGTGGGTGATTTCTGGAGGGGAGCTATACAGTTGGCCTACAGGATGGAGCTCTGCAAGAGCCTCAGCAATGTCCTTGCGCAGACCGTTCTTGCGGTCTTTGTAGGTCGGCGGGAAGACACTGATGAGATTGAAGTCTAGAGAACCGCTCGATGCACCCTATTGTGTTTTTTTTTTTAGAAACATACTTGCCAAAAGAGTTTCTTGTATCAAGAACGAACCTTGGGGTCAAAGGTAATGGCAAATGTATTGTTGCTGTTGGGAGCATTCTTCTGAGGTACAAGCTCAAATGCGTGCTCAACCCAGTCGTCGGCTTTGGCTTGCGACTTGACCTTGACGGACCCAAAAACATCAAAAGTCAGGTTCGACCTGAGCTCGGCAGTAAAGTAGCCATTGTAGGCGCCGCGGACCCAGAACGAGCCAGTGTATTTCTGCTTCTTGACATCCATGCCCCAATAGCCCTCGTTTTGGAAGCCGATGCGGTTCTTTCCAGACTCGGAGCCGGCCTTGACCTTGACTGAGTATGGGAGAGCATCAGAAAGGGGCACGTCAAGCTTGCTGAGAGTTAGATTGGCATCGTTGATGGGACGCCAGCCGTCGAGAGAGACGGGGAAGCTGTCGCTGTATTGGAACGCTCGGTTGCGGATCAACTCGGCGTAGATGCCACCATCACCAGAGTTGTTGATGTCCTGAGATTAATGTGTCAAACACGCAAAACCCCACGTGTGCTCAGAGTAAGGATGAATACCTCGTGAAGGAAACCATAGTGGTATATGCCAGTCTTGTTCCCACCAGAAGACTCGATTGAGATATCCACCGCGGCAGCAACCTGAACCGCGGCGATGAAGGCCGACTTGAAGGAAACCATGGCTATTCGTAGAGTATCCCACGGGGCGCTGTGCTCTGGCTGCTGAGAAGGCTCGAGACTACGGTTGCATGCTGCGGCGTCCGCTACCCAATTTATACAAATGAGGATGATCGATCCCGGTCATTCCGTCACGGCTCTCATCGTGAAGGTCAAAACCCAGTCGTCCCAATTAGTCTAGTGTATGAAGAAGGCCTTTATCCGACCCTGTCGCCAGGCACATGACGTTGTTGACGGCAAAACTCGATCCATAATGCCGTCGCATATCGGCAAACAACAACCATAAATCCTCTCGGTTCGGTAGGCCTGCTCAACCGAGGGGGGCGTCATTCGATCGGCATGGGATTGTGGCACCCCTGGCGGGGAGCAGCCTCGTGGAGATGACGTGACAAGGTGGGCAGCCAGCAGAGGAAGCGGATTCGCGCGCATGGGCAAACACTCTGGGAAGCCATATTAAATCGATGATGCGGGGCTGAATTGATGAGGGGAAACGCGACGAGGAGAAGTATGCATCATTTACCCTCCCCGCGTGGTAGCCGGAGACCGGGGGCGGGAACGGCACTCTTGGGGGGGCCTTGTCCGATTCGAGCGCTTGGTTGGAGGGCGGAGAACGTGGAGAACAGGGACCATGGGGAAGTCCGGGGCGTGGCGGTGACAGGGCCGTAGCTTGTGATGGAAGCGAGCCATGATGCGATGGACGGCCGCAAGACATATGATTGACATGGATTGACCAAGGATCATGTTGATCGTATCGTGAGGTTGCTGTCGAGGTGCACATCCGGATGAATGTGCGGGCCCTGGCCTTTTTTTTCCTGTTTGGGAACTGCCTCGGTGTTTAATTGCCCGCATTTTTTACAGGGCATCTTTTCAGCATGTACAGAGTAAACAGCCAACTGGACCCGACCCTATCAGATATATCGGAATGATGTTGTCGAGGTCTACTCTTCGCGTGGACCAGGGTACACTCGCTCAGTAAGACGCGGCGTCCAATGAAGCATGCAGTTGGATCCTTGGCAAACGGTCCAGACTGGAGCGCAATTCGGGTTCCTGAGTCTGCATACACGATTAGGTTAGTCTATGCTGAGATCCGGATGTTATTGGTGCTGGAGTTGGCTCATGCAGTCGGTGCCTTGTCACGTTAACCCCTCTTCCGATATTGCCATCATGGGAATGTCTTGGTGCGGGGATAATGATAAAGCTTGGAGTGCGCCATGGAAGCCATAGGTACCGTTGGGGTGTAGAAAGAACCACATGGTGGCTGCAACTGGCTGAAATTGGAGGGTTATAGTATTCGCTGGGTTCGGAAATGTTCGCTCACGCAGCATTCATTTGAACTCAAACAACCCTGTTCCATGGCGTATTTTACTACATATACTTAGGCACAAAACTCAGCCGCAATCTCTGTTAATGCCTCAGCAACCTTTCGCACGGAATATATATCGACCCATTCCTCCTTGGCATGAAATCCCTCGCCCATGGGGCCCCAGAGTAGGGCTGAAATACCCTTGTCGGCCAGCAAAGCACAATCGGTCCAGTACGGAGCGCCGGCAATGGTGGCCTTCTTTCCAAGGGCCTTGCTGACAGTCTCGGTTACAAGTGTGAGAAAGGGATCATCGGCGGCAATACGGTATGAGGAACGCTTAAAGGTGACTTCTACGTCTGCCTTGAAGTTGGGAACTTCGTCAGCGAGCTTATCCAAAATTTGTTGAATCTCCTGCTTTACCGACTCGGGAGTTTCGCCGGGAACAGTTCGTCGTTCTATGGAGATTGTGCAGAGGGCAGGGTACGACGAAATCTCTTCACCACCCTTGATGATAGATGCATGAATGGTCCCTTGTCCAACATTTGCGTCGGCCGGGCCCTCCTTCAACTTTTCAGCATGACGGTCTAGTGCGACGAGGAAGTGACCTGCTTTGGAGATGGCATCGACGCCCAAGTCTACTAGGGAGCCGTGTGCTGCAAGACCGTGAATTCGAACATCGAGCCAGACGAATCCTTTGTGTGAATAGACAATTTCAAGGCCTGTGGGCTCCGTGACAATAGCGGCGTCGGCTCGCCATCCTGCATTGAGCACATCTTCGGTGCCAATACTGGCAGCCTCCTCATCAGCGACGCCGGTGAAGATGACATCTCCCTTGAGTCCAAGGTTCTTTGCGTTGGCGAGGGCAATCATCATAGCTGCTATGCCGCACTTCATATCGGCGGAGCCGCGGCCATAGAGTTTGCCATTCTCAATCTTCCCACTGAGAGGGTCCTCTTCGTAGCCTAAAAGGGTAACAGTGTCAATGTGGCCGTTTAACATCAGGCTCTTGCCACCACCCGACCCCCTCACCACTCCGACCACTGATGGCCTCCCCTTTGTGGGCTCAATCCAATGGGTTTCAATACCACGATGTTCCAGCCAAGCAGTGATATAACGAGCGATGGCTGTCTCTCCAGGTCCCGGAATAGAACCCAGGTCGGGGCTGGAAGAGTCAATTTGCACTAGTGTCTGTGTTAAGGCAACAGAATCCTCGCTGTGTACAGGGAATGGAATCGTGTATTCTCTATTGCCCTCGGTGCAGAGGAGAACAACAGAAGATTTTTCGTCAAGGCCAAGAGTTTCTTTGTCTGACGCAGTCAATCGGCGGAGAGCAGCCAGGGGTGCGGCACCACAAGGCCCAGCAGACAGTTCAAGGCTGTTAAGATAGAGTGACGCAACATGAGACTCGTAGTCAGAGACAGTGACGCTGGCCGTAACACCGGCCTTCAAAAGGGGCCAGGCAACGCTTGACGGGGTCCCGCAGTCCAGACCGGCCATTATGGTTGGAGTTGTTTGCTCGTGAGTAAGTTGGCCTCGCTTGAAGCTCTTCCACATGCATGCGGCAGTATCGGGCTCGACGATCATGACAGCTGAGGAACTGCCCTCCCTTCTAAAATGAGCCACGACAGCTTGCGCGAAGGAGCCAACACCCACAGGAGCAATGACAAGGTCTGGATACTTCCCTTCGAGCTGCTGGTCAACCTCGCGTAGCATAGTGAGGTAACCGTCGACAATCCACTGGAGGAAATCTCGTCAGCATATTTGCAGAGCAGCACACAGTCAAAACTCACCTTAGGAATATCATGATAATCACCAAAAGCAAAATCCTGAATTAAAACACCGTCTTCTTTTTGTGAAGACGAGTGTGCTTCTAAGACTGCATCGTCATAATTGCCGGACGAAACCACGACAGAGGCCCCTTCGGAGCGAATAAGCTCGATCGTACTATTCTCCATCGTTGACGGCACATGTATTTCAGCGGGGATTGAGAAGATGGCCCCCATCCGCGCAACAGCACGACCATGGTTACCATCCGTAGCTGCATAAAGCGACACATTATGAGATGCAAGCGCTTTCTTAACTGCCTCAATGTCCGAGTCCAGAGGCAGGTCCAGTTTGCGTGCAATGGCGCGAAAGGTACCCCAAGAAGCGCCAAGGATTTTGAACGACGGGGTTCCAAAGCGGTTACTTTCATCCTTAAGGTAGACTGTTCCAACACCAATCTCCTTGGCGACAGCGTCAAGTTTGACAAGAGCAGTAGGCTGATACTCGGGCATCTGTCGGTGGAACCTGTCGACGAGGTCGGCATCAGAAGACGCTGGAGCTGTCCACGACCGCGCAGCCTGGTTGAAGTGAACCGACCGGCAGTTTTTAGAAGCCATTTTGGAACTTGAGTCAATATTGATAATAGTCGTTAGGATCGTGGTGTGTTTTGCTGATGCTTTGGTTTTGTGGCGCCCTATTCGCGAGGGAAGTAATCGCTCTGTCCAATCTTCAGATGTAGTCTTTGAGAAATGAACAAGTATATCAAGAAAGTTTCCGCAATTGATTTTGAGGCACAATGTAATTTATTTATACCATGAATCTGGAAATTCGGGTGTTAGTGTTTGTTACATTTGAGCGCGCCCTCTAGGTACATGGGCTTGTTTTCGGTGGCTCCTGGTCATATCTCGGGCGTTTGTGGCCCTGTCGTCACGACCTGCAAGGGCCCCAGAAAGTCCATATGAAAGACAGTCTAGGTATGAAAAGAAACAAGAAGTGATATTCGATGCGCTTCAAGGTGGGTTAAAGGCTCAAGTGACCGGGTCAGCCAATGGGATTGTAGCTCCGTGACTAAGCCAAAAGTTCCCCATCAAGCAACTAATTGATCTGAGTTTATTCTGCCCAAAACACCACGCTTTTCAATCCCAGCGACAGTATTGGCTCGTTGATTTCCGTTGTTGTTTTCGACAGACCATCATGGACGTGAACCCGCCTCGACAGGCCGCGATGGAGATCTCGCTGGAAGAATTCCTCTTCTCAGACGCAGCCCTGGCTATGTCCTTTGAAGGCATCGGGGACATGGATATTGTGCCCCAGTCCCGCAGCCCACCCAGCGAATTGGGCGCCGCCAACGCGGTGCATGCACCCGAACCAACAGTGCCGCAAGACTCATCGGTTGAGGGCATCGCCATTGACTGGCAGACCAGCTTCGACCAGGCAATAGCGGCCTCTATTGGCACCGGACCTAACCAATCTCTGCATGAGAACGCCGAATTTTCATTTCTGGATCAGCTTGACGGTAACGTGGAGATTGAGCCCGTCGCGCAATCTCAATCCAACCCCCAAATTCCTGCCTTGACGGCCATTGACGAATTCTTCATCAAGAGGGGTGCTTTCAGACCGCCTACTCCGTGCAGCCACTGCCGGCGCCGGCGCCTTCAATGCCTTATACTTCAGACTAGCCCTGCGAACCCCAACCCCACCAAGTCATGCTCGAGCTGCGTTGCTTTATTTCGTGAATGTAGCCTTTCAGGCAGCGCGAAAAGGGTTCCCTCAAACTTTGAAACCTCGATGCCTGTCATCGGCCATCTTCACGGCGTAAACGAGCAAGGTGATTTGCCTGAATTTACTGAGGAGGGCGGATCTAGTCAAGGGCGACCTAGAACGTCTTCCGTTTCTGCCTTGTCGGCCAAACGGGCAAACACTAGATCGGTGAGAAAAACGCGAGCACTGCGAACCTGGTTTTCCAATCACATGGAGCATCCTTATCCATCAGAGGAGGAAAAAGTCGCCCTTGCAAAAGAGTCGGGCCTGAGCAAGAGTCAGGTTGTGAATTGGTTTGCCAACACAAGACGTCGACATCGGGTAACTGCACATGCCCAAAGCAACCAAAACAACAGAATCTTTTTATCAGGGTCGCCTGTGCCATCCCAATTGGGCATGTCACCAATGGAGCGATGGCGAAATTCTCCCCCAGATGATGAACCAGCATCAGCTGCAGCTATTGAAAGTGCGATTTCGCTCCATTCTAGCAGTCAAGGCTCTGCAGACTTGGCTTGGTTAGACGGCCCTGGTTCCGCGACAAGCGGCGACTCGATTTTCTACCCCCACCCCAACTTTAATGATGCATCATCCAACTCTGCATCCTCATACCACTCTCACCGATCCGTACTAGACACGGCTGTCCTGTCTCGTTCCGCAAATAGCTCGGCAGGTGAAGGCCTAGGGGGCTCACGGCCAACATCAAGAGGGAACCCCTCAAAGCCTCACGCCTTCCAATGCACCTTTTGCCGGCAGAGCTACAAAAAGAGGTATGATTGGGTGCGGCACGAAAGATCAATTCATTTGCCCGGACTCGATTCATGGATCTGTTCAATACCAGTGAGGGATGAAGGGTCTCGCTTCGTGTGGCGCATGAATGAAGCGAACCCCCAGTGTGTATTCTGTGGCCACGAAGCACCCACCAAGGAGCACATGCAATCTCATGAGTTTGACGCGTGTGCTGAACGACCAGTATCCGAGCGCAAATTCACTCGCAAGGACCATCTTTGGCAGCACCTGCAAAAGTTTCACCGCTGTCGCAAGTGGGATGGCTGGAAGCCGGACCTTAGCCTTTTGCAACACCGACAAGATGCTATACGAAGCCGATGCGGATTTTGCCAAGTGTTCCTCAACAGCTGGGAAGACCGCATGGATCATCTGGCATCGCATTTCCGGTCAGGGTTGACTATGGAAAGTTGGACAGGTGGTTGCGGTATTGAGGATATCGAAAGCCAAAAGTCCTGACGGCGGATCCCAATCCAGTAAACGGAATACATGCCGTAATTCATTTAAATCATCAAACTTTCTCGACTGGTTGACCCCATTTTCCTGCTGGTTCGGCCAAATCTGCCAGCTAAAGTGAAAAAAAGCGTGTGGACGACTTCCCTCAAGGCCATCATCTACTCACATGCTCAGCATTATTACTAAACGTTCATTTCCAATGTAGTTTTGAAACATAGAATAATTAACTTCAAGAAACCGAGTTCATGTTTATATGCAGCTCAGCTTCCAACTCCTTGGTTCAAATAAAGAGGAATACGAAAACATTTAGCAGAATAATACGCACAAGGTAATTGCTCACGACGCTTACGAATGTCGATGAATATAGCTGAAGCCATCACACAATGCTAAATTTGAGCAAGCCGCCACAGCATTGTGATTGCAACTGCGACATCGGAAAGCTAATGACATGCAGTCAGAGAAGCTGAAAGATGCTGGCGAAAAACGTGTGGAGACTGCTACTGCAGGAGCGATCTCTCGGCTAGGAAAGAAGGGCACCAAGACGAAAATTTGTTAATTGACTCATCAAGTGATTTCTAATAAGGAACATGGTGTTTTTTTTGGAGATCAGACGCCCCAGAGTCGGGTCTAATTCCACAGAACGGCCCGCACATCCAGCGCAACTAGTTCCCCAGATTGACGAGGTGGAGCTTCAGCGAGGATAACGCGGAAACGGGCACGGTGGATTTCTTTTCCCTCTTTATTTCTTATTAGACTTGGAGTAACCGACTTTCAGGGATTCATGGTTTGCACGACGTCAAAGTTTGCCGATGCCGTGGTGCAAAAGGCGGGATCGGGCGTGACGAGCCAGGGTTGGTGGCATGACTGGCCGTAACCAAGGCAGGAAAATACATTACAGGGCGCGGCTGTCGACTAAAGAAGGATTCTCCTGACGCCAAAAAATCCCCCCACCGTGCTGGTGAACCCATGGAGAAACCATGATGGCCCCCACTTCGGGTAAAGGACTGACTGGGCTGGGGTGGCTTCGTCGGTGGCGCTCAGGGTTGCTCGTGGGGATGGGGTCAACAGGTCCAAGAAAGGAAACAAAGTCGATATTGACAATGAATCAAAAATATTGTGCCACCGGTTCAACAGGGCCTCTTGGGCGCGCCCCTGTGTGGACTGAGTCACGCTGATGTGCGAAAAGGCTGGCGCTTGTCAAGGAAGGCGCGGAAACAGACGACATGCTTAAGGGCGCTGGGCTAGGGCGCGCCATGGCACTGATGGGGGTGGAAGGTTAGCAGGGCGCAGGTGACATGGCCAATTACGTGACGCTCTGCCATGGCCTCGCCTGCATGCGCCCATGACCATCGTGTCAAATGCAGGGCGCGGGACATTTAGTGGGGATAATTTTGGAGAACTAGCGTGCCCGTGGCCTTGACGGAACACCCATCGTCAGACTGGGTTTGTAATGAGTAATAGAAAACGAGGAAAAAATTGAAACAAGAGCAAGAAAAAATGAGATGTAGGAGGGAGAAAAAAAAGGGTCTTTATAATGTGTCGATTCTTCCCGGGGAAATTCGCAGTTTTCGTTTTCTTGTAGTCGTCATTGTCTCGCTCTCCTCCTGTCCAAGTTGACAAGTCTCGTCATTCTACATTCCAGTCCAACTATCCATCGAATAACCTCTGGCTCGTTCCATTTTGGCCAACTGTAAAACAAAGTTGACCCGGTTAAAACGCTTTTTCTCTCGTCGAAGAAAGAAACAATGGGCGGGAAGCTAGATCTCCTGCAGCAGTCCCGAAAGCGAGAGCTGCAAGTCAACATTGATCACCACTATGCATCCAAGGTGTACAACACGGGCTCGCCAATCACGGGCACCGTCGACTTCGCGCCGCGAAAGGACACGGCGTTTGAGAGCATCCGCATCGGCCTCGTCGGCACCGCCCGCGTGAGGCGTGAGGACCTCGACTTCCCCAAGACGGCGACGCACTACTTCCTCCGCAGCGACATGAGCGACTCGGAGCTCGTGTACCCCGGGTCCAAGGTGTTCCGCGCCGGCGAGACTTACACCATGCCCTTCCACTTCATCGTCCCCGACCACCTCACCACAAACGCCTGCAACCACAAGGTGGACTCGCCCTACATCCGGCTGAGCCACACCCGCATGCCCCCGAGCATGGGCAACTGGACCAAAGACGACATGAGCCTGCTTTCGTGCTCCGTCGACTACGGCATCCAGGTCGACATCGTGACCCAGCCGGACAAGAAGAACGGCTCCATCAGCAGCCGCCAGTCCATCAACGTCCTGCCGTATTCGCCCGAGGAGCCCCCGCTCAACATTCCCGATCTGAGCATCCAGTACTCGATGCAGAAGCAAAAGAAGATGCGCAGGACCATCGTCTCCCCCGTCGATGGCCTCCTGACCGCCACCGCCCAGCAACCCCGGGCCATTCACCTTGAGCCCAACGGCCTCGACGCCAGCGCATCCGAGATTCTCATCGACCTCGAATTTGAGCACAAGTCGAACGATGCCAAACCCCCGAAGCTGGGCAAGGCCTCGGTCACGATGCACGCCCAGACGTGGTCTCGCCAGCGTCCCAACACCAACCACCCCAACATGGGCCTCCTCCGCGACGAGTACGTCAACTGCGTCCCCGTCCTGTCCAAGGCGCCCGTCGACGCTGCCTGGTCCTCCGAACCCGAGGGCAAAGGCTCCGACAGCGACTCGCTGAAGTCCGGCAAGTTCCATTCGGCACTGGTTCGGATCCCCTTCAAGCTGCCCACGGCCAAGCGCGCGTGGCTGCCGACATTCCACTCGTGTCTCGTCTCCCGCACCTACAAAGCGGATGTGTCGCTCGAGGTTGGCAACACAACGCTGCGCTTCGCCGTTCCCGTCCAGATCGCCATGGAGTCGCTCGACTTTTCCCTCGTTGGCGCCGACGTGGACGGCTGGACGCCGGAGCTCGGCGCCGAGAGCGGGTGGTCAGAGTGGGACAGCCAAGACCTGTATGGAGGTTTCGGACCGCGGGCGCTGAGGGCTGTCGGGGGAGATGTCTTGCCGGGTTATACGGCCTAGCAATCGCTGAGGCTTATGAAGAAAAGAGACACGTTCATGTTGGGAGGCAATGATTGGCGTTTGCGGGGATTGATCTTGGCGGCTAAGATACCAGAATACAGGACAAGAGATGGGAATCCGAGCCGAGTTTAGAGCGTAATATAGTAATGTTCAACGTCTGTTCTAAATATGTACGTTTGAAAAAGTCCAATTCGACTTATGGAGTGATGTAATGATCCCCCCCGTATGTTCCACATGAGTGATTGGGTCCATCGTCTAAGTCACAACCCAGTTGACTTAGCGCCTTGCGGCATGCAGCACCGTCTAAGCTTCCGGTAGGGTCATCGACTAGTGGCCAATGTTAGCACAGAGTTTCTCTCACCAAGGCCTCTCTTTTTATAGGTATACTCACCCATGTGTCGATGATAACGTATTTGCCCGCATCAGCGCCGGTGGCACCCTTGAGCACGCCGGTGGCGATGACGTAGTTGAGCCACTCGTAGTCCTCGTAGCCCGTCTGGAACGTGACCCTCAGCAGGATGCGGCCGTCGGCCTGCTTGGGGCCGGCCGTCTGGATGAAGATGTCGGCGCCGTCGTCGGTGCGGAGGTTGTACCGCGTGTCCGGGAAGAAGGTGCCCTTGGTGTCCGTCACGCCCCAGTCGGCGCCGAGGTTGCTGACGGTGCCGTTGAGCCTGGGGCCCGAGAAGGTGCCGCCGACGATGGGGATGACCACGCGCGTGCCCTGCCCGTAGTCGCCGATGGTCCACCGCTCGCCCAGCGTCACGTTGACCGTGTACAGGAACTCCCACCCGGGCGTGCCAAACGCCTGCCCGGCGGCGGAGCCCGCGAGCTGCGCAACGGCGCTGGCGAGGAGCGTGATTGGCGAGAAACGCATGGTTTTCCTTTTTTTTTGTTTTTTTTTTTGCTTTTCTTTTTTTGGACTTGGCTTGGCTTGGCTTGTCTGGAGTGTTTCGAGATACAGTTTATTTTCTTCCCACAAGCTGCAAATAGCGCGGAGTTGCTTGGCGGGAATTATCACACGTTTCTCCCCTGATAACCCTCAAAACTTTATACCTTCGCCAACTTGTCGCTCGAGAGTTGCCCTCGGCAAATTGAAGCCAAGCGAGGCGGCGGTGACGCTCCCCGCATGCGGGGATCGCGGCATTTCCCTGCGGCACGCGCACCCGTTCTCTCGTGGCTTTGAGTTTGGATCGGCATGGCAATAACCAGATATAACATGTATTTATTAGCGCACTATATCCATAGTCGTGCCTTCTTTGGCCCGAGTCGGGCCATGTTTCGGTGTTGTGTTACCATGCGTTGAAGTGGCGCATGCGCGATAGACTGAAAGTCAACCCTGCAACAACATAGGACGAGACTGGACCCATACCAAAATTTTCGTATATAACAAGAATAATCGGAAATATATGTCTATGGTTCTTCTTGCACCTTTTCCTATCCAATGGTTATGCGCAAGCACAAATAGCAATTACACATGGCCAATTCAACTTTTTTATTTGTTTCAGATGTTCTGGCCATGCCAACGCCTAAACCTCTCAATAAAATATAGCTATACACATGACATAAATTCGCTGTCATAATTGATATACCTCAATTTGTGTTGCATGGCCCATATCATTGTTACAATCGCGGCAATTACCTATCTCGGCCCGTTTCTCCCCCAAAAAAACTCCTATCTCGCTTGAAGGAATCAAAAACTCTAAGCCCCAGTTTGTTCCGAAACAGAATAGCATGTTAAAAAAGCGCGCATGCGATAATCGAGATAGAAGAGACCTGGGTGTGGGGACCAAAACTAAACGTACGAGAAACATTAGCAAGTGGGATCTTGATGAAGAGAACAAAGGGCAGTGTAATGTGAGAATTCCAAGTTTGGTTGAGTCTTGTATATCAGAGGAGATATCTTCCGATTGCCTTTTGTTTTTCTTTTCTTTTCTTTTTTTGGATGAAAAAATGGCGTTTCCATGAATACCACATGTATTCGCTTTCTTGGGTTACCACATCAAGTACTTTGGTTCATAGGACGAAGTCCAATGCCAAACTCCGGGCTATCTCTGTGACTTTGGACGATTTGAGCTGCTTCAGGCTCAATGTATCCAAGAGCTATGAGCCGCCGAACAAAATCCATTGTCCACTCTTGGCATCGCCTATTGGTTGTCGACTCTAGGAGGTTAGCAATAATGTCCCGACTTGCCGGGAGACTTGAGCTTGCATCATTGACAGGGGCCAAAAAGTTCTCGCTCTTTCTTGGCGGAGGTACAGTCGCAGCAACCACCTCCAAAGCGCAAATGGGTTTGTCATCTCTGGAAAAGCCAACAGCGGGAGGATCTGCGATGTGTACCTCGTCGATTGATCCAACGGGGATGACCTCTCTCAAATCCTGGTCTCGGTTTGCGTCAAAATTGCGTTTGAATTCGAGACAAAACCCTGCCATTGGCGCCCCGACGACGTGGGTGATGGTGCCCAGAAATGGCGGTGCGTTGGGGTCAGTGGTGTGAGGGCAGAACTGGTCAAAAGTGGTTGCAACGTTGGGGACCAGGATACCAAAGTGAGCACGCATCCTCGAGGATGGCCGAGATTTAGCCAGATAAACCTGACGACGAGGCATGATGCGAAAGACCAGAATGCGATTGTAGCCTGGCTGCAGGACTTTGTGTGCAAAACTTTTTTGTTGCCTTGAGCTGGTACAGTGAATCAAGGTTAGGTTGCAACGTTAGAAGAAGTGAAAGATGTGTTGGCTCCAATGCAGCCTGATTTTGTCGTCCACCAATAACGGTTCCTATTCGCCTACATTTCTGTGGAACGGGACAACCAACAGCATGGTCAAGTATAAGAAACAAATTCGACAAAATCAGATGGCTTGTCTGTCACAAAAAAAGGAATTGTCTGAAAGTTCGTGGCCGCTAAAGATAGGCCAAAGGGACTGGTGTAAATGCGAGGATGAGGCTGGGAAAAAACACAGAAGCGAAGTTGGTGAGTGACGCCAAATGCAATGGCTCGAAAAAAGACTACCACTTTTCACCTTGTGAATGGTCTCAACATCATGACCGCAACTTAGATCGAATCCTTTTAGAACCTGTTATTATTCTATTCTAAAATTTTGTGCAAGGGACTGAGTGCGATGTTGGGAACGCACACAGACGAGTAGTCTACTGGACACGAAAAAGCACCCATCTTGAATTATCAGGAAGTTGTTGCCACTGCCAGCTCTCCTCTTCTCGTTCATTCTACAATCGCATCAAACCGACCCATGCACTGGATCCATCAACCCCAGAACTTCAAGTGTAATGTCGGCAACGACAATATCCGCACCGAATCACGAAGTTTGGATTCAAATCTGTCCCGGTATTCTCAATCCAAGGCCAATCGCCATCTCCGCAGTTGCGGCATGCTTGGATATTGCCAAGCACTTTCAAACACACATTTATCTTGTTCGAAATATCTTGCCTTACGCTGACCTCTTGATTGCGAGCATTGGAACTCTTGGTGCACTTTTCTTGTAGACTTTTTATCGTGGTTGCTTTTTGGTCGAGTTGAACTTGCATTGATCTCGCGCTCTGTTCCAATTGTGCTTGCATCGATTTTACCCTGTCCGCGCCCTGGTCTAGTTTAGTCTGAAGTGATCTTAGACGCTCCGCGCGAAGGTCCAACTCCTGTTGCATGCTTTGAACCTTTTTCGTGCTCTGGTCCAAATCAGACTGCGTCAGGCTCATTTGGGCCATAATTTGAGAAAAAATCAGCTCCATATCTTTTATCTTGTCAAGATTTTTATTGAGTTCGAGCTGCAGATTTTCAGCCAACTTGGCGTTCCTGTCGTTTGTTGACTGTTTTGCCTTCATTTTGTCCAAATTTTCGTCAAGCTTGATTTGCAAATCGTCTGCCAACTTTGATTTGTCGTCACATGCAGACTGCAAGTCCTTCATGGTTCCTACACAGCGCATCAAAACCTTTGAGAGAAACTCGTTCTGCGACTCCAGCATGGCAAAGCCGGGAAGGTCGACCAAAGAGTGGATGTGATCGGCGGTGGCCTTGGCTATTATATCATGACGTTCTGTGTCACCTGCCGATGTGTAGGCGACGAGTGCAACAGGGGGGAACACCTCCGCTACCCAGTGGTCCTGGAAAATCTGTCGGATGGATTCTTTGGCGAGATTTCCGAGACCAGGGATTTTGAAGTAGTTGGCAACAGAATTCACTCGGACGTGGCCGAGAAGGCTTGCTCCAATGTACCATGTCTCTTCTGCAGATTTGATTTCGTGTTCAGACTCTGTTGCTTATTAGAAGGGGAGTATCGTAATGTAGATATCAGCATACCTGGTTTGTCAATATGGCACTGTTCTGCGCTTTCTTCGGCTAGCTGTTTCTTAGGTTTGGATTCATCGAGGGCCAGAATATAGCTGTTTGTGTACATGTAATTAACCATGCAACGAATAGTTGGGATGTCAAAATGATCAACAACGTATTGGCTTTTATTGCTACCCTAAGATAATTGTCAGCCTCAACAGCGGCCAAGGGTAAGGTTTCTTGGAGTGATTACCTCAGAAATTTCTGTAACAGCTTTTGCGAGAACTGGAGAGTGTACACAAACAATTGCTTTGTGAACAGAGAACTCTTCATCGTTGCACTTGAGCGTGAAGTCATTGAAACTGCCCGTTTTCAAGAGATTTGGCAATAAGAGCGCCGAACTCTCCATAATTGTGAATCAAGCATTTTATGTTAAACTGAAAGCCCAGTTGAAATTGGAGGTCCAGGTAAAGAGGGGTGCAGGTTGAATGTTGGAGACAACCTCAGGCCAAAGTTGTGTGTGGCGAAAAAGGAAATCGCGTCTTCAGCACTGACACACAACTGTCAACCTCACACTTCGGTATTTGGCATACATAGACTTCCTTGCATAATTATTTACATAAAACATCATGTCAATAACTTGCTAGTCTTTCGCATCAACGTTGTTGCGCGCTGCGCTCTCGTGGGTTCAACTACCGCACCAAAGGCTAACCAGTTTCTCTGGGACAAGATATTAGATACGGCTATGTACATAAATAATTTATTTTAAGCATATGCTGTACGACGGTAATATCTCCCGCTAATTGCTTGTCGACCCTTTGACTCCCAATTCGCCGTCCTTCAACCCTCCCAGTTAGTACCCTCCCGCAGAGTTTTCATCGATTGGAGTGAACTGGACTGTTGTCGGCTCATCAGTTATCCCTCTCTTCACAGCCTCGCTCAAAATCGCCTGGGTTGAAGTAGCTCCAATTCGCGTCACACCAAGAGAAATGACGTGAAGTAACCCATCCAACGTCCGGATGCCCCCCGCAGCCTTGATCTGAACTTCGGGCTTGGAATGCTTGCGCATCAACTTGAGATGGTGAATAGTTGCTCCCTTGTACGAATACTGTCCGTTGGCCTGCTTGACAAAGCCATATCCCGTTGAAGTCTTGACAAAGGCCACGCCAATGTCTGAGCAAATCTCACACAGCTTGATGATGTGCTCGTCTTGGAGATAGTCGTTTTCAAAGATGACTTTCAGAATGGCACCTTCTTTGACGACTGCGTCATTGATTTGGCGGATTTCGTCAGACACGTAGTCCCAATCGTCGCCAAGCGCCTTACCAATGTTAATGACCATGTCAATTTCTTTGCCACCCGCTCTCGCAGCAGCCGCGGCTTCAAACACCTTGACCTCGGTTGTAGAGTTTCCCGCCGGGAAGCCAATTACGGGGCAAACAAGAACACCTGATCCTTCAAGCTCCTTCTTGGCGAGGGGAATCAAGTAGGGCTTCACGCATGCGGTCGCAACCTTGCACTCCTTGGAGATTTTCAACCCTTCCAAGATTTCTGCATCCGTAAAGGTGGGATGCAGCAGCGAATGGTCAATTGACTTTGCCAGTTGCTGGAGGGTGATGGTGACAGTGTTGCTATTGGCCATGGTTTCCGGCGATGATTCGGGTGGGTGCAGGCGTGTATTTGTGCGTCTGCGTGGGTGTGTGATTGTGATTGTGAGTGTGAATGATGGAGGGTGGCATAGGTTGAGGGGAATAGGTGAGTTCATAAACAAATGAGTCGACAATGCAACATGATTCCTTCGTGTAGCAATGCATATTTGCGCACCCAATGCCTGCAAGTGCATAGCCATCCGCTAGTCGGAGTGGTGGCTAGCCGTCACCATCTCATCCCGGTGGCATCTCTTACCGAATACGGCAACCATGCCGTCGGCGCACAGCAAAGCTGCGGCTTGATGTTTGTAGCGCCAGAGCCGATTCAGATAGACCATTTCTTTCATTTCAGACAGGCCTTTTGCGGTGTGACAGCCCATAGCTCCATATGTACATGGTACCAGAGAGCAACTTGGCCGTACTTTTCTCCATCTTGAGTCCAAGTACAGGCAACACGCCAAGTTATGCACAAGTGCAGAGGTACAGCACAACACAAATTCCAATTAGCTCTATTCCACTTTCTCCTTTAATTTTAACATTCTGTCAGTGCTTTATATATTCTAAAAAATTCTATTCAGCTAATAATACACCAGGACAAAGAAAATATTGTGTAGAAAAGTGTGAGTAGTGTAATTGGTTAGTACCTCTCGTCGCGTCGCGAACCTATCGGGATTTGTGGGATTCGGGTATTTCTGCCTGAATTGGTGAAACCAACTGGCCTTCATCATTGTCGAGAAAATCAACATCCATAAAGCTTTCAGACCATTTTCTAGCCGATCTGGGTGGTGTTCTAGGATTGGATGGCGGCGATCCTTGTTTTTCGTATGTCGCTGAGCCATTGAACGCCGAGTGGTTGCTGTGATGCATTTTGGTCGTAGGGAATGCTTTGGGGAAAAGCCGCATCAGTAGGAGCCGAATGGCAGGTAGACAGGCGCAAATAATTCCCATGCCTATCTCCATCATAGACTTTCTAACAAGGTCCATGAAATCCCAAGAGGGATTTGTGGTGGTTTTAAATTCGATAATGGCAAACAGCCGGAGAATACTGAAAACAGTGGCGCTAGACACAAATGTTAGATTTGACCACGCACAAAACTGACATGGTACTCACATTCCCCCAATGAGAAACAACACACCCACCTCCATTTTCGATCTTAAGCTCATATTAAGACCTCTTAGCTGAAATATCGGAACCAGTAGCAGCCAAAGGTCCAAAGCAATGCTGACCGCAGAGTGCGATATTCCCAGAGCATTCCCATTGACACAGGTACCCTTGTGCTCGCCGTCCCAACTGGTCCAGAAATAACTGACAGGCCTGCACTGAAAAATATCGGCGAATAGAAATGCAGCGCCAGATATCAGAGTAAAGGCAACAGTGCTCCAGAGAAGCTTCCTGGCCCTTGGAGATTGGAAAATGCGCAGGTAGAAAAACAGAATCGATATCTTGAGCACTGGAATGACCGTGAAATATGATATCGACCCAAAATAAAAGTTGCGAAGCATACGAGTAATCTTATCGGGTGGTATTGTCCATAAATCGGTACCCAACGGGTCATGTTTGTCGCTGTTCATGACGAAGATTGGAATAGTAAATAAAATAGTTAAAACGATGAAGAGGTCATCCAAGCCCATACCCGTCTTCAAGCAGAGCCTAGAAATTAGTCTTAGGGCGATAAAGCTCCCAGATACTGATGCAAAAATGTGAGAGATCAAAACACGCTCGTCGACAACGCTTCGCGGAAGGACACCACATTGGGTATTCGAGATGTTCTTGGCCACTGCGAAGGGATGACGTCAATGAGAGGCCTGGCAATTGAAATGGTTACCGGGTACATACAGAGCAAGTCTGGCTTGGAGCATTTTTGCACCATGCAAAAAGCTGATTCCTGCGTCATACGACGGTCGTTGCACAAGCACGCCATGTCGGATTGAGAACACGACGATTTCAACATTGCCGGTCCAATGCATTCTGTCTAATAAAGGTCAGTGATTTTCATGATACAAACCGGGCCTTATTCGTTACACTTACAGCACAGTGAGGCATTGTCATGGAGCTGGGGTGATATCCCACAGCGCCCCCCGCCCACAGGCAGGATAGCAGGACAAGCGAGCATTTGAGGGTCACCCTCATGCTGTCGTGAATCTTGTCATGAATTCTGCGCGGCGGCAACTTGAGGAGACGATGACGGTGCAGCTTCCAGAAAGACAAAGTTGCCGTCCTCGGGAGGGGTCCATTATGTTATACAGCCGCGGGGGAAATCTCGGCCGGCGTGGTCGAAATTCTGTTTCCCAGCTGTGGCAGCATTTTCGAGCCATCAGGTGAGTTTGGTGGCGATGAGGGCCTGGCAGTTCTTCCTCGGTGGCGCCGCTTGATCCATCCGGACGAAATGTGGCGCCTCAGGAAGTTCGAACCGTAAATCAGTGGTAGGTCCCGAGTGCTCGAAGTTCACGCCTCAGGGCGGAAACTAGGAGAGCTTCAGAGCAGGCCCTCGTCCAAGTGGCGGCGCCAGGGGCCTCGATTACCGCTAATAAAGAAGCTCTCGAGCTTGGCCCTTTGTTGGATCACGTTCCCTACGACATCGAGGGTCCAGGTTGGCTGCTTTCCGGAACGGGTATCGGGCCTTCCAAGACGAAATCTTAGCACCACTAGCTAGATATTGGTGCCTGCCACATTTGCTTTACACAGCACCTTCACAACACAGTGGCTGTTTCTCAATGCTCGATCTGTTCAACAATTGAGTCATGCACTGGGCGGAAAGGATGCACTGGGAGAAACTTGTGGTTTTTTTTCAGCTAGCTCTCTCAGCTTCCATGGATGGGTTGCTACAAGTTCTGAAAAGGTTGGCATGTAGACTGGATCGCTGGGCAACTGGACTCTTACACATGAGTAAGACGAGCTGAAGAGGAACCGCTAGGAACAAGACATTGTTCTTGGCATCATGAAACACCATGCACCGGTGTCCCGGAAAGTATGCTATCTAGCTGCCATATCGGGGATAGTGACAGCCACAGACGCATTGAAACGTGATCACCTGTGTCCCAAGAGGCCGTCCTTCGATCCCAACTTGGATAGCACGGAAGGGGGACGCCGATAGCCACCAGGGGAGGCAATTCCAGCAACAAACTCCCGAAGCAAATGGTGGTATGGAAGGGCAAATCTAAATCGACGTCACGATTGCAGCACCAGGGGAAAGTTTGCACACGTTGCATGTTCGCATACCAGCGCTGCCGTATTGTGAATCACGGCCAAATGGGTAAAGACTTCTCGCTGCGCATCGAGAGGTCGTATTTGCGACGGGGTGTCTAGGGAAGTGCCTCGGCTGGATCCGATGCCAAGCCGCTCGCGCTCGCACCAGGAAAGGACGGTAGTAATTCAAGAGCTCAGGCAACAGCTGTGGATTATAGATGATAGGCGATGGCACTTTGTTATCAGGCCGCTCAGCAATGCCGCATTGTTTGCCTCTCGCCACGCTGTTTTACAGGCATCGCTTGGCGGGGCACACTGCGGTGATCTGATTAGGATGCAGCCGGTAGACCAAGATTCGCGGAACACGGGTTAGATTTCTGGAACTAGGCGGCATGGCATGATCCATCAAGTGTCGATGGCCTACGGGAAGGGGGAGGGGCCTGAGGGATTGCCTGCTTGATCCCTGCATTCGTTCATATGTGGCTGCGCATGGGCGGCACTGCGAGCGACCGGACAACATTCCATCCTGGGGATTTCTAGCATGGCCAAGGCCCTTGCCGTATAATGGACGGCGGTGTCGGTAATAAAAAACCGCGACCAGAGCGGTGGTGCTCGTCGTCGGCGCGTTTTTGCAGAACAAGGCAACTGTTGGAGCGAGCTCTCGCTAGCGGCCAACAGGGCTTTGACAGCACGTGGAGCTCAGATCAGGATCAATACCCGGCTTGGCACGGAGATGAGACTTTTGGAACCCCTGGTTAATTCCACCTCTTTTCATCGATGGCAGCAGGGGCTTTAAGCAGTAGCTTAGTTTTTTTTCGTCTTTGCTTCTCCCGTTCGTTAAGGTATTTTGGCAGCGAGTGGAGTCCCTGTGGCGGAGGCGGAGGTGCCAGGGTCATGTAAAACGACGAGGAATCCTTCAGCACTTGACAGCCCAGCAGCTACACTTTTCATGTCTCGCACCTGCAGCGCAGCGAACTTGTGGCCCTTTGGTCCCTTAATTTTGCATTGACCCCTTTACAATAACTCCAAGTAGGAAAAG
Organism: Calonectria crousiana; assembly: GCA_013406985.1. Lineage (NCBI taxonomy): Eukaryota > Fungi > Ascomycota > Sordariomycetes > Hypocreales > Nectriaceae > Calonectria > Calonectria crousiana. The sequence continues at coordinate 849,017 of VTGD01000001.1, read as the reverse complement.
TTGATTTGGGCTCACCGCAGTCACAAGCCATGCACCGGGCCGACGCGTGCACCGCAGACGCAGCTCCAGGGTACCGCGACCAGGGTGGGAGCCAATATTTCCTGGGGTTGAGTTCTGAATTCGTACCGAAGCCGATCAGGCACAATGCACGTAACTGTAACCGGCCTTAACTGCCCTACTATACCACGGGGCCGAAGATCGAATTCGGCGCCGCACATGAACTGCCAATTCAACTTGTCAAGTCGAGCCCTATAAACCGAGTTGATATCGTGAGGCCTTGGATGGAGAGATGGCATGATGCCATCTCGCTGCGCATGCTCTCCTGGATATTCTTAGAAGCACACTGCCGAATTTCGCCAATTTGCCACGCGAGTGTCCTTGGCAAAGTACGTATGCGCAATCTTCCGAGGCCAATGCTGTGGAAGTGAATCCTTTCTCGATCCAAGACCCCCGCAACCAACAAAATCTCGCAAAAGATCGGGTTTGGGTTGGCATTCTTATCGACTGTCCCCCTGCATGTCCTTGCTGCATCCCAGCTGGCCCATGCACCCAGATGCTTGCCAGATGCCTTTTTTTTCTTCGCGAGCGTCCGAAGCGATGCCCCCCCTAGTACGTCTCAGTTAGCAGTTAGCCCCTCTTCATGCATGTTAACCTGCAGGTCGACGTTGGCATCGGGAGGCGGGGGGGCTCTCGGTTTCCAGAACGGAACAGACGGACAATTAATCAACAGGGAACATGGGCTGAAAACAAGGAGACGAGCTGACTTGCGTAAATAAATACAATGGACATATCCAGGAGCTTTGCATCCTTTGGTCTGTTCATCTGCATCCATTCATTCATTAATCTGGCGCGGGTTTGACCTCTCGCCGCACACACTCGCTATGAAGACGTCCAGCTTCTTGTCGCAGGTAATCTTGCCTCTGATTGCCGCCAGCGTGCCTTGCAGAGCCGCTTCAAACTCGACCTCTTCCAGCTGTCGGTACCTTCCCGGAGACGATTCCTGGCCGTCCACCTCCCTGTGGAACAAGCTCAATGAGACGGTAGATGGGCGTCTCATTGCAACCGTCCCTCTGGGCAAGCCATGCCACGACCCCTACTATGATGCCGACGCCTGCGCAGAGCTCCAAACCGATTGGGAACTGCCCCAGCTTCAGTAAGTTCCGATGCCGTTTGCGGGATGCGGCCGGCGCCGGGTGGCTTGCAGGCGAGGCTAACTGCTGTGACAGCTTCAATTCTTCCTCGTCGGTGATGCAGGCGTACTTTGCCAACCAGAGCTGCGATCCATTCCTCGCCCAGTCGCGACCCTGTGTCCTTGGAAACTACGTGTCGTATGCCGTCAATGTTTCCACTGCTGCGCACGTCGTGGCCGCCGTCAAGTTTACCACCGAGAACAACATCCGTCTCGTCATCAGAAACACTGGCCATGAGTACGCTGCGACCCATTAAAACTTAGCAAGAATTCATCCTAACCCGAATCTTTTCTAGTTATCTTGGTCGCTCAACGGGCGCCGGGGCCTTGGCCGTGTGGATGCACCACATGAAGGATACCGAGCTCGTCGACTGGTCCGATGACATCTACACCGGTCCCGCGCTCAAGGTCGGAGCCGGAGTTCAGGGTGCCGATGCGGTTGAGGCCGCCAACACCTACGGGTTGTCCATTGTTTCGGGTGAATGTCCCACGGTGGGCCTGGCCGGATTCTCTCTGGGTGGCGGACACTCGGCCTTGAGCACCAGCTTCGGTCTCGGTGCTGACCAGACGTTGGAGTTTGAGGTTGTCACTGCTTCTGGAGAGATTGTCACGGCCTCTTCGTCGGAGAACAGCGACCTCTACTGGGCTCTCAGCGGCGGCGCCGCAGGAAACTTTGCCGTCGTCACGAGCATGACGATCCGAGCCCATTACGTGGGTGATGTTGGCGGCGCAACCCTTACCATGTCGATTGCCAACACGAACAAGACCACTTTTGACGCAGCTGTGTCGCGGTTCCACGATCTCCTCCCAGCAATGATCGACCTTGGTCCGACCGTCATTTACTATGTTACTTCCCAGGTGCTTGTTGTGAAGCCCATCACGCTCGTCAACTCCACCGGCGAGTATGTGCGCGATACGGTCCTGGGTCCGTTCCTCGACGTGCTCTCTGAGCTGGGCATCAGTCCCACAGCCTCGTACACGACTCTCAGCTACCGCGACCACTACGAGACCTACATGGGCCCGCTACCTTACGGCCACATTGGCGCGTCGCTGTATCAGTATGGCGGCCGCTTGATTCCGCGATCTGTCATTGAGGATGACAACGAGTCATTCCAGAAAGTCATCCGCAACCTGACATCCAACGGCGTTATCGCAGTTGGAAGCAGCGGCACCTTCAACCGCTACGAGGGACTCAGCAACGCTGTCCACCCCGCGTGGCGAACGGCCATCATGTCGATGCAGCTGGCAACAATTTGGGACCCTACCGAGTGGGACGAGATGCTTGCCATCCAGAAGCGCATCACCTACGAATATGTTCCTCTCATCGAATCGGTCACGCCCGGCAGCGGTGCATACATGAACGAGGCCGACTTCAACCAGCTCAACTGGCAGGAGACGTTCTACGGCGAGAACTGGGATCGCCTGCTGACCATCAAGAACAAGTGGGATCCCGACTCCCACTTTTACAACCTCAAAGGTGTTGGAAGCGAGGTGTGGGATGTTGCCGCCGATGGTCGCATGTGTAAGACTGCTTAGACGTATGACGAAGCATGTTTCGTTTAGACATGTACATTATTATTTTTTCCCCTGTTGTTCTGTTGAAGCATGTAACCGCATTTAGATAGCAGATTGTAATGACGAACTCTTTGGATGGTAGAATGTGACAGTCTCCAGCACTAGACTCGTTGCCGTGGCCCCGAGCTTTCTCGCATTTGCCACATCACAAATGGGCAAAGACGAATGACGAAGCTGATGACCAATTGATTGCAATTGGTGCTGTCAGTGAAAGAACAAGCCCACTTCCCGTAAGGCATCACCTCTCCCCACTTCTCGGCGAGCATCGCATCGTATCGCGAGGCATTTGAGCCGCACGATCATCATCTCCAAATCTGCACAAACCCGCATAAACCGCGACGATGGCACCCGTGTACAAGATCGCGCTGATCCAATTTGACCCCAAGGTGAGACCCCCCCCCGGCGCGCTCTAGCACCCGCCCACCCCTCGCATGGTCCAGGGACATCCATCATGATGAGATATACCCCGCACCCAGCAGCTGCTTTTGCTGACCGCGGCCCTATTTAGCCCGTTGCCGTGGCAGACAACTTTGCGACTGCAGAAAAGCATATCCGAGAAGCGGCAGCCAGGGGCAGCGACATCGCCCTCTTGCCCGAATTCCACCTGACATCATGGGTCCCCGACCACCCCGAGTTCCTCTCCGCGACCCGGGACTCTGCCAAGCCTTACCTGGCCAAGTACCAGGCCCTTGCGCGCGAGCTCAACATCAACATTGTGCCGGGCACCATCTGCGAGGCGCACCCGGCCGGCGGCGGCAAGGATGAAGAGCTGCGGAATATGGCCTACTTCCTGGCTGCCGGCACGGGCGAGATCTGCGGTTCATACCAGAAGAAGAATTTGTGGCATCCCGAGGTGAGCATCTATTTCGTCTCCGTGGCATTGAAAGCTTCTTCCCCCCCCCCCAAGAGAGCTAATACCGTGCCTGCTAGCGCCCGCACCTCACCTCTTCGGGCCACTCGCCCCATGTTGCCTTCGACACCCCTCTGAGACACGCCGACGGCCGGCCGGTGCGTGCTGGGATGCTCATCTGCTGGGACCTGGCTTTCCCGGAGCCTTTTCGGGCTTTGATCGCTGATGGCGCCGATCTGATCATCATCCCCTCGTGGTGGTACATGACGGATGTGGACGCCGACGGCCAGGCGCTCAACCCGGACTCGGAGCGGCTCTTCCTCGAGACGGCCACGACGCTGCGCGCCTTTGAGAACACGGCCGCCATTGCCTTTTGCAACGCGGGCGGGCTGAGCTGCGTTGCCATGCCCATCCAGGGCGCCCTGAGCCGCCTGGCGGTCGGCGAGGAGAAGCTGGAGATTGTTCCCGTCGACTTGGATGTGTTGCGGATTGCTGAGGAGAACTACAAGATCCGCAAAGACATGCAAGGCGAGGAGTGGCATTATAGACATACCTTGCAGAGGTAGAGCACAATTCATGAGGCTAGGCACATGATTTGAACAGCATGTTAAATATGAATGATGAATGCTTTTAATTCAATACGTAAATTGTCGTGCCTGCCAAGACTGCGTCCTGCCGAGTGCTGCGGGCGCAAAATCTCACAGGAGTAAAACCAGCGAATTTCCAGCGATGGGGCTGGAACCCGTCCCAGCGCGAGTGGATACGTGGGGGTTGCGGCACCTGTCATCCAGGGGTCATCAACAAGCATAAACGGATTCTGAGCTATATAATCGATATATTACTGGCTTACACAGCACCGTCAGTTCTCAAATTACCAGTATGCATGCAGTTGATGAATGGAACCACCCTTGTCGAGGGCTCTGCATCGGTCCATCGATCAGGCGCGTTCCAATGAGGGGCAGCCGTTCCTCCGCCGTGGTGGCAATGGCCCGAGCTAGACCAGCCACACTGCCTATTCTTCCCGCCAACATATTGAAGGGCACCCGGTTTGCAGTTGTTCGCAAATTCACAACCAGACTGCTGCGCTAACATCAGACTATGGGGCGCTTCCGCAGCTTAAACCATTGAAATACCCCCACACCCCGCAGTGAAAGCTTAAAAAGACGGGCAGCTGCGCTATTTGGGCACTGCAACAGGGTTGGTCTCATCTGCTCTCGTTGCAACATGGACCCGAGTCTCTGGGCGGGGGATGGCAACGCCATCTTCCGTAGTAATGGGAATCCATCCTTTTTTCTTAGCCTTCGCTCGCTCGATGCTCTGGTATGTGCTCTAGCTATTTGTGGCACTGTCCTCGGATTTATCTCGATATGGAGCGGTTTCAAATCGAGGCAACGGGGATATCAGCCGAAACCGTGGCTCCTGGGCGCCAAAATTCTGTCAACTAGCGCGCTGTTCTCGGTGACACTGGCGCAGCTGTGTTTAGCAACCGGGCCGCACATGCATGCTGCGGCACAGGGCCTTGTGCTATTGTCAGCGGCGGTTGCTTTGCTAGTTCACTGCTTGGAGCCATGGCAAATCCGACCACTCAATCTTCTGCTATCGGTCTATTGGATACTGCTTTGGATCGCCCAAGGCCTTGTTATTCGCCTCGCTGTACTCCAGCCACCGCACAAAAAACTGCCTGTCGCTTCAGTCTTGCTATTTCTGCAAACCGGCCTCGTCGCTGTACAATTTCTTTTAACCTTTTTGACATCGTCGGCGACTTCACCACTCAACGCGCCGGAGAATGGCAGAGGTTGCCCTGCTGAGAATGCTGGACTCTTCTCTATGTTTACGTTTGGCTGGATGACGCCAATTATGAAACACGGCTATGAGAATTTCTTGACCAGGGATGATCTGTGGGATTTGCGACCAAGTGACCAAGCCAACACCACAGGTCGTGCTTTTCAAGATTCCTGGGAAAAGGAATTGCACCATGGAAAGCCAAAGCTATGGAGGGTTCTTCTGCGTGCATTTGGCGGCCCATACCTGCAAGGGTCTCTGTTCAAACTCCTGGGCGATTTGCTGGTTTTGGCCCAGCCTCAGCTATTGCGCCGCCTCATTCGCTTTGCTGACGCCTACTCGCAACAACAAGACTCTGGCTCCGTCTCGGAAGGAGTTTTCATCGCCCTGTCCATGTTCGGCGTTTCCTTGATTCAGGCGGCATTCAACCACCAAAACATTCAACGGGCCTTTGAGACCGGTACGAGATTCAGATCCTCCATGACAAGTATGTTGTACCGAAAGTCTTTGAAGCTGTCAACGACAGGAAAGCAGTCCAAATCGACTGGAGATATCCTCAACCTGATGGTTGCGGATACGCAAAAGATACAAGATCTTGCACAGTCCGGGCCACAGCTGTGGTCTGCACCGCTGCAGATAACCTTGTGCATGGTCTCCCTTTATCGACTCCTGGGGCTCAGCATGTTTGCCGGAGTAGCCGTAATGATCTTGATGTCGCCTGTCAGCACCTACATCTCCAAGGTTCTCAAGACGCTCCAAAAGCGCCAGATGAAGAACAAAGATGCAAGAATGAGATTGATAGCGGAAGTGAGTTTGTTCCCTTAAGGGCCTTCCATATTAATAACCTATAAAAAGATTCTTAGAAACATAAAGAGCCTCAAGTTGTTTGCTTGGGATAAAACATTCTTGGACAAGCTCAACGCGGTTCGCAACGACCGGGAGTTGAAAACTCTTCGGTCGATTGGTCTGACACAATCGCTAGCCAACTTGACATGGGCAATGACTCCATTCCTGGTGACCTGCACGACATTTGCCATTTTCGTTTTGACTTCAAATCATCCACTGAGTTCAGACATTGTATTTCCGGCTCTTGCATTGTTCAACATTCTAGCGCTACCCCTTAATATTTTCCCCTTGGTAGTCTCGTCTTTTGCCGAGGGCAGCGTCGCCGCGGCTCGACTGGTGGACTTTCTCTGTGCCGAGGAGGTGCAGCTTGACGCGGTTGACCGCCAACAAGGAACTGTAGAGGTTGGCGAGGAGACAACTCAAATTACCAATGCATCTTTTGCCTGGGAAAGAGAAAACCAATCACCTGTCCTTCGTGATATCACATATGCGGGCTACAAAGGCAAACTGAGCTGCGTGATTGGACGCGTTGGATCTGGCAAGTCGGCATTGCTGCACGCTATCCTGGGAGAGCTCTGGAAGGTTGATGGAAGCGTCTCGGTAACCGGATCAATCGCGTATGTTGCACAGAGACCTTGGCTTCTGGATGCCAGCGTCAAGCAAAATATCGTGTTTGGAAATGCGTGGGATGCCGAGCTGTACGACCGGACAGTCCATGCCTGCGCCTTGTCCGATGACTTTGACGCGTTCCCCGACAGAGATGAAACTGAAATCGGGGAGCGGGGTATCCAGCTTTCCGGTGGTCAGAAAGCGCGAGTTGCGCTAGCCAGAGCAGTGTATTCTTGCGCAGACATTTTCATATTGGATGATTGCCTCTCTGCTGTTGACCAACACGTCGGCCGCCACATCATCAACCACGTTCTGGGAGCCGACGGCCTGTTGGCGAAAAAGACCAGGATACTGGCAACAAACTCCATTTCGGTGCTGAGGGAGGCTGATGACATTGCTTTCCTTGCGGATGGAAGAATACTCGAGCAAGGCACATACGCGCACCTGATTGAGGCCAACGGGGAAACTGCAACAATGATCCGCAACTCCACAGGTAGTGTTGAGAATCTCATCGAAGATGGCGGCATTGTGTCAGGGAACAAAGATTCAAGCTCTGCTGTACGCAGTGGGCTGGCAGGTTCAAACCAACAAGCTCCCAATGCTCAAGGCATTCCGGCCCGGAAATCCTCCACGTTTGCTCCTGGGAAACTCCGCGCTGCAAACAAAGGGACTAGCACAAATGCAAGCGTCATGAAAATGAAAACCAGCAAGGAGACTTCAAAGCAGGGAAAAGTAGAGTGGGCTGTCTACCAGGAATACGGGCGGGCTGGGGGCGCAGCCGCAATCGTTCTGTATTTCGTAGCCTTGGTTTCAGCTCAAAGCGCATCCATCGGTAAGCTCATAACGCCTTTCCTGGTAAAATGCCAGAGGTAACAGATGGTGACAGGCGGAAGTTTTTGGCTCAAGCATTGGTCAGAAGCAAGTCGAGAGCATGACGGCAACATGGACGTGGTCAAGTACATCTGTGTCTATTTTGCCTTGGGAATGGGTTCTGCTGTACTTGTGCTTGCCCAAAGCTTGGTTTTTTGGATGCTCTTCTCTCTCAAGGTAAACCTTCTCCCCTGTCAACTCGAATTAGAGCCACCAGAAGATGATGATCGCCAAACTGATTTTTCCAGGCATCCAAAACGCTTCATGAACAGATGGCCGTGGCAATATTCAGATCTCCGATGAGATACTTTGAAACAACCCCAAACGGCCTAGTCATTAACCGGTTCTCCAAGTGAGTGCGCCAAAATGGACCCAGTCAAGTGTCATGCTCACGTCATTTGACAGCGATATTTACCGGATCGACCAGAACCTACCCCGCGTTTTCAACATGGTAAGTAGTCTGGCGGTACCACTTGAAAATTCAACACCACTGACACATTCTTGAGCTGTTTGAGAACTGCATTAAAGCCTTCTTCTCTCTGGGTGTCATCATCATCTCCACCCCGGTCGCCGCCGCCTTGATTCTTCCTCTTGGATTTCTCTACAGATCTATCCAGAGATACTACCTCAGAGCATCACGAGAACTCAAACGGCTCGAAAGCGGTAGCAAGAGTCCCATCTTTTCCCATTACCAGGAGACTCTAGATGGACTTGCAACAATTCGTGCGTACCAAAAGGAGGGGGCTTTTTCCAAGGAGAATGAACGGCGGGTAGATGAAAACATCAAGGCGTTTTATCCATCAATCAGCGCGAGGCGCTGGCTGGGGGTGCGTTTGGAGTTCATCGGGTCCGTCATCCTTCTCGCGGCCGCATCCTCGGCCATCTTCTCTGTTTACAGACGCGCCGGTCTGTCTTCCCCAATGATCGGCCTGGCAATGTCTTACGCGCTTCAGGTAACCCAGTCGCTCAATTGGATTATCCGCCAGGGCGTGGAAGCTGAAATCAATATCGTCTCGGCAGAACGAGTGCTCGAGATAGCCGGGCTCCCAAGTGAGGCTCCAATGGAAATCCCGTCAAACAAGCCCCCCGCGGCTTGGCCTACCGAGGGGGCCGTCACCATGGTTAATTTCAGCGCGAGGTACCGGGCGGGACTGGATCTTGCGCTCAGGGGCGTCAACTTGAGCATACGGCCACGGGAGAAGATTGGCGTCGTGGGCCGAACCGGCGCCGGAAAGAGTTCTCTGGCCCTTGCCTTGTTTCGGATAATTGAGCCAGCTGCGGGTCGAATCATGATTGATGGGCTGGAGATTTCAAAAATAGGTTTGCTGGACCTGCGAAGTCAGCTGTCTATTATCCCACAGGATCCTGCACTGTTTGAAGGAACAATGCGGGAGAACCTTGATCCAGAGTTGACTTGCGATGATTCGGAAATATGGAGTGCATTGGGTAAGGATCCTGGAAAACCAACTGATTCTATCTCAACGGCGACAAGATATTTTTGGTTTGCTAACGCCGGCCCAGATCGAGCGCAATTGAAAAACTTTGTCTCTGAATCTCAAGGGAAATTAGAAATGGAAATCCGAGAAGGAGGTATGTTTTTATCGACATGTTCATGTTGCTGAAACGCTCAGATGTCTGACACCTTACTGCCCAGGTTCAAACTTGAGCCAGGGCCAGCGTCAACTGGTATCACTTGCTAGGGCTCTTCTTCGACCCAGCTCCATTCTTATTCTGGATGAAGCGACGGTATGTTGAATTTGTATCCATGACCAACGAGTTGCTTTGAGGCTGATATGTGTTTTCTCAGGCTGCCATAGACCCCGAGACGGACGCGGTCATCCAAGCCATGCTGAGAGGCGATGCATTCAAAGATCGCACCGTCATCACAATCGCCCATCGCATCAGTACAGTATTGGACTCGAACCGAATTGTTGTTCTTGATCGCGGCCAAGTAGTCGAGTTTGACACACCAGCCAACTTGATTCATCGCGAGGAGGGCTTGTTCTATGAACTCGCGAAACAAGCGGATCTGCTGGATGCTTCACTGGGACAAGAGGCGGATTGATAAAGCTTGGATCAATGTATTTCTAGACAACCGTCAATGCAGTATATTTGTACATAAACTTGGTGACAAGTTGAGGGGATCCAAAACATACGTCGTGATAGCGTTGGTTACTATGCTCCGTTGAGGATTGCTGGAATAACACTTATCCCATCATTGTGTGCCTCGACTATTGAATGCATCAATTTCTCCATATTATACACATACCATCTTGAGCTGGAAACTCAAGCGCGGTAAAGAAGCGGTGCGCGTTGCGAAGGGACAAAGCTGAACTGTGTAGTGCAGCCTGGTAGATGGAGCTGGACTATGAGAGAGGGGCTCAGACTTAGGCGGCGGCGGCGGCAGACCTGGCAAATAAAATGAAACTATTTAGAGCCTAGCTGGCTTTGGGCGAATTCTCCCCCATCGGAGGTTGTCATGAATCAAAATCGATCTGGCAGCGGCGACGGCCCATGCAACCAGACGACGATTGCCGACTGACAACCATCGATGGGGCCAGGCGGGGAAATATTACCCCTTTCAGGATATTCTGAAGCAGAAATACCTCAAGTTTCGCCCCAGCGTTGCAGAAAAGCACCCCGGGCGAAACATGGCAAGGAACCGATTGTCCGTCGCCTCCCACGCGACACGAAGTCGAGAGACTATCCATGCACTCCCGCAACACCGCCTGCGCCCTGAAAACATGCTCCAAACCAGCGTGCCCGATTATTTTGCTCTCCTCGAATCAGAAAATGGAGAAAATGATTGTGCGCGCTCAGACTGCCACGTCTCCCCGCCATTCTCAGCCCACCCCGACATGACTTCAACAGCCAGCTCCCTACAAGCTTACTCTGTAGGCCCTGTGCGGCTCTGCATAGCTCCCAAGGCCCATTCCGCTTTCGATATAGAACGAGTCCACAGTTCCTAAGGGCTGCGGCCCATTGTCCAATCGTCTCCCTGAGAATGTCATCACGTCTGAAGAAGCTGGGGTCGCAATACCTTGATGGCCATCGCGCGAGCACCCTGATGTCCAAGCTGGCATGTGAATGCCGTGTTAGTGAATAGCGTATTCGAGGATTATATGAACCTGATGCCATCGCTGGCAATTTTACACGATGGATTTGTACATTCACACTCTTCTGGTTCATCCACCGCTCCTTGCCTCTTCTCGGCCACTTTTTACCTTTTTTCCGCATCCAAAATGGCAAAAGTTCGATCAAAAGGCAACTCCAAGAAAAAAACACAGACAAAGCCCGCCATCCCCCCCAGGGCATTGCCTGTCACACTTTTGTCTGGGTTTCTTGTAAAATCCTCAGTCACCCTAGCACGCTTGTGTGTGCTCTTGGGCATTGCTGACCAATGTGGCAGGGATCTGGAAAAACAACCCTTCTCCAGCACATCCTCCGAACCGAGCATGGACTTCGTATTGCCGTTGTAGTCAATGACATTGGCGCGTATGTCTCACCCGCACGGTTCCTTCGGTGCCAGGTTATGCTGATAATGCTGCGTAGTATCAATGTCGACGCTTCCCTGATCAAGAAGACACACACTGTCAAGAAGACTGAGGAAAAAGTCATTGCCCTGCAGAACGGATGCATCTGCTGTACCCTCCGGGGTGACTTGCTTGATGAGCTTGTGCGGATCGCACAGCTCCAGGAGTTTGATTACATACTCATCGAGAGCAGTGGAATTAGTGAGCCTGAACAGGTTGCCGAGACCTTTGATTCTCGCCTAGCTGAGCAGATGGATGCCATGGGATCTCTTGAGGGTGCACCTGGTCTGGATGAGGGTATGCTCAAGGTTCTCAAGCAACTGTATGCATCTGTCCCATTGCACTTGACCAAACAATACTAACTTCGCTGTAGTAAGAAGGCCGGTGGCTTGGAAAAGTTCGCCCGTCTTGATACCACTGTCACAGTTATCGACGCATTTACTATGCTTCACGACTTTGACACAGGAGACCTCATCTCGGCCCGTCGTGATGATGTTACACCTGAGGATGAACGCACTGTGTCGGACCTAATGGTTGATCAAATCGAGTTTGCCGATGTCATCATCTTGAATAAAGTTGACATGGTAAGTCTTTGTCCCTGTTTGGTTTGAACTGGCTGATAATTTTTCAATAGGTTAGCAAGGACACCAAGCCTAGGTTGCTTGAGTTGATCAAGCAACTTAACCACCGTGCCAAAATTATCGAATCCAGCTTTGGCAAGATCGACGTCAAGGACATCGTCAATACTAGATTGTTCAATCTTCAAGTTGCCCAGTCAGGCTATGGTTGGCTTCAAGACCTACATGCCATGACAGTCCGCGAGGTATGTGGTACACCGCCTGACTTTATTCCAGTCCTAAAATTGGATAAATTTATTGCCGAATTGGCCGTTAACTCTTCAGATAGGTCAATGGGAAAAACGTTCTCACTCCCAAACCAGAGACTGAAGAATACAATGTTAGAAGCTTCATCTATAGCCGCCATCGTCCTTTCCATCCTCGTCGGCTGTGGGCATTAGTATACGACAAGTTCATTTTGCAACTTGAACACCCAGACGACGAAGAGGACGAGGAAGACGAAGAGTCAGACGAAGACCTCGAGATGGTTGACTATGACGATGCAGAGTCTGTAAACGGCAGCGAGGAGCACAACAGCGAAAAGGGATCCTCACTTGTAAAACACTCTGCTCCATCTTCCCCTCAAAGCGCACACTCCACAGTCCAGACAGTCCCTTCCCTATCTGGTTCTCCCGGCAAGAAGGCCAAAACTGACAAGTTTTACGAGGATGAAAAGATGAACGAGAGCGAGGACTTGTTCACCCCTCCCAACGAGGAAATTCTCCAGAATAAGCGTAAGCACCCTATCCTTGGTCGGCTGTTCAGGTCTAAAGGGGAATTCTTCTTGGCTACACGACCGCAGCGCGCCGGCGACTGGTCTCAAGCAGGTGCTATGTTGACTATGACCGGCGGTCGCCCCTGGTTCTGCACCCTTCCTGAAGAGGAGTACACAACTGGAGATGACGAAGTCGACAAGCTTGTGCAGCATGATATCAAAAAGGGCGGCGAGTGGGGTGACCGTCGCCAGGAGCTGGTGTTCATCGGCGAGAAGTTGAACCACAAGTCTATGGAAGCTATGCTTGACGAGTGTCTCCTTACAGACCCTGAGTATAAAAGGTGGGAGGAAACAATGCGGAATGACAAGTTGGACGATAGTCAGAAGCGTGAGGCACTAGAAGAGTTGTTTGAGGATGGCTTTCCAGACTGGCCTGAGGATGGCGGTGAGGATCATGAAGGCCACGACCACGCGCAACCTTCGGGATTAAGATCCATCAAGCAGCACTTAGAAGAGGTCTCTTAAAAGTATTTCGTATTTCATCAAGGGCTCGATTCGAGAAAATCGCGAGCTCGCTTCAGGTTATCAATAAGGGGATGGTTGGGAGGGATCGGGAGGGAAGAACGGAATATCTGAGCGGTCAGCACGATGAAATGATTTTTTTGTCTAGTTACCAACTTTAAAAAATTCCAAAGCGTGCTCCATCTTTGTTTGAAATTTCAGACGGATTTTGTGCCCAAATCCATTTTTTGACGTTGCCCGAAAACGGCCCCAGGAATAAGTAAGGGCATGCTATTGTCCGTCTCCCATTGCCATGAAGGCTGTGTTGACAGACTCTCGTTTGACAAAAGAAAGGACAGCATTGTCCAGCCCAAGAGAGATGCTACCCTTGGCCCAGTCCTTTACCAGTTTCCTAGCTTGCCAAACCGCCGTGTGTTTGTTGTGCTTGTGTATTTTCGCAATGCATGAGCGCTTCATTTCGTTCTTCAACAGACCCAGCCAGTCGACGCCGTCCTACCGAATGTCATCTCGCTCCATGGGGCAGAAGAAATCGCACTCTTCCCCAGACGGTTCGTTAAGGCAAAAGCCAATCTCAAGCGCAGCGGGTCGGCTGCTATACGTAGCCATGACGTAAACGTTGCTGCTGCAGGCAGGGGCGCCAGCACATAATTCCACGCCACTGTGACCACTGGGCTGGCCTAGAGAAAGTCGGCTTAATCAATGCAGCACAAATCGACAGATACATATAGAAAACTCACTGCATACTTTGCCAATACTGATGTATTCGCGAAGCACAAAGTCCATTGTGGGCTTGGCGAGGTCCTCGGCTGCGTCGCCGGTCCAATCCTTGAAAACGGCGTCTAAAAAGCCCTCCATTGTTTCCCGGGTCGAAGTCAAAGTCGCAGTGGGGTCGGTAGCGATGGCACAGGCATGGAGAATCTCGAAGCAACGCTTCAGCTCGACCTCATCGAGATCGTCGGCGCTCTTGATGGAGCGAGGGTCTCGCAAGAAGGGGTCGTCATTTCCCAATGCCGCAAAGACTCGTTCGCGTGAACGCTGGCTGGACCGGGGCGGAGGTGATGGGCTGCGACTTCCTATCAGTATTGGATCCCTCGATCTCTCTCGCTTGACGCGAAGAGGTGTGAAAGCTGAATTGGGGGTTGTCGCCTGCATTGTCACACCAGCGATGGGCAACGGGCCAAGGAGAAGAGAGGAGGCAGCCAGGCCGTCGGGTTTGAAAGAATTGGAGCTTACACGAGTTGAAGAAGATTGATGTTTGGCTCACAAGGTCCGCCTTTGCAGCGACAGAGCGGCTTGATGCATAGGTGCGGATGAGATGAGGGCGTGGGTGCGAGAGTTGCAGTGATTCAATGATAAGCAGGAGATCGAGGTCCACTCCAACATTGAGACAGGAGTCGCGCAATGCCAGGCTCGAAGAAGGGAGCTGATACCATCGACGCCGATTCCAGAAGGTCCGGTTGCCTGGAGGCTGAAATGCAAAGAAGAAAATGACGGTCTGTCTTGCTGGCTGGGTGCACATCTGGAATTATTAGACGACTGCGTTTCGCGACTTACATTTCGAGGGCCTTCCCCGAACAGCCTGGCCAATAGGCATGCCGGGATCCTGTTCCGTGGACGCTGATTGGTTGGTGCAATCCACTTTGGCCAAGCGCTGGGCCTGGGAAATCTGCGTGGTTGAAAAGTGTGGGCTTGTTCGATTTCCCTCTCTGTCCACCCTCGTGCTCCCCTCTTTCATGAATCAAAATAACTCCACTGATCACGCTTTCGGAGTCACCGTTTGTCGTCTTCTCTTACTGAGAATCTAAACCAACAGCGGTGTAATCGGGCTGAGCCCCCCAGCCTGGTTCTATCGAGATACACTGAGCTACGCGCTCCAATTCTGTTTAACTTGGTTTCTTTCAGGCTCTGACTCGTATTTTCTCATTACTTTTTTCGTTGTGAAAGGGGCTGACAGCGCCAGTCTTCCGTGCAAGAAGAACAAAGCTGATGAAATAGCCACAGCATGCTGCACTCTTGTTCGCAATGGGGTTGTGTGTATACAGCTGCACATCTGCTTTCCCTATCCCGGCTTGTCACCGCAATTCTATACCCGTCATAGATGAATTGACTTGTCAACGGAAATCTCCGTGTTATTCTCAGAAGCTGGCTTGCCCGGTCATGTCTCTTGATCTTCCCCATTCTGCCCCTAGGCCCTGTGAGGGGTGTGGTGGCGATCTCCATCCATATTTACCATGCACAGTCTGAATGTACATACTAAGTACTGCTAAGTCAATGGATACTTGCATTGCAGCTTGACTCTAATGGTGGAGCATGCTGAACGGTGATTGCTTGTCTCCAAAGAGGCGTGGGGAAAGGAGTGATTCTGACTAGCTTCACACCATATCGGAGATGAACTCTACCGATGCTTGCTCTGCAGACAATGGCTGTCCAGCGCCCGTACCGCGTGACAATTTGGCTTGCATCAGTTTGCGTCTAGTCAAAGTGGCCAACTTCCAAGAGGTGGCCCGTAGTCAAGCGTCGACGAAATACACGCTCAAGAACCATCTCGATAAGTGACTAAAACGAAAGCACTCACATCACTCATCTAGTAAATTACGTGTTTTTTTTCAACGAGTCTACTTTTAATCTAAAATTGAGCCAACGCCCTGGTCATGGCACAGGAGGCGACGTAACATATGGATGGGAAGAAACATTGCTTGTTGGTACGGGAGAGACAAGGGGCCGCCCATGCTCTCCCTGCCCAGTCTTGTGGTGAAGCGGGCGTCCACCTAGACCCTAAGTAGCACCAGGAGAAAAGGGCTTTAAACAAGCCCATTCGGGCGCGCGACAGCATGCGACAGCATCTAAGTTGTACCTATGTGGGGTGGTACCTTGGGCTGGTGATTTTGGACATCCCAGCCGAGAAAGCTCAGCGTGAATACTGGCAACACGGTCTCGACTTGGAACTTCTACTCCAGCAGCGATAGAAGTTCCCTGATCAATAAGGACTAAAACCTCCGATCACCTTAATGACCTTCTCGCATTGCTATGGATGGCAGACAATCGAGACCAGAAGATGGTTGCTCAGTGGCGGATCGCTCTCAACCAACCAGAACCGGCGGAGTAGTCGCCACCAGTTCTGGCCAATCAGCGGTGGCGGTCGAGTGGCCGCCACCATCACCTACAGGCGACAGGACCTAACACAAGCACTCCTGTTCTGGGCGGATGGTGCAGACTACACGACCCCCGACCTGCAGGCTGAAAACTAGGATTCACCCAACTGCAACTGCGGTCATGGCGTGCCCCCAAGCCTCTACGCCCTTGCACACCCTCCCTCCTCCTCCACTGCCCACAGATGACCGCGCCGCTGTCTGTTTGTTGGCTGACACCGCCCATCAACCGTTTCAATGCACCGCCCTGGGTTGTTCTATATGACAAGCCAGAGGCCCTTCCCGCGGCCTTGCTGATTCTGCATCTGTCTGTGTGCTGTCAGCTCATACGCCATCATTTTCGATCGTCGCTCCATATCTCACAGCGGCGATATTCTGCAGCTGAAGCAGGTGATGCTTCATTGAGCAGTCTCGGTTGCTGCTTTTCTCGGCTCCCTCTCAATCTTGCTTCTAACTTGATAACACACAAGCATCATCACAACTATCAGAACCTTTTCTATTTTGCAACCTCTGCTCCCTCCTTCCACTCGGCCAGACGCACTCTCGTCATTTCCACCCATCAGCAGGAACCGCCTTGAACAAGTCGAGAAAACAACGCGCGCTCCTCAGTCAGGGGCACTCAGTTCGTGCCTCCGATCTCATCCCATCCCGCTAGCGATAACCGTGACGGCTTATGCCGGACCCATATTCAACCTCTCGCACCATGGAAGGGGTTGCTCTCGATGGTGACGATGGATGGGATCAAAACCCAACCGCTGAATATTTCAACTCTCAATTCGCCCCCTGGGAAGACTGGTGGATGCCAGTTCAAGTACCTCTGACCAGCCCCGGGAATGATGAATCCACTACGAACACGCCCTGTAAACAAAGCAGGATCCCTTCGGTTGGAGACTCCAGCAGCTACCAAACAAACCCGACTGAATATTGGCCGACCCCGAGCGCGGGACCGACTACTTTCCTTGCCTCAGATTATTGGCTAGAATCACCGAGCATTCCTGTCCACGGAGCCACTCCAGTTGACAGAACCACTCCGGTCGAAAGAGCCGCTTCATCCTTGAGAACTAAAGAGCTCCGAAAGCGCCGGCAGAAACATCAACTCCGCGAACCCCCAACCCTCCAGCCCGCGAAGCGATACCCCCCCCAGAGCACCCAAGTCGAGCCACGATCGCGGCGATATTCGGAGACTAGCATAGCCCATTCCCAGAATCTTGAAAATGGCGATGGTAGTGTTGACGAAGAACTCGAGCCAGAAGAAGAGCGCAGCAAGCGCATTCAACAACGAAACCGAGTCGCATCCAACAAGTTTCGAGTTAAAAAGCGAAATGACGCCATCAAGCTCAAATCGGATGAAGAAGACATGGAGCGCATCAACCGTGAGCTGAATAATCGTGTTGCCGGTCTAACTCAAGACGTATATGCTCTCAAGATGCAGCTCCTGCAGCATACCAATTGCAATTGCTCGATGATCCAAGAGTACATCTCCAGCGAAGCCCAACGATATGTTCAAAAACTCGACAATAGTCCTTAGATTCATAACTTTCCAGCCCTGGCCGCATCAGTCTGGTGGCCAAATCTTCGCACGATGAATTTCCCGAGGGCAAATACGATCCATGATAGAAAATGGACACGACTTTACTATCGCACGATATAAATGCATGAACGCGCAAAACGGGGTGTTGGAAATCAGGGATGTTATCGACCTTTGGGGCATAAATAACGGTATTCGGGCTGTGGAACTGGTTGATATTCAAATTGACGTGTCCCATTTGGAGCATCTCACAAGCCCCGAAGAACTCTACGGACTGCTCTGGATTGTGAAAAGCACAACCGGAATAGCCAATTTTTGCCAATCCCTGGGCCTCCATAAACCTGCAGGCTTATCCAGCTGGGTGCTATGGACCATGCCGACATATCATGTCACCACCATGGGCTCAGCCCAAACATGCCAATGCGTCCGCTATCCCAGTGCGCCACAGCACCTGTCGCTATATCGAGACACCCACACAACAGGACACTTGCAGGCCGAACCAGGGGTAGCACAAGGGGAAAATATGAGGTCCACACTTGAATCAGCGCCATCAAACTGCAGGTGGCAGTTGACTAAAATTCAATTCGCGGCAAACGTGCCACGGCCCTGTTGGTATCACTTCACTGAGCGTATCTGCGCGCCCCTCTCGAAAAAGAAAGCAATTCTGGCATAAGCCTGTTTTCTTTTTCTAGTTCAGTCTTTTGGGCGCTGCCGCCTTACACTCTTCAATCAACCAGCTCATTCTTCCTTGCCTGCCAGCAGCGCTGGCAGCGTTGGTATCGGGGCTGCCAAGTCATAAATTAAAGGCGGGGGAGCAGGACCATATCCCCGAATCTCGACAGGAAATGGCCAAGAATCAGGGTGCCCAGAGATGCTGGGGTACACTGCATCCCTGATCCCTTTGAACCCCCCTCCCTCCCAAACCCCCCGCTCCATAGAGGACAAGTTCTAACCCTTGCCATTATGCAACCCAGTGTGTCGCTTCAGTTCCAACATCCATAGAGTGATTGAGTCTGCCCGTTCAGAACGACACCCTCCAAGCGCTGCGGGGGGTGCCGTTGCGGCTCTCATGTTCCTATTTAGTAAGCTAATCCTCCGACCCATTCAATGTAGCACGCCTTGCATCCTAGCAGGACAATCCAGATTGCTTTTAATCCATCGATCTCCACCAACAATTCCTGCTGGCTAACCAGCCGCCCGTCTGCCTGCCATGTGATTAATATTAGTTCTCGCGGCACATGAAAAGCGAGCAGTATTAGGCTGGGGTGGTGAGTGCTGAATCTATATCTGACCCCCCTTCAAGGCTCGCAAGGCCGAGAACGGCGCTGATGCTGATACCACTAAACATGATCTCTTCGCCTCTTGTTTTCTCTTACATGTAGTGGCAACGGCGAAAAGCAAACAGGAACAAGTCCGAACCCGCGACGTTTTCTGTGTTACCGTTCGTGTAGAACAGCATGCCGCTTCCCCTTCTGTTCTTCATGCTGTACTACGCCGACCTCCATAGCTGTCATCGATGCCCAAGTAAAGTGCACAACGTCCTTAGCAGGGCATGCCAGTGATGCGACCCTGCCGAAAGGATCCGAAGCACTAAGCCAACCCCCCACCACCTCGCATGCAAGGTGCCAGCAGGGCTACAGAGCCCACCAACCAGAGAGCAACCTGACATTCCACGTCAATCACGTTGGTTCTGCTGTGACCAGTACGTGAAATGAGTGCCATACATGGCCCAGCTAACAGCGGCCTATTTCTTCGTCCGATTGGCATCCTCCCCCAACCGTTCCGGCAGCTCCGCGTCACGTTGAGGCAAGGCATGATAATCACAAGCTCCCGGCCTGGGATGGCTTCGAGTCCGGCGGCTTCCACAAATGCGAAGGAGATGTGTTGGGATAAAAAGGCAGCAAGCAAATCAAATAATCGAATTATTTTCCACGGCAGTTGAAGCGGTGGCCTCTGGCGTGATAATTCATCCCAAACCTTATATAGCCTATTTTCCCCAAACTAGCTTTTTACCAAACATCGTTGAAGTGGTAAAAAAGTTGCATAACCTTGTGGCTTGCTCACACAAACTTCCGGGTCAATGGATTGCCTCATCCAAGAATAGAATCATCCAAGATTAGGGCAAGATCTCGAACAGACCGTGTATCTTGTAAAAGAAATAACAATATGCTCCATTGGCCAAAATTGAATTTCTCCGAACCTGCTATGTCATGAGCTTATGGTATAAGGACAAATCTGCTTGTAGCAAGCTGCGTCATACCGATGTCAAAAATTCGCAACAATTGTGTAGCTTTGATCTTCACCCAGATAAGGGATAGGATTTCCCCCTCCCCCCGGGACTACTTTTTTTCTTTCTCAGTTCTATCGCATCACTTCTTTGTTGACTACCTAAAAAACGCGCATCCGGTTGTCTAATTGCGGCCTAACTATACGGTAAGAAGAAAATATCCAAAACTCCGAAACGTGCTCTAACCATGGCATTTAATGCAAATTGATCTCGCACATTCGAAAGCATCTCTAAGCCGAAATCATTACCGATTATGCAGTCCACACTTGACAAAGAGGTTAAGCATATGTCTATCGTCGTCCCGCATGAGGGAATAGGATGCTGAGAGGAAAGACAATCTTTGATTTGGAAGTGGTGTGTGGATGCTCATGCCACTCAGTGTGCACAAGTCTTTGGGTTTATCCATGCTGTGGTGGGTGCTGCGTGCGATCTAACTTCTGTAAAACAACAATAACAACTTCACCCACTGACCTCGATCACGCAGCTACACCAAAAGACGTCCACGATGAAACAATCAGGTTCTTGGTAGAGAAGCTACTGGTGCTCCCTTCCAAAGTCGAAACGCTGTCCTTGGAGCGGAAGTAACTAGAGGAGCATGCAGTGATTTCCTCGAAGTATCGGGCCTTGGATGTCGCGACATGATCAAAGACTTTCGGGTCTATTACGACCTAGACGACGAAGCCTCCATTCGAACTATTCTTTGATAATAATACACGCACGTTACTTGCTGAGCGTGGCGACCCGTTGAAGCAGCACAAATACTTTGTCTGTTCAGCGGACCAAAGACACACATGCCCAAAAAATGGAAACCCCCGTGCAATGGGATCCACCGCAGACAGCAGCTCTCTCAAATCAGACACAACGGTGTGGTGAGTCAATTTGGCTCATCACCTGACCTGTGGGAAAGATATTATGACTACCGCCTGCTTCCAGTAGGCCCATCCTGTCTCTTTTGTTTGAGTATTTAGGATTAACAGTGCCAGATCGTCCATGTTGCCTGCAGTGGCTGCATAGTACGGGCATCGATGTGTCTTGGATGTGGTAACGGGGGCGGCCAGGGTCCAGAGTCCAGAG
Source organism: Calonectria crousiana (assembly GCA_013406985.1). NCBI lineage: Eukaryota > Fungi > Ascomycota > Sordariomycetes > Hypocreales > Nectriaceae > Calonectria > Calonectria crousiana. The sequence continues at coordinate 827,871 of VTGD01000001.1, read as the reverse complement.
TCCAGAGTCCAGACAGCGGTATATATTTAAGCCACGATTTGGACGGATCTTGACAAGCGCCACACACTTCTAGGCTGAGTCATTACGGGCCCGGTCGGGAATACTCCAGGATGATCATGACGCGACAATGATACGATGCCATCATGGGTACACGGTGTTGCAACATGTCGACATGTCATGGATTGAAAGCGGTCAGTATCACTAGATCTCTATTTTGGATCCTCGTAAGGGAAGTTTTGGGGCATGCTTGCCTGAGTTGACCGAAAGAAGTAGCTTGCAGGAGAGAACCAAGACGTTTCTCACTATACGAACAAGCGACCAGTGTTATGGTTTCTTTCTCAACACCCGCGCAGCCAACACATTCTCAAGAAAAGTAGATGTTAAGTCTATTCTTCTTCAAGGTTCATACCTCTAACATATAACTCGAGCAAGGTCCAGTCAGGGGATTTCGCATGAATTCAAAGAAGCCGGGAACAGGCAGCCAACTCTCGCGACAACGTAAACAAAGATAATACCCCGAGCGACATCTGGTCGATTTTCCATTGGCGATTCCAATACTAATTCATATTGTTCTTCTTATATATCTAAGCTATTCAGAGGCTTTTTAAAGACTTGAAAAAAAAAAAGTCTGGCGGATCGTGTCCGAGCCGACGCCAAATACGTTTGCACATTGTCAAACAACCTCTTGATATCACTCTGAAAGCCGGTATACTTAGTCCATGTGTAACAGAATCGCAAAATGAGACTTTTCGACAGTTGAACAAGCACGAACTAAAGTAATGGATCCGAGAACAGGTTTCGGTCGAAGAAACTAAGGGGGAAAACTCAGCACTATCCGTTTCACTCATGAGTCGAGCCCTCATTTTTGCACAGCAGACTTGAATTTCTACAGATGATTCTATGATAGGAATATGCAGGCTTGACAGGAAATCAGAGCTGCTTGCAACCTGGTGAGCAGGCGCAGTGCAAAGACGCGACCAAAACCCAAAAACGTTCCGGGTTTCAACATTGGCCGAACCACCAACCAAATACCTGGGTTAGGCATTTGACATGATATGAGATTCCAACAGGTGCTCGCATGGGCACGAGAGGATTTATTCAAAGCTGGGCTGAGGGCTGGATCATCCCATCTTTGCAGAAGGGTGGCCAGCCTTTGGCAGCCTGCGCACGATTGGCGGGTTCGGAGTTTAAACTGATACATCCAGACCCTCACAGCTCCTGCATGAGATGATACATGCTCGCGCTTCTTTTCTCGTTTGTTCCCTTCACTCCCCCATCACTACGCAGAGGGTCTCCGTATCAACACCCCATGCGTACAGAGGAGACCATCAGCAAATGCAGTTTCAACAGATAGGCCAACAGGATCCGAAGGGAAAAACTGCTGGTTTGTGGAGAACAGGATCCGCACATGATACGACATTCCACGCAACAGTATTGACGGCGGTCCTGGCAAATCCAGCCATCTGTGACCAACACGGTCCAGAGGTCAACAGCTCTGAGATACGAGGATGAATCGTGGCGTCTTGGCGAGGAAATGAGCCCATTGCGCCGATGCGCGCTCAGACGCACGAGGACACAGCTATCAAAGGCCACTGCCTAGGAGATGCAGGAAGATGCCTGGTGCAGGAGGTCATGCTGCGGGGATGAGTGGTAAGCGAGGATGAGGGCGTCTGCAGCCTCTTGGGAGAGGGTAGTTTGCACACACTGTGCAGATTGGGTTGCAGCATGTTGAGAGCACTAATGGTACGGGGCGTGAAGGACCAATGCAGCCGGTCACCACGGGGGTTCCACGGGGGTCAGCGAGGGCTACCCGAGGGGTCCGCAGGGACAATAGAGGGACGGGGGCCGTTGCGGGGTGGGAATGCCCTCACGGTGGTCAAGGGATTCCCGGGGCGGATACTTGCTGGGCCTTGAGACACACACACACGCACGGTGAAACCCGGACACTGAGGCCGAAAAGAGCATGCGTGTGGCGGTCAAGACATGGTTGACCATTTGCGCAAAACAGGCAGATGCCTCTTTCTTGGCGGCCGGTAATGGGAACCAGGTGTGGGAGAGAGAGGCAAAAGCAAAATGCGATAAAAAGAGGGAAAAATGCAGCCACGACAGACCAGGGCAATGCGATGCGATGCGATGCGGTCAACCTGGTTGCTTCCAGATGCAACACACACACACACACACACACGCCAGCGCCACCAACACGCACCCCACTGAGACAAGTATCCCTCGGCCAACTGCTTACCCTACATGCGAACCTTCCTATCCGTAATAACACGTACCGATGAGCGCTGCCAACGTGAACCCTTCCAATCCACGCTTCCCCACTAATCAAGCCGAGGCGAATAGAAACCCGGATTTATGCATGCCCAGAACGCAAAGTGATCGCAGGGTTGGGTCCCACCAACCCACTTCATTGATGAGTGCGATTTAGGGGCTTTCTATCGCTGTAACGGGGTACAACACGGATCTATCCCTACCCCCCTTTTCATCGGCAGTGTGTAAGACACAAATGAATCCCTATCCTGTCAGGTTGCGACTGAGACATGAAAAAAGGAAGGGGAAAAAGTAAGACAACATCCATTGAATACCATGAGATCATGGAATATTTCTTTTCTATTTCTTAGTCCCCAACACAAAAAATGGTCAAGCCAGTTAAAAAAAGAACTAACAAGAAGAGAGAGAAAAAAGGCAAAGGAGTACAGCAATCAACACGTCCCTACTTCTGCGCGGCTATGCAGCTAAGCGAAGTCCCCCCTTTGACAGGTATGAAGCCGACCCAACTGCCGCCGGCCTTCTCCAAAGGGGCAATTTCGCAACGCGGGGTCTCCGCCTTGGTCCAAGGTCTGCAAGATCCACGAGTCCCAATCCCGCGGCATCGTAGATGCGCCGTAAAAGTCTAATAAAATCCACATTGAAATTGACATGGCCAACATGCTCTCTTTTGGCAAAAGGAATGGCACATTAACCCGACCAAGCCAGCAAGAAAGGAACCCAACCGCCAAAGAAAAGGATCTGTTTACCATTTATTAATACCCGATTTATTTGATCAATCGTCGCTCGGCCTTGGGGGAGCAGAGAAGGACAAGAGCCTGTACTGCACCGCTTGCTTTGACGTAAAATCTCCAACGCCCCGGTTTTAAGAAAACAAGCAGCCCGGTTGGTTTTTTTTGTCCACCTCTCCTTTTCACCAAGCTTCGCTCAGGTACGCGCACACGCGTACACAACCACGGAGGCAATCTGAACGATCAATACTACATACACAGACACAACGTCACAACGACCAACAGAACGCCATGTCAGCAACGTTGTCGCGCGCTGGCTTCCATGCCACCGTCCCCGGGCTTAACATGTTTGATTGGCTCTTTAGCAATCCTTTCGAGCACGAAAGCCCGTATACGCCGCCGCAGCAGCGGGTGCCGCGCATCGACGAGCAGACGCCGCTATTTGTTGATAATGCTACGGGTAGGTTTATTTGTGCGGCCATATCGGCCAATTGGAGGAGGGTAGCAAGAGAACTACGCAGCTAACACGGATTCCGACAGACATCCCACTTACCTACTCGCGTCTAAGAAATGACGCTCTCGCCTTTGCCGGCGGCCTTCGGGCCCTCGGCCTGGATCCCGAGGACACCATCACTCTACCTCCCACGGCAGCGTGTCCCAAGCCTGAGGTTGCTCCCATTGTTCTTGTCCAGCTGCCCAATTGCTTGCCGTTCCCCACGGCTGTGCTTGGCTCTCTCGCTGCCGGTCTGACGGTGACGCTTGCATCACCCAGCCTCACAGCCACGGAACTCGCTTGGGTCATCAAAAACTCACGTCCGCGTGTTCTCGTTGTGTCCAAGTCCAATCTCGAGAATGTGAAAAAGGCGCTCGATGCTCAAGAGGATCCGACCTATGTGAACCAAGCACACCTCTACACTGTCGATGTGGCTAAGGATACGTATCCGCTAGGCCAGGCCACCAGCACAGCTGGAGATTGGCGAAGTCTTTTGTCTCCAGATCTCGTTCTAAAGTCAGCCTACAGCATCACCGGTGAATCAGCAGCCTCCAGGACGGCCATCATCCTGTGGTCCTCAGGAACCTCGGGACGGTCTAAGGGAGTTCTCCTATCACACACGGCGCTCAACTTCTCGACGGCATCGATGTGGCACGACGCCGACTTCTACCTGGGTCAGCGCCAACGTTTCCTGGGCTTCGTCCCTTTCTATCATGTGTTTGGACTTACCAACCTGATGCTCCTGGGCGTGTGTACCGGGACAACCATTTACACCATGGCCGCCTTCAAGCTTGACGGCATGCTCAAGGCCATCTCGCGTCACCAGATCACCTACCTGCACATGGCGCCTCCCGTGGCCGTGATGCTGGCCAAATCGCCTGTCGTCGAGCCCTTCATGCAGCGCGATGCCCAGGGTCGGAACGGTTTCAGCAGCCTGGTGGCGGGAGTGACGGGAGGTGCGCCGCTGGGTCACGAGATTGTGGTGCAGGTGTACAAGCGCCTGGGATTCCTCGTCCGCATGGGATACGGCATGTCTGAGGCTTGCAGCGTGTCAGGCCAAAGCGGCATGGACGAGAAGGCCATGCTCTCGTACAAGAATGACACTGGTCGACCGTACTGGGGCGTTGAGCTGATGATTGCATCAGGAGAAGGCGAAGGCGTATCCAAGGCAGCTCCCTTGGGTACCCCTGGCGAGATCCTCATCCGATCCGTGTCCCTGCTGAGTGCATACATCCCCATCCAGGGTCTGTACAGTGCTGGATCCGAACCGGACTTGAGCGTGACACACGAGACGCTCACAGCCGACGGCTGGCTGCGCACTGGAGACGTCGGCACCCTCGATGTGGAGGGCAACTTGTGCATCACGGACCGCATCAAGGAGATGATCAAGGTGCGCGCGTACCAGGTGGCCCCCGCCGAGCTCGAGGCCCTCCTGTGCAGCAGCGACGATGTGGCCGACGCTGGCGTCGTGGGCATCCACGACAAGAACGAGGCGACGGAGTGGCCACGAGCCTTTGTGGTGCCACGCAAGGCCGACCTCTCGGAAAAGGAGCTTCACGCGCTGGCGCAGGAGCTCAAGGTGCACGTGGAGAGCCACACAGCTCGGTACAAGTGGCTCATCGGCGGCATCGTCTTTGTCAAGCAGATCCCCAAGTCGCCCAGCGGCAAGATCCTGCGGCGAGTGATTCGCGAGGGCAAGGGCGGCGTCAAGAAGGGCGTCGCGGTGACCCTGTACCAGCGTAAGAAGCGCGACAACAAGTTGTAAGAGAATGCGCTGCAGAGAGCTACTGCCGCCGCTATCTCTCCCCATCTCCATTTTCCCCTCGTCTCGTAATCTCTACTCGTTTGTCCAGTGTCTTAATTAGCCGGCCTTTCATTCGTCGGCAAAGCCCCAAAGAACCAAACAAGCGGGTCTGGGCCCTCTGATACCTAAGTTTTGGCACTACTGGCTCCTGCCAAGCGATGGCGGCTTTTTGGCTTCTGTGGTGTTTTGACCACCACCATCTCGGCGGCCGATGAGCCGTTAGGAGCACAGAGGATGACCACGCGCTGACTAAAAGACGTTCCCTGATTGGCCAATTGCCACCGACGCCTCACCTACACCAAAGGTACCCTGGCAAGCCGAGTTGCGGGTCAGTGCTCCCAGACCAGGTCGAATACGGCCATGCATGCTGGAATAGCTGGGATAGCTCTGCGACGCAGTGCGGGGAGGGCAAATGAACGGGCGGCCAGACGCAGTAGCCTGCAGCTGGGGCCATCGGGCATTTCAAAATTTGGCGGCGGCGACGGCTTATTGATGCCGAAGGGGGCAACACCACGACGCGGTGCGTATAAAGACGGTACGGCTAGGCCCCTTTGCTTTTTGCCTGCTTTTCTAGATAGATCAGTTCTTGTATCACTACCTCGAATCACTACGAGCCTTTGGTATTCTGCTGCGTGCCATTGACTTCCACCCTGCCTTGACTTACACCATTGAGCCTCACTTACATCCCATTGTTTCCGATAAGCACACCACACACAGACCTTTCCCTATTGACCTGGGGGGGTTTGCCTAATACAACAAGCTTACTTATTCTCGTCCCTTTTCGACTTGATTCGAATCCCTCTTCCACATCTCTCCTTCTCCCCTTGCCACGCACGCACGCACGCACACGCACAACAACAAACACATATCGCAACAATGGCCCGTCTCGCCAACGAGTCGTCCCCCCTCCTCCCTGCCGAGCCTGCCGTCGAGCACGTCCAGCAGCAGCAGGTGGCTCTGTACCCGCGCAAGTCCCTGCACGAGGAGTGCCACATTGACTACAGCGACGTGATGCGGGACGTCATCATTGGCTTCTCGGACGGCCTGACGGTGCCGTTTGCGCTGACGGCCGGCCTGTCGTCGCTGGGCAGCGCAAAGGTGGTCATCATCGCGGGCCTCGCCGAGCTCTTCTCGGGCATGATCAGCATGGGCCTCGGGGCCTACCTGGCCGCCGTGACCGAGCGCGACCGCTACCACTCCCAGGCCGAGAAGGAGGCCTACGAGATCCGCAACATGCCCGAGGCCGAGCGCGACGGCGTCTACTCGCTCCTCGAAAAGTACCACGTCTCGCGCGCCGCCGCCACGCCCCTCGTCGACGAGCTGTGCAAGAACCCGGACCAGTTCGTCCGCTTCATGATGGACTTTGACCTCAAGCTCGAGCAGCCCAACGTCCACCAGGCCTGGATCTCGGCCGTCACCATGGGTCTGAGCTACTTCATCGGCGGCCTCATCCCCATGATTCCCTACTTCATCATGGACCGCGTGCGCGAGGCCCTCTGGGTCTCCATTGGCATCACCGTCGTCGTGCTCCTCGTCTTTGGCTACGTCAAGAACTTTGTCGCCATCCGAAACCACAAGGCCGGACTGTGGGGTGCCATCCAGACATTGGTCATCGGCGTCATGGCTGCCGGCACGAGCTACGCCATCGTCAGAGGCTTGGACCGACACGATTCATAACCAAGAAAAAAAACATAATTACTAGACTACTCCTCTAGAGGGCGACGCATCATCAAACGGCGAAGCATGAACTTGGCCAAAGGGGTTGGCGTTGAACGGCTTTTTGTTATCCGGAATAAGTGCAAGTTTGGGTTCAGGTTTAGGTTGGGCTGGGCTGTTTTTTTCTTTTTTTGGTCTTTTTTGGTTCGTGATTCGGCATGGAAAACAGGACTGGTTGGCACGGGTGCTCAAAGTCAAAATGGGCAAATGGCTACTTGGAGAGAGGCTTGTACGATAGAAGTGACACTCTCACGTCATGAATGAATGAAATAAAAATGGGGACTGGTGGGACTCCACTCAAAAAGAATTTTGGCTTCCTGTTGTGCACATATTCCGAACCGTTAGTAGTATCCTTTGTTCCTGGGGGGGGGGACGTAACAGAGCAGCACTGACCTGGGGAGAAGAAAGGTGAAGCCATCGCCCTTTACAGAATGATCGGAATTGAGTTACCCAGCCTTGCGGAGCGAACCCCGCAAAGACTAAGACGCCGCGTATCGCACTTCAGTTGTATTCCCAACCAGCCTCGCAAAGACTTCCCATAGAGACCCGGGTCACGCACCCGTCTTCCCCTTGCGGGTATGCACGAGGGCGCCCGGGCTCTGAGATTTCTGATGTCGTTTGCAAACGTCGAGTGACGCAGGGCCATTACTGGCAGACCTCGGACCAAGCCACGCAGGCAAGGCAGAGGTGATGGTGAAGCATACTCCGAATTTCCCACATGCGAGTAGAGAAATGAAGCGAACAGGGTTCGTCATTATTTTTCAAGAGACTCGGCTCGCGCCGGGTCTCTCTGTTTGTAGCATGGAAACGCAGCGTTGAAAAGGGCGATGGCTTGAGAGAGGAAAGGAAAAGAGAGAATTCTCCATCTGTGAGAAATTTTGATATGACTGTGTTGCGATTACGTAAGGCGGCCCGCTTGACCGCAGTCTAGCAACCTCAAGGGTAAGTCAGCCATCACTGCTCACTCATTCACTATAGAACTACAACATGAAAGAAAATATCCATTTTACCTTGCTTAATTGGCTACCAGGTGTGTTTTATTTCAGTTTTTATTCTAATTTCCTCTTTCGTATAAAAAAGTCCGTTTCGGAATGTTTCAACAATGCATTTCGTCGTTCTCCACTAATCTTGTCAGGATGTCTGTTCCTCATGGACATAAAAATCGAGACAGTTGGACACAAACATCTGAACCGCGAAGTGAAGTTCCACTTTCCAATTTCCCGAACGAAAACAAGGCGGTTCTTTTCGTTGAGATCCGCAACGATACAAATGGGCCTAAGAACTGGTTTCGGAATAAAAAAACTGGCGTGGATATGGGTTTTAACCAATGCTGCAGATGCCAGCTCGTGGATTTGATACACTATTCAAATCACCATTGGTTCAATTCTATCATATTAATTTTTTTAGCTAGTTACTAGATGATTTTTGGGTAAGCGATTGGAACACCTTCTGTCCCAGAGGGCATCTCAAAAGGACAGAATATCACGCTGCCTGCCTCTTCGTTTGGTTTCGCCATCAGCGGTCCCTTGAGTTCTATTGTCCTCACAAGATCCTTGACCTGGCATAAAAAATGTTAACTTTAAACTGTAGTTGATTGGCCTTCTCACGTTAAAATGCTCACCTTGTCAACAGCTGTCGGATCAATGCCTGTTCTCTGGATTGCGTGCGCCATCTGAACGGCGAGTGAGGCAGTCATCAGGTTCTGGGAACCGATGGCTACCATCAAATCCATCAAGGCACCCATTTTGGCCTCACTTTGCGTGTTTTCAGTGTCGATAAAATCTTCCATGAATACAAACCCAGCCATGTATGCCGCCAACGCCACAGCCGGGTTGCGGAACATGGCATTCACGTCAGCCACAGAGGCTACAATGCGAAATATTTCCTCAGCGGCTGGCATCAGCCGAACCTGGGTACTAGAAAGGATTTCGCGTGGAATATCATATTTTTTAGCCCTTGCTGCGCCAATGCGGTGCAGGCAGATTGTCGCGATGTGGAGCTGGAGGTTGATGGACACAGCGTTGCGACAGTTGCTGTTCTCGGGATTTCGAAGTCTGTCAGGAAGAGTGATGAATGTTGCTGCTAGTGCGTTGTTCAGATCTTGGTGCCGTTTCCAGAACACGCTTGTCTCAACGTCCTTGGGGTTGGGGTCGTCCTGAGCGTGATACGTATGGTCGAGGCATTCGTGAAATAGGTAAGCTGCCAAAACCTTACAGGCGAAAACTGAATATTGCCCTTTGTCAAATTGGCGAAGCGCTTCATTTAATGCGATGGATGGTTCTTCGATGCTGAGCTGAAAAGCTTCTTCAGAGGCAGGCAGAAGCGTTTTTATCTGCAGATATTAGATGTGGCCTGGCATGTACATGTATTGATTCTCACACGTTGCGCATCTAATAGGCAGGGCCATCCGGTGGTGCTACTGGTATGGCGGTCGGTGCAAAATATTGCCCACATTGTACGTCTGCGTTCCTCTTGCTCGCACCAGTCTTTGGGTGGAGGAAGTGTAGGTCCTAGTCCCCCATCTTCGTCGAGCTGGTGTAGCCCCAGAATCTGGGCCAAACGGATACCCTTGGAAGTACTCATCGAAGAGCGCGAGAACCATAGATTCTTAACTTCAAAGTGAGTCATGAGTACACAGCACTGGACGTGCGAAAGTGTGACAAAATGCTCTCCATCTCCCTGCGAATCTGGTTAGCTGGTTCTTGAATTAGCATGTTTGCAAACCTTCAACTCGTCTGCTTCGAAATAGGCTCGGGCTCTTCGATAGAATGGCTGCGCAAAAGGCGTGTAGGATGGCGATATTAAAGCAGCCACCGCCATGACAATGTATTGAAGACACATGGGAGGCTGCATGTGCGGCGGGAGATAAAGTGAAGCAATATATCGCGATGGATGGAGCATGGGTGTATCTGAGTGAAGATTGGCAAAATAAATATTTGTTCTACAGGCCCAGGTTAGATTTATGCGTCCGGATCAGCACTGTTACGGATATAGCCTACAATTCTTCAAGGACAGACTGGGGAGGCAATTGCTCGAACCGGCCTGTTTCACTCAACTCATCCTCAGCAGACAAGGGAGAGTGTTTGGACGACGAGGAGGCACTCTCCTGACCGGATTTTAACCGGAATTCCAAATCCTCTACCACCGCTGGTCAGAATTCATGCGATGACGATGGGGACAAGGGGCATGGGTGGGTAGAGTTGGGCCCCGCATACTTAGTCGAGCCTCCAGCTCCTTGACCTTTGGCCGCGTTGCCGTGATGACTTGCTTCTTGCGCGAAGTTGGATACTGGCATTTCGTCTCTGACTGCGTGCACCGCGTACACCCGCTTTCAAGGCGGTCGCATTTGAGCTTTCGGCTTCGACACTCGAAGCAGGAAAAAGGCATTAGTAAGACGTGACCGCCCTCAAATTTCGACCCCTCCGTCATGTTGTACCAGGCACCGTCCTAACGTCCCAACGGGAAGGATTACTTCGATAAGGTTCTGTTTTATGAAGCGAGGCCAAAGGATTCATGAAAACATGCGAAAAATGCGGAGCTGCCGGATGCACGCTGACTGATGTGCCGCTGTGGTCGCAATGATGCCAGAGCTTAGTTAGCTGATGATGGGTAGCTGGGCTAATCAGATGCTCCACTGACGAGGTTGAGGGCTGTGAGTGGGTCGCCACCTGAGATGCATGTCATCGCTTCGCTCCGCTTCGCCGACACGTGCAACCTGATCAAGTATGCGGAATTAATAAAAAAGGACGAAATTTATTTCCAGCAGCCCATCCTCTAGTTAGTTTATTTTGCTGTTCATCTTTCATCAAGTTCGTCTCACATCTCGGGAACAAGTATTGTCAAGAGCTCAACCGCAATGAATTTATTGCAACCTTTTGAATCATATGTAGTAACATTTACTAAGAAGCTGAAGAAGGAATGTGTGAAACAAGAAAACCTAATGTAAATGCAATTCAATCCCAAAAGCAAAAAGTCCCAAAGCATCCATCCGCATCGCCATGCTACATCTCAAGAAAAGCAAACCGTATCCATCTCTATTCCCCTCTTGGGGGTGCAACCTGCCCCTCTAGGGGGCCGAAAAGAAAAAGAAGAAGAAGCAACTAATTGGTCGCTTACAGACCGGCGTTGGGGTTGGGGTTGGGAATGATATCGCCGCCCTGGACAACGGGGGGAATGATAGTCTTGCCGGAGGCAGCGGCAAGCTCTCGGAACTTGCTCAGGCTGTGGGTCTGGTCGTTGAAGTTTTGGTTGATGACACCAACCATCTGCTTCTGGCAGTGGTCGGCTTGGGGGCAGTAGTACCAAGTGGGAGAGCTATCGTCAACCACAACGGCGGTGAAGACGTTGGGAGCCTGGTTCTCGGTGGTGAAGAAGTTGAAGCCACCGAAGAAGCCCTCACCAGAGGCGGAGGGGGCGCAGGGAGAGTTGAAGTCGGCCTGGGCGACGGAGTGGTTCATGGGGAGGAAGTGCCACTCGATGATGTCGCCCTTGGGAGCGACAACGTTGTCGGGGTCGAAGTTGAGACCGGCGCGGCCGACGGCAATGGTGTGAGTGACACCGGTGAGAGTAACAGTGCCATCGGGGTACTCGTACTCAGTAGGAGTGGGCGCAGCGGAAACGCTGGCAGCGAGGAGGAGAGCAGCAGAGAGAGTCTTGAAGGAGAACATCTTGAATGTTGTTTGTAAGTTGTTGTTGTTGTTGAAGAGGATGGAGAAGAGCTGGATGGTCCAGGTATTTATGAAAAGAAAGAAGTTGGTTAGGTGTTGTTGTTGTGTTGTTGTGTTATTGTGATGCTGGTGATGATGAGAGCGTTGATTTAAGCCGGCATGCCATCTCATTATATAGATAATCTTTACATTGTCGCCTCTGGAGTATACAGGTGAGGCTTCTCAGCTACGTACATGACATCTACGCTCAGCCCCCAGAGTGTAGCATTTGTGCCACAGTTCACCAGCTTCAGCCCTGCTGTGCTCATCTCATCGGTGTTCTAAGCCGCCACTAACGGAGGAGATGGTGTCGGCAGCCCAGCTTTCCGGCACCAGTCATCACCGCCGCTCCGAGGAACCGTCACCTTCCCGGAAGTCAACTTTTTTTTTCGTCAGCATTGGTAAATTAGGAACGCTTACATTTTAGCAAAGGCGAAAAGACTTGGCGTGGGCGGAAGGTAAGCGTGGCTAGCGACTAGCCCCCAAATGTCGAGGCTAGGACCAAAGTCGTTGCTGCGCCCTCTAAATTTTGCTGTGCAGGATCTCAATAGATCTGGGGAACAAGTTTAGGCCCGCTCTCAAGCGGCCGACTCTTCCTGCTAGGGAGGGCGGCGGGATTGCTTATTTTAGCATCGAACAGCTCGACTCCCAGGATCATCCTCTAAACACATGCTGTCGCATGCCATATTAGGACGGCTGGGCTGGATGTCATGCACAACACGGCTGTTTGTTTTTGTATCTGTGTTTCCCATAATTCTGTGGCACACGGGCAAGGTAGTCATCAAAAGATGTACCAAATTCACTTGAGTGCTGTGATGACGCTCCAACCTTCCTTCCATCCATCACCCTGCAATGTAGATCATGGCATTGTTTCCGCGAGCCTTATCCTCGCATGCATCGGCTTAGGTAAAAAGAAAAAAGGGTATTAGATAATCCAGCCTTATGAAGAACTGAAGTAAAATATCAAGGTTTGAAGAATCCAGCTTGGAAAAGAAAATCCAAACCCATCCTCAGTCAGCACCGCCAGAGAACCACGATCGGCAGTTGACCTCGACTGGATATGAACCAAACGCCTGGACGCGTTTGGCTCACGCTCCATCGTGCCCTTGGCGGCATGTGCCAGGCCATCCGCCCCCAACATGAGAACCGGCAAACTGCGGCTTGGGCCTCGATCTGCCGGCCCTCCCTGACGTTACATTCAGGGGTGCGTGTGGATCGCTGGGAATAGAATTCGGCTCCTCCGACCAGTAGCTACTCTAATTGCCAAGCCTAACCACCCCTGCCTGCCATCAACACAACCCCGTCAGCATGATGACCAAAAAGGCAATGCAATTTGGGTGTCGTCCGCCTTACCCGGCTGCTTCGGTCAGTTGAGCCTGACCAAATGTGTGGCCAATCACTGTGAGCGTCACTATTGCCCAGCCCAGGTAAGCGGCGTTTGTCACCAAAGGCCTGCTTTCGTGTAAGTCTTGCCTGCCTTCAGCGCATGATTACAGCAGGCGTCACAGAAACCCTTCTAAGCAGGGGCGCCGTCGACCCAGCAGGAAATAATACGCGTGCCCAGTAGTCTCAAAGTGCAATGCATACGTATGCCTATCCACGTCAATGAGGCCTCACCTGATGAATTTTCATGATACTGGGGACTCTGTATGGCATCACTTGCCACGTCAGCATGAGATCCTCACTGTCCAAAGCGAAGTCCTAGAATTTATTGCCAGCCTAAACCACAATGTAGATGGAACGTGCAGCCAGTATACTCAGAACTACACAAATTTCCGGGCAAATCAGGACGTGAGTATGGCCAAAAATATTTATATGTGCTGACATATCCTTGAGATCGGTAAATAAATACATCTAAATGTTTGGATCTAAAGATAGACCAAATATCAAGGAAGGCCATTTTCATTTTTCGAACCTCGGCACATTACGGCATGAGTTGAATCGGTACTTATTCATAAATGCAACATGGTGACCTTTCTACAGTAGAAATCCTACCCGCCATATCGCATGTGATATACTCTAACAACAAGAATGTGAATTGTTTAGCCTAGTCTGCATCTCCTTCGCTACATTCAAGGTTTCATTCCTAATCTAACAAGATATCCTAGATATGCTATCAAATTGTATGATTCTGGAGATTAGATTCCTCCATTCGGTAATAACTACTCTAGGATTCTTTAAGAACCGGAATCGAATGTACCTGGGTGATAGAACCTGTGGCATGACGAAGAGGTATGTATCCCCAATTGCCGGAATACTAGAATCTGATATACATTTAATATTTTATTGCTTGATACCCAAGTCAAATACAGTGCGGCCATGATGTAAGTTTGGTGGAGAGGTTCTCAGCCATATAATGTAACGCATGTATTTTGAGATCGTTGCTTCTGACCTTGTGAGATTCATCAATCGTGATAATCTCTCGCAAGTACATGGTCCTAATTACAATAAACAAGGGATAAACGACAGTAAAACTTAAGACTTCACTATTGGTCTAGGGCTATCTACTTGCTCGCCAAATCATCCATGATCAGGGGTCTGCTATCATGCCCCTCTTCTCCATTTTGAGTACAAATGCGACCAGAGCTTTGTGTATGGAAGAGGCTAGGGCATAATCTCCCCATTTTCACGCATTAGTGACTACGCTCCGTGAACTAGATATCAGATGAAATTTGCCCTAAGTTATGAACAATGGTTACAAGCCCGATCCCACTGGAGGCATGTCAAACCCCGTGTTCTTTTGCAAATAATTTTGACCAGGTCAATATGATATGGATGCCTATATTACGTGCCAACATATCTCAGCCCTGATAAGAATACACAGGACAAGCGTGTTAAATATCTCGGCTATTTGCACGATGTTGAGTATGTACCCCGAATTGTGTTACACATGACTCAATACAAGGCGGGATGTGAAAGAAGACAAGTTCTGCATGATATTCCAGGCACACGTGCTTGTGCTGAAGTCCGTGGTACACCCCTGTCACAAGTATGAGGCATGCGCATACATGGGTGATTGAATGACCTTGTCTTGCGAGAAGACTCGAGCGATGTCTTGGTCCTACAAATCAAGTCGGGGTGACGATCCCGATTCCATTCTGAATTGCGGAGTAGGGAATTGGACCTGTAATTTATTGAATGTGCACTGTGCTTTGACGATGGAGCCAATCTCAGACTTGCTCTTGCGTTACTGACTAGTCCACGACAAGCGAGGTTGGATCTCGGCATATCTTTGTCAGATGAACGGAAGATAGGTACCTCTTGAGGATTACTGGACTGTAGACCCGAGCGTAAGCGGGGAGTTTTGGCGTTGCATCATGTCTGATTGATCTATGTCTATGTAGTATACAAAATGGCGCCGTGGCCATTGGCGTCATGCACGTAATTATCCCGTTAAACTCCGTACAATGTGCGCCATAGTGGTGTTACATGAATGATACAGTTGCTCATCTGATCTTACGGGGGGTCTCAGCCCTCTTAGAGCGAGTTTCGCTCCTCATCGTCTTCTTCGTACTTGATGCCACCTTCCAAGGCCTGCGTGTTGCCGAGGCCCTGCTGCCTCAGTGAGTGCAGGACATAGTTGTTAATTTCTTCTAGTCGCCCCTGGACGCTGCTGTCGTATGGAGGCAGCTCGGCCATCGCCATGACTATGCCACCTTGGGCACCCCAAGAGCAAGCGTGTAGTTCCTCGCGGATCCGCGAGAGCAAGGCGCTGGTGTCGAGATCTGCATAGAGTCCAACTTCCCTCATTTGCTCTAGAGTTTTGATGGTAGAGCCGAGGTCGCCAAATCGGTTCCAGTGGATCTGAGCAAGCTTGTAGAAGAGGTTGGTGGAGACTCCGAGCACGTATGAGGGAAGCCCAAGGGCCTTGATGCGGGGAAGAATGTTGAAAGCTAGGATAGATGGCTTCGAAAAGGCTGTGTCCAACAAACTGAGACCAGTGGCAAGGTAATGAGGGTAAAGAGGTCCGTGGACATCCATGATCATGTTGCCATCTTCGGTGGCATGCACCAAAGGTTCTGCTGCAGCTTGCGATTTTGCCTCTTGTTTTTTTGACTTTCTTCCCTTCTTCGGACTTGATTTAGTTTGAGACACATCGGCTATTCCAAGCCTTCTTGGAAGAGAAAAGACTTCTGTTTCCATGACTTGCCATAGCTCCAAGTCAGTCTTACAGGCTGCCATGAGCGCACTAACCCTCTCCTTTTCCTGATTACGAATCCCAGTATATCGCTTCCATTCGGCCATCTGTTTGGCCTCAGCCTCTTCCAGCCCAATCATGCCGCTAAGGATTGGGCGCTTCGGGGCGAGTTCAAACTTGCCCAGAGACACCTCTGCGGCATGTCGCAGTGATGAGGGGTAGCGGTTCAGAAATGTATCCCGAAATTCACTGTCGCGGGCTTGGTCGACAATTGAACTTGCCGATGCTTCAGTCCTCTTGCTGTCCGCACCAAACTTTCGTCTCGGCCTGGGCATGCGACCTTGAGCAATCTCTTCAAAGATGCCCTGGAAGATGGACGCTTCACCTGGGGTAATAGTGTTCGGGCTGGCTTCCTCTCCGACCAAATGATTCTTAGCATCATCTGCATTGTCCCATTCAAAGGGAATAGAACCGTCGTTCTTATTGGGATTGGCATCCGTAGTTCGTGCTCTGGTGGCGAGAGAAGCTTGGTGAACCTGGAGAAAAGACGGAGGCCGTCTGCAAACCCGTTGCAAAGTGCGGGTCTGGTATAAAAATGAAAGATTACTAAGAGGCATGATTAAATATGTGATTTCAAGAAACCACGATTCAGGATTGTAGTAATTTGTCTCCTGCAATAGACTGGTTCTCACTTGATCCTTCACTTCATCTTGAAAATTGCACCAAAATGGGACAAGGGCGGATAAGACTAGCGAGCGGCTAAACTCCGGAATTGAAATGCGCGTTCGTTTTGCGCCGCGTGACTTCGCGCCAAAATAATTTATGGCTTCGCGTTTGATGACAGGGCGCATCCCACTCCGCAGGCTTCACTCATTCTGCCTTCGACCTTCAAAATCAAGGATTTGCACCAAACTTCCAGACCATTCGCGCTCTTCGTTCACCCCCTTTATTCGCTGGATTTTCTCCGTTCTTGATTTCTTCAGTTTTTTTCCCTTCAACTATTTCTTTGCTTGCTTGGGCCAATTTAAAATGGCCCCCCAGAAGAGCTTCGCTGAGAGGCGCAAGGAGAATATCACGACAAATCAGGCACTTCTTAAAGATCTGTCAGCAACCGCTGAGAAGATTGGGCCTAAAACCCCAACACAGAAATCTACACCCGCAAAGTCGAAGGCGAGATCGACAAGGAGTACGACAGTAAAACGAGAATCCACACGAGCAACCCGACAGAGTTCCCGACTCGCTGGTCTTGACGCAGACAACGATACTCTGAAACGAAAGCTCGAAGTTGAAGCGGAGGAGGCGGCGCAGTTAGCAAAGGCAAAAAAACTAAGAGTGAATGGCGATCTTAGCCTCGGTGATATAACGATTGACGGCAAAAAATGGGAGGCGGGAATCAATGGTCTCAAGGGGATCATGCGAGGCGCGCAACCGGGCGTTCGGACATTTACGGAAGATGACGTTAAAGAGACGACAAATAAAGATCTTAAGGAACTGAGACAGCGTATGAGCGGTCTCAAGCTCTATGAGCAATGGGTCCCAAACGGTTGGTTACCAAGGCAATCAATGTTCGAGGTCACATTGTTAACCGGTGTTTTCAGATATCAAAATCACTCCACAAAGAGCTTACGCTCTTGGCTTCCATCCCATCGAGACGAAGCCAATCATTTTCGCTGGAGACAAAGAAGGGGCTATGGGTGTATTTGATGCGTCCCAGACGATCCCAGAAGTTGACGACGACGAGGATGCCGACGTCCCAGACCCTCAGATTTCTGCCTTCAAGGCGCACAGTCGTACTATCACTTCATTTGTGTTCCCTCCGAATGATACGGGCTCTGTTTACTCCGCTTCGTACGATTCTTCTATCCGAAAGGTTGATTTAGGAAAGGAGACATCTGTCCAGATCTATGCGCCCAAGGATATTGACGAGGATATGCCCATTTCTGCATTAGATATGGCTGATTCAGAGCCGAATTTGATCTTTTTTTCCACCCTCGATGGGGGTGTCGGCCGCTATGATTTACGAACGAAAAATGATGCTGAAATTTGGACGCTTTCTGAGCAGAAAATCGGCGGATTTTCTCTCCATCCTCTTCAGCCTCATCTTATAGCGACGGCTTCTCTTGACCGAACGCTCAAAATCTGGGATCTGAGAAAGATCACTGGCAAGGGTGACCTCAAACATCCAACCCTTATTGGGGAACACGAGTCGCGACTTTCGGTTTCCCATGCATCATGGAGCGCCGGTGGCCACATTGCGACTTCATCCTACGACGATACGGTCAAAATTTACGACTTCTCCGACGCTGGGTCATGGAAGTCTGGCAAAGACATCAAGTCCGTCGAGCCAGTTCATAAGGTGCCGCATAATAACCAGACTGGTAGATGGGTCACTATCCTAAAGCCACAGTGGCAAAAAAGGCCGCACGACGGTATCCAAAAATTCGTCATTGGAAACATGAACCGGTTCATTGATGTTTTTGCATCGGATGGCAGCCAGCTGGCCCAGTTGGATGGGGATGGTATCTCGGCCGTGCCGGCCGTGGCACATTTCCATCCGACTTTGGATTGGGTTGCAGGCGCAACGGCCAGTGGTAAGCTTTGTCTTTGGCAGTAAAAATTCCATGCGAGGTACATGGGTGTATATTTCCGGTTAGATTGGTATTCTCAGAGGAGTTGGGTGAAGTGTAAAGGTTGTGTGGATTGTTTGATCCGGTTGGATCATATTTGAGCGCTATATGTACGAAGGATGCCGAGTCCGCGAGATGGCTCGGCTGTGTTTGGAGCAAGACAACGGTAAAAATCGGGCGCAACCCATGCAGGGCGATAGGCGGGCGGCGCAGATGCGTGTAGAAAACAACGAGATCTGTTTTGCTTTTTGTCAACCATATCGTCCGCTCCTTCGTGTACCTGGCTTCTGGCTCCCGTGATAGGATCATGGCAGCGATAATGCGCCATGTATGAAACGAATACGGTGAAGTTTCCCATACGCTAAAAGCTGCGCGTTGCTCATCTAGCCGGAAGCAGCGGGCTCTGATGATCGCAGAGCCCTCCTCGGGGCCAACATGCGCGCAAATTCCCAGTCAGCACACCCCAAAGGAAAATCACCCTGGACCCTCTTATCATCGGTCCTCTGACTTGGAAATAAGCGTCGCATGTGATCGTCTCATGGTGGTGAAGAGTGACATAGCCAGCAGGTAGAAGTCAGCGCCCCCGCTGGCGTCATTGCATTATCGATAAGCCACGGCCCAATCGCAAGCACACGTTGCTCCACAAGGACCAAGCTCCCAGCGGCACCTTGAAGGACCTGGGTCCACTTCGCTGCGACGCCTTGCAACGGGACAGGCCTCCAGACCAAACCGGGCCCGCTGTCACGCCCCGCCCCAGGTGCTGAGCCGTCGGCAAGCTCTAGCCTCGCTGTAGGCACCAAAACCTGCCTAAAAACGTCCTCTGAACGGATGCGTGAGGCGCTGACGGGCGAGTGACATCCACTCCCAGGTTGCAGGCGCCGAATCAGGCAGCGCCCTTGTCTTATCCAACAGCGGCATCTATGCAGCATCTATTCTCGCTCTCACTCTCATCTCCAACAACTTCGCAAATCTTGCTCAACGCGCCCAGATCCAACGGCATCGCAGGCCTCGCCCCGGCGCCCGTGCCATCTCTCCGCAGGAACCTCCTTATTGCTAGGGGCCCACCAAACGGGACGGGACAGGCGATCCATGTCCAAAGCCTGCCTTCCCTTGACGATACCTTCTAAGCTTGTTTAGGCCGTGCAGTTGGTCCCGGGCGCCTGGCCACGCAGCTCGGATCACCAAACACGATTGTTTGTCGCTCGACGTCCATTTCCATCACTTTCTCATCTCCCAAGCCCGAGCCCGCCGATTTCCCTATAATCCGATTCTCATTTGGCTCGGCTCCAGAAGCTCTGCCGTTGCGCGCCTCTGCTTCCAGTCGAGCGACTCCTACGCCTCGATCAGCCCCGTCCCCTACCCTCGATTCGACCCTCATAACTGCCATGGCACCCGATTCGGATGCCGGTCCCATTCGGGCCAGTGTTGGCGACGATGATATCAAGCAGCGCGTAGGCAAGAGGCTTCGGAGGAGGCGGCGCGAGGAGCGTCATTCAACAATGTTCCCGGAGCCTCTTCGAGATAGCGATGACTCGGCCGAAGAAGAAGAAGCTCCTAGCCAGGGCCCGCCCATGTTTATGAATATGAACCAGAGTATTTTTGGCCTTATCGCCGCCGCCGGGTCTCGCGTAGACTTTAACGATAGGTTTGATGGTATGAGTAGTGATGAGGAGGAGGGCCACGAGACCAATCAGCAAGACACACGGCCAGATGACCTCGCCCAAACTTCGGTCCTCAAGGTGTCCTCCAAGGACAAGAGTAGCCGTCGCAAAAGGTTGTCGGGACACAAACTTTTACATTCTTTACCCACCTTACCCAAACTAATTCCCAAGTCAAAGCGGTTGTCCAGCCGCCTTTCGGCACCTAAAGAGGAAGTCGACGAGACAAGTGAGATCAGTGCAAGCGGTGCCTCAACTCCTCCCACATTTGCTCTCAACCGCCATGATAGCCGTTTAGCGCCTGTAATGAGTCGGATGCTAGAGGCCAAAGCCGAAATGACGAGCCGGCCAAGTTTCGACATGGACAGGCTTTCCTCTGACATCAGCCGACAAAGCGAAGCTGCCGACCTCCCTCCTCTGGCAAAGAAATTGATGGAAATTTTCGAATTTGATGAACCTGAACAAGTTATTGAAGGTTCGTTGCCATACACGCATTATTCTCTTGTCACTAGGAGTAGGCCTCAGGTTGACTAACAACTTCCTCAGAATACCCTTGCTGGCTGCTACAGAGCGTTCTACTTCAAGGCTACATGTACATCACTTCTAAGCACATTTGCTTTTATGCTTATCTCCCCAAGAAAGCTGTGAGTAATCCTAGATCCTGTACCCCCTTCAGCCGGGACTGACCAATCAACAGCACGAAGTCGCAAAGTCAGGGTACCTCTCCAAGAGCGGCAAACGAAATCCCAAATACAATAGGTTTTGGTTTCGACTCAAAGGCGACGTCCTGGCTTACTATCGAGACTCGACCAACCTCTACTTCCCTCACGGCCAAATCGATCTCCGCTATGGCATCTCAGCAAACATTACTGATAAGGAAAAGGATGGCATGCACTTTTCTGTTGTTACCCATCATCGTACGTACCACTTCAAGGCCGACAGCGCACCCAGCGCCAAGGAATGGGTAAAGAGCCTCCAGAGGGTCATCTTTCGAAGTCACAACGAAGGAGACAGCGTCAAAATCTCGCTCCCGATCAAAAACATCATTGATATTGAAGACACACAAATGATTCAATTTGCGGATACTTGCAAGATTCGTGTGATCGATAACGACGAGACATACGCTATCGACGAGGTAGGTTTTCGGGCTTTTATACTATTCCAGGAAATTCGCTAGCTAACTTGTTTGCTTTAGTACTTCTTTTGCTTCTTTAGCTTCGGCAAAGAAGCCATCAATGTTCTTAAGATTCTCATTGAAGACGCCGCTGAGGAGGACAAGGACGATGGCAGGGTACTCGAACGAGGAGAGCAGAAATCTTCTCTCCAGCTCCCCTCAACCAAGACGCCGCCTGCCTCAACCAGACACAGCATACACTTGGACAA
The DNA here is from genome assembly GCA_013406985.1 of Calonectria crousiana. Taxonomy (NCBI): domain Eukaryota; kingdom Fungi; phylum Ascomycota; class Sordariomycetes; order Hypocreales; family Nectriaceae; genus Calonectria; species Calonectria crousiana. The sequence goes on along the minus strand of VTGD01000001.1, from coordinate 806,344 downwards.
GCTTCGCACTGGAAAGTTTACGGATCAGGTAAAAGCAACCCTGTCTCCTCAGTCGCCAAGTGCACTGAGCCCTCGGGCCAGCTCCGACATGCCGTACCGGTCCAGCCTGGACGCTTTTAGACATCGTGGACGCAAGAGCCTTGAGGTGTCTGGCATCAGCGGTGACATCCCCAGACGAAGTTTCAGCGGTACACACCGACGACCTCGTGATGGGAATCAAACGCCCCGACAAGAACAAGATTCCACGGACTCGTTCGTTCAATCGTCCATCGATGACCCAAGCATCTCAAATATCGATTCTTCGATTGAGGACCCATCAGCGAGCCAAATTCTCAGAGGGAGTGAGGTATTCCATAGCCCGACACTGCGAAGATCAACGTCCGATAGTCGAGGCGAATCAGCCGGCAAGAAAATAACCCCCAGAAACTCGGACTCAAATTTCGCAAACCATCAATTGCCACATGCCGCGACAACAGGCTCAATAAAAAGCACACAGGGTGACAACGTTGATGGCCAACAACCGGCAACCCCAACCTTGCAAAGCATCACCAAAATGGGAGCCTACCCTCTTCAACGAGCGAATGCATTTGCGGAGTACCTCAGCAAAACAAGCCAGCGCATGGGTTCCCTCTTCGCATCGGAGTCGATGGGGTATGTCGAGAAAGTATCGGGCATGTGGAAGGGTGGTCACAGGCACTATGATGAGCCTATAGGTCTTCGAGCAGATGACGATGACCTAGAAGAGGATGCTGATGGCAAGGTCCAAACATCTATGGAGCGATTCCGAGCCCACTTTACCCTCCCGGAGACGGAGAGGCTCCAAGCTACATACTTTGGTCACATCCTCCGGGTTCTGCCCCTTTATGGCAAGTTTTACATCAGCGATCGCTCCTTTTGCTTCCGAAGCTTGCTCCCAGGTACCAGGACGAAACTTATCCTCCCCCTCAAAGACATTGAAACCGTTCATAAAGAAAAGGGCTTCCGGTTCGGGTACTCTGGTCTTGTCGTTGTTATTCGAGGTCACGAGGAGCTCTTTTTCGAGTTCAATCAGGCCGAGGTGAGAGATGATTGCGCAATCACTCTCTTGCAGAGCCTGGAGACGACCCGTTACCTCGAAAAGTCTGGCCTGCTTGAAAACGAAGGCCAAGAAGAAGAGGATAATGCGATGGCAGAACGCGATGCATTGAAGTCGGCACGGCAAGACGAGTTTCCCAACCATGAGCTGGAGCTTCCCCACGACTGCTCCGAGGTTGCCAATGCCCCAACCATTCTCTATGATGATCTCAACTCGTCAGCAATGGCATTTAAGCCTCAGGCTTCCATGAAGATCACATGCCTGACAATTGGCTCTCGAGGTGACGTTCAGCCCTACATTGCGCTCTGCAAGGCCCTTTTGGTCGAAGGCCACAAGCCACGGATTGCCACCCATGCCGAGTTCCAAGGCTGGATCGAGTCACACGGAATTGAGTTTGCCAGGGTCGAAGGTGACCCAGGCGAGCTGATGCGTCTATGTATCGAAAATGGAACCTTCACTTGGGCTTTCCTGCGCGAAGCCAACTCTACATTCCGAGGATGGCTTGACGACTTACTTGACTCTGCTTACAAGGCCTGTGAAGGGTCGGAACTTCTGATCGAGTCTCCCTCTGCAATGGCAGGAATTCACATTGCCGAGAAACTGGGTATTCCTTATTTCCGAGCATTCACAATGCCGTGGACTAGAACCCGAGCCTACCCTCATGCCTTCATCATGCCGGAACACAAGATGGGAGGTGCCTACAATTACATGACCTACGTCATGTTTGACAACATCTTTTGGAAGGCTACGGCATACCAGGTTAACCGATGGCGAAATAATACCCTGGGGCTTCCCAGCACAAGCCTGGAAAAGATGCAGCCAAACAAGGTGCCATTTTTGTACAACTTCAGTCCCAGCGTGGTAGCACCACCTCTTGACTTTTCGGACTGGATTCGAGTCACCGGATACTGGTTTTTGGACGAGGGTAGTGGCCAGTGGGAACCCCCAAAGGAACTCCAGGACTTTATCGACAAGGCCAGAGCCGACGGCAAAAAGCTCGTGTACGTTGGATTTGGATCGATCATTGTGAACGATCCTGCCAAGATGACACAGGAAGTTATCGATGCTGTCCGTAAGGCGGATGTGCGATGTATCCTTTCCAAGGGCTGGTCCGATCGCATATCACCCAAGGAAGACAACTCGAAGGAAAAACCTGATGAGCCTCCCATTCCGGAAGAAATCCATGTCATCAAATCGGCGCCACATGACTGGCTATTCCGCCAGATTGATGCGGCGGCTCACCATGGTGGCTCAGGTACCACTGGCGCCAGCTTGCGAGCAGGAATTCCCACAATCATCCGGCCATTCTTCGGAGACCAATACTTTTTTGCCAGCAGAGTCGAAGACCTTGGTGTTGGCGTCTGGGTGAAAAAATGGGGAACCAACAGTTTCGGCAGAGCGTTGTGGGAGGCCACTCGCAATGAACGCATGATCGTCAAGGCTCGTGTCCTTGGCGAGTCAATCCGAAGTGTAAGCTCCCAAACCAAGTTTGTTCGTGTTCCATTTGCTAACAGTTTAACGCAGGAGACTGGTGTTGAGACAGCAATCCAATGCATTTACCGAGATATGGAGTACGCAAAGAGTTTAATTAAGCGAAAGGCTGGTAAGAACGCACAGCCCGATACAGCCGAGGAAGACGAGGCCGAGGAAAGCTGGACGTTTGTTGGGAGGGATGAGCCAGACCCAGATCACGTCACCAAGAAACTCAGTGACGGACTTGAGGGTCTGGGCATAAGTGGGGAGAAGTCGATGGGGAGCTCGGCTCTGAAGAGCGCCTCAGTGGTTGCGACATAATTACGACACGGTCACGGATTTGATTGACATGTTTGGATATTGGTGTCAATAGGCCCACAAATACACCATTTGGATGTGTACACGACGGCGTCTGGATGTTGATTGGAATGGGTCACGGAAGTTGACCTCTTTTTCTTCATATTGGTTGATGCCGCTATGACTTCGGAGCATAGACATTGACACATTAGACATGATAGAATGCATTCACGGACAATGAATTGGGTCTGGATATAATTGAGGTATAGTTTGGTTCGCTCACAATCAGAATGCGCATAGGTGAAGATAGTGTGCAATAGAACATTTGATACATGTTAAACCCTATCATATAAGAGTTTCCTACGTCACTGCCAACCACGGAATCTGGGCCTGGGGATATTCGCGTTGAGACATCTGGTCAGTGGACTCACGGTATGCTCATTCGGGATCGCCGTGGAATAAAAGCATCAGGGATGGCAGATGTTCCGGGAGACGAGCACGGCTAGCTAAGCAGTCGACAGGACAATAACATTCACATATATGTGAGCTCACCAGACCAACAAAATTTCGGCATGATTCTCATGGAGCGGATCTTTGGATGTCGTTGAGTTGAAGGAATTCGAACCATGGGATTCAAAAGTCTATTGGGCGCCCTTTGGTCTTGCGGCCTTATTAGGCTATTCCTTCCCTTGAGGAAAAAAGTTTTTACTCAACTCTCCATTCACATATAATGAAGGAATTTGTTATCCAGCAATCAATTTTTAATTACAAGCATCCCACCAAGTATCCCACATACCTATACTGTTTAATTAAATATAAATATAAATAAAATAAAAATATCATTAATTTTTTTATAAAAAAAAAGAAATTTTAAAATTCTTATTTTTTTTAATTAAAATAAATAAAAAATACTTAAAATATAATTTACCTAAATACAAGAAAAAGAATAGACCGAAATAATCCCACTATTTATTTAAATAGGGTAAAGATGGGTGCTCGTTATCAAAAATTGGTTACCAGACAACAAATGCCATAATGAATGTGCGGCAGCCTCTATCTAGTACTAATACAAGGTTATTTGAACACATAACAGAGTTTCCCTTCCCCCCACATAGCCTCACAAGCGGGGGACAAAAAACATGAGACTCCAAAATCCCTGCTTAGTCGCCCACCCCAACACACGTCTAAATTCTTAATAAAAGGTATATCATTTGCCTTAGGGTATCCATAAGTAACTCTTAGCCTAGTTTTCTTAGGCGTGTGATGTTGTGTGCCGGTCATCTTAGGTGGTTGTGTTAGGAAATTGAGAAGCTCCTTCTAGTCAGACTCCTCTACCTCAGATGTAATGCTTTCTTGCTAGTCAATTACGCTTTCATCTGACCAAAATTCGTCGTCCTGGCCATCATCGTGTTGAATAAGAGGCTCCGGATCACCAGCACCGCCAGCCATTGATGCAATCTCAGTGAATGCGCATTGCAATTTGATCATGGCTTCAACTTTAGGTCCGTCCTCGATATCACGGACAATAGTGAAAAGGGTGCCTGATAAGATAGGTCGGTTCGATTCACCATCATGGCATTTGGCATTGACGGCCTTTTTGCACGACTTGCAATTCTCGTCACAGCTTTCCAAGGGCTCACAACCATACTCATGGTCCAACTGAGAATAAAGACACTTTTCTGGATCTTGCTCATCGGCAAGATTAATAGGGCGAGCTCCTGGGTTCTTTGTCCCAATGTGTTGAGCTGCTTGCTCTGGACAGAATCGAGTAGTTCGAAATTGGAGTTTGATTCTGATTTTTTTCGGATCTGACTCATGAGGTTTTGATCCTCGCCATACCAGAATGAAATATCCCTCTGTCCACCAAAAGTGGAGAGTAGGACTTAGGCAGATCAAATCCCAAACCTTGTCCGAACAGCCAACTTCTTCGCTAAGAAGTTCAGAAAGTCGGGATTGGACAGGGTCACCGTCAGTGAAAAGAGCCTCGAGTATTGGTAGCACGTTACGGGCAATCTCCAGGTATTCATCTCGATTGTTCCAGGCGAATGGAAGGATATGACAAACTTCGGGGTCGCAGGCCCCAGTTATGACACATCGACGATCGTCCAACTGGCGGCATGACTCAATATGAGTAGTATCTCGATTTATTTGCCCTTTCGCCTTCCGGCTGTTGGTGGCTGAGGGATTCGTAGCGACCTGTTTGCCCTTCCGGTCGCGTTTCTTCGATGTTTGAGAGCCTTGAACACTGGATGAGTGGTTGCTTCTGTTACCAATAGAGCTCATTGTTTTCTTAGTCCTGGAAGAACGATCATAAACTAAAGGCAAAGTTAGTACTGAATAAAGAGGGTGATGGAGATATCTACAGTGATGAATAGTAAGATGAAAGCGCTCCAGATGATATGCCCAATCTGTCTTTGTTCGAGAACTACGCAGGTTAACAAGCGGCATTTTCCAAAGGAAGAGATATTGGGTCCTCGTAAGAAGACCCGCAGGATTTCCAATGCTCCCTTGTTCCCGGACAATTTTTAATGGCATCCAGGCGTTGGTTGTGTTCTTCCATCGGAAGTAAATCTGTCGGCACCTCCACCGTGAATTCTTTGTCCAGAAACTCGGACAAGATTTTGGTGTAGCGATAGTCTTCAGAGTGCGTCTGAAGATACGCATCGAAACGCCGCCTACATTCCTCCATGGTGCCTGTGTGTAGGTGTCAAGTGTGTGAATGTGGACGGGTATAGAATATTTTGAAGTAATTTGTAAAGGCCGTTCCGCTGGTGGGAACAGGACTCCATCAAGGCCAGAAACCGAGGGGCAGGCTGCCTGGATATATACTTTTAAATCCACTGGTACAGCGACCACAATGGCCGCTGTAGTCTAAAGGTAATGCAAGAAGACGGGTATAGAATATTGGTGGGAGGGGAGGTGGAAAGTTGAAGTTTTTAAATGGGGGGATGGAAGTTTTTTAGGCACCAGCGACCCTGTAGACAGTGTTTTCTTCTGCCATATGGCATAAGATACCGATAAACGATTTTTGCATAATGAACAAACATTCACATTAAGTTGTTTGTTCTGTTGTTGGGGCGATAACTTTTTTCGCAACCAACCCAGCTACCTACCCAACTTGAATTGACTACACTGTACTCGTAGCGCTTTCCTATTTCCGCGCCGTGGGGTGATGAATCACCTTTCTTTGTCCGTCTTATTCCTAACGTATTCCCCAAACTCAGCTTCGCATGCACATGACCCTTTTGGAACACTCCAAGCTTCGCAGCTTTACAGCGGGAAATTATCTCGCAATCAGACGCAGGAAATTCTCTGCTTTTTTGTCTACATTATTCTTTCATCATGTCATCTAGTGGAAAAGATGGGACTGACGACTCTCGTGTTGTCATCTTCCCTTACCCATATAACAAATCCCCTCTCCTTCAGAACTCTTCCACACTCAACCCCGACTGGATTATTGCTGCCAAGTCCAACCACATCTTCACCAAAAGCGTATTGCTGCCCCCTGACGAGACAAACCGAAAGAAGCATGCGCGACTGTCCGAGGAACAAGAGGCTTTTCTCAACGACCGAGACGTGCAACTGAAGCTGGAACACCTTCAAGTCCACTTTTGGTCTGCTTTGGATTGCACCAGACGAATGGAGCACGCTACCGAAGACGTTTACTTATTCAAAGATGGTTCGGAATCTGAGGGCGCACTGCAAATCCGAGTGCGACCCGACACAAAATGGCAGTATTCCGACTTGCGCGGCATGGTCAACTGGTATCGATTCTGCTTTTGCGGAGTACTTCCAGACCAAATTGAGTCTGAGCCGCAAGATGGCATGTGGTATCTAACCATGCGGACGTCCCCCTGGTTCAACTACCCTGAATTTCGGGATTGCATTGGGTGGAAAGAGTTCGACCTCAAGCGGATGTCACTCAAGGGCGGTGTCGCTGAATCAGAGAAACCTGTGGAAGATTGCCCCCAAGAACAATTTGAGAGATATTGGTGGTCTCTGGTTAAATCCTTGCACCTTGACCGCTTCCCCGATGCATCTTTGGTGATGCCTTATAACCACGATACATATAATCGTCAGTACTTGGCAAGGAGGTGAAATAAAAATGGTTCAAGTGTTCCAAAGTGAACGAGGAGGAACAACCGCGCCGAATAAAGCTCATGATATTGATTCGGGTATACAATAAACTGCCTTTGTTTTCTGCGTGGCTTCTCTCCGCGTACCTTTCGGGCTCATCATAACTGCCAGCCAAGTGACTACTTCATGGCTTACAAGGCTAAATGAATCATTCTACCGTGCTCCTTTGCCGAGATGTAGGCAAGATATATTTACCAGCTAGTGCAACGTAGTGATTTACGCACGGCATTACGATACAGGTTTGCCTGCCGTTCCTTTGATCTCCGAGCATGTTGCTTAGGTCTCTACTTACCAGTACCATCGCTTACCAGGAATAATATTTATGCATGGTAATCACCAAGTCTCACACCATTAACCAGTGTAAGTTTGTTATGTGCTGAATGTGATTGTAATAGGTATGCGTATTAATACCAAAAGGATACTGCAAGCAGCCCCTTTATAAGGTAGCTTGACCCCTGTAGGGGCGGCTCATAGCTGCAGCCTGTGGCAGCCTTCGTTCATTTACTATTGAATAAAAAAAACCAAGCTGTAGGCTCAACCGGGTGGTCCAGGAACCAGGCCACAGAGGTGGCATACAATTAGAGTGATACAAACGGGTGGCACCCACACGCAGGGCAAGTGCCCAGCCAGGTAAACAACACGTAAATGTCTCTATCGAAGCTGACTCACGACTCGAACTGGCATCTGTCCGCAGATGGCCTCCCCTACGTTATCGACGGGAATGGGCATCGAGTTGGCCACCTCTTGCCAGATGTCCAAGAATTTCTGCAAAAGCTCATCGCTTTCGTGCTCCTTCATTGGATACAATGGCAACCCGTATTGGTCGTCGATTCTCATATATCGGAGCGGATCCCTCAAGCAAGTTTTGTTCAGGCCCTTGACCTCGTCAAACTCGGGCCGATCGAACCACGGCGATGTCAAGAGCGCTGTCAGCCAAATACCATCCCTGTGAGCTTCGTCTACCCGCCGCTGCTCCCTCTCGTTTTTGGGCACCTGCCACCAACCCGGCATCGTAAAGGCCCTGCGATACCAGTCAATCACACCTAGAAAATGGTAACGTTCCCATCCCCCACCATGGGGGATGACAGCGCCATTGTCATCGCGAACGGTGCGAGATTCCACATGCTTCACTAGAGCGATCCAGACGAACTTCATCTTCCGAAGTCTTCGCGCCGTCAACTCAGCGGAAGTGCGTAATCTTTTAAAATCGTGTACTTGACGTGCAACGTTGAGCCATGGTTGGGAAGGCTGCCGCTTGTCAAGGTCCAGAGGGCTTTCCACCATAGAACTAAACGGATTATCGACACTGGAGAAGTTCTCTGGGTGGTTCATTGTGAATGCCTCAAGGTCAGCTGGGTTTCTTGGGGTGTATACAAGCTTATCAGCGTTTTCGGAACACGCACTTTCCGTTCCTGGTGTGCGCCTCGTGGTGTTTTTAAAAATTCCCAAAGAAATCCATGAATATTTGGAGGTTTTATAATGCGTGCCATCTTGCTGTGAGCATGCGTTTTCTGTTCGTGATTGCCAGCATGTGTCAAGATGAGCAAACCCACGATGCTAGAATGCGGCAATGCATACCCCACAGTCCTTTGTTCACCTGTGTTGAAAAAGGGACATGACAGTTGATGTGTGACTCTAGCCAATACAGTAGGCCGGTTTAACTGATTTGATGTTTATTCCGTTTCGAATGTGATGAGATAGTAACGGCAAGTTGGAGGACTTCGGCGTGGAAAAAAATTGGAGAGTGTTCTGACCTTTTCAGAAAACAACGGGAAAGTATTTCTAGAACGCATAAAGGGAAAAAGCTGGTCTCGCGCAGTCACTAAAAAAACTGAGTGTTTTGTTTTGCCGGGCGTTGGAAGCCTGCGTGACAAACACTTCAACACACGTACGTCGTGTAACAGAGTACAAGTCGATGCAGAGGTACAAGAACCTCCCATACCGAAATGAACGCAAACAATCATCATATTACGGCCCAGAATGCTAAAATTTATTTGGGTTGTAAAAATTTAAATACAAATTCGCAGCTTATAAGATCCAGCTTGCACATATATTTAACTACTTCATGAGCATGGGAATAGCTTCAAGAATAGCGTTAATAATCCGTGCAACTTAACCGGCTGTGTGGAGACATTCTATAGGGTAGGTACATTTGCTGCCCCACTAAGCCAAGGTCGCAGAACACACCCCGCCCCATAATTCTACTGCCTTATGTAATCCGACAACACATGGGCCAGAATGGACGAATCCCGGAGCCCGGGAAAACAATCACCTCACGAACCGACAACGTCTCTCGTCGACATCGTCCTCGAAAACAACGACCGACCGCACCCGCCTATAGAGGGTCCAGGGTAGCTAGACGAAGCATCCTCGTTTCCGTGCGAGCGCGACTCCAATTGACGACCACAAACCGACCCGTGTTTGCCGCGAAGCCGAACGCCCATCATGCCTCAGGATATGCCCCCCAAGGGCGGGTACGAGCCCGTCCAGTACAAGGTGCGTTTAGCATTATTGCAGTTGGAAGAGTGTTTGGTTGAGAGAGTGATGACATTGGGAAGGATGGGCTTGGCCTGGGAGAGCCATTGAATTTGGGATCTGAAGCTGAGGAGAGCGGGATACGGATTGCGAATCAGACACTTAAGATTGGGCATAGATTGGGACAATTGGCCAGGAAATCGATCACAAGAAGTTATGCTGACTGGCGAATTCGATAGCGAAACCTCCCTGCCAGGGGCTTTCGTCCTGGAGTGTTACTCCTCGGAATGGGTGCCGTCATGGGCTTCGGCTGGTACAAGCTTATTGGTGGCATGCGAGAAGCCAAGTACGTTCCCAACACACCCTTGATACGATCGAGATCCAGCTCCTCCGCTACCCTCCCTGTCGGAACGTGCTGCGTCAATTGAGATGATCATGCTCAATATATGTCAAAAATGGCCACGGCAGGACATGGCAGCAAATCACAACACAAACGTTATCTGGAGCCGATTGCTAACCATGATACACAGCGAGCTTGCCCGTGAGAAGATGTGGTCTCGTATCCACCTGATTCCTCTTCTCCAGGCCGAGGAGGACCGTGACCAGGTCCGCCGATACTTGGCCGACCAGAAGCGCGAGAAGGAGCTGCTTGGTGAGAACACCAAAATCTACAACTCCGACCGGTGAGTCTCACACCCTCCCCTCTCCGAAATGACATTCTAACGACCCGGATTCAGCTTCGTGAAACCCACCTTTGCCGTTACCCCTGCCCCCACAACCAACTAAGCAAAGCGAAATTTGTGTGCAGCGTTGGGGGCTTGAGACATTGGTGCCGGGGAGAATTCAAACAATAAAAGACGAATATTTCTCCTATGTGCTTGGGGTGTGTTGTGTATATAAATATTTTGACACTGGTAGTTTTTTGTCTACGAGTCCAGCAACTAGAGAGGAAGAAAGACAGACAAAAAAGGCATCACAACACCCACCGGTTTCATTCTGGACTTTTTTTCTTTTCTCTCTTTTGGTCCAAGCAAATATGACATGTAATTCGGATTTTGATACTGATGCAATCTGAGCAGCACACTAACACCAACAACAACAGGCTTGCCTTGGAAAATTCGACTCCTAGAAAATGATAAAATGTACAGGAAACAACGAAAGCAGGCTGTTTTGCCTCACGCGCTCACTCCGACCTCCTTCTCGGTCCACTCCCACAGCTGCTTGGCCAGATCCTTGTCCAGACACGTCTTATCGCCGGCATCCTGCTTGCCCACGGGCAGAAAGAGGGCGACCTTGCCGGCGCCGCTGTCGATCTTGTGCTTGACCTCTGCGCTCGCGGCGGCCCAGGCCGTGTTCATGCCGCCCTGCTCGGGCGTCATCAGGCCCATGGGGTTGGTGACGTAGACGAGGGCCTTTTTCCAGAAGCCCAGCTCGGTGACGAGCTCGGTGCGGACGACGCCCGGGTGGACGGCGACGCTGGTGATGTCGGGCTCGCGGCGGGCGAGCTCGAGGGCGAAGAGCACGTTGGCCAGCTTGCTCTGGCCGTAGCGGCCCCAGGTGCCCATGGGCATGTCGGCCTGGGTGGTGCGCAGCGAGTCGAAGCGGATGCCCTCGCCCGGGTGACCGCGGTAGCCGAGCGACGTCAGGCTCACGAAGCGCACGTCGGACCCGGGCGTCTCCGTCGCCCGCCGCATCGCCGGCAGCAGCCGCAGCAAGAGCGCCGCGTTGCCCACGTGGTTGGTGCCGAACTGGATCTCGAAGCCGTCCTTGGTCAGCGCCGGGTCCACCGCCATGATGCCCGCGTTGGCGATGAAGATGTCGAGCCGGTCGTGCGCGAACCGCTCCGCCGCCCCGCGCACGCTGTCCAGCGACGTCAGGTCGCACTCGAGGAACGTGCCCTGCACGCCCGAGGGCAGCGCCGCCAGCACTTCATCCGCCGCTGCCTTGTTGCGTCCGGTAAAGTAGATGTGTTCGGGGTTCTTTGCTGCGAGGTGGAGGAGGGCGGTTTTGCCAATGCCTCTAGTTCCTGTTTTGCAACCATGTGTGTTAGTCCAAGCAGTAATGACATGTCTGAGAAGCTATTCGTTTTTTAAAAATGAAAATGAAAATAGAAAGTAAAAAATAAAAAGAAAGAGAGAAAGAAAGACGTACCACCAGTGACAAGAATGATTTTACCTGGGAGATCAGGAAGATCCCGAGCCGGATCAAAACCGCAGTATGAAGTCATGATACCGAATGGACAAGCTATAAAAGCTATTCGCAATTGCACTTTCGAAAAGAACAGAAGCAAATTGATGAAATAAAAAAAAAAAAGGAAATAAAAAAAGTATAACTCGTGTGCAAGAGGAATGCTGTTGAGAAAAGGCTGATGTCTAACTTCCCACTTGCTTCAGGAGAGACGAACGGGGAGAGCCCATCGACTTTATACCAAACCCAACGAAACCTGCTCCGCCGGGAGCCCAGGCTGGAGCTCCCTCCCCAGCGGACGGGCGTGGCTTTGCAATGGCCACAAAGGCAATCGTGGACGGTGCGGGACAAGCTTCCAGTCCGGACCTGGGGTGGGTGGTGCCCACCACGCCGGGCGGATATTCTGGCCGGTCGGGAACGGGATAACTGACAAACAGGTGTTAACGCGAAGTGCGGGGGCCGTGTACTGCAACGTGATAGTGCGGGTTAGTTTGTTAACCCGCACGGGCTCCACAACGGGTCGGTGACCATTTGCCCGGCGGGTGGTTCATCATCAGCTTCAATGTGACGGGTGGATTTCTGATTATCAAGCCCCTGGACTTCCGGACTTGTCGACCACTAGCTCCGAGACAAGTCACACACTGCACATCTCCAGCTGCTAACGTCTTCAATCCACAGCTTCAGGATTCCAAGGTTGAGCCAACCTCGTCCAGGACCGCCACGCACCAAGCCTCTTACGTCGACCACACCACAACATCACAATTTACAGCAACAATCACACCTGAGCCAAGAGCCCAGACAAACTCCATCGACATGTGGCGTCATATAAATGCACAGCTTATCCATTTTTCCCATCTTTCCGAAACGGGGTATACTACATTTGACATAGACAGAACTCCCAGCATATTCCCTATGCACATCTCGTATTCAACACCGCACTCCAGTCTTTCCCTGCCCAAAAAAAACATATGCTACTCAATCTCCAGCCGCCTCGAGCTCTGCAAGTAGCTCTCGCTCCAAATCATCATCATCGAAGTCTGCTCCATCATCCTCATTGGGGCCCTGTGCATCGTTATCCACATCCATTGCCTCATCGCCAGTTGGCCCGGGCGTGGGAAGGCTGGCCTCATCACCATCATCGCCGTTTGGTGTGAAAACCGTTCGGAGTGCAGACGTGCCTCGACTCCTTGCCACTCGCTGCTTCTTTGCTAGAGCACTTTCTCCAAACCGGCTAGATGCACCGTCGTCGTCAGACTCGTCGGCGTCGGCGCGAGATTTCCGCTTCATGCCTTGCTTCTGGGAAGTATCCGTCTCATTGCCCTCGGAATCAAAGTTTGTGGCGCTGTCTAACTCCGAATCGTCGTCGTCGTCGTCAAGCCCAAGGATTTCTTGCAAGTCCTTGTCGGCCGTATCCCAGTCAAAGTCCTGAAGGTTCTTTGCCTCGGCTTCCTCCTCCCCATCCTCCTCTGAAGCAACCTCGGTGGTGTCGTCCACCCTCTCTCGGTCCGCATCGAGGATGTCTAGGTAGTAAGGCTGCTCGTTCAGCCGCCTCCACTGACTCAGACAATCGGTGAGCCAGTTCTGGTTGACAATTTTGATGCTGGCAATTTTGGCTGCCTGCTGCACCTTCTTTGTCCGAGGCCGCGACGAGGCAACCACAAGATGTGTCACCCGTTTGGAGATGCTATCCAAAACTTGGGCGCCAAAGCTCTGCGCCTGTATACCAATCTCAGACTCCTCCACTCGGACACCCAAAGGCACAAGGCCGGACAAGACAATAACTAGCCCGGACAGGACATTAGACTTGAGCTCATCCAGAATATCACCCACATCTGGTACCATGGACAGATCCACACCGTCATCGATTGAGGGTCTTCGCCGAGACCTGCTGTGACTGGGAGGATGTGTAGGTTCCGACTGCCTTCTTTCAGCACGTCTTTTATCATATGTCTCATAAAAGGCAGTGTGAAGGTCTGTGAGGTGGTCTTGCAGAGCAATAAGTTCCTCGTCATCGTCAACTAGGAGGTTTCGGTGGTGGTTGGCTGAAGAGTCACCGTTCTGTGGGTCCTGTGTCTGTTCGTCTTCCTTATCCAACTCCTCCTGCATGTGCAGCAATGGTCGGTCAGTAAGCTGCTTCTCCAGCGTCTTTTCTTGCTCCTCCGTCTGGCTTTTGAGGCTGGCCGCATCATTTCCGCCGCTCATCTTCGCAAGCTCGTCAAGAGGCGACGCCTTGCCGGTCCCCGGAGCTGGAGGTGTCGCCTTTGCGGGGGCTGGCAAAATGTCTGTACGCTTGGGCAGAAAACTTGAGTTGATGTCGCCAATACCCTTGAAGAAGTCGTAGGGCACCACCTTGATGAGGTTGGGTCGGTTCATCGGCCACACATCGGCACGATCGTCAATAATGACAACCATATCGGTGCTCACGGGGAACAATCGCTGGAGGCTCTTCGAGGTAATGCTTCCGTTTTCGTCACGGCTGATGACTCGGTTGCCAAACAGCTTCTTGTCGGGATCGACGATCCGAGCAATATTCAAGGCGTACGCACGGGTACCCATCGTGTAGACGTGCAGTTCGTACATCTTGGAAACCTCCTCGAGGAACTCGGCCAAGCCGGGGCGCAACTTGATATAGTATGTGCATCCGTTAGCCAGTCCTCGCGGACCGTCATCATTGAGCTGGAAGCTCTTGACATCTTTGACGGCTGCGTGGTTGGGATTCGATGGGTCGCCTTGCCACTCGCCAATGGTGGGTTCGATACAGGCATGGATGATGGTCTGGTCCAGATCGACAACGAGGCTCAGCTTGCGCTGGCGAAGAAGTCGCTTTTGGGTGTCGTGCTCGGCCTTGGTGGCTACGCTCTCGCTCACCATCAGAGCAGTCTGGTCATGAGTCATGTTGATCATGGCTCTGTCAGTCTCGCGCGCCTCACTGGCCCAGTTGATCTCCGTCATGTCGGCACCGCAGAGCGTGCACAGGCCCTGAATCTGAATCTCATGACCACACGACTCCTCAACAAGCATGCAGGGTGCATCGCGGCCGATTTCCATTCCTTCCTCGATGCGCCATTCCTTGAGGATACCCTCAGCAGGGCTGTTGAATTCGGTATATGTAGACTCGTCGGTCCACTCATCATCGTTGATCTTGCGCCTCCACGTGAATTTGTATTCAAAAATGATTTCCTGCTTCTTAAGCGTGTCGCCAGGCTTCTTCAGCAGCTTTGTGATCGTAATCGGATAATGCAGGCGTGAGCCTAGCGGTACAGGTTTGTCGTACATGTTTTTGGGGCGATGCGACAACAGCCCGTTCGCGCGAGGCTGTTGACGATGGCAGAGGAAAGGGTTTTGATAGGTTAAAGCAAGATCTGCGATACAAGCGACATGTGTCAGCGCGCGTCCGTTTGATTCCTCGCGCAATTCCAACAGCAATTGAACAGGCAGGGGCAGGCAGAAAAAGAGTTTGGCTGATTCACAGGCTCGCGAGTAATTGAAGGCAACGTACCTAGAGACGAGATCTCTTCTTGATGCGGGTCGGTGCAGGTATTCCTGTCAAGCCCATGGCCTCGCCCTCTAGCGATGTGGCTGCCAAGGCAAAGGCAGAAGATGAAAAGCAATGAGGCTGCAGCGCAGGGGATGGATTGTTGCGGCAGAAGCCTGCTCAAGGTCTTGCTGAGTGCGTGTTCAATGACCCTGATCGACGCGCGATAGAAGCCGAGGGAAAGGCCCGTCGGCCAGGTGCTGAGTCGCGTTCAGGTGTCGGCGTGCGGCCTCGTGGCTGACGATGTCTTTTGGCAGTGGTTGTGGTTTGTGAAAGGCGCAGGCTCTCACGGTCACTCACAGCAACGCGCGGGAGTGACGCACTTGGTACAAAGCGACGGGCTAAAGCTCAGAAGCTCAGCTTTAAGTGGTTCCCGCTGTCGCGCAAGCTCTCGTTGGCCGGAAACGGACCCACGGAAGATTACTGAGACGAGTCACGTGTCGGGGAACAGGTGGGCCGCCGGAAGCTCGCAGCAAAGTTAGTCCGGGGTTTTGTAGCGCTTAGCACGTGGCCCTAGTTCGGGCGAAGTGGGCTGATGTCGCGGGTGGTCTGAGCTTGGTGACCGGAAGCTGTTCCAGCTATGTATGCGCCGGAGCCAGGAGGATGGATATAGAATCCGAAAGCCGCAAAGCAAGGTGAAAGGGCAACGGGGTCTGAGCTTCAGCCAGACCAGGGTCCTGGGTAGGATAAGGAAGAGATCAAAGCCTAAGGACGGGGGGAAAAGCAACAAGGCCAACTGCGCCGCCAATAATGTAACGGTGGAGGGGATGTCGTACAGTTTGGCGGGGATGGAGGGGGGGGATGGCTTTAACAAGCACGAGCACGAGCGGCCGTGATGGGCGTGTGCGTCTGGGTCTGGGACAACAGGTGAGCAGCGTACCTCAGGTATAGGTGGTAGGTATGGGGAACTGCTAAGCAAGGGCTACCAGGCCAGGTCAAAGTGGAAGGAAGGAGAGCTTATAACGCGACTCTTTGGTCAGACCAGACCACTCCGGCTGGTCCCCAAAGTACACGCACAGGTACAGGTACTTTTGGGTCACGGAGCGGAAAGGCACGATCCACGGGTGCACGCAGGACGAGCTTGACAGGTCAGATCACAGCGGGAGGGGCAAAGAGGTATCGGATACCTACAGTGGACTCGCCCATCTAAGCCACAGTGTGTCCTATGATCTCGTAGCAACTGCCGCGAGCTTAGGGTGGGAGGACCCGCCCTTTTTGTACTTTTTTCGGTTAAAGCAGTTGATGCTGCCCTGGGTCAATGCCACCAGCGTCGAACTGTACCTACCCGCAGCTCCATGGAATACGTACCTATCGACTCCCTTCACTTCCATTCTGGGCGTCATTCATCCTAATCGACGCCATCGCCCCGGCCTGACGGCGTCCGGCCGCGTCGCCCTGTGCTCAATGCGCTGTGCATTAGCTGCCTTCTGCTGGGCCTCTCGCCGGTCCCCATTCTTTGTTGCAATCATCATCAAATCGTGCCACTCATCCGGTGACCTGATCAAGCCAGCTAACTAGGCCAACTGCTGCTAATGACTTGCGTGAAGCTTCTTGTGGGGCAGTCACGATACCTTGTCAGCGGAGCGGCTGTGGAGTTACGTCTGCTGAGGCACAAACACGCCATGCCCATTTACCCTAGACACCCGGTCAACATTGTAGTGCTCTCTCGTCATCAATCGAGACTGTTTGGATAATAATAAGACATGGATTTAATTTTCCTTTTTTTTTCCCAAAATAAAAAACTCTTTTTATGTTGGAATTGCGTGTTTTTCTATTGCGTGTTGGTGTTGTTTAAAACTGCGTTTTATTAGCACTCATTGGTTTTAAATGCTTGTGCTCTTTTGGACACTAGTCCGCAGTGGTGTCTTGTTCAGTCAACCATGGAATATTAATTTGTTCATATAAACCAGCCACTAAACAAAGACAGCATCACATTAAATCATATTGATATTCGTAAGCGCATCACTTTGTTCCAATTCACTATCTCACTCTGTTCTTTGCATCGGAATGTTTCTGGAACGTTCACTAGGCCGGAAAAATCGACACGGATTAAAGTGGACACTGCTAATCAACACGGAAAATTAACAGGTATTGAACTGCATACAACAAATTAGGCTCAACATTACAAAATGGCACATTTATAGATTTCGTCATCACGTTCCACCATCAGTCATGCCATCATGTCAAAGGATGATCCAAACTCCGTCGCTTTCCTCGGTGACTTATAATACACAATTCCCACCAGTTTTAATGTGTGTTAGAATGTACTGTTGTGCCAACTCAAGCCGACGCCCGAACCATCTTGAAACCTTCAGAAACGAGCTTTGCAATCTCTTCGTTCTTATGTTGCAACAAGCCAAGAGCGAAAGCAACGTCGTTCCACTGTCGCTCTGTCTCGCACCGATTGAGTCGGGCTGCCAATTTGTCGGCCAGCTGTCTGGCATGCTTGTCCTGCGCACAAAGTTAGCAATCACGGCTCTAGAGTATTAAAAACCTAGCAAGAATCACGACTCACCTTCTCAACAAAGCCCAATAGGAATCGCACAATTCTGCGGAAGCTTTCTTCTTCCATGTGACCTCCAGCACTGAGAAGACTGAACATGTCCACAAAGTGATTGTAAACAGCATTGTCCTTTGTGCTGAGCTCAGTGAAGAACATTCTCGCCAGGTCAGCGATTCGGCGATCCTCATCCTCAAGGCACTTGGCCATCTCGCCCAACTGTCCTTTGACCTTGACTTGTCCGGCTAAAATCAAGAAAGTAAGCGTCATTAAACAAGTTCGTTTGACAGATGCATCGTCATCAGCAAGGCGACGGTACAAAAAGTCCGTGTTCTCATCAATGAGGTGGTTGAAGCAGACGGCCATATCGCCCAAGGCGATGACGGCGTTGGATCGCACAGTGGCGTCAGGGGAACGTTCCATGATGGTGATAAGAAGAGGCAGGTTGGCCTCACAGTATTCGGCCGACACGCACATGAGTTTGGCCAGACATAAGGTTGCAGCTGCCTGCAGGCCCTTGTCCGCGTATGTCGTGTTGTTGGCGCAAATTTCGGAGACAAGAGGTCCAAACATGGCCAGCAATGAACTGGGACCGTACAAGAGCTCGCGCTCTCTGATGTGGGCCATGGCCTCAGTAAAGTCATCCTCTGTGGTTCCACCGATGAGATCTAGTTCGTCAGCATCCTCCTTGTCCTTGTCTGACTTGGCAGGAGCCTGCTTCTCCTTTTCTTGCTTGCGACGCTTGAAGTCTTGCTCGCACAACTCGAGATGGACGATTTGCTTGATAGCTACATGTCCAATAATGAATAGGAGCTGAGACAGCGCAATAGCATTGTCTCGTTTCCTGGGCTTCTCGCTTTGGGTCGCAGTTGGGTCATCATCCTGCATAGCTTTGGTATCGTCACGGGAGACCGGTCGTGAGCTAGGGCGAGACTGCGATTGGAAGACGTGACGAGCTTTTCGGCGAATAAGATCCGAGCACAGGGTATCCGGATGCCTGGAAATGGCATAGATGGCATTGATAGCTTGTTCTGCTACACCGTACCACTCCTTGCTCTCCGAGGGAACTTCGGTGATAGCTGCAAGCCTTGCCGAGACGGCGTGGTCGTTAGGTAGGCGGGAGAAGGTCACTGGAGAGCCTTTGGCTTGTCGACCAGTTGGATTGATTCTCCTGAGTGCAATGCAGGTGAACTTTGCTAACTGAAGGTCGTTTCGTCCGTGGGATCCGAGACCAGTGCGAAGCATTGTCTCCATTTCGCCCACCACAATCTCAGGGCTTGCTGTTGCCAGCATGCCCAGGACGATGATGGCACCTCGTCGCTGGGTTCGTGATATCTCACGCTTCTGAACACCATACACCTGCCACAGCTTGGTGACTACGACTTCGGGGATCATACCCCCCTTCATCATTGTGGCTAGTAGCTGTTCAAGTGATGTGAGTTCGGCAGGTGTCGCGCCAAATGTCAAACTGATCATGTTACGCGCAATATAGTTCGCTGCATCATTGGGGCTGAAGGAGTCGGGTGCCTCAAAGAAGAGACGCTTGTAACAGTCGATGAGGTGAGTTTGCACTCCCTTACCCTCGTCACTGTTGCCCTTGGTCCAGATGAGACGGAGCATGCGACGGATACCCACCTTGTTCTGCTCAATGTTGTAGGCATCACCAATCTCAAAATAATCGATGGCCTCGATGACTTCGCTCTTGTTTCTGGCTCCAAGAAGCTGGCAAATTGTGGTGGTGGCATCGTGGAGAACATCGATAAATTTGAGCGCTTCATTGTAGTATCTCCTTGTGAGAGTGAGCTTCTCGATGGCCTCGCTGGTGGCAGCCTCTTCTTGGGCTTTCTTGATGACCTCCAGCTTCTGCTCTTCAGTCATTGGTTTGGGCTTCTCAGGAGAGCCAATTTGGGTGGCGTCATCCAAAAGCTGTGTGTCAACTGTCGTGTTGGCGTTTTCTCCACCAAAACCTGGGATGCCGGGTGGCGGCTTCAGAGCGTTCAGTTCCTCGTCAACCTTATCTAAACGAGCCTGCCATTCCTTTCGCGAGAGCTGCGCACCGTGCATCACAGTGAAGGGATGGGTCTTGACAAGAGCTCCAATCAGCTTGATGGCATTTCGTCGAACGTTGCTGCTCTTGTCCTCCAGACTTCGACAGGCGAGCTCGGCAGCTCTCTGGCGTCTTTTGGGGAACTTCTGCTCAAGATCACATAGTTTCATGTAAACTTGGAGGGTTCTGCATCGGCAGTAAGGGTTGATGTCAAGAAAGCGCTCCTCAAGAACGTCAAAGAAGGCGTTGAGCTGCGATTTGTGGTTCTCGCTGCGCTCATCCTGTCTGCTGAGATGGGCAACCATGTTGCCACATACTTCGATCAAAGCACAACGAAGAGTGTAGGACTGTGCATGTTAACGACAAAACTGTTATAGAGCCCGCTATATAATGACTGACCTCGCTATCCAGCTGTTTGGCAAGCATCGTCATTTGCTTAATGACTAGACGAGGTGCCAACTCTGATAACTTGGCAATAAAGGACGAAACTGATTTGGGTCCTCGTGTGTCGTTGGAGTTGAACTCCTTGTTACTGATCTCTCTCAGCACCTCATCGGCAAGCTGTGGATAGTCGTAAGTGTCGGCCAGAATATGCAAAAACTCGGCCATGGGTTCTGAGAGGTGTTCGAAGTAAGTGAGGTTCTGGATGACGTTGATTTGAGCGGCTACGCGTTGTTAGATTTGTTGCACTGTGGCACCTGCTGCCAAAACCAAACATACCATATCCATGGCCATGGTGTTTGACGGCCATACACAAAACCTTGAAACAGTGCATACGAATGGCCGTAGCCTTGACCCGCTGTTCACTCTCGAGAATCATGTATACTGGACGGGTCAGGAGGCCAATGAAAGTGTCTCTCTCGCTAGTGGTGAGAAAGATCTTGGAGAGCTTGAGCTTTAGAACCTTGGACATGATGTCGAGGGCCATCTGGAGTTGGCTTGCTGAGTCCCATGCGGCGTCCTTGTCCTTGGCGGAACCCTTCTTGGGCTTGCCACGCCCGCGGGCGGCAGGGGCTGTTGTCGATTTTTCGGCGGCTTTCGTTTCAACGGCGGCGATGGTCCACTGCAAAAGGAAACCATAAATCTCGAGGAGCTTCTTGTGGTGCGGCACGGCGTCTTGCTCGTCGGGAGAGTCGATGTCACTGTGGACGGCATCTGCCTCGGCACTCAGACCGCTCATAACAAGATCAAAGATCTTGCTGAGAGCGTGAGTGGGGAGGTAGGCCGTATATCTGTCGGGTTCACGTAGCTCAGAATCGCGTCCCATAGCAGCCGGAGGATCGGGAGAGGAGGGGTCAAGGGAAATGGGTGCTAACTTGAGGAGGAACTGGAGCGAGTCCATATGAGAGGCACGCATAATGGCGTCCGGATTGTCGGCGACAGCATCGACAATAGGGTTCAACACGGCGTTGATGACGGGGTTTGTGAGGGCTTCGGGGTCATTTTCGCAATCAAATAGGGCGCCGTCGGCCTCTGGCGTGGAGATGCTGGCAGGATCCGACATGTAATGCTTGAGAGCATCGTTGATATCGAAGTTGATTGTCTCCATGGCGGGCAATCGGGGGAGGGCGTCACCGCAGCGGGTGCGCTTGTATGGTAATGATGATGAAGAGGTAAAGGTAAAGGTGGAGAGGCCAGACGGTGTGAGGGGAGGAGGGGTGGAACAGGGAAACGAGAAATCGTGCAATCAAATCACAGCTGGATCATTTCCAGGCTGGGGGAATTCAAGCCACACTGGTGTGCCGCTGGGGGGTAGCGGTATAGCGGTATGGCGGTACAGCGGCGCACAGCGATGTTGTACGGGGTATAACTCTGCGCCTATAGCTGGAGACGGACGCGTCTTCGCTGTCGCGTGTGAGGTTGGGCGAGCAATGAATGATATGTGACACAAGCAGCGATGGTTAATGAGAGCGATTATGCATTAGGTGCATGGCGGTGATGCTGCGAGGTTTCTCAGCAACGAATTGTTTTTGTTTTCTTTGACGCGCACCAACCCACCATGTCACTTTTTTCCCCGCCATCGGCCGCCCTAAGACACAGCGCGTGTTATGGCTGGCTTACCCCCCCCCTGTAACGAATTACAGCGCATGAATAAGCCCCTCTACCGAACCGTGCATCCAAACTCTTCCATTCTGAAAACCTGCAGATGCACATGTTCTTTATTGTGTGAATTTCGTTGGCCTTTGTGTGTGTGCTGCGTGTACGTTTTGTCGTCAATTGAGCGTGGCTGCGGCTGGGAGATTTTCTTTTCTAGACGACGAGGCATTGCGCTGGATTTTAGGAACAAAAAGTCGACGACACGAAACAACCAAGTCGAAGCGACCATCGCAATGGCTGCAGCGGTTCACCACCACCAACAAGTCGAGGAGCCCTTTGAGATCCACGAGGATGCAAGGACAGAAGATACGGAGATGATGGCCGAGGAGGAGCGCACCGAAGAGGTTGTTCCTCCTACAGAAGACGACGAGCCACAGCAATACCATCACCACCACCACGGGGATCCACAGTACCACCAGCATCAGCAGCCCGTCGATGAAGTGGAAGAGGAAGAGGAAGAGGAGATGGCCGAAGAAAGCTCTGAGGATGAAGCTGTTGACAGTGGCGTTCAAGCCGATATGGACAAACTGACCAGCGACTTTCCGGGCTTTCGCAACAAGTACCGTCTGCTGAAGCGCATTGGCGAAGGTAAACATCGAATCCCTGTCTGCATAGACAATCATGCTGACTGGGTCCGCTTCAGGTACCTTCTCAACGGTCTACAAGGCCATGGACATCATGTACGACCAATACGACAACAGCTGGGACCTTGACGAAGACACGTCCAAGTGGACGCCGCCGCCCCTGAAGCGAACTGGTAGCGGCATGTCGCACCAGTCACCACGTCGCAGGACTCGCTACGTTGCCATAAAAAAAATCTACGTCACGTCAAGTCCCTCGCGTATTCTCAATGAGCTTGAGCTTCTGCATGATCTGCGCCAATGCCCGTCGGTCTGCCCTCTCATTACAGCTTTCCGCCACACAGACCAAGTCGTTGCCATTTTGCCTTACTTTCGCCATGGCGACTTTCGTGCCTATTTTCGGGACATGACCATTCCGGACATTGCCATTTACCTGCGCTCATTATTCACGGCCCTTAAGAGCGTCCACGAACACAAGATTCTCCATCGAGATATCAAACCAACAAACTTTCTTTACGACCCCGCTACCCAGCGGGGTGTTCTTGTCGACTTCGGTCTCGCCGAGCGAGAAGGATCCGATTGCAAGCCCTGTCTCTGCCATGAGACACGGGAGGTTCGCAAGCACCGCCAGGCCAACTCGGTCTGGGCCCAAAACTCGACCAACCCTCAGCCTGGGTATCCCAAGTCTGACACCCGCTCCTCTCGACGTGCGAACCGTGCCGGCACGAGAGGTTTCCGTGCTCCTGAAGTTCTGTTCAAGTGCACAGAGCAGACAACTTCAATTGACATTTGGTCTGCGGGAGTTATTCTCCTTACTATTATGTCGAAGCGCTTCCCTTTCTTCAACTCGGCTGACGATGTGGAGGCCATGATTGAAATCGCCACTATCTTTGGCTCCAAGCGGATGAAGGCTGCTGGCCTGTTGCACGGTTGCGCTTTCGAGACCAGCATCCCTACGGTGGGGCAGCAAGGGTTCAGCATGGAAAAGATTATTCTTTGGAGCACATGCCGCACCGACGACAAGCCCTTGACCCCAGACGAAAAGCTCGCGGTTAGATTCCTCGAGCGCTGCATGGAGCTGGACCCTAGCAGGAGAATTACGGCGGAACAGGCGCTGGAGCATGAGTTCCTCAGGGTCGACCAGCCCGCGAGTCAGGAGCTCGGTGAAGAGGACGAGATGGATATGCTACATGCCTGATTGGAAAAGGTCAATATTGTTAATCTAGACAGTGCCATAGATGGGGCGCGTGTCTGTGTATTTATAGACCATCATCATTGGCGGCGTTATGGGGTACCTGGGACGGTAGATGGGTGGGAGCTTCGGTCAGATATCCAAGCATACGACAATAGAGATGAATGTAATACCCGTCATCAATCATGACCCTGCCCGTTTCCTGACCGAGTTGGCTTGAGGATGAATCTAAGACTAAAAAAGTAAACTCCATTTTTGACACCTACTCCAGGAAATCGAGACATAATGGGTCATGGGCGAAAATCGATTTTATTTCGTTAAAACTCCGTTTCGAGAGTCCCTGATGCAATGCTCGAAGCCGATCAACCCAGGTCCCTCCCCTTCTCCCTGTTTAGGTATCCAGGGGCCCAGGACCATTTTCATCCATGAAAATCCGGTTCCCAAATCCACAAGCCCGACTCCAGCCAGCACAGGTTTTAATTTATGCCACAAGCTCAACAACGCCACCAGCCTCAGTGATCTTCTTCTCAGCCAGACGGCTCACCCAGCGCGCGCGGACGACCAGGGGAATTTCGGGGAGACGGCCCTTGCCGAGGACCTTGGAGTAGCCGAGGGGGAGGAGGTCGAGGACGGGGACGGTGTCCTTCTTCTCGCCAGAGACGTAGGCGTCACGGGTCTCGACGGGGACGAGAGACCACAGCTAATACCCAGAGTTAGCCAATTAAAATTTTTTCAATGAGCCCAAGACTCTTTTTCTTCTTCGTTCTCTCTCGTGTCCACCACATTGTAGTCCACAAGGATAAATCGCGGAATCGGGAGGGATATGTACCTTGTCCAGGTTGATGACGGGCTTCCAGAAGTGGTTCTGCTGCTTGTGGAAGTATCGCATACCGACCTTTCCGAAGTAACCGGGGTGGTACTATCCAAGAGTCAGCCAATCCATGTTTTCGTAGTCGTTCTTTTCGAATCCGGGTCGTCGAACCTTGTCCATGTTGGTGCGGTGGTGGTGCTGACCACCGGCAAGACCACGACCACCGGGGTGCTTGCGGTGCTTGCCGACACGTCCCTTACCGGCGGAGACGTTACCGCGGCTGTGAGACGAAAAGAGTCAGTTTATCATGTTCCATATTGCGGTCTACCGACGGCTGCGCAATAGTGGTCTCCAGAGCTCAAATTTCTCGTTTGACACAGGGCGCCGTTCTCTGCGAGAGAGATTGCCGTCGGGAGTGAGGGAAAGCACATACTGCTTGCGGGTCTTTGACAAACGGGTAGGCATGGCGACGGCTGTGGTGTTGTCGCTTTTCCGGTGTTCTGGGACGAAGACTGGAACTGCTGGTGATGTTTTTGCGACGGCACTCCAATGGCTAGCACCCTGGAAATTGTTAGACGAGGGCAGGACAACCCTAACCAGATTTTTTGTGGCTGATGGTGATGGGCCCGTGCACCGCTCGTCAGGTGACGTCGCGGCATTGGCGTGGCGGGCTTTCAGTGTGGCTGCACGACCAGGGTCATGAATGGTAACGGCTTGAGTCCACTTGGCACGTAACTGTGACGCGGTGAGAAATATGGCGGACCAAAGCGTGGACGAGGTGGCCAAGGGCCTCGAAAAACTGGATTTTCATCACCCGTTCACGCCATACAGTGTACAGGAGCAGTTTATGAAGACAGTTTTCGACGTTCTTGAGACGGGAAACGGTCAAGTTGGCATTTTGGAGAGTCCAACTGGTACTGTAAGTTTGGGTCACCATTCCCGCTGTGAAGCATGGGGTACATTGGGGATTGTAACACTGAAACTGGTTATGGTTCTCATGAAATCTGGTCTAGGCGTTCAAACTAACACTGGTTCAAGGGGAAATCGCTATCACTCATCTGTGCTTCCCTAACATGGCTGCGCCATCACAAGTCGACCAAATTTGAGGCATCGCTCCAAGCCTCTGCTGAGGCATACAAAGATGAACCATCATGGGTAGTTGAACAGCTCCTACGCCGAAAGCGAGAAGAACTCGTCGGACGTTGGGAAGACCGTGAAAAGCGACTTGAAGGTCTCAGACTCAAAGAGAAGGCCCTTGAGGAACGTGGGCGCAAGCGCCGGCGCATTGACGACCCAGCTCACTCAACGTCCCGTGTGACCGATGAAGATGCCGAATGGCTGCTTGACGATGTTGATGATAATGACGCTGACTCTAATGACCCTCTTTCTGGCTTGAGTAAAGAATCGCGGGACGTGCTCGCGAGTATTGGCTTGGGTGGCCCACGAGCCCGAGAAGACGACCAAGATCTCCTTAAAGAAGAAATCAAGGTGCGATATTTGCACCTTCCCAACCAACAGGCCAAAATAGTAACAGTAGTAGATTTATTACACTTCCAGAACCCACTCCCAGCTTTCCCAATTCATCACCGAACTCCGTCGTCCTGAATTCCCACCTTCTTTACCCCCGTCACTTGCTAGGGAGGACCAACCCAAAACCGAACCGGTCAAATTACTGCCTTTGTCATCCCGCCAAAGGCTCTGTATCAACCCATCAGTCTCACGACTTGGATCCGTCCAAGCCATCAACGACCGCTGCGCTGAGCTTCAGCAATCAAAGTCAACCAAAAAGTGCTCTTATGTTCCCAAAGAGGATTTGTTGTCGCAAACCCACCAATTTCGCGACTCCGCCCTGGCTGCACTTCCTGACATTGAGGATTTGCACCAGTTAGGCAAGTCTCTTGCGGTCTGTCCGTACTATGCATCACGAACTGCATTGCCAGGCGCCGAGATTATTACACTTCCCTATCCTCTTCTTCTACAAAAAAGCGCAAGGGATGCCCTTGGTATCAAATTAGAAGGGAATATTGTCATCATCGATGAAGCACATAACATCATGGACGCGGTAGCAAACGTGCATTCCGCAGAAATCCGATTGAGCGAACTAAAAAGAGGACGAGGCATGCTCGGGATCTACGTGAAGAAATTTGGTAAAAAGCTTAAAGGCGTTAATCGAGTTCATGTTGGGAGAGTGGGAAGAGTTATCGAAGGACTGAGTGAATGGATGGAGGGAGCTCTCAAGTTCAAGGTGCGTCCTACGAAGCATTACTTGGACAATTGCTGACGACTATAAACAGCAAGAACATGGAATTGTAGATTCCAATGATTTGACTAGGCCAAAAGGTATTGACCAGATCAACATGTTTGAGTTGATTCAATACATCCAAGAGTCGAAGTTGGCCTACAAGATTGAGAGCTACGTCTCTCACGTGGAAAGCGAAAATGGGACAGGCAAGGCAGTGTCTCGGTCGAGCACACCGGTGCTTCACACATTGGTCTCCTTTCTTATTGCTCTTACCAACCTCAGCTCTGAGGGCCGCATATTTTACGAAAAGACAAAAGACGCTGGGCCTGATATCAAGCTTTCCTATCTGCTCTTGTCGCCGACCCACGCCTTTTCTTCCATAATGTCTAGCGCGAGAGCTGTAGTTCTTGCAGGTGGAACTATGTCTCCCTTTGAAGACTACAAAGACCATTTATTTCCCACCTTAAGGAATGAAAAGGTCACCACACTGAGCTGCGGGCATGTGATCCCCCCAGAAAACCTTTGTGTTTGGACACTTGCTTCATCTCGACCAGGGGCAGCTCCGTTCGAGTTCAGCTACCAACGCCGTGGTGATAGCGACATGATATCACAGCTAGGCTTGGCCATTATTAATTTGTGCTCGCTCGTACCAGATGGAGTGGTGGTATTTTTCCCAAGCTATGGGTACCTGGATCAAGTGGTTGCGGCATGGCAGCAAAAACAAGGGGACGCTGGACCGCCGATATGGGATCGTTTGGGATCAAGGAAAGCTCTCTTCAAAGAGACCAGAGGTGCATCGAGCGACGAGGTTCTCCAGGAATACTCAGAAGCTATTCTAGGCAACTCGAGCAACGGCAAGGGTGCCCTTTTGCTGAGTGTGGTGGGTGGCAAGATGTCAGAGGGTATTAATTTCTCAGATCGGCTGGGGCGATGTGTCATCGTCATTGGTCTTCCATACCCCAACATTGTTTCCCCAGACTGGAAGGCTAAGATTGAGTACATTGAGACTACGACTCAGGCCAACTTGACAGCGAAAGGTGTGAACAAGGACTCAGCCACGACCAAAGCCAAGCAAGCAGCTCGAGACTTTTACGAAAATGCATGTATGCGAGCCGTCAACCAGAGCATCGGGCGCGCCATCCGGCACCAGGGCGACTACGCATCAATTGTGCTTGTTGATCGACGGTATGGTACAGAACGGATCCGCAGTAAACTCCCAGGGTGGATCCGCGGGGGGCTGGTTGGAGACAGTCACGAGAAAGGTCTCGGGGGACTCATGGGCGCTGTCGGAGGTTTCTTCCGAGAAAAGAAGTCGAAGAAGATGGCGGCGAAATAGACGGAGCCACGTCACGTCATGGACAGGGCGTCATCAAACGGGTGTTGTGCTCTGTGTGAAATCACGCTACCTTTTGGTCTGAATCTCATGGAAATCCATCTAGCGGCTGTGGGCGCGCAAACGGTTGCGGAGAAGACAGTCATGAGACGCATGAAGGGAGCGGAGAGACGCAAGTCGTCGCCTCCGCTGCAGAAGCCGGCTGTCTAAGATGCAAAGATTTGACTCACTTGCATACAACCCACAGGAGCAAGCGATTTTTTTTCTTTCTTTTTAGCCGCGCCTGGGCCACTTGACTAGACGAGGGTGGCAGAGCTAATCCGGATAGCCAGCACTAAGAGTGGCCAAAATGAGGGCACACGATGGCAAAAACAGAGCAGACAGTTCATTCACCTGTTTGGGGCGGGCATTTCCTATGCGCTAGGGCTTCTGGACCGCCTGTGATTAGCTAGCCCAGCTGGCCCTGCAAGGTTTATACCGCAAATCAGCGCACGCTCGTCGGCCCGTTAGTCCAAGACGCCCGAGTCTACGACAGGAATTTTCTCCGGCTTGGTGGAGGGGACCGGACCAGGTTTGGAACAGTAGTTAGGTAATAACTCAACCACCATATATCAACGTCTTGCATTCCAATGCCTGTCCACTTGTGAATCCCATGATTTCTCGCCTGGTGGGACCAAGGTGAACGGTGATATTTTTTTCTCTTTTCCTTTTTCGCAGCTCTTTTCCCATTTAACATGGCTGCCGACGCGGAAAAGGGCGTGCCTGCAACCTCTGTTGCCGTGCCCGCTGAGCGAACCGCCCCGGGGCCGGAGCACGACGACCACAGCGACAGATTCAGCGTCAAGGCCTCGTCGATATTCCACAAAGCCCTGCGCATGGGACGGGTCGAGGAGAAGGGCATCCAGCCCATCCCCGTCGAGGACCGCCAGATGACCCGCTTCTACAACATCTTCACCGTCTGGTTTTCCATCAATGCCAACATCCTCGGGTGAGTTGTGACGGCGGCGTCCGTCGTACGACCGGTCCGCCTTGAATTTGAGACATTCGCTAACATGACCTTTTGTGCAGCATCACGTTTGGCATGCTGGGACCTCTTGCGTATGGTCTCAGCCTCAGGGATTCGTCCTTGGTTATCCTCTTTTTTGGCCTGCTTTCTACCGTGGCGCCTGCTTACCTTGCCACTCTCGGTCCCAAGACGGGAATGAGGCAAATGATTCAGGCTCGATACAGCTTTGGGTATGAAAAGATCCAATAATATTCATTTTGGCCAAAAAGAAAGAAAGGGAAAAAAACTAACGCATTGTGTAGTCGATACCTTGTTTCTATCCCGGTACTTCTCAACTTGGCTACGCTAACTGGTTTCATTGTCATCATTTACGTGGTTGGCGGCCAATGCCTTTCTGCCGTCTCTGGTGGCAACCTCACTCCGGATGTCGGGATTGTCATTATTGGCCTCCTCTCCCTCCTCATCTCATTTTGCGGCTTTCAAGTGCTTCATTATTATGAGACCTACGCGTCTATCCCTGCCATCATTGCCATCGCTATTGCCGCAGGATGTGGAGGATCTGATCTCAAGAAGCAGGCTCCTCCCGCGGAACCGGCTACAGCTGGCATGGTGCTGAGCTTTGGCATGATTGTCGCCAGTTATATGCTGCCATGGGCCGCCATCGCCAGCGATCTCACCACGTATTTTGACCCCAAGGTTCCATCGTAAGTTTCGTGTGATTATTTTTTTTATTTTTGGTTTCGGCGAATGTATCATTGATACCTGATAGATGGCGGGTTTTTACTTACACTTATTGGGGACTTCTCGCCCCCACCGTTCCCCTCATGGTTCTGGGCGCTGCCATTGCTGGCGCGCTCCCCAACGTGCCCGAGTGGTCGGAGGCTTATGATAAAACTTTGGTTGGTGGTGTTCTCGCTGCCATGCTTTCAAGTGCCGGCGGCTTTGGCAAATTTGTCGTCGTCATCCTGTCCCTGACGCTGCTCGGCAACACTGGAGGTACAATGTACGCCATCACCCTCAACTTCCAGACGCTCATCCCAGGCCTCATTAAAATCCCTCGCTACGGTTTTGCCATCATCGTCACCATCATCACCATCCCTGTGGGCATCAAAGCGCAGCAGGATTTCTTTGTGAACCTCGAAAACTTTGTGGCCCTGATTGGATACTGGTCTGCA
Organism: Calonectria crousiana; assembly: GCA_013406985.1. Taxonomy (NCBI): domain Eukaryota; kingdom Fungi; phylum Ascomycota; class Sordariomycetes; order Hypocreales; family Nectriaceae; genus Calonectria; species Calonectria crousiana. The sequence goes on along the minus strand of VTGD01000001.1, from coordinate 776,181 downwards.
TCCTTTATTGGCATCGTCACAGTGGAGCACCTTGTTTTCCGCCGTGGAAACTACGAATCTTATGACCACTCCATCTGGAACGTTGCCTCGCAGTTGCCGGTGGGCGTCGCAGCCATTGCTGCAGGTGTGCTCTGCTTTGGCTTGGTCGTGCCCTGCATGGCACAAGTGTGGTGGACAGGACCGATCGCCAAGACAACGGGAGATATTGGGTTCGAGTTTGCCTTTGTCCTGAGCTCTCTATTTTACGTTCCTTTGAGATACCTTGAGAAAAAGTACACCAAAAGGTAGAGAAGAGAAGCGAAAAAAAGAGATGGTGACTTCAAAGTCGAAAAGGTATCAATATCCCTATTTTAACATCGTTGCCCTATACAGTCATGAGAAACGGCCAATTTGGATGGTTTAGAGAAAATGAAAAGAACATTACAAATAACGCAATAATGAATGATTTTAGGGTCTGAGTGTGCATGGAGGCTTTTTGCTAAGCGTCACGATATATGATGCAGTGAATGAGTTTCCAGTTCCTTGGTACCTAGGCGGTATTAACTTTGATGGCGCAGTTATGTTGTACCAAAACAAAATCACAGCTGCTCAGCATATTTTGAAGGAATTTGTGAACTTGTTGTTTTGAGGTTTTTCGACAGCAAAGTTCCTCATGTTGCCGCGATGACATCGCTTACCAAGTTGCTCAGCACGGTCCGCAGCGATACGCGAAAGACGTCCTACGTTGAGCACATGCAATACCCGCCATGGGTTTACGACGGGTCGGTTATCAGCGATGCGTTCTTGCACGACAATGACCGGTTCAGGCACTACGTTGGTATCGCCCCGCCGCGGGAGAGAACAGGCCCAAGAAGGACTGACGGGAACCAGAACGAGGCCATGGCCGCCACGGAAGAGTTTAGCGACGCGGTTCTCGACCTCATGGACGAGTGGGAAGACTTTGTCGACTGGCTGTCGTACCGCCACATGGTGTCGTACTGGATCGGCCTCATCGAGTGGCGCCACCGCGTCTACGACCGCCGGGCGTTCACGCCGCCGTTCCGGGCAGCCCAGCCGCGCGGCCGCCTGCACCGCATCCGGCAGATGCTCGTCGCCCGCTTCCTGCTGCTACGGCACACGGACGACGGGTGGTACGCGCTCGAGCGCGAGGAGTTCCAGCAGGTGCAGCGGGAGCAGCGCCAGGGGTACCTGGCCCGGCTGGGGGAGCTCGAGGCGCGGTACGGCCGCGTCATTGGCCGGACGAGGGTGAGGCTGGCCGTGAAGCGGTGCGAGGCAAGAGTGGGGGGCAGGTTCGAGGTGAAGAAGGAGTTTGACCGGGAGATGGAGGTGGTGGAAAGACATTTGGATGGCGATGTGAGATTCGAGAAGTAAGGGGAGGCAGATGCCGGACGGGACAGCGACGAGGCTCGATAAAAGTCCACAACAAAAAGACCGTGGAGTAATTCTGATCTATGGGGTGGATGGGATAAATCTTGATCACAATCTGATGTGAGTGCGGAAAAGGCAAGTAATACTAGAGTTGCGTAGGTAGGTGGCATGTCAAAAGCCGAATATTGAGTGCTATTCTATTCAACTGCTCACAACAAACTTTCAATGAAATCCATAAATACTTAGATGCTTCTGCACAGATCATATCATATCATTGCTAGATGAGTAGAAAAAAGGCATTTATATTCGGTCTTGTGTGGATCATCCTTGCTCAACCAGGCACTTCCAAACAACTCGCACGAACGGATCACGTTAAGGCTGGAATTTATGCGAAACACGCTCTTTAAAATTAAGCAGTAATATATTCTGTAGCGACGGGAAGGGGTATTTGAGACAACCAAAAAACAGAAAGAAAAAAAGAAAAACATTGTTCAATCCAAATCGTAGCCCCTGAGACCTTGGTTCTCCGATTCATTATTCCAAGCCGTTCTCCTGATCATCTCATCAACACTGTTAATAGAAGGAAATGGGTTCCCGCACTTGTTCCGTCTTGTAAGCCACGACTCGCGGTCTACAATGGCGAAAGGGGGAGGATGTTGGACACCAATTGGTCCCGTTTAAGCAAGCACAAGGCCGGCAAAGGCAACGGCCGCACCGGCGACGCCGAAGGGAGCCAGGGCACAAGAAGCAGCGTTGGCTTGGGCAGCGCTCTCGGTGGAAGAGGCTCCGCTGCTGGTTCCGGTGGCGGTGCGGCTGGCGCTGGATGGGGAGCCAGCGCTCGAGGAGCTCGCCGCAGAGGCGGAAGTGGCACCGACGAGAGTGGTAGACGACTGGGAAGATGCAGAGGTAGCAGTGGCCTCGGCGGTGACGCTGGAGCCGGTGGTGTTGTCGTCGTTGTTCCAGACTCCGCGCGGCCAACCACAGCTGGTCAAAATGTCGTCGATGTCTGTTCCGCATGGTCAGCCCCAAGTCATGATGGAAGCAGCAGCTCTATCAGCTGCTATAGGAAAATCTCACCAGTGGTGTCGACCTCCGAGCGGTCGATGGAAAAGTTCCAGTTCTTGTTGACGTGCATGCAGCCGGCGCAGGAGGCGGCGATGCCTTGGACGGCAAAGCCGGTGTGATGGCAGATGCACGAGGAGGCCGAGTTGTCGCAGTCGTTGGACAGCTTGACGATGGAGCTGCAGATCCAAGAGCAAGGAGCGGGAACGTCGTCCGAGTCGAGGGTCAGGTCGGCGCGGGCGAGGAGGAAGAGGGAAGAGGCAATGGCAACGGCAATCTTGTTGGAGTACATGATGGATGTTTGTTTAGTAGATTTGAAGTGGGAGATTGGTTGTGTTGTTATAAGAGAGATGTTTTTAAGAGAGGATGGAGTGTTTTCAGATAATGATGATGATGATGATGATGGTGATGTGAACGTGAATGTGAATGGGTTGATGATGTTGATCAACTTGGGAGGACCATCGTAGTCTTTTTATACACAAGAGCTTCACGCATCACTGAGGTTCTACCAATATCATGTCAAGCTCATACACCTTTACGCTCGTGGCCATGAGGCTTGGCGCTTCCAAATCATCATGTCCGCGTCGTTTTGGTCGGACTCCGCTCAACAACAGCGGAAACTGCCAGAGAGCTTGCAGAACCGAAAATGAACCTCGCAGGGCTCTACAACCTTGCAACCCGGCGGGGCAAATGAATAACCCGAGCGCCGATACGCCGAAACCACGGTTGTTGATGTCGGGTCTCATCAGGTTCACGCCTTGTTTCCTCCCATGCGGTTCTTTGCCAGTTGGTGCCCTGTCCGATGGCATCCAAGAATGCGGGGCCTACCAGGCGAAGCCAGCTCAGGCGACGTCACGCTGCAAGGGAGTTGTGAACCAGATCGTTTCAGACCGCAGGAGCAGCCAGACATATCGGGCATGATCCCCTACACCACTACAGCTTCGCAGACCACACATGCTCATGGTGGTGTTTTCCTCCAAGCACTAAGCAATTGAGCCCCTCCCCCACCGGGCCGCAGTGGTCCCTCATCTCATCCAATCTTAATCACAAGCCTTGGCTGTGCCATTTTAGCTTTACCGCCTGGAGATGCAATGCCCAATGTTTGTTTCTTTTTCCTTCTCGAAAAGGCGACCATGTCCCGGCATGCGGAAATCAAATCGCACCCTGGCAAGAGCCGGCCAACCACCTTACAATCATCAATCTCGTGACCAACAGGAACATCCATCAAACACTTCTCAACAGGATATTTAATATGTAATACCTCCTTCATTCGCCAATTAAGCATGCGGGTCCCGGTTGTGGCTTTGCCGGCACGTAGCCCTGTCCCCAGCTAGACCAGGGATCTTGACAGCACTTCCCCCCCCCCCTCAAACTCGTATACATACATGTATTCCAATCAATGCTTGCAAATCTGCATCGACTGTAGGGTTGCACTGTTTCATCATTGAGCCGTCCAATCGCCATCATTCTGGTCTGCATAGCATGAGACCAGACGAATCAGGCCCTGTGACGGAAGCAGTGCCCCCTCCCCCAGAGCCACGCGAGCCTCAGCCTCCCCCGATCATCCAATCCAGCATTATATTTCAGTTCTATGATTGGAAAATAACACAGCCTCGTCGATCCTAGAGTCGGTGTCGAAGAGCCCCTCCACGCCTTTACAAGATCCCGTGATGGAGACATTTTTCCAAGTCAATCCTTCCGGCAGAGACGGGTTCGCCAACTCATCAAAGTGGATGTTCAAACAAGACTCTGGTGTGTCTAGACACGTAAACCCATTACACTTCATAATCTCTGCGCGGTCCTATCCGCTCCGTTGTGCATGATGAGTGCGTGTGCCGGACGAACTCGTCGGGTGGATGTGATGTCGAGCCGCTCAGTTGGTTCATGAGGGCTTGAAGAACCCCACAAGTTCATGACGATTTCGTAAACTTTCACGCGATCTAAGCCCGTGTAATTATTTCTCAAATCATTTTCATTCATTGAGCAAGCTAGCTCACCGCCTAATGAGTTGATTGAGCAGTCAAGGTGAAGCCCAAGAATAGAATTAGGTTTGAGCCACTTCACCCCAATCAGCCGGGCAACAATTTTCCTACCCAAGCCTTAATGGTTCTTCTTCCGTTTCCACCTATTTCTCTCTGCTCTCAAGTATACAAGGATTCTGTCTTGGCTTCGAAAAACCTCTTGATGGAGCAAAACTTAGAGTGGTCCGACGTCCGAGACTCGCGTGGCGGTGTCGCCTGGGCTGGGACCCGAAAATGTCGGCACTTCGGAGGCCGACAGAGTCAATTCGGAGCGCGACGGAGTCGATGCGACTGAGATGCGCGAATCTTGGTAAAGGCTGTATGTGATAAACGAAGTGATAAGATAAACAAGCAAAATGATCAGCGCAAGGGAATAGGGCTGAGACGTCTTGGGCTTGTGCCAAGCTCTTGCTTCAACCACACTGATCATCAGCAAGGTTTCAGAGCTAGGCTTCAAGTGAGATAGAATGCAATGGGCATCCTAAGTAGGCCATACAAACCCATGTTCGGAATGATTCTAAAATGAATCCACTAGGCTATATTATTCTTCTTCCGGTGTGGGCTAGTGCCGTGTTCTGTTTCCTTGAGTTAACTTACCCTACACACGTTGTAAAATTCGTCAAAGTTTCATGGCCCATCTCAAATCCCAAGCAAGTGTATTTTGCTTTGGTAAATCATTTTCTCCTCTAATTTATTTTCCCTCTATATTTTTTGACGATTGTGAGATGATTGAACCTCCATGCACGCTTCATGGCAAGTTTAGTCGAATCGGGATGGTCCTCGTGCGGTGTATTACACACTGCTCCTGACTAAGAGATCATGTGTGAAGACATTGAGCTTATGAATGGCACAAAACATTAAAGCACAAAAAGGTCTCACAATGTCGCGTTTTTCTGCAAAGCCACCGACTAAAGCCCCGGGTCGGGTTTCTTCATTGACTTGGGACTACGTCAGCCGATGCACCTATTTCCGGGGAAGTTTACACAGCTTCATCAATTGGCATACTGACGTCATTGCATCGTTGACTGTCTCGTCTTTTTCCTATCCTAAACTGAGACAGTTCCGGTGGCAGTCTCCGGACTTTCCTGGGTGTTTAAACATTTTACCAATCCAGTATGATGTGAATTTCCTTTATGAATCTGGAAACTGGTAGTTTGAAGACTAGAATTATCTTTCAATTGTGCTAGAATGTAGGAATAGGAGGCTGCCCTCGCTCATTTCGCATCGACGCCTCGTGATAAACTACGCTGACGTATCCTGTCGCTAGCGTTGGTGATTGGTCGCCAACCGGCTCCGGCGCAAGCAGGCTGCGGCGATCATAATTCCAAGTTGCTGTGTTGCAGCGTTCTTTATGGGTCTGTTGATCGGATAAGATAGATAGTTAATATCATTCTTGTTTTTTTTTCTCGTGTCAGGCTAAAATCCCTGGGGTCTGGACTGGTTAAATGGCGAGAGAATAACACGAGCCTTTTTAACCAACTCAACGTTCTTTACGCCTACCATCGTTTTTTTTTCTCTTGCGCTACCAACCCAAGTCACTCATTTAATATCCATAATGCGCTCTACTTACCTTCTTACTGTGGCCCTCAGCGCCGTGGCCTACGCCATCCCTATCGCCACACAGCAAAACAGCGCCGGTGGCTCAAGCGGAGCCCTCCAAGTCAAGCCAAGGGAATACCTGAGCTCCGCTGGAAATTTTGTCGAGAAGCGTGAGGGCGAGACCGAAGTTGAGGTCAAGATGCCGGGCTTCGTCGGAGCCGAGGTTGAGGTGGAGATTGAGAAGGACGAGATTGAGGTGGAGGCTAAGGCCGGCAAGATCGAGGCTGAGGTGGAAATCGAGAACAAGGGAAACTAGACGCTCGTCGTGGTGGCTCCAAGTGTTGGTTGCCAAATAAGTTCCGAGTCCTGCGAGTTTTGAGTTTTGAGGGAAAAAAGCCAGCGGCGACAGCGCCTAGACTTCTGGACTTGGGGCCATGACATTTTCGCCAAAGAGGACCACTTCGCATTCGGCCCACAGGACATGATTGTTAGTTCTGCGTCGTACCTTTCCAAATGACAATTTATAGCAAACAGCAATATCGCAATCCAATCGTTGCACCCCAAATTGCTGCTAGTGTGCTTACATGCGTTTGTTTCCTTTGAACACGAGTTTCGCTCCGCAGGGCCTTTTGCAAGGGCGCGCCGCCGACGTGATGGGATCGGCGGTAGAGGAGAGGTTCGGTAGTGCCGTCTTACAACGCTGTCCTGACTGCATGTTTCGACGGCACGCGACAGGCCAATTGAGGATGCGAAAAATGTTGTAGAATGGCATTTCGGCCTCTGAGTCATCCCAGGGCTGGTGCATTGCACCGCATCGTACTGCCCCAATGATCGTCAAGCCACCGTTTGGCTGCGGGCTGACAGCGCGACACACCACCTCCCCCATTGGGCCCTCTCAGCGCCCGTAACAAACTGTCGGCGCTGCGTCTCGCAAATGACCCACCCGGATCGCCTGTGCGTCGGCTGTTTTCAGCGCATGCTACTCCCCGAAAACCTGCTATAAAGGCTCCTTCATTTTCGGTTTCCAACCCGTCTCTCCTCCTCTTCCTCATCAAGCTCACCGGATCTACTCTGCAGTAGTCCGCCTCCGCCCTCTCCCCTCTTCTTCCTAGCCTAACGGCCTCTCCAACCCGTAGGGGAGGCCGCTCTCCCTGACTCTGAGTCAATGGTCACCGCCGGTACAATATCAGCCATGTGTGTCCGAACCATTATGTTCTTCTACCAGCCGAGCCAGCTCGTCGACTTCGTCGAACCACCATAGGAGTAGCCAACAAGATGCCCTGGGGCTTCTCAGCCTGCTTCCATCCCAATCTGACAACCTCCTCGACAACTCTCCTCCTTTCGAATTTGCATGCGACTTTGTTGACCCTTCTGCCACTGTCTTTGACATCGCCAGTGTTTCGCCCGACTTGTTACTGTCTGATACCGGACTGAGCCAAACCGACGACGACTGGCTTCTTCAAAGCTGTATCCTGGACCCAAGTACTGATCTTTCTGGTGGCGGTGTCTTGATCCCCGACATGGCCACCCAAACCATGCCGCTCGGCATGGGTGACGGGCTTTCGCTTCAACTAGAAGCGGGGTTCTTTACCTATGATACCTCGAACGGTCTTGGCTCGACCTTTGAACAGTCCACCCCAGACGCATCAACAACCAACGTGCTCATTCCCCCCACAACCACCACGGCATCAAACTCGTCCACAAACTCACCTCCCTACGCTGCCAACTCATCTGGCTTCTCCACCTTCACCCTCAACATCAACAACCAGCACTCTCCCAGCAGCAGCAGTGCGTCCAGCGGCACCAAGCGCAAGGCACCATCTTCGCCTGAAGATGAAACTGCAGTCAAGGATCTCAAGCGCCAACGCAACACCATGGCTGCTCGCAAGTACCGGCAGAAGCGCCTTGACCGCATCGCTGAGCTGGAACAGGCCCTTGCTGACATGACTGGTGAGCGGGATGATTTGCGCCTCAAGCTGGCACGTCGTGAAGCCGAGGCGGATGCGCTGCGGGAGATGCTGGGCAAGAAGTAAGATGGTGAATACTAGCCTGCCTGTCACTTACATTTGACTCTGTCAACTATTGGGATTGAAGAAGAACGGGATTCCCCGCTATTTAGTCAACAAAGCAACCTTGTTAGCTGTCTCTTATGATGATTCAGCGAACGTCGCGAACTGGCGACGCTGGTAGGGGACATCGGTCCAGCATGGACACGATGCTTCCTGTCATCTAGTAATATAAATATAGCGATATTTGATTTAAACGGATTAGTTTTTTCCTCACTGAGTGATACTACCTTGCCAACGAATACTGTGATGTCCAGTCTTAAAAGGAACCAGGGGCGAGTAAACTAGTTCAGATGCACATTGCGACCGGATTTCTGTTGCGAAATGAACGCGCTTCTATATTATCCATCAAACCGCGCCAAAGGAGAAGACTCGTGTAAGCTTTCAACTCATCCATACTCAAAATGAATCATTTTGATGCTCTCTGGTGGCCAAGACGACATCTCCCACTAGATCCGGTCCTCCCCGTCCTCCCTGGTCTCTCCGTTCACAAAACGGTGCGCCATCAAGGAACGGTGCGTGGGGGCCTGGGCGTCGCAAGGGTGGGGCCGCCCCTCGCATGAATCAGATGAGCCAGAATGACTCATTTTGAGAAGTGCCTCGATTGGGAAAGGCGCGGCTCGGCCGAAAGCTTGTCACACCCTGTTATCGAGAACCTGCCGAAACTGGACCCAGTTTCGGCGTGGATTCCGCCGTCCTTGGCCGTCGCTTGGGCCCGGCGAGCGTCTGGGGTAATTTGAAATTCGGCATAACTGGACTAATGGGGTAAAAAATGGTCACTGCCATTACCCCGAAACTGTGCATGCATGCATGGTCGCTGGCTTCTGCTTCTCCCAGAGTGTCACAAGGTTTCAGTCCATCTCGGCACAGGCCAATGCTGATAAGCAAAGAGGAGAGAGCAACGACTCCAGCTAAGCAGCAATATTATTAACAAGTGCAGTCGGGTCTCTCATTGATTGGTGCAAATTGCCACTGATATTCTATGGACTTGTGCGCTCACGCAATTTGTATGATGATGGGTGTACTCTAGATATCTCACTCTCCGATTGATAGGCTCTCTTGTCCGTGGCTTTTATGGGGCCTGATCACGCTCCAGGAGACGATTTACGTCTCAGCGTGTCACTCCTGAGATGACAAAACCACTGCCGAATCCCAACTTGAGCGAGAAAAGCCGATGATGACAATATATATTACTGTCGCTATCAATGCCCAAAAGCTCTGGTATATGCGGAAAACCCTTCCGCTACATCTGGGGAAGGCTCGTCTACAAAAAGAGGCAAGTATTTTTGAGCCCATTCAGAGCGGTAGTCGGCCGTGGATTCTGCCTTCATGTGCTCCCAATAGTCAGGATACCACCCCAACTGTTGCCAGTGTAGAAGCGCGAGAACTTTTGACGGAGAATCCGGCGAGATGATTATGTGGCTTCGGTGCAGTTCCCCGTGCGTGAAGATGATCCTGGCATCATCGTCCAGTAGCCGTCTGTCGAGGTCGGGGATTTCATCGGGGCGCATCCCGGGCCAGTGCATTTCCTTGCCGCTCCGGATTATCAGCGGTAGCCAATCGTGAAGCTAGCTGACGGACGGGAGCGGCCCCGCCGTTGGCAATGTTGACATGGCGGATGTGACTACGATTGATGTGGCCTTTGCGGATCTCATTGTCAAACACCAACACGCAGAACCAAGTGTGTGTGGAGGGGGCCCTGCCGACGAACGCATCGACTGGCTCTTGTTGTAAGCAGTGCAGCTTAACGAGTATACTATCCCAGCTGTTCACAGACACCCACCCGGCCCTGATCCCCCATCGATTCCCGGTGCTCCTCGAGCGTGGCGCCCTGCACATGCTCCATGTACAAAACCGTGTGCGCTCACCATTTTGATAAATCTCTGGTGCAGGAAAGCCTAAATTCCCAGGGGCTTAGAGATACTGGCCTTCGGCAACAGCCACCTCTGGCTCTTGACCGAATTTGACCACGAGCCCGAGTGATTCGCAGCATACAGGCCGCTTCACCCATTTGGAGCTTAATATGCCTGAGGCTACCGCCTTGGCTGGGATGTCTGAAGGAGAGAGGCGCCGGGCCCGTTGCGAGACAAAGCGGACGAGTGTTTGAATGTGACTGAGGTATCTGAAAGAAGTGATGAGATGGATATGGTGTGATTGGATGCAGACATCATGAGCACACACACAAGATTCGTTTTCAAAGATGGCTTCTTTTATCTCCCTTTTCTCTATTTCCTTGTTTTCGCGCCATCTCCATCCATTTGCATCGTGGTAGTGCTTTTGGGCTGCCCAACGAGGGCATTTTGCCAGGCAGCAACATTTCTACACTACGAAGCAGCAGCGGTGGCGCATATTTCGTATTTTCTTTTAGAGACCCCGCTGCGGCATTATAAACCGCCGCGTGTTTTTAAGCATATAATTGGCGAATGTCCATGGTCCGACGACGCCCATGACGCGTATGCGCACTCAGCCAACAGGCTAGCAAAGGGCCCATGGAGCCAATGGTATAACTCGCCCGTACTCACCAAGTATGGAATCTTGCAATTTGTGTGTGCGCACTTCGCTGGTTGTTTCATACTGATTTAACCTTGTTCAAATTCTTTTTGTGCTATTGCACATCTATGTCCCATGGCCGGCGATCCGCCATCGAGACTGCTTGGTCGTCTGGATTGTTAGTCTTGCTGAATTACCATGGAACCAACATGCGTCAGAATGATCATCGTGGATTGGACAAGATGCGATAGGCTGTTGGTCAGCCGCACAAGCCCTCAGAGAAGGCATTGTTGATAAAAATGGGAAAGAGTAAATGCACTGCGGGACTGAACCAGAATGCACCAACGTTTGCAGCTATATTCTCGCGAGTCAAGCCTTGTAGTTGTATACAATGACACTGTGCCTCTACCCCATTGCCTACCATGACCAAGGGCGACAAAGGGGTTCGCTGGATGATTGCCCTGAGTTGGGCTCATGGTTCTGCAATACCTCGCTGTGATTGTTTTGTGAGAGGGTAGAATTGTTGAGACCGAGTATATAGAGTGAAAGCCACAAGGTGCAAGGTCGAGAGGGAATAATTTTCACAAGAAAAACGCTCGATTTTTTTTTTTCATAAAATGGACGAGAAACACTGTAATGCAGTAGCAAGACCCCGAAAAGGAAAAAAAAGACTACAAGGCAGCTGGGCTAGGTTCGTGTCGTCGACGAATTTTCGGATGTTGTGCCAAACGCTTAGGTGCTGACGCAGAAACATCACTAAATTTAGAATGCTTCCTTCTCTAGACCTCCCAATATATCCATTCACTTCTTTCCACAGCTAGTAGACAATGAAGCTGATGTAAATTTGTGAATTTGCGTTTTGCAATGGTTGACTGCCTTCCAAGTGGTGCTGTTGCCCGGAGGAGAGCTTTGTTAGATCTACGTCCATAGCGCGGTCTAATTTTCCTCTGGCACATGTTCCAAACTTGAGTGATTCTGTACACTTCATCTGCGCAGAATTTCTTTTTTTTTTTTTGCTCCAATCGTTCTACTCTGAGCTACGATTCATTATGGGATCTATGACACTTCTTCGTGGTTTCAAAATTTCCGTGGCTGCTTTGGATGAGTTCCTCGTCGCCAATGGCGTGGATGAGACCTACGGGACCCCTCCAATGTACCAGGATCACCCGGATAGAGACGAAGTATCCAAGTTACTCTATAGGAAGATAACATCGGCTGGTGGCACCGCGGACAAGAATAATTTTCGTGTCATGATTCCATTGAGACCCGGCTGCAACAGGTCCACCATTGCGTATGTTACGTATGCTTGGGTCACGGTGTGGGCTCATGTCGAAGTAACTTGAGAAGAGAGCCTGCCGACAGACCCTCCGGAAGGGTTCCTTGAACTACGAAAAGAGATCTTGTCGTGCGGCAATAATCCTCCCAGCGAAGATGGAATGCATCATGATGGGAAGATTGGTCTGTTTCTTGTCTTCATAGATGATATACGAGGTCTTTATACACCCCAGGAACTCATTGACCGGCACAAAGTGAGTCCAATATTATTTCTTTTCAGTTGAATGCCTTTGTCCATCCTGTTTCGTATCATGTATACGCCTCGCCTGCTGACCGCACGGCTTCTTGAATACCCAGAGTCCTCAATTCTGTGACCAATGCGATGCTACTTTTAATGGCCCCGACGTTTGGAATTTGAGACAGGATCATCATTTCCAAGTTCATGGGTCCAGGGACGGCCAGTGTCCTCTTCCCTCAGGTTAATCTTTCGTCTAGCAAACTGTATTGCATGTATTAGTACAGCGCAGAGAAGGGAGGCACTGAAACCCGCAGGGATATGTTCAAGAATATACGCAGTCTATTTACGATGTATGCAACCAATTCGCTTATTTCAAGTCTTCCGGAAATTTTCTTTTAAAAAATCCACTTTTTCTGCGTTATTCTTGCTGCGTTTGCAGTTAGTGTTCTCTACTACTTGCTGTCATGAGAAGACGTTTCTCAATAAGCCCTAGCTCTAGAGGGTTGTCCGGAAGAAATAAAATTTCAGTGGATATTCACAACTGGCACAGTTTCTTATACGCGTAACAAGCCTGAGATGATTTCGGTTATATGCAGTTACTGATCTCAGAAAGTACAGCTTCTCACCAAGTTCTGCCCCTATGGGAGGGGGAGATGAGGCGAGATACGAGATGCTCATATCCAATGTGAGATCAAAACACCTTGAAGCATCATTGCCATTATTTCCCAGTGGATTATGAAGGTTTTACGAGTTGCAAGGTCTCGGCATAAACACCTTGACCATCAAGCGGGATATGGCCACTGCAGTGTGGGTGCCGCTTTTTTTCTTTCTTCTCAGGGTGTTATTCGCGACGGCAAATAACCCGCTTGTCCATCACAGATATCCCAAATCCATCAAGGTTCCCCAAAGGAATTTACAGATTTAAGAGTAAAAAAAAAAAGGCAAAATGGGAGCAAGGAAAAGCTTAAAATAAACCACCATGGACATGCTTTTGGTCAGTTGGTTTGCTACAATGACGTCTCGCCAGATGCTTCAATCAGGCAGCAATTCACTTGACGTGCGAATGTCTTTCTCGTTTTTTTAATGTCAGAATAAAAGTAAAGAACAAAGAGCTACGAGCGCAACGAACTAATAAATACTCCTCATAGGTTTTCGTAGCTTTCTAAGATGATTGCAAAGTTGCCATCACTATGACGAGGGTATTGGCGCTCATCGGTGATGGGAGAAGTATCTGTGGGCGTATCGCCTGGGGCGTTTTTGTGACTCCCTTCTGCTGCTTAATCTGAGAAATTGGACATCCCCAAGTAATGTAGGAGGTCTCTTGATGTGCGGTATTTTGCAAAGAAATCGTGTTACATTGTCATGTGAATCATTGGAGGGCCTAAGTGAATACCAGCTCTACAGCTTTGCAGAGCAAACTAACTAATTAGTATTTGCTGAAGGTTCATGTCGGTAGACGATGATCTAGAGCTACAATAAATTGCTGAATTAAGTTCATCATCAATCCCATCATATGATCACTCTCTCTATACCCCATCGCCTACCCGAAACATTGGGGCTGCCGGGTCTGGGTCCAGCCATGGAAGCTGCCAAGCAAACACTCCCATACGACGTTGGCTTGTGCCCTACGATGCATGAGCAGCCTGCATAAAAAGCATGTAAAAGTCACGATGCCCAAAATCTAAGACATCAGGCGGCCTGGAAAGCCCTGGAGAAGAGGAAACCGTGGCTTCGAGGCAAGGCCAAAGAACAGCCCCCTTGATCTCATATCATGGCGAGCTCACCATTGTGCGTCCTAGAGTCCTGCAACCTCCCTGCGCCTTGCCATAAAGCCAACACACCTACGTCACATCATGCCTGTGACCGTCGTCTTTGTGCATACTGGGGTAGACCTCCGTCTCGTCCTGGCAGGCATTATGCTTGAACCCACCATGCACTAGCAGTCCGCCCGATTAGACGGGCCGCAGATCATTTTGCTTCTCCAACTCCCTCCCACTCTCATATCCACTCATCCCGCTCGCTAGCTCATCCATCCAGAGTTCAGACTATTTAGAGGATCCGAGCCCGAGCCCGAGCCGTCTCGCCAAAGGTCCGCGGCTGCGGCGTGAACGGAAGTTGCTTTTGTGCCAAGCTCGCCAGTAGCCGCAGCACTTGTCATGAAAGCCATGTTTCAAACAGGCCTGGTTCTCAGCAATATGAAAGGACCTCGTTAAACCACGCCACAACACCATCTTCTGGCCAGCTATTTCTGAAAGGGAGGTCAAGTTCTGGACTGATTCGCTCCCACGGTTCTGAATCTCGTCTCTTTTTTACCTTTTTTATTTTATTTTAGACCTATTATACACCAGGGGACGAAAAGCCTGCTTCAGTTGTGTCAAATGCTTACCAAGGCATGTGAAAGAACAAGCAAAAAAGGTTGCATAGCGATGACTCTTGGGATGAAAACGCGCCTCGTCACGCGTCCATCCTCCTCGCCATGGCTGCCCTGGAACTCACCTCCCCGACAGTCTTTCGCCCCCCATTCGTCATCCTATCCCACACCGTGATACGAGTCCGTAACGCCCGTAGATGTTGCAGTGCGCCCCGCGACTCCAGCCGGTTCCAGACATCCGCACACCACCATCAAGTCACATGCCTGGTCATCCGCCCGCTCTAGCCTGATGGCAGCGCTGAGCGGCATCAGCTTGGGCCGAGCAATACTACTGGTGTTAGTGTGAAGTGGCTTAGGACACTTACCTACCCAAGCTATCTGACTGGCTGCTCGATGAGGCTCTCGTGGCAGCCCTGTCAAGCCAAGCAGCCGGTCTTTTCAAACGGTGCTAAACAGCCCCCTCGTGAGGCGCGTCTAAGGAGGGGTCTGTTTTAACAGCTAGATGACCACAATACACACGCAAGATTGGTGTCATTAATGCATCATAATCAACTCGACCGCTAAGATGAGGTTGTGGTTATCAGTGCCCACAGATGATCGGTTACCCGGCCCTTTCGGGGACCCTTGAAGATCTCGGCATTTGCACGCCTTAGTGCATCAACTGACACCCAACTTTGTCCGGATAAATGAGAATCGTTGCGAATTCCATCAAGGATCAAGAGTCTCCGAGCCAAAAGGGCTCGCAACGGAGAGTGAGTGGGGAATAAAAGAGCCTTCGGGCAGGGCCTGAGGGGGTGGGCCTTGGCACACGTCTCGGAGCATTCTCGCCGGTAGTTATATCCTGGTGTTGAACAAAGGTGCCTGCTAATAACAAGAAATAGAAGAGACCCTTCGGAGATGCGTTGATGGGGCAAAACCATGGACCAGGGACATGCCCGTGGTGTGTCAAGGGGACTGACGACTACGCCGGACTCCGGTCGGATGATGTGGGGCAGGGATCATGAGATTCTGTGAGATGCTAGTCTGGGCCAGGGAAGAGGCCGATCTCAGAGTTGAGGGTGTGGGGGCTGGGCTTGAAGGATGTATGGCCCTTGCTTCTCGAGGCTCGCTGCTAGGGCAGCTTGAAGAGTGTGTATCTATCTCGTCTGCGCAACATTTGGTGGATACTTGGCCGGAGAACGGGAGCCCCGCATGGTTGGCTTGGATTTGACGTCAGCAGAGGAGGCTTTGCCGGAAAGTCTAGACTCCGAGTAGACGGGGACGATCAAAGACATGGCGAACCCAGCGTTCTGGTGAGAGAGGTGCGGGTAGAATGTTCGGTAGGCCCGCCACACATGTGGCAATCAAGGCCAAATCTGGGGACGCCAAAACAGCCACTGAACCAGGCTCATCACGAAGATAGGCCAGCCAGTGGACAGAGTGTAAGGCTGGGAGCATCATGTAAGCCGGACCAAGGTAGTTTGGTACCAGGCCGGAGACCAACGACGGGGCTAGTCAGGCGGGCACGGCAATAGACATTAACACGAGGGCATATGAACCAAGGTGGTTGGGGAGTGCAGGCACTGGCTCGCAGCTCGCACGCGGTCCAGAATAAAGGGGGGGGGGGGGGGGGGTCGACATAAACTGCTAGGGGGAGAAGAGTGAGTGATGGGGCTCTCGATCATGATGGTGGTGAAGCTGTGGATGGTCGTTGTGGTGTGGGTGTGGTCATCCGCCTGAGATAACCCCTAAGCAGAAGACGGGCGCACCTGGCCAAGGTTGTGGCGCCAGCGCCCAGGTCATATCTGGAAGCGGGTATGCTTTTTTGACATGATGGCTCACGAGGAATAGCACCTTTGCAAGTGAGCGTTGACACGACCTGTGGGTTCGCGCTCGCGTTGCCTGGCCATATATGGATGGGCAGATGACTGGCATTAGACAATATTTGTCTGCAGGGACAAAGACGGAAAGCCGATCATGCTGCAGAAGGCAAAAGCGAGAACCGCTGCAGGCCTAGGAGCGAATTAGCAGCCAGAAGTGAGATACACAACAGGACATTGACCAGGGTTCTTTGGACGGAGCGCAGAGCCATGGCCACTCGGCATGGAGCTAGAGAGTAGAGAGTAAGTAGCCTGCAGCGTTGGCTGAGTTGGAGGGTGGGAGCATGATCGACGGCATATTTTCTAACGATAAAGCTAGCAGCCAGACCTCGCCGATATAGATGCACTAGAGCCGAGCAAAGAAAACGAGGCGGATTGATAGCCGAGTTACAGGGGATATTTGCGATCGGTTGAGGTGAGAGAGGGAAGAGAAAAGAGGACGAGATGGGTTGGGTGTTGCAGACAAGAACCGGGGCAAAGACAATCACGGTACACGCTACCCCAAGATTATGACGCCAGACGGACGCCTCGTCGAGACTCGAAGCCTTAGCTGCGAATGCAAGGCTCAAGGCTGCCTCCGGGGAAGCTGATGCACCAGCCCGCAGCTCCCAGGCCCCGTAACCAGGACCAATAATTGAGGTCGGAGGGTGGGAGTCTGGGTGCGTGAGAAGCCATGCTCGAACCTGTTTGCTTGGTGAGGATGGCATGTGTGTGAGAGTGTGCGTATGCGTGTGTGCGCCGCGACGAATTCAGAATAGACAAGATCCGTGAGTGGGTGGTGTGTGATTGGGAGCATGTCAGTTGAGGTGAGGTTCCATCTTCGATACGTACCCCGATGGCCTTCTACGAGATGTTGCCTGAGTCCCACGCTGAGGTCAACCTCCATGCGGGGTCTATTTCTGGCAGATGCCGGGGAGGCGCTCGGGCCCTTGGGCCAGGATAGCACCCGAAGGTGGTGGTGTCCCCCTGCAAGTGTTAGCAACTACAGCAGCTCGAGAGCTTCCGTCCCAGCGAGCCACAGAGCCCGCCCAGCGTCAGCAGGCGCGCCCAGTGTTCCAGGACGCACCCGCTAGCTGGCGAGACCCAGAGGCGCTATTTTGAGAGGACGCTCCGCGCGAGGCGCACCCGCTTGGTGGCTTGCGGCGCACTAGACCGCACGTATCGGGAATGTTGCGTTCCCGCGCCTTGCAGGCAGAGAGCTGATCCCTGCGAGGCGCTGAGACGGCGGGCCATTGCTGCTGCAGAATGGCGTCAGTCAACCTACAGCCCGGGTGAGCGAGTGATTGTTATTGCTTTTTACCTGATACTGCAAACCACAACTCAAATAGCCACAGCCTGCGGCTTGCTGCCGGAAATGGCCCCCGGCACACCAGCTTCAATGCGGAGATATTCCTTGTCACAGGAAAAAGAAAAGAAAAGAGTGATTGGATTCGCGCGAGGTTACACGACCGCTCAACGGCTACGACAGTCGGGTGCGACGTTCTCAGAAGGGACGATGGCGCACGTCTCGACGGCCCTTTGGGCAATCATGGACCAGCAGCTACCGGGATCTATCCTGCAGCGGAGCTACACATGTTGCCCATTACAGCTCTGACTGCATCGCCACGGACAGCTGCGCAAGCTCGGCCGCGTCCAAGCTCCCTATCGAGCCTCCCATGCCCCCGTCGGTTAAACGAATTCGACGAGTCTGCGACACTATCGATCATGCACGAGTGGTCGCACAAGAGTGACCAAGAACCTAGTCCGGCCGAGTCGGGGATAGCGGCCAACATCTGCCTTGATCGTCGAGACGGCGGCGACGGTTGGAGGTGGAGGGCATGGCCGCAAGGGTGTGGGCCCGCAAGCATGAGCAAAAAGAGCATGGGCATGGGGGGGCATGGGCATGGGCAGGCAAGGCGAAGAAGCGAAGGAGACAGGGGTTGGAGGCCATCATGAGGTGAGGCAAGACGAGACGCAGGTAGAGACACTTGCTGCTGGATGCTGCATGGTTCGGGGTGAGGTGAGTCTGAGTTCAGGGCACGCGTCGCCCAGCGGAGGGAGACGGGGAACGCGAGTGGGCAACGCGAGACCACTCTTGACTCTCCAGGGGGGAGAGACCTTGGATTCCCGGGTACGGCAACCAAGGGCTGCGTTGTGTTATTTGTTGTGTTGCGTGGTACACATCACAGGTCGTCGGGACCCGGGGAAGCAGAGATGCAAGCTGGTTTACGAGCGAGGCTGTGGCTAGGTGGTGGTTAAGGGAGCGATCGACAAGACATGCCGAAGGCGAGGCTCAGTGATCGATGGCCAGCCCCCATATTATTTTATTTTTCATCTGTCTCTTGCTATTGACCTGCGCCGTAGGTCTACGTGAGTCTCTTTGTCTTACTCTAGCGCAAATTGGGTTTGTGGAGGTTGCAGACGGCACTGAGGGGGGCGATATGCGAGACGAGGTGGATGGGGATAGCTTCGCAGTGGACGGTCAAGGGTGGAGGATGATGGCCGGTGACCATTCATGGCGTGGTACGGCGAGGAGTGTGCCCCTCACGCTCACACCCAACCCAAGACGCAGCCAGCCATGGCGGACGACGAGTGGAGGAGGGGCGGGAGGATGTGATGTGAGTGGCATGGGCCATGGTTCCGAGCCTGTCGCAGGCAAAGTGCAGGGCAAAGGAGCCATTCGGATATGCTCCCACCAAGACAATTGCAGGTGGGCAGGAGAAACAATCAATAAACGAGGAATGGCGGCTCAGGACGGGTAGCCACTGCATCCCATCTGTTCCGGACTCAGCGCGTCGATGCATTAAGAGTGAGACTTTTTGCCATGGGGAAAGCGATGGCCAAGGAAGGGGAGGCAAAGACACTGCATTTCTGCTTGCTCTGCCGGGGTCCCAAACTCAGTCCATCATCGTCCAGCCCCGGCTGAGATGAGTACAGCGGCAGCCCAAAACGGCCACATCCACCCCCCAGCTCGCCTGAAGGAGATGTGTGACCAACCGAGAGGCCGCACCGCGAGTCGCACCTGGCGTGGCCTGATTCGACCGTGGCGTCGTCGCTGTCTCTGGGTTTGGACGTTTTGGGTATCATCGTGTCTTGACAACAGGAGAAGCGAGCGAGCAAAGCAAAAAAAAAGAAGAAGAAAAAAACGACGAGGGAAAACAAGAGGCTTTCGACGTCCAGCTCTTGAAGCTTGTTTCCCCAGTGGGGTCAAACTATGCTGAGACAGTGATTCCACGCTGACGGTGCGCCCGTCTACCTAGGTACCCTCCCCTCCACTACGAGACCAAGCTCGAAACAAGAAACATATTTGTAAATGTACTTGGGTCCTTTATCCACATCACGCTCCCCCGTGGTAGTGGATACCTGTGACTTGCTATGGAGGTGATCATGCTGGTGGGCGCAATGGCGGGGGCCTCGAGAGTCTCGGGAGCCAAGGATGCCAGTTCCTAGTCCTTGTTCCGCATTGTCCGGTTGTGCCTTGTGTCCTGGACTGGCACCTGCCTGCCAACAAGCCTCAACGTCAACGACGACGGCGGCGGCGACAACGACAACAACGCTCATGCCGGTGTCAAGGAGGAGACAACAGAGGTGGCTACACATGGCTTGCTTTGTTGGGCTGGCAGGTTTCAGGCTCGGGCATATCCCAAGTACGGGGACGCGAGGCGTAGGCCACCACTAATCATCACGACTATCGTTCCCACCTTCGCCAACACCATCGGCCAACCAGCTGGCACACGGGCACTAGAATGGATATTCGTCTGCCTCTTGCAGTGGCCATTCACGTATGCTATGCAAAGTACTGTCGTGACATTGCCCCCTAGAGAAATAAAAGGCGGCACATGCCCCGGCCATCCTCTTAGGATGCCCAACCCATATTATGGATCAAGTGCCGTCGTCTGTGCCACGAAAATTCGACCTGGTCATTTACAGTCTCTTCCACGTCTTCCCAATCTTTACCATCGATGACGGGCAAGCACGGTCGCGTGCCAGACAATATCCCACCCTTCTTTCTGCCATCATCATCACACCTCTTGCGCTCATCTCACGACAGTGTCTTCCACCTCATCCGCCTTTCTTGGTAATCGCCTGCCGGAACTACTTGTGCGGCTGTTTCTTAATTCGACGACTTTGGGATAGCACCATTTATACGAGGAGCAGGCGACCCGAAACTGTATTTTTGTCTTTTTCTTTTGGGCTTCCAGTTTCCGCACGTTTCATCTTCCCTTCCCTTGTGCATACGCATATAAATCGATTGCTGTTGTCAGCAAGGCGGCGCAACGCTCTCGCCCAACCGACTAAGCGTACCTACATACTGCATAACCCAGCGCAGCAAGGCTCCGTCCGTTCCTGGGCGCCAGGTTTCCCAGTGGACCCATCCACGATCCCCAGGAATAGCGCTGGAAACTCCGATCCCTCAGGGCATCGATCCACTGACTCGGCCATCCGCCACCCGCTAAAGGCCGACCAACCTAGCGGCCCTGCCCCTACGCTACAGCGCATCGGCCGGCGTCGTACCGAGAGTGACCTAATCGTGCAGTCGGAGGTTACCAGCTGACTGGTGATTGATGCAAGTAACCTCTTCCCTGATCGGTTGGCACCATCGTGCTTTCCACTTTCTGTCTTGTGCAGCACCGCACCCGCAATCACCTTGTGCTTAGCAATATCGTCTTTCTGCCCTATCATTCTCGTCTCTTCTTTTTCCCATCTTCTCCGAAACACCAGAATCTCGCATCAACATCCTCATCTTCACCCCATTAGCGTCCTCGCAGCCGCCGGTGTCCAGGCCGTCGGCATCCCCATATTTCGCGTCCCACATCCCCATCTCACACAGACTCAGGCACAAGGGCCCTGGCCAACCCGTCTCACCGGGGGTTGACTCGCGACCACAGCTCTCGGACGCCCCTCTTCCCACGTCGATTACAGTAGGTATGTGCACTGTACCGCTACCACCGACACCACTGTCACTGCCATGCCAAACCCCACCACGCCCCAGGGACCTAGAACCCACTGCTGGGAGGCACCCGCTAATGCTTCACAGTGCCATCAGCCACTCCTGCACTAACTCAATTACCCAAAACGATCTCAAACCAAGCCCAACCTAGGTATCCCGACCCAGCGGCGCCCGCCTTCTGATCCCCCCACTCTGCTCCCACCGCCGCCGCATTTGCCCGCTATTGCCCTCCACAGCGCCGAAACCCTCCACACGCTCGTCTTTGAGCCACGAGCGCCCACCACGACCGAGCGAGCGAAACGAGCGAGGGGGACCCTCTTTGCCGCCCGCTCCGCCGCCGCTTTCACGCAACCCTCACCTCAGCCTCCTCCCCGGTTTCTGCTACTTCTCCGCCTCTGCTTCCCTTTTCCCATTCCTTCTCCTACACTACCCCCGCCTCGGCTGCTCCCACTCTCCACGACGTTGTCTTCTGCTCCTACAATGCCCGAATATCGTCACTCCCGGAGCAGCAGCCTAAACGTCTCATCGCCTACCAACGGAGCTCAGACTACTTCCATGGCTTCCGCACCTGCTTCCCGCTTCGACGGGCCCCGAAGCCCTCCAAGTACGTTGCACACGACACCCCGCGACAAGCCATCGCACCTGTCGCATCCTCCTGTCCCACACGGAGACTAACCCTCCTCACCATGATAGACACCTCCCACGTCCCGTGCAAATTCTTTCGCCAGGGTGCCTGCCAGGCTGGCAATGCCTGTCCCTTCAGCCATGACCTCGGTGCCGCTGCTGAGAACGTTTGCAAATACTTTGCAAAGGTGCGTGCGCCATATCACGATCACCCTCATACACCCCCGCCACTACCCGACGCTATGCCCACTATGCCCAATCCCAAAACCCCTCGCTTGGAAAATGCCTTCCAAACCTAACAATTGCTCTCGCAACAGGGAAACTGTAAATTCGGACCAAAGTGCGCCAACATCCACGTCCTCCCGGACGGCCGCCGCATTAACTACGGCAAGAATGGCGTTACCATAGGTGCTGCGCCCATCAGCCTCGCAGGCCGAGCCAACTCCACATCGTCACAGAACCAGCCATCCACCAGTGCCCTCACCACCTCCCTCTACCGCGCCGAAGTCCCTTCGTACACCACCGCCTATCCCTACGATGAGCGACAACCCTCTCTCGGCCGCCAGCCCAGTCTCGAGAATGGCCTCCCCACCATCGATATGTCATACACTGAATCCGCCTACGGATCTCCTCGGGATGATGATTCGCACCGCTTTGGCCTTGGCCTGTCCCCAGCTAACGGGAAGGGCCTGTCCGTCCTGGATGCCCCTCTTCCCGCCTCGTTCGACTCGAATGGAATTTCCAATGCCGCCAGATTCCCCGCTGCCCCGTGGCCCTCTTCGGTCCCCTCCAAGTTTGGGCTTGAATCGCCCTCACAGTCCCTCAGCAACGCTAAAGATTCCCGTACCTCTGAAACCCTGAAGCTCCTACACACCTCGGCCTTTGGTTCCTCGGAGCATCTCATCGCACCCATTCCTAACAGCCCGCCAAACGGCGAGGAATACTTTGGAAAGCGAACCATGCACTCATCCCGGTTCTCCAAACCCAGGATGCTCTCATCCAGCGTGCCCAAGACCACATCCATCGACAGGGACTGGGAGCCTGATTTCGCCTTTGGCGAGGACGACGACACCCTCCCCGAAAACTATGTGCCCGAGAATCTACAGGATCTGTTGACCCCCGCTGAGAAGGCTCGACGAGGTTCCATGCGAGCCGACAGCAGCGACGCAGGATTGGATGGACTCAGCAAGTACGGAAGCCCGATCGGATCCAGCCCCAGCAGGTGGGGCCCCATGTTCCAGCGACAGAAGGATGAGGAAGATGTCGCTCGCTCCGCCCGAAACGCCGTATCGCCCTTTGGCCATGTCGGCAGCCCGCTCCGAAATTCGGTTCTGGCCCAGGAGATGGACAAGAATGCCAGCAGCCTTGCCCGTCCTTCTTCGCTGCGCACTACCAGCGAGTCTATGTCCATGCTCTCTCAGCAGCTACAGCGGAGCCGGCTGGATGACGCCCCCAGTGGTGCCAGCCCACTGCTTCACCCCTCCACTGCTCGAGCTCCTGTGAGCGCCATTAGCCCCATCAGCCCCATTGGCAAGGAGCGCGGTATGGAGCGCCACGTATCAAGCGGCAGCATCAGCTCCTCCATGAATGGGCGATTCACCACACCCATCAACGAGGATGATGAAATGTTCCACATGGAGGGCATGGAGGAGGATGGCGAGTCCACAGCCTCCAAGACTCCCAAGCGAGCTGCAGCTAGCCTGGGCATGGGCCCCTGGAGCAGCTACGCTGGCGTTGTGGCTGGGAAGGGCGCTGCCAACGGAACCAAAGGATCCAGAGATTCGGTGCCTGTGAGCGGACGATGATGGCCCGCGCCATCTAGTTCTAGCAGACGACGTTTCTCTACGACGGATAACGAAAACTAAAAGTGAGCCATCAATTGATTGGCAATTATAGATGATGACCAAGGTATCAAATCATACGAGCTACGACGTCGCAATCGAACCTATACACGACATTATTGCATTTCCATGGACGAGGAGCACACGATGTGTATCTACGACCGAGCGGCTCTCTATCTTGCAGCATATGGGCCCTGTACGGAAAGAGAAAATCCAGTGTTTTCATTGCAAATCGTTGGCCCCGGAATCTCAAAAGGATATAGGATACACGGCATGGAGTTCTTTTTCGTCTTTTTTTTATATTATTTATGGTATTTCATCGTGATTTTAGGAAAGGAGTTTACTGCTTGGTAACTTTGCCACCTTTTTGATCATCACCAATGGGGGTGACCATACATGCTCGACATGCCAGGGCAGATGGAAGCTGATTCGGTACAATGTATTGCCCGCGAGTGACATGTATACTTGGAATGCTCGGTCGGCTTAGTTACACATGTTGGATCAAGGCGACAGGGCCAGCGGACCAGCAGCCATCTGGTTTTGGAACAATGCGGGTTGGGTCTGGGTCAGGGTGTTGGGGGTTTCTGGGTTCCCAAAAAAACAAACATTTCTTGAGACATAAGGAGAATGAAAGACAGGACAACTATTTAGTTTTTTCTTGAAACAAGGAGCGATGTGATATTTGCCGAATCGAGTGGAGGTCATGTATGACAAGGTATATTTATTTGTACAGAAGTGTGAAGCAAGTGTCTGAGTGTTTGAGAGTGATGCATCATGAAGGGTATATAGTGAGTATTTTTCGAGTATGGACAGTGCATAAAGGGAAATAATAACAATGTCACCTCGAATAATTGAATCCCCTTTGATAGGTGATTACAATGCTGGAAGAAATGGATTCATGTCAAAAGACGGTCGTTATAGATGGGATCATTTGTAAAAAGGGCATTATTGTCACTTTCTTCGATATTTGTCTTATCACACTGTTCAAGCATTGGTCGGTCAGATGGACTGATACAAGGCCGGTCACAATCTGGAGGCAAAATGGGCACAATCGCTCATGGCAAAGGGAGAGAGCGTGCGACGTGAAAGACTTGACGATTCTTTTTTCTTTTTTTTCCCGCACCCCGAGGCCGCCCACCATCAGCTACAGAGGCTCAACTGCCTCGATTCCCAACAAGAAGAAAGTCATCCGGGAGAGAGGGGAATTTGGGGAAACAAAACTCCGTCGTTGGTAAACAAACAAGAAAAACAGGGCGCACGGCAGAAAAAACACATCCTCTGTTTGTTCCCCCAAATCTGTTCAGCTAGTTTCAACCCCGGAGATCTTGGGCCCAAGCCCTCTATAAAAAGTCGGCTGAGTTTGTCCCAAGCCTCGGCAAAAGGAGAGAAAGTAACTGAGCATGAACGCGCCGGCGATCCCTCCCCAGGTATTTAAAGCGCCGTTGCAAAAAAAAAAATTAGAGGAATGTGTTTATTTGCCTCTCCCAACATGTCTAAGATGCAAGGGTGATTGCGGGGGTGTTAATTGTACAACGGGGAGGTGGGTGTTGGGAGGAATTTAGTTGGCATCGGGCTGCTTGAGGATGTACTCGACGGCGTGCTCGACTGGGCTAGTCGTTAGCTATGTGACTGGGATGAATACGCAAATAACGAGAACATACCAGAGTGGATGGCATCAGCATCCTTGTCGGGGATCTCAATGCTAAACTCCTCCTCAATGGCCATAACGACCTCAACAGTGTCAAGGCTGTCAAGGCCGAGGTCGTTGGCGAAGTGGGCAGTACCCTTGATCTGTAGCAATGTGTTAGGAAAGCATTTCGTCATGGTGTAAGAGAATCATTTAGCTCGAAAACATACGTTAGCAACATCGTTGACCTGTAATGGGTATCTGTTAGCCTATATTCTGATGGATGTATGTGATAGGGCATTGGTGGAGGAAATAGCCGGGTTGGTGGGATACGGAACCGAGAGCAGTGGTGATAAGGTCGGAAAGACAACGACAAGCACAAAAGCATGCCAATGCTCTCCTGGGCCTCAATTCATTCATCTCGAGGGCTGACAAGATCGAATTGGCCATCCCGACTCATCCCAATGCTCTAGCTCATGTTCGGTGTGTTTGTCCGGACGGAGGGTGGGATGTGACTCACCTTGTCAAAGCCCTGCAGCAAGCTCACGATGCGGCCCTCGACCTCCTCCTTGTTGAGGGCACCGCCGGCGCTGTACATCCTCACGGACTGGAAGCTCTGGATCTTGGGCATGGCGACGGCGACGGCGACACGGGGAGCAGCGCGGAGGGTGGCGGCGGGTCGGAGGGTGGCGCGGGCGGCCGAGGCTGAGCGGAGGACGGCGGTGCGGAACATGTTGGCAGGTGAGAGCGAGGTCTTCTCAATTGGGTGGGAGGCGGAGGGTGGGAGTTGAGATGAGGGGGAGGACCGGGAACTTTGACTAGTTGGCGGATGTGGTGATGATAAATTTCTCGTTGCTGCTCGGGTCACGGAGAGTCGGAGCTAGCTGGGATTGCTGCGTCACGTGATTCGTTTTTTTTTCCGCTGGGCTGCCTGGTTCGGTGAAGACGTCAGTGCATGGCGGCGCTGCCATTGGGTCGCCCAATTCCCGAGGATAAAATATCTCCGCGACCAAGCTGTTGGGGGTTGCCGGCTGGAAATTGAATTGGGCATTGAGCATGGGGAGTTTTAGCTTTGTAAAATAGTTCATTCAAGATATGGAACGTCATTTTCAACATCAATCTGTATTGTGTGCTCCCCACTGCCATCTGCATCGCTCAATGTTTCCTCTCCTCGTTCTTTTGACAAAGTCAGCACAAAAGACTGAGCCCTCATTGGTCCCACCACCTCGAACCTTGTCCGCCTGTTCGTGTTGAGGGGCCTGTAGCTTGTTGGCTTACTTCTATAAAACCAGTATCGAGCAGATCTCACTAAGAGAGAGCTTAATAAAAGCCCGAGCACCGTCAACTGCGCTCGGCGCCACTGCTTGTCTTGACTTGAATCCTCCCCTGAGCACAAGGTAAAAAAAAGGGCAAGGTGGCCGTACTACATAACTGAAGATACTGAGCTAGACACTTCAAGTAATACTCATTCCCAAATGATCCATCACGTTACCAACATTTTACATTACTAAACCCATTTCGGCCATCGCGCTGATCCTCTCATTGTATCGGTCTCTCCCGCACACATCGCATTCACTTGCCATAGTTGGCTGCCCCGTCAAACGTTTCTGTGCCATGTCATCCTTGTAATGATGTATACAACCACAATCAACTTCACGCGGCTTTGCTTCGCATGCTCTTTTAGCACACGGGTGACTGATTTATGTAGTTCTGTTTACACGCAGGGCTCGCACCAAGTTGTGCTTGGCAACAGGTCTTACCTCACTGAAATACACTTGTCTTACACCCAGACGGCTCGGAAGGAATGACGTATCAAGGGCCTGCATCAACATGCCATTGTCCACCTATAAGCTCGGCAATTCGCTGTAGCTTCCTCCCTTCCCCTGACTCTCCTGGTCACTCCCCTGCACAGGTGCCAACATGTCCCCTCCATGGTTCTCTCTACAACTACATATATGTGGCGGCCCATCCCAAAGTTTCCCGCCTAGTTCTTCATCCTCGTGCCATCATTACTCATATTGGCTTCATTATTCAATATGAAGCCCATAGTTTCCCTTCTCATTGTTCTTGCCGCCTCCGTCTCTCCCTGTCTCCTCCCTTCTGAAAGACATAAACTCGCCGCTCCTGTCCGGTTTCCCTCCGGCACTCGATCCGACATTCCGGTCGGTTCTGGAGACCGTTTCGAAGATGGCAAAGCCATGCCCATAGGACTGGGTATCCAAACCCGCCTAATTCCCTCGGCTCTCAATCCAACCGAGATTAATTCGGGTTTGCGCGCACTCGCCAACGAATTTCCGGAAGCAAAACTATTCACTTCGCCTCACCAGACCTACGAGAAAGCCTCAATCAATGGCATGAGAATTGGTAACAACCCGCGAGTCTTCATCGTCAGCGGCATGCATGCTCGAGAACGAGGTGGGCCGGATTATGTCCTCTATTTCCTATCAGATCTACTTGCAGCCAACCGAACACGAAGCGGTCTGCGATACAAAGGGAAGACATACACACATGATCAAGTTCAAAAAGCGCTGTCCGCAGGCATTGTTGCTATTCCGCTTCTCAATCCTGACGGTGTAGCTTATGATCAAGCAACCGACACATGCTGGCGCAAGAACAGAAACCCGGTAAGCTCAAAGGGCGACCCAGAGGGGTTCGATGTCGGGGTCGACTTGAACCGCAACTTTGATTTCTTATGGGACTACCCACGCTACTTCTCTCCCGACGCAGATTGGGATGGTCTCGGTTCTGAGGATCCCGCCAGCGAAGTCTTTCACGGCACCGCGCCCATGTCAGAGCCCGAGACGAAAACTATTGGATGGGCGTTGGATTCGTTTCCAAGTTTAACGTGGTTCGTCGACTTGCATTCATTTGCCGGGGACATCCTTTACGGTTGGGGAGACGACAATGTTCAAAGTCGAGACACCAGCCAGAACTTTACAAGTGAGAAATATGACAAGAAACGAGGACTTACCGGCGTCGATCCTCCACAGGCCCGATACCGTGAATTCATGCATCCCTCGGACTTGACCTCTCAGCTTATAGTGGGCGGGCGCATGCAAAAGGCCATGACGCTGGCGGGTCGCTTGGTGTACCAAGTAAAGCAGTCGGTTGATCTTTACCCAACGTCCGGCAGCAGTACCGACTATGTTATGGCGAGGTGGTACAGTCGGCGGTGCGGACCAGGAAAGGTCATGGGCATAACAATCGAGTTTGGTGAAGAAAGCACTGCTGCGCCGTGCCCGTTCTACCCGAGCTCTGGCCAGTACCATCAATGGATGAGAGAAGTGAGCGCGGGATTTATGGAACTATTATTGAGCGTGGCGGCAATGGGGCCAGTGCAGGTTGTTAAGTGTTGAGGGGATGGTTTTAATGTGCGGCACAGGTCGCGTTAATGATTTGCATGCCATTACAAGAATACATTGCCAGTATTGATATCAACATCCTATCCAATCACTCTCCTCTGTGTAGTGCCAATGCAGTCTTAGTTCCAGCCGTATAAAAGTAGAAATACCCTTGCTTTGTGCAGGCTAAGTAAATGGTGTACATAAGTCAGATAATGGGTTGGTGAATGAAGCCTTGTTGGATGGTGAAAATCCGGCGAGATTAATAACTACATACCAAAAACAAGGGTGAGAAATTTGCAAAAAATGCAAGTAATAAGTGTCAAATAAAGTAATGGCTACGGCCGAGTTTCGCCATCGCTTCATGTTTAAGTGTGGCTGCTTGGGTAGCGTTCAAACAGGGGCAACTTTTGGCCCTAGTCCGGACTGGTCGCATATAATACTTCAGAAGGCTTGTAATCCACCAAGCAACCCACAGGCGTGGTGGCAGAGTGGTCTAATGCGTATGACTAGAAATCATATCTCTTCGGAGGCGTCTGTTCAAATCAGGCCCACGTCGTTGCTTCTCTCTTTTTGTCGCTTGTTCTTCTTTTTTTTGGTGGGAATATCGTGATGGATGAAGTCACCACCACTCTGCCCTGGTGAGAGCACTCAATTCCTAATGCAACCCCCCCCCTTTTTTTTTTTTTTTGGTGTGCCGGATTATAAGTAGTGTACGCCAAAGGTCAGTTGAGAATGGTCGAAATGACTGAGTAGAAGAGCGCCGAAAGGTTTCGTTGACTTGGCCAAGCAGTCACACTCAGGCTCTTTTTTTCACCCCTCAAAAGACTATGCAGTAAAGCATGATGAAATCAGCAAAAATATATGCCCATCTCGCGCGTGGTTGCCAAGAAGAAGACTGGAGTTTGTGAAAGCGAGAAAAATTATACATCCAGTCTCGGGATCAATTATACTCAGGCACACATCTACCTGTAAAGTATTCGCGATTCACGAGGGAGGGGGGGAGTTCATTTTATCCATAAGGTCTAATTCCAGTATTTCTTTTACCTACAGCAGCCCAGATGACTGGCTGGCAAAACTCTTGACCAAGGCGTGGCATTGCAAGATGCGAAGCAGAATGCTGTGCCAGCTGGCATCTTGCTCACAAATTATGCAGGGCAGCGACTTACCCATGTTTGCCTCTCGGGAGTTCAGTTCATGACAAGAAAAGGAAAAATGAGGGCAGTCTCGTATCCTGGATTGTCGTTGGTTAATTGGATCAAAGACGATCCAAACGAGAAGGACAGTTGCATTCAGCCTAAAGCAAGCAGGACCTGGACGTCGTTGACCGAAGCGCAAACGCCATTGGCCTGCCGAACCAAAATGTCTGGCCTATGTTATCTCAGCACATCGGTCTATTGCTTCGTTCTGGTGCTTTTAGCAAATTAGCCTGAATTACAGCTTATGTCTCATACCTCAGTCTTGTATCGTTGGGTTGTCTGAAGCTGCATTCAGCTACGGACTATGTCCGCTAATCAAGGCGTCCATAACAGGGTGCTGCATACAAAAAGTCGAGTGTTTCTCGATTCCATCAATCACAACTTGGCAGGCTCAACGTCAAAAGACTGCTGCAATGTCAAAGTTACAATTGGCTCTCAAGAGGTCTGGAAAGCCTGCCTCACACGGATATAAACCCACAGAGCATGACCTGTGACAAAGGGCTTCTTTTTTTTTTAGCTCTAGATTATGTACAGTCTGCACCTCGCCGTCCAGATGCTACTTGCTTGCCCAACCCACCTCACGACTGCAGGCAGGCAAGCCAAGGCACAGTCGATGCTGTTGCTCCCCCATTTCCTTCCACCAACAGAAAAAATTCCCACAGCGACTAGTCAAGCCAGATACAATAGACCCAAGGGAACAAAACAGATGTATGTCGTCGTGAATTTTTTCTTGCTTTATTTGTTTATCGGTAAGGCGAGTCGGCACGAATGGCAGCGGCAAGCTCGGGCTCCCACTTGTCACCGTTGGAAAGGAGTTTCTCTGCATATCTGTGTTAGCCGAGGTGTTCTAGGCAAAACCGCGCAACCTTGAACCATGCTATATAGCTTCAGGAAACACCGGAAATGGCAAGTTTTGTCATAAAAACTACATTGGCAAATCCATTGAAGTGCTCCACAAAAGAATTGGGCAAAAGTGAGGGAAATCGGAAACGCACCCTTGTTGTACAGAAGCTCCTCTCTCGTCTCGGTAGCGTACTCGGCGTTGGGGCTCTCGACAATGGCGTCAACGGGGCAGGACTCCTGGCAGAAACCGCAGTAAATGCACTTGGTCATGTCGATATCGTAGCGGGTGGTTCGTCGGGAGCCGTCGGCACGCTCCTCAGCCTCGATGGTGATGGCCTGGGCGGGGCAGATCTATTGCGAGTCAGCTTCGCGGATTGCCGGAACTCGACGGGCAGAGTGTCATACAGCTTCGCAGAGCTTGCAGGCAATGCATCGCTCTTCACCGGAGGGGTATCGTCGCAGGGCGTGCTCGCCTCGGAACCGGGGAGAGATAGGGCCCTGCGGGTATCGGGTCAGTCCACGGTTCGGTCCAGGCGGAAGATGGTGGGAAGGCATACCTTCTCAAAAGGGTAGTAGATGGTGTAGCTGCGTTTGGGTTAGAGCTATTGCACTCGTTGTCGTCATAGGCTGGGTGTGGCAACGTACGGAGGTCGGAAGTACTGCTCGAGCAGGACGTACATTCCCCTCGCCATCTCGGTCATGAGGAAAAACTTGCCCACGCGGTCGAGGGTGCTCTCGCGGTCCCAGGTCCAGGTAACCTGCCTGCTGGTGCGGAAGTTGGCGGGAGGGGGGCCGTTGGGGGTCGCATAGCCGCGCTGCTGCTGCTGCTGCTGGGCGGGCAGGGAGGCGAGCACTCGGGTAGCGACGAGGCCGCTCGAGGCCACTCGGGGGACCTGTCGCGCGAGCATGGCTGTCGAGGTCTGCAGAGCCGGCGCCATGGCAAAGGGGAGAGTGAGTGGAGAGGCGAGGGCAATTGACGGGAGGCCAATTGGGCGGGATGCGGGCGAGGCGACGAGCAATTGGGGACGTGATCGGGATCCTGAGGTCGATGTGTTCGGCTCGGGGAAAGTTGCTCAGGACCCAGGCGGGATTACAATGCTGGGCAGTTGATTGGTGGTTATGTTCCACGTGAAATGTCACGTGTGTCCATCAACTTCAACGGCTCAAAGCCTATCCTGTCCCAGCCAATTACCTCAACTATATTCCGAATTGGTTCACACAAAATGAAGTAGACGCAAATTTAACAGGAAGAAATCTCTTCGATTTCCTCAAAACCCCTCAACTCGCTCGCAATTGACCAAAAATTTGCAATTCGTTATCCCGTGATCCCATAAGATCGTTACATCATCCTTCTGCCACCTCGCGGGTATACATAGTCTATCCGAACCATTATAGCGCCAGCTCCCGTTACCATTCCATTCCAAAGCCATATATCTCTGAGCAGAACTCGATTGGAAAAACTTCGCCAAGAAAACCACTAAAAGCTTCTCTCCCAAGCACCCCACCAGATGCCCATGTTGGCGGCCACCACCAAATCCAGCATCTTCAGTCCATCGGGGTAAATGATCAACTTTCCGAGCTTGGCTCGCTTTCCATTCTTGCCGCCACCGGCCCTCTCTTTTCCGAGATTGACATCAAACGGCGAAACTGTGCCGTCGTCATCATCACTCTGCTCTTGTCGGTTGTCGAGCTTCTGGAGGAGCTTGTTAAAGTGCCCCTGGATTTGCGTCTTGACCTCTTCGCGCCCCTCGGCGGACTTGAAAAGTTCATGAGTCGGTAGGTTAAAACGGAGCTCGCTCAAGGGCATCGAGAAGCCATGAGGAGGCGCGGGAAGTCCCTGCTGCTCCATCATTTGATTAAGCGCCGGTTTGTCATCATTGAGAATGTGGTAGCAGCGGAGGCTGCGACCTGTGGTTCCAGTTCGGAATTCGCACCTGCCGTTCCAAGGGCTGGTAAAGATATATCCGCGGGGCCTCATGCCTGGGAGCGGGAATCCCAACGAGGTTTGTGGTCCTGGCGAGAGCTCTCCAGAATTGGAACCACCAGACTCCACCGAAGCCACGCTTCCGTGTCGCCGATGCTCGCCCCGCTGCTGGTTGAGACTGTCTTGGTTCCACCTCTCTCGGAAGTTGGTTGACCAAGTTTTGGCGTAGGACATGAGGACCTGTCGGGAGAGAACAGCACCTTCACTTCGCGGAATCTTGGCATCGTCGGGGATTCCATCTCCAGGGCCAATATCGAAACTCCTTCTCGTAGGCATGTTGCGAAACTTGCCGTATCCTAGCGTCTCAATCTGGATGTTTATGGGTGGGTTTGCAGCAGTGCTCTGGCCTTGGGTGACGGGAGGCACGGGTGAAAAAAGCGGGCCTGCTTCGTCTGCCTCGGGTTGTACAGTCGTCTCGGTTTGATATGATGAGACATGAGCGACATTCCACTGGTTTCCTGTGCTGGGATCGCGACGAATCAAAGCTAGGGTGAAAGGGTTGGTGTAACAAGGTTCGGTCTGTTTCCTCGGCGATGGGGATCGGCTGGCCTGCAGGCTGCTTCTAGGGTTGTATCCTTGAGCAGGCACCCTCTCGCCTTCTCTCAAACCTGAGGATTCGGGCGTCAGAGGAAAGAGAGGCCTTTCGGCAATGGGCCTGTTCAGATTCGGTCGAGCCCTTGGCCCGATGGGTTTTCGGGAGATAGTCTGAGAACGCCTGAGGTCTGAGGGGTTCTGGCGTTGAACAGGGGTCCAGTCAGTCCTGGCCTCGAATCCGCGCCCATCGAGGCTTCGCCGACCAAGTTGCTCAGGGTGGGGCGTTTCTAGGGTAGAGCTGACGGTATAGCCGCGCGTCCGCGCAGACGCTTGAGCATCGTCACCGACTTCGTAAGAGTTCTGTCGATTTGCGGCGGCGGGTGGGTTTGCAGATTCGGGAACCGGTTTTCGGGGAATGTTCCTCACGGAGCCCTCGTCCCCGGACGACCCAAAGCCATCTTCTCGAACGGGGGGCTGCGAGCGGTATTCGTTGGAGTGCTTCTCGAGGTGGATGTAGTAGAGTGAGCTAGCGACATCTTCGGCGGAGACGATTTTCTGCTGGGGCTTAAAGGGTGAAAGAATGACGTCTGGAGCGCAGAAACGATGGTCAGTGTCGGGGTGGTTTTTTTTTT
Source organism: Calonectria crousiana (assembly GCA_013406985.1). NCBI lineage: Eukaryota > Fungi > Ascomycota > Sordariomycetes > Hypocreales > Nectriaceae > Calonectria > Calonectria crousiana. Next base: position 742,337 of record VTGD01000001.1, on the reverse strand, counting down.
TTTGACAGGCGGGGGCGGGGGCGTGTTGGAGCTGGAAGGATGGGCCTACCTCTGGTGCCAGGGACACGTGAAATATAGAGCACCAGGGGATCTTGACGCTCTTCTGTTGGATTCACAGGATACTGAGGCGGGTTGGCCGCGATATTGTTGACAGACCTGAGGGAGCGGGCCTCCATCGTTTAAGTTGCAGCGAGGCGGACAAGCTGTTGCTGGAGCAGTTTGCAGTTGCGAAGGCGAGGTTTTGACGTTTGTCCAGGCCGGCACGATAGGCGGGTAGCGTAGCGTCGCGTAGCGTAGCGGAGCTCGTCAGCGGCCTCCAGGACAGGGCGTGGGGTCTGTGTTAGTGGAGCCGGCAGTTGGCAGTTGACAGGCGAGGGGTCAGGACTCCAGTGACGGGTGCTCCACCACGGCTTTAATAAGAGCGCGCGGGCGGATGCGACAGGAACGAGGTCTAATATATAACAGATGAAGGGGGGGAGGACCCAAGAGTAAATAGTATTTTGCGATGAGAGGGGGCCAAGAAGCTTTATGAGCTAAGGCTGCGCGAGTGGGTTGTGAGCGAAAGCGAGTGGAGGGACCGACGGTTGTGCAGGACAAGGGTCCTCAATGCTCGCTGCATCTGCCTCCCTTGGGTGCCGGGGGACGGGGCGACTGATATCCAACGACCCGACGAACGACGACGTGGCAAAAATGGAAAAGAGTCAGACCTGCTCTTGGCAAGAACGAAGAGAAAAGAAAAATAGACCGAGGAGACGGGGGGTGTGGTGCCAAAGCAAACAGGGAACCCCAAAAAAGAAGCAGAGCCAAAGGTAAAAGCCGAAATTAAGACGGGCTCGATGCAGCCGTTGCAAGCTGGGAGGAACAGGTCGAGGCAAATGCTCAACGTCAGCTGGGGGGGGCTGTGTGGTTTATTTTGGCGCCGGCGTATACGTAGGCAGGGTTGGCGGTAGCTTCCAGCACGTCTTGTTTAATAACCAGAATACGGTCGAGAGCCAGCCATTAGGGGACGACTGGTCGGAGGGGGGTGACGGTCTTTTTATTAATTAAAATCATCTGGTGTCTCTTTTTTCATGCTGCATTCGGAGCCCCGTCTGGATTTGGCATCTTCCTTGGCGCAAAGGGGAACGGGGAAGATGCATAGAATGGTAACGGAAAAAAAGGGGAAGGGACGCTGGACGCCCCATTCTGGATCATTTCATGCCTCAGGGTGGTCTGGCCTGTAGATGAGAAAATCCCCCATGATATTTCGGCCGCTATTTTTTTTTTGTCTGCCTGCGCCTCATTTTTTTCTCTCCTAGCCCATGAGCGGCGGTTGTATAACGGGGGACGAAACAGAGTAGTAAATGAGCCAGCCAGCTCAGCTCAGCTCAGCAAGCATCAGCGGCCTTTCTGGGGTGGGAAATAATGCACTGGCACCCACATGGTAAGACGGAGCCGCGGGCAGGGACCAAAACGGAGCAGCGTGATTGTCTGCGTCGTAGTTACGAAAACAAAACAAAAAAGCACGCCGCCGCTGGGCTCTCTGCCAAGATGTGCGCTTGGGTCGGCGCCGCACGGCATCAGGTGGGATGACTGGGCAGGGGTTGGGAGAGAGAGAGAGAGAGAGAGAGAGAGACAGAGGAGGACCCAAACGAGGCCATCGTGGGTGCCGCCGCCGCCGTCGTCGTGGCCGGGCTGATGACGTATCATTTGCGGCTTTCACTGCCCGCCCACTTTCTTTTTGGGCGATGCACATACCCAGTGAGCGAGAGTGTGTTAGTGCCCAGTCCTACGGCAACGCAACGGGGCAGATATGCGAGTCAAGGTTGAGAACTTCATGGCCACTTTCTCTCCTCTTTACTTTGAACTCTCTAGCCCAGCCGGGGATGTCGAACGCGCAGTCCCGACGTCACTTGCGTGCCTCCTACACTGCACTACACTGCGTTGCGCTGCAGATTACCCCGGCAGGGATGGACTTATGGAACTTGGGATGGCGTTTAAGTGGCGGCGGCTGGCCCTGGCGGAAGAGGTCAAGTCAGAAGTGCTAAATCTGGTCTGGTCAGTCTGGCCCCCGAGGCCACTGGCACACTGTGCCCATCACCATCTGCCAGAACGTACCTGACTAGATGCCCGAAAGCCTAAAAACCCAGAAGCCTAATCGGGCAAAACGGTCGAGCCCCGTCATCTCCCCTACCCCAACCGGCCCATCGCGCGCCGCTCAGCAGAGCAGGGATGGTTTTAGCCAAGGGAGAGGGAGAAGAAAAAATACAGTGCGAGATTCCCGTCTCAAGCCCGACGGCTCTAGGTCCCGGGATCGGGTTCGCCGGCTCCGGCCAAGATCTCGGCGGCCAGCAAGCTGGGCTGTAGGGCGGCTCGGCTGCTCAGGATACCCCGGGTTCCCGTCTGACAACTCAACCCACCCTCTGGTTGTGTTGCCCGGTTCTGCCTTGTTCGCTGGCCCCAACCAGCTGGATGAGCTCGTCGACGAGTCCTTCCAACCTGATCCATGCGCCCGCCCCATCCTCCCCCCCAGGTTTCCACCTGCCGAGCCTTCCAGCTCGTGGTGTGATGCTCGCTAGGTCGGTGGTGTTAGGGATGGATGAACTGGCAAAAGAAAAAGATGCACGCACGCACACGCTTGCTCCACGCGCGGGAATTTTAGTCGGCATAAACTACATGGTGTTACTTTTAAATTACGCAAAATCCCACAGAATTGTCAAACTTCATAGCCACAATGTTGACGACGCCTTTGTGGTTCACGGTTTCAGATAGTGGTGATGCAGGTTGTGGTGTTGTGGTTTTACGCAACTGGCGTTGTAATTCAAGTCGAGATTACCAATGTTCACGTTTACTAATGTAACCTCGGGCAACCCGCAACGTTAAAAATAAAAACCGAAAGGGCTTTAAGAAGTTCATGTAAAAAAGAGATAAATAAATAAATAACATTGAAAATAAGGTCCAGGGGGAGAGCTGGCCAAGAAGATAAGCTTGGATACCCCAGCTCTCCGCGGCACTCACCAACTCCTCGGTACATGTTCCGTATTATTGAACCTTTTTTGCCAAGAAGCTCACCGAACACCGCAGTGCCGGTTTTCCACGTCCAAGCCTCGCTCGAACGCATTGATCGACGTCCCGATGGCCCCGCGCACCTCAAACTTGAGTTTTTTTTTTTTTGTTGTTTTCGCTTGTGCCTCCAGACTACTAACAACAAGCCCTCAATGCATCCATCCCCTCCTCCCAATGCCAAGACTCCACTTCCGCGTAGGGATAAAGAGAGAGATAGATACATGGGTTTTTGTTTTTTTTTTACTTTCGAAAATTACGCCGTACAAGTCGGCGTGGCGGTGTCGTAAACGTAAGAGGTGCCTCCGCACCCGCCGGGGCACGACCCATCGCAGGCGTAGCTCGTGGTGACGGTGGGCACGGCCGCCGGGCAACCGCACACTGGCTTGATTATCGAGAAAGCCTCGCACATGGGGAGCACGCACGTCGAGCAGCGGCCCAGCACCGTAGTGACGGTGGGGCACGGCGTCGTCGTCGGCGTCGGCGTCGGTGTCGGCGTAGTAGTAGTAGTGGTGGTGGTGGACGTGGTCCAGGGTAGCACGTACTGCGTCGAGCAGCCGCCGGGGCACGCGCCGCTCTGGTAGCAGGGGAACCTCTTGGTCACGGTCGGCACATGAGTTGGGCAGATGCCGGGGTTGACGATGGTGGAAAGCTTGACGCAGGGATGGGTGATGCAGGTGCTGCAGACGTGCGCGGTGGTGGTGACGGTGGGACACGCCGGGATCATAGGACCGCCTGGGTTGATGGACAGTGTGTGATCTGGTTCAGCTGACGATAGCCGGGCCCTGCTTGAGTTGCCAAGGGGCGATTAGTTTTGTTTCCTTACTTGGTGGTTTTTTTTTTTGTTATCTGCCCTTTGATGAAATATGGAGGCATGATGTAAATACGTACGCGGCCAGCAGGGTAGATACGATAACGTGCTTATACCACCACATGATGGCTGTAAGGTGCAGGGCGTATCAAAGAGTAACGATGTGAGTGCAGATCGAAAGTAGCTTCCGTTGGTTAAAACTCCTGAAGCGGCTTGTGGGAATAACATCTTCACTCGGAAGCAGAGGATCAAGCAACCCCTATATACTGTTCCATTGATTACACCCGATGCCCGTCTCCCGTGCGACGTGGGCACAGTCCTCTCTCCGTCATTTCACAACTCAACATTTGCCCGACTCGGCACCACGGCACACCAACGATTCCATAGCTCGGGCGAAAATGTGCATATTGCAGGGTGCCCGTTTCAGTGGTAACTGCTGATTGATTGAGAAGAATGCGTTTTCCTTCTCCTTTTGGCGATCTGTGGCTTGCGAGTCGTCACCCATGCGCGCTCCAGCTGAACCTCGTGGCGACCAGATTGTTGCGCAGATAGAGTACATGATGACATGTTTTTCTCTCGAGGAATACGAGACCAAGCTGTCACCCTGGAGTGCGACTTGGCCCAAAGGTCCCCCTTGGGAGATGCGCCTCCCCGGAACTCAAAACAGCCGGCGCTGTGTGCTGGACGGGGATTTTCTGATGATCGTCAAGAGCTTTGAGTGCTGCCCAATTACAGCAGGCTGCTGCAGCTAGAGCTGATCAACCCCTCCAGGGTAAGTCAGTACCCCGCATATCTCGGGAGTTGGAGAGCTGAGGGTGGTGGTGGTATAGGAGCCAGAAATAGAATAGATGCGACCGGCGAGATCGACACGCTTGCTGATGCTTCCATGGCACATACCTAGAGTTTCGAGCTAGGTGGTTGGGATGCGTGTAAGATGGGTGGCCGGTGACGTTGGAAGGTTGACAGGTACAGGTACCAAGCCACATGTGCATGCGTAGGAGGAGGGATTGATGACCCGACCCACATCAAGGCCGCGAACACAGGAACTGGAATGATGCATACGCGGCACGCTGCAAGCTGCAAGTTGCAACGTGAGTTGATCGTCACTTATCCATTCAGGCCTTGACTCTAAAATACGCCGCGTCTGTGTCTAGATGCCTCGAGCCCGTTATAAATAGAAATGATTTATGTGTCTCTCTTTTGGGTTTCGTTCCGCTGTCGTTGGCATCCATCGCCAAGATGCTGCCACCACGTAGCGGCCGTTTATCATCAAGTACGCCTGTCTAGTGCTTCTTACCCATGCCAGCCACCGCCTCGGCCAAGACCTCTTCGAGGTTCTCATCCTCGAGTCCCAGCAGATCCATTGCGAAACCTTCCTTCTTGGTCCAGTCCGCCTCCAGCGCTCCTAGCACGAACACAATCTCCTCCATGACGTGTTTCGAGTATTCCGCCTCCAGCTTCCGCGACGCCTCCTCGACGTATGCCTTGGAATCGACTGTCCTGCGAGTCCACGGTGCTCCCGTGACCCTCTCGAGCGCCTCGACGACCTCGAGCTGCGTCACGTTGAAGCTCTGGATGTACAGGGTGCGGTTGCGCGTGGCATCGGGGCGGCGGAGCGCGGCAGCTGTGCCCTGAGCCACGCGGCGCAGGGTCGAAGCTGATGCCTTGACCTTGCCGTCGTCGAGGATGTCGGCCGTCTTCTTCTCGAGGTCCAGGTGCAGCAGGCCGTCGTGCACGCCGTAGTCGAAGAAGTGGCCGCACACGAGCGCCGTCCAGGAGAAGCCTGGGTTGGCCGCGGCAATCTCCTCGCACTTTTGGCGCACGAGGTCTTTGTCCCGGTAGAGCTTGAGAAGGCGGCGCGCGTTGGGGCTCGCGGCATCGCAGCTGCCAAAGTCGGCGGGGATGAAGCGCTTGACGCCGGCCTTGGCGGATGCCTCGACGAGTCGCAGATGCTGGTTGACGTCGGCGAGGGGGAACGAAGCAATCACGGCGTCCTGGCCGCGGAGGGCTTCCGCTAGGCCATCAACAGACATGTCATCCGGAATGGTGATCTGCGTGATGGACCCGGCGTGGGCGGGCTGTGACTTGGATGATGCTCGCTTGGCAACGGTCACGGTGAAATCACCGGCAGCCACCAGGCCGTCGAGGAGGATCGTGCCGAGGTTTCCATTTCCTCCGACGAGGCAAACCTTGTTGAGGGCCATGGCTGCAGTATGGCTACAGTCTATGCGCAGACTTGGTCGTGTTGCTGGACTGGTGATGCCGTCTCAGTGTTGAAGAAGCGTGTGCCAAATGTTAATGTGAATGAATGGTATGGCGGGGTAATCTCACTTCTGCGGTGCGGGGCAGCATTTTGATATTCCGTCATTCGCCTGCAAAGCCATTTGTTCCTGCATCTGCTGCCGATTTTTCGGTTTCTGTTTCCGATCGTCGGCGTCGGTTTAAACTTCCGGATGCCAGACGGTCAATTCAAGGGCGTGCCCAGCACAGGAGGAAGTGGGTTACATGACCAACTCGTTGCGGAAGAGCTGAAAACCGGGGAAGGTGACCGCGCCGTAGAGAAACCAGCGGATTTTTGACGACAGACATAGACATGGACTGTTTAGCCTCAAAGCAGACAATGCCTAGGCACAAGAAGTATAATGCACAGCATTGTAAATAATTAATACCAACTATCATGGTATTATTCAACCCAATATCTAGGAGGCACTCCATCACTTCACTCTCGGGCACACTGGCTTGTCCACTTGCCCCTCTACTATTTCAATCTCCACTCTCGCTCGCGCCAACGCAGCAGCTAGCCCCGACCTCTCGCGGCCTCGCGCTTTCATACTGCCATGGTGGCTTTGACCTAGCGCATTTCGACCAACATCTCCGTAGTTTCGCACGAGCACCGAGTACGGATCTGCAATCAAGTTTATCTCCGAGCGCGAGTTCCGCCAACCTCTTGCGGATGAATTGTTAGATTCAACCACAGTCAAGACTGGCCAGCTCTCGTGTTCATAGAGTATAGTCACAATTATTTAGCGTGCTGTGCATTATTGTCTGTTCACTCATGAGCAACGGATACTGCATGTGGTGGACTGAGGCCCCGTTGTAGGCTGAGTGCTCAGTATTTCTATTGATTTCCTGTGCAATGTTAATGCCAACAAGCGCCAGTGGTTGCCTCTTCGGCACATTGGTAACGGGACCCATAGCATTAGAATTGTACTGGGATATGCTATTATGAATAACAATCCCGCTCGTGTTCCTAAACATAGCCAGCCGTGGAGTTTCGATCCTTGGAGCCCGGTCCCTTAAATCCGATCTGGACACGGCGTTATAATGTCCGTACTTAGTCGCGAGACAAAGCAGTCTTGACGCTTATATGTGTTATATAATGAGAAAATAAATATTTAAAGAGTATCTGGAGAATGGCTGTGCGATAAACTCTTGTATTCATCATAGCTCTGCTCAGCCAAATTTCATCATGACTACCAACGAGATTGCCCTCATCACCGGTGCCAATACTGGCATTGGCCTTGAGACCGTCAAGGCTCTTTTCTCTTCACCGAAAACCTACCACGTTCTTCTTGGAAGCCGTGATCTGGGCAAGGCCGACGTGGCCATCGCCAAGCTCAAGGAGGAGATTCCCGGCTCCCAAAGCACAGTCGAGCCGATTCAGGTTGATGTCACCGACGATGACTCCATCCAAAAGGCATACCAGCTTGTTGAATCGAAATTTGGCAAGATAGATGTCCTTTTGAACAACGCCGGTAATGCCCCTCTGTGGGAAATTGTCCAAGCACTCGCTAACGCACGATTCGTAGGCAGCACGAATGAAATGTTCTTTGACCAAGACGCATCCAATTTCAGAGACCTGTTCAACAAGGCGTACGACGTCAACACAACCGGTGCTCAGGTCATGACGGCTGTCTTTGCCCCCCTGCTGATCAAGTCCTCCAACCCGCGGCTTCTCTTCATCACCTCCGGCCTTTCCACTCTCGAAGGCACCTCCAAGGGACTCTACCCCAATGCTTCAGTTGAGCCGCCGGCCGGATGGCCCAAGAAGAACATCATCACGTCTGTCTCCTACAGGTCCAGCAAGACGGGCCTCAACATGGCCATGCTGGTGTGGCACCACCTGCTCAAGGCGGACGGCGTCAAGACGTGGTGCATCAGCCCCGGCTTCGTGCATACGGGGCTCGGAGGGATGACTGATGAGACCAAGAAGGCTCGTGGGGCTGGGGACCCTGCTGTGAGCGGCGATTTTATCAAGAGGGTCATCGAGGGAGAGAGAGATGCGGACGTGGGCAAGGTTGCGCATGTGAGTGGCAGCGTGCAGGCGTGGTAAGTGTGTCTAGATGGGAATGCGTGTTGCTTTGTCAAACTGGGCCAATCGCCTGTGCTCGTGTCAGGTTTTATGAGTATCAGGAGATTCAGAGGGTTGATTGACGTGCATCTGGATATCTCGGCGAGTACAAATAAACGATACAAGAAGCGGGCAAACGACACTAGAATGCGTTCTGTCCAGTCTTTTTCTGCCCTTCTCCAGCTTGATTTAAAACGAACTTCCACTCAGGCCTTCACTGACGGCTCGGCAAGCCTATAATAGGGTAGGACGACTTTTAGTCATGCTAACATACCACTACTTGGTGCGTCAACGCGCGAAACATTGCGATCAAGTCATAAGCACGTGTGGTTAAGTATGTTTAACTGGGGTACATATCCTCAACGGGATCAATCACTACCAGATTTGTCCTTTGAATAACTCCCTTGCGGACCTTCATTCAACCTTTCGAACATTGCTCTCTAGGGTCCAATTCAAGCCGTGCTTCCAACAACCACCAATCCGGTATGGTGTAGTGGCTAACATTTCGCGCTCTCATAACCTGAGAGATCAGTTCCGCGGAGCCCAGGGTTCGATTCCCTGTACCGGAGAAATGACTTCTTTTTGAGCCTCTGTATATTTTTTTTCTCTTTCCCCATTACCTATATTCCAGTCTCCTTTTTGCTTGTCAGATCACGACAGAAGGTTGGGTGTCTGATGAAAAAGGGCCAGGATGATTGACTCTGACGGAAATTTTACAATGGGGCCAAGAATGTAACTGTGAGTGGATATATATACCTCCTACCATGCCCCAAAATAGCCTGGTTTGGAATTGACGCTCTGATACTCGAAACGGCTAGGAAACTGTAATTGGGCTTGATGCGAATACCATTGTTTGCAGCAATAGCATGTCAAGGAGAGAACTAAAACAAAGGACTCGTACCGTACAATTGAGCTTGTGGATACCGAGTCGGGCCACTGCTGGCGGAGAGTCTCAGACCATCTTCTGGTGATGCAACTGAAAGCATTGCATCGCTGCTTTTTTCAGGCTAAGAAGCATCGACCCTAGATAGAGACTAAGAGGAAGAAGGTCTCGGTAAAATTGGACATTAACGCTGGCAACACCTGGAATGAATGGCCTGCGTGCGACCGGGCATGTCTGGGTCAAACCCCAGCCAAGCTCAGCGAGGGCCCGGCATTCCGACCCAGCAGCAACGATCACGGTTGTGAGACAAGCTAGCAGCCAGTAGTCAACATGTAACCCACCCCGTTCGCCATTGGCCATCGCGCAATGTCTCAGAAGCTATCGAGGGCAACCGCCTCCCCCCCCGGTTGTCCTCTGCTGGAACGCTGTACCTGACCTGGGAGCCACACGGCTCAACCTCCCCCCCCCTGGGCCGCCCGCGAGACATCAGCTGGTCAATGTCTTGAAACCAAATGCCAAAGCTCGTCTTTCTTCCATGCCTTGACGGGGTTGCGGGAGGGCGCGAGAATTCGATTCGAGCAGCCCTGGCGAGGGTTTGGCATGTATAACAGGGATGAATGGCTCATGTCGTTGCTCTCCCGGTCAGCCTCTTTTTCCCTTCTTCGAGTGTGCTTGGTTTATTTCATTCACTCTTTGGATAGTTTTTTTTTTTTTTCCTTTCTTCTTGTTCTTGGGGAGCTTGGGAAGAGATTTATTTCTGTTGTCAAAGAGTTGAATCTCATTTGTCTTTTTTATTTTATTTTCTTGACCTCGAAAGAAAGGCCTCCCGATGGCTCGATCACTTTTCCTCGCTGGCCTCATGGCCGCAAGCGCCGTCGCAGATCAAGAATTTGCCCTGCCGGGCTGGAAGTTTGTTGGCTGCGTTGAGACCAATGATGCAGTCTACTTCCCCTTCAAACCTACCTTTGACGATACCTTCTTCAGCGCGCAGGCCTGCCAGGCCGAGTGTGGTGAGACGTTCCAATCCAAGTATGCGGCTCTCGGCGGTGGATGCCACTGCAATGATGCCAAAAGCATTGAGCCTATCAAGTACACCACAGTTGAGTCAGACCAGTGCATGCTGAACTGTGTGCCCGAAGACCCCAAGGCTGGCTTCTGCGGTGGCGGAGGATTCAGTGCCGAGAACCCACAGAGGTACACCTTGTATGAACGTGTTTCGTACCCTCTTGCCAAGACGATCAAGCTGGGCAGGAGAGAGGCCGTGGAAGCGCCCGTGGAGAAGGCCGTCGAGGAGACTGAGGAGGATGCTGAGGAGGATGAGGACTGCGAGGAAGAGGACGAGGACGCGGACCCAACAACTGGCAATGGTGACGAAACGGGCACGGCGCCGGCCATTGGGGATGGTGGTCTTGAGGGTACTGGGGCGAATGCGGTAACGACAACGATACACTATGGTGCGGCTGCCACCATTGTCATCCACGAATGCCCGCCGAACGTCAAGGATTGCCCATACCGACAGGTGGTCCACGAGTGCCCCCCTGAGGTGAAAGACTGCCCATACCGCCAGGCAACTCAGCATGTGTGTCCTCCAGATGTTGTTGATTGTCCTTACCGCCAAAAGAGCGACAGCTCCGGAGAAACTAGCTCGGGTTCTGGTTCCGGTTCTGGCTCCAGCTCTGGTTCTACCTCCAGCTCCAACGCTGGCGGATACTCTACATCTCAAGGTTGCTCAGACGGCAAATGCGGTTCCGGTAGCAGCGTTACAGCAGTACAGGAACCTTCAAATCAGACTGCTGGTGAGAGTAACAGCGGAACAAGCAGTGGAGGGAGCACCAGTGGGAGTGGTAGCAGCGGTAACAGCTACTACAGCAATGGCAGCGGCAACAATGGTAATAGCGGCGACAACAACAACAGCGGGAGCAGCACCAAAGGAAACAACAATAATGAAAGCAGTACCGAAGGCAGCAACAGCGGTAGCAGCAACAGCAATGAAAGTAGCACCGAAGGCAGCAACAGCAACAGCGGCGGCGGAAGCTCATCTGGGAGCCAAACCGAAGGCGGTGGTTACACGTATACGTATGCCTACAGCTCCAGCTGGACCACCAGCACTCCGATGCCCGGTACTTCCGAGGAGGTCAGCAGCAGTAATGGCAATAATAACAGTGGCAGCACTGAGATCGAGAGCGCTGACGAAGGCACCTCTGGAGGTAGCCAAAGCAGCTCCGGTTCGTACAATCAAGTCAGCAACGGCACCGTATTCGTCGCCAAACCCACACCCAGACCCAGGCCCTCGGATGGCTCGTCCTGCTCCGGTCTGAACTGCGAGCACGTTGTGGTTAGTTCTGGACACAGAAGGATCGCTGGAGGCTTCATTGCTGCGGCAATGATTGCCTGCATGATCGCCCACCCCATCCTCATATAAGATCTGTTGGGGTTTTTTTTCTCGCTTCTTTTCTTTTGGCCTGTGTAAGAGCAGAGGACTTTTTGGATTGTAAGATTAAAAAGTAGACGGACCAAAAGGGGTCCGGGGTTTTTTTATTTTTGGAACGCGGAGGAGGTTATACCAACTAGATAGAGTAGTGTTAGCAATTAATACCAGCATTTTCCAACACTTATTTATGCTATTATCACCTGCAGGATGCCAACATACATGCGTCTCAGAAAATGCATGAGAGACTGGTCAACTTTTTTTTTTTGGCAGTCGGGTATCACATGCTAAACTGGTCATACATTCTCACGGCCATTGCTTTTGAACACCCCTCAAAAAAAAAAAACAAGAAAAGAAAAACAAGAAAGTTAACCATTACCTGGCTGGCGCATCAGTCAGGGGAACATAGCGAACTCCGAATAGCTTCTTTTGCGTGACCTCTCCATTGCCGTCCTTTTCGATTCGCCAGACGTGCTGGCTGTATCCCGACTCGTCATCGTCGACGGGTATAAACATGCTTCGAGTGTGTAAGAAGAAGAAGAAGCAGAAGAAGTAGATGTTGAATGTGCTGATTCTCAAGATAGTACTTACCATCCTGGCGACTTGATCTGGTCGATTAGTTCCGGGTGAATCCTGACTGCCGACGCCCCTACGTGGATGACGTCCCAGAGCTCTCCGTCACTTTCTCTCCAGCCTTTTCTGCCGTCGCCCAGGACGAACCGCACCTTTCCGCTCTCGAGAAGCCGTCTTCCCTCGGCGCTCTTGGCCATATTCTGCTCGCCCAGCTGCCTTAGCTCGTCAATGTGCTCCAGCCCAACAACTGTGCCGCCGTCACCCACTAGCTCGGCCATGACGTGCGTCAGATATCCCGAGCCGGAGCCGATATCGAGGATGTGCGGGGCGGGGGATGTGTTGGAGGGCAGGAGGTAAGACAGTATGTGCTCGACGGCGGAGGCATGCATGTGAGGAGCCGAGATGGTGGCATGGTGGCCGATGGGCTGCGGCGAGTCTTGGTACGGCATTGTGGGAGCGTAATGGGCGCGGTCGACCTGGAAGCACGTCAGCTGCGGCACCTTGTTTTGTGGGAAGCTGCTCGCACCTTTGTGAAGGCATCCCTGACTCGGGCATCTGTAATCAGCCCGTTCTTCCACATGTTTTCGATAAGCGCCGAGTTGGTGGCGCCAGAGCAGGTCCACGCCATGGTCATGCGATGCCGAGCAATGGCTCTGGTTCGTGAGGATGCAGAGTTGAAAAGGCCTCTACTCGAGAGGCAAGGGACGCAAAAGGACCTGCTTGACGGCGCCAGCTTTGCCCGCTTGCTGGCTCAAGGTATGTGGAGGAGCGATGTTGCTATCGAGGTGGAGTGGATGCGGGGTCGTATGTTGTCGGGGGGAAAGAGGAAGAGGAAGAGTGGGAGGGGAGCAATACGTGCTTCTTTTTCATGAGGGCGACGGGGACACGTGCACTTGCATCAGCGGAGGGGCGGGATGTGAGCAGAAGCAATCACGAGAGGAGAGAGGCAGCTTGATGCAGTAACACCCATCTATGATCCAAGGTTGACGTTTGGCGCCGGAGCTGGTGCGGGGCCGGTTCTAATCGAGATCGGCGGCAACCCCACGCGAATCGGGTTGTGAGTTCGACCAGGTCGATGAAGCTGCAGATCAACAAGGGATTCAAACCATATTTCGCACAAGAGACACCAGGGAGCACCGGCGGGACCATGTGAAAGATGATGAAACGCTAGGAAAACCCATTTCGTCGTTTGGACAGTGACTCTATCTACTGCAAGACAGGTCGTGAGGCTGCGTTAGAGCAGCACTGTGTGTAGTGTATGAAAAAAAAGAGAATAAACCCATATATCCAGCATCCTTACCATCCAGAATAACGCCCATGAGTGCATCAATGTGCCTCGGGAATGACCTCGCTTAATAATATACATTGACCTAGCATCGCATTTACTTTTTTCATTGGAAATACGATCCTTTATACCACGCGCACCGTCTCCTCGCCCTCTGCAATCACAGCCACACCCAGTCCACGGTCGGGGCTCTGGAGAACAAGCTGCTCGTGTCGGCGCACCCGCAGAAACTCGGCCACACTCTTGATAAGGAGGAACCATCCGACAACCATGAGCACATATCCGAGCCACTCGCCGCCGGTGATGCTGCCCCATTCGCCTCCATCCGTTACATCCGTCTCCTTGAAGTCGTGCGAGTTCGGGTCTGGGGGCGCAGCGTATCCGTCTGGTCCACTCATCTGGGGTGGCTCGTCGTCGGTAACGCCCTTCATGTAGAAGCCGTATTGGATAAGAGTGATGCCAAGGCCAGCGCGGGATCCGTTCTTGGCGGCGTGGGTCGAGTGGAGGAGATAGGTGAGGAGGAAACCGACGAGCTGGAAAGAGGTGGAAATCATGCCGTTCCAAATGAAAGAGAAGAAGGATCCGACGGGCATGCCGTCAACGTAGACCTCGTCAAGGCCGCCCATGCCAGGGGCGAGAATTGTCGTCTCCCAGTAGGGAGGCGCTGCGTCGGCAGCCGCTTGCTCGTAGGACTGTGCATCAGTGGTCAGCGACGCTCGTGGACACATTGGGGTCTTTGGTGATGTGGACATACGGGTGGTAGTTCATCCTTGTCCTTTTCGGGGTCCCCACGCTCGGGCCTGGCAGATAGGTTGGCAAAGACGCCATCAGAACCAACTCCTCCACCCACGATACGGGTTCGGGAGCCGGAGGGTGCGGGGGCCTGAGGTTGGAAAGTTGGCTGGAAGGCGCTGATGTTGTCCGAGGACGAAGCATTTGGGGTAGAGTTCTGGCGAACTAGGCGGCGGCGGTCGTCGATTTCCTCGTCGCTGTCGTCATCATCGTCAAAGGCGTCGGCGAGTGCGGGATCAACGCGATTCTGTCGTGAAGGAGAGGAAGCACGAGAGTGAAATGAAGGCGGAGGCGAGTTGGGAACAAGATGGAGCCCTCGGGGGTCGACGGGGGTGTCGACGTCGTCATCATCGTGGGCGTTGACCTGGAGCGAATTGTGTTAGAACAGCCGTGGTTTCTGGGGATCGGACCAGGAAACGCGATAAAAGAAGGGGTCCCAGATTGCCAGCACATACCCGTTCGTATCGTCCCGACATGATGTTTGGGTGCCGAGCGACGTTGATGTAGATGATGGGTTGTTGGATGGGGATGGGAGGCAGTCGGTTAGCGGTGTTCGAGCCGGGCGGCCTCTAGAAAGTGGCCTCGTGACTGATGGGGGCGAGTGACGCAAAACTGGAACAAGAAGCGGCTCCTGGCGGTCGGAAGAAGCGAAGTTGGCGCCCTGTTTTCTCTCTTCGGGTTATCCCAGCTGTGGGAATGCAACAAGGAGGGACAGAATAAAAAGGGCAGATAAAAAACCAATAAAAGGAATGGAGGAACAATTCGCACAGCGCGTAATGCAAGAGTGGCAAACTTTAGGAGGGGAGAAGTCGAGGGAACGTCGGGGATGTAGGCTGGAGTGGAAAGGCGAGCGCGAGGAGCGATAATACGCGGAGGATTGGGGCCATGATAAGTGGGCGGCGGCCTGAGTCAGGCTAATAATTAGGTGCCTGGCCAGCCGTGGTCGCGTGGAGGAACCCGCCCCAGGAACCCTGAGAGAATTCCCGGCGTAGGGCACTTCAGGGCATTGACGCGGGGGGGATTTACAGCGCTCTCAAGCGCTCTCATGCGCTGGAGGGTCCCCCGTCTCCCGTCCGATTCCCCTGGCGTGTCTCGGCGTCAGTGGTTACGCAACTTGTCGTCGGGGGCACCCTGGCCTGTATCAGCGTCAGCAGACAAACGCCAGACAATGCAGGGTTCGGACCCCACACTGCTCCGCCAACTCCGCCCGATGCTGCGCAGCCTCCTTTCCTCTTCCGTCGAAGCGGGAGAAGCTGATGAGGCAATAGACCCAGCCTGGCCTAGGCGTATGTGCCTGAGGCACACAAGCTGATAATTGATCTCTGCCCAATCGGATCCCATTCGATCACAGTTATAATACTAAACAGACACTGTACAATGAGCACTGTGCCAGAATTTCTTCACTTTGCGCTTCTGACGTCGTCTCGACCACCAGCGCTGTGCGTCCCCGTTCAAGCTCCTCCCTCCAACGCCCCCTGTTCTCGACCCAACATGTCGCGATCGGTTTCTGTACGCATGCACCTCAATCCACGCTACACCAATGCGTTCCCTCTCTCCGTTTGCTGACCGGCCCGCCAGTACAAACTATACCAAGAGGTCTTTGCCCGGTGGCCCCAGCAGGCCCTCCGGCCCGACCACCAGCTCCAGGACATCCTGGGCAAGGCCGTCGCCGAGCGATACCAAAACTACAACCCATCCACCGAAGCCGAAGAGCTTTCCAAGGCTAAGGCGCTGCAATTCCTCGCCCAGGACCGATACAATGATCGGGTGAGTGCCAGTGCCGGTAGACTCTCGGCATGCCCGCATTGCTGACCCGGTATACAGTTCAAGCTCAAGGGCCGCCTCCTGGAGCCCAAGAGCCAGCCTTCATATTTCGAAGATTTAATCCGGGAAATCGAAGAAGCCCCCAACCGATCTTGGCTTGAGCGACTCGGCAAGAGGCTCTCTGGAATGATTCGATTCCAGTAAAGGAAAGGAAGAAGATCAAAACGAGACCCGACGATGCCACGAAATTTGTCCATGAGCCGCCACACGGTATGACATCTAGAGGAAGACATTGATTGCACAGGAAGAAAAAAAAGAGGAGACCATGGTTTGCCGGCGCGCAAAGGATACCCATGCTACGACACCTGGATTGTGTATATATATATACCATTGTTGTATATTATCTGTAACAAAAGCGAATTTGGTGTATGTGCATCACACGATCCCTTCTTTTTTGACCAATTCCATTCTTTGCCCAACGCCCTGTGTATCTAGCTGTGAACCACTTGCCTGTGCCCCCCAGAAGAAGCCGTCTAGATGTACCTCATTTCGGGGTCCAGCCTGTCCATCAGCTCCATGCTCTTCTCGTACATGGTGAAGACGATGCCGCCGCTCATGATGAGGCGGGCGAGGCGGGGCAGCGCCCCGCTCCAGAAGGTCAGGACGCCCTCCTGCTTGAAGATCATGGCGGCGCACTTGAAGGTGTTGCCGTACATGGCGCGGGCCTCAATGCTCTGCATGCGCGTCTTGATCGTGTCGAGGGGCTGCGTGGCGTAGACGGTGATGAAGCCAGCTAGACCGCCCATGGCAAAGGTGCCAAGGGTGCCGAGCTTCTCGCCAGGCGCTGTGTACGACTCGGCGAGCTGCTTGAGCGACGTGTACGCCGTGAAGCGGACCGCGCTGTTTGCGGCCTGGCGGGCCGTGGTGGGCAGGAAGCCCTGGAAGAAGCCGCCGATACCACGCTCGCGGGCGATGATGGGGACGGCGTGGAGGAAACCTCGTAGACGAGGGTTGGGCAGCTTGCGGTCGTCGATGCTGTAAGGGTTTCGCGCTGGTGTCAGCCGAGGGTCGCCGGTCTTCGGAGAGAGGGGCGTGCGTATCTAGGTGGGCACTCACAGTGTTGTCTTGATGCTCTCGGTGGGTGTCACGGCGAGCAATGATTCTGTCACTCCAGCACCGAAGCCTGCTAGGACGGTTCGAGGCCCGGAGAGCTTGCCGTCGGCATCGGCGAGCATTCGCTTGTACTGATCAAAGGCAACGAAACCTGCCGCTGAGTTAGCCTCACGATCGCCTCTGCGAAAGGCTTCTGGCGGGGGGGCGCTAGAAGCCGAAGGCCCAACGTACGGATACCAGCCTTGGCCGAATTGCCAATGATCAGGGTGGTGCACCCAGCATACCATTGCTTTCCGAATGGCGGCCATGGTAGCTTCTGGCCTGCCGCTAGGTTGCGGTTGAGCTGTGATCTGGTCTTTGCGACTACGAAATGTTAGAATTATGTCTTTCGTCCCCCCTCTTTTTGGCGCTGCGAGTGAACCCGGATCTCGACCGTGTCTTTCGTTCGAACGCGGTCAATTTGAGGCCGCTGGGAAGCAACTTTGGTTCTGCGACGTACATTCGGCGGGATAGGTGATGGCTGTAACCGGTTAGTTCCAAGCTGCGAGAATTGGGCGGACAAGGTCACGCGATGCCATACCGATTTCAATCGCGCCGGCCGTCGAGCCAGCAAGGACGGAGCGCAGAGCGCTGGGCGTCTTCTTCTTCTCAGCCGTGGCCATGGTGGGCAAGAGTTGGAGGGGTGGGTGGGACGGAGCAAAGAATGGATGGCCAAACGGTTTTTTTTTTTTTGGGTGTTGGAAAACGTGGGGAAAATATTCCAGTTGATTTCGTCACCACACAAACGCAGCCTGACGGATAGACTTTACAGGCCGATGTCGCTGAAACTTATGTAGGGCTAGCGGTTAGCCCACTACCGTTGGACCGCTTAGCGCTGTGGAGGTGCCTAATCACGGTGGCCTGTCAACTGCACGTCATGGCTAGTTGCCGTTGAGGGGCGACTCGGGCGAGAGGTAGCTTCTGATGTGCGGAAGCAGCAGTGAGATAGTACGCTCGCGATTTATTCACACTAAAGCTGTTGGGACTTCAATCACAAGCAAGATTAGGCGAGAATCGAATTATCGATAATGTTCCACTGTCTTTATTGGCTCCAATATTGGTGTGGTACTTGGTTGCTGCTTCTGTACATCAAAGGGGGTACAATGAAGGGGATAAAGTAAAAGGCATGTATTTTTCCCTTTGGATCCCATTATCACGGATCCTTTTTTTATATACGGATTTTGTATCTCTTAATTCTGTTCGTTTGTAACATCGTTGTATTTTATGAGTTTAGGTTGGTCATGGTTGGGATGTTACGGTGGGCTTCATGATAACGAACGGTTAAGGTTTATTTTTATTTTGTCTTATTTTCAACTCATACGTCTAGTTTAAAAATTGAATGCATTGTTCCATATATTTCATGTGCTCTTCTGGACACTGTTTTGTTCTGGGCCAATCCTTTAGCTCGTCGCAACGAGAACAGTCTCGCTGGCTTCCGTTCATCAACGCCAAAAACAGGGTTGGACTCATAAGTGTGGAACGAGTTGCTAAGTTCCTTGGGCAACAAAGATGTTGTCTGTGGTGATTAAATGATGCTCAACTCCTCCCATTGCTCAGGAGTCAAGGAAGCGGGTCCCTGCTGCTTCATCATAAGAGGTTTAGAGCAAGGCCGACGTTGTCTTAGTAGACATGCTTGCTAGTGCACAATGACATCTTTTCACATGCAAGGGCTGTGCCACACTAGTTCATGCTGAGTCTCACAATTGCATTCGGGAAAGAGAGAAATATCTTATTGAATGCCTCTCCTTGGTGAATTGCGAGTTCCATTTTCCAGCGCTGATCCGAAAGACCAGTTGTTTTATTTGGAATCTACCTTGTCATTTCATTTCGTTAATGGTGAAAAGATGATAGATGATAATCCGTCTAAATTTGGTGCTTGTATAGATGAAATACGCCCATCACACTTCTATGGGCCTGTATCCTTTCTATATATAGACTCGATAAGGGGTTGGCCAAATTTCTCCTTTTTTGTTCTGCAGGGGCTTCCCCCCCTACAATGGATCTGTGCTGAAACTCATTGCGGCTTTGCATTTTGCGGGGACAAAACCATCACTTTCTGAAATGGCGAATGGTGAACCTTCCAAGTTATTCAAAATGATGACTCGAAAGGGAAATGCAGATGAGAAGTATCATTGATAACTAAAATGTAAATGCGTAAAAGCTACCTAACCGAACAAATGACTATGCTGATTCTCACAGCGTACAATGCTCCGCATGATGATATCTTGAGCTCACAAACACAATGCCGCCGGGTTCTTGAAGATTTCTCTAGATGGGAATGACTTCTCATGTCATAATAAAATACAAAAGGGGAATCATGTATGCTAGGATATCATCTATACATTATGCAACCAACCAACGCAACCCAGTCTAACCCCGTTTACTCTATCCACTTGTTCTCTATCATGCACTTCCACTCGGTAAAGCTCGCGACTCTTCCGTCGACGAGCAAAATCTCTCCGTGGTGCAGCCGCCTCGTCAGCGGCGGCACTGAAAACCACTCGTGGTCGCTCCGGCAGAGCAGCTTCTCGTTGTGGTCGGCCGTCTTGTTGCCGTCGGCCCTGATGTCCCTCATGCACTTGTTGCAGTAGCTCTCCATGCAGTACTCGCACATGCTGTACTCGTCAGCCGGGAGGATGTAGTCGAGGCACTGGGCGCAGCTGTGCTGCACCGACTGGATCTCGGGCAGCTTGGGCTCGTTGCGCGAGGCGACGGGGCTGTCGGTCGGGGTGCCCAGCAGGCGGGCGTCGACCTTGCGCATCGACTGGGCCAGAGCGCGGGCGTTGTCGATGTCGTCGGCGGCGATGAGTAGGCACAGCAGATTCTCGAGGGCGTACTCGTCGTTCTGCTCGTCGTCGTCGGCCAGGATGTTGAGGCTCTCCAGGATGTGGTTGCGCAGCATCGGGTCTGCCTCCGGCCGGCGGCCCAGCAGCCGGTAGAAGCACGACAGGTAGATTGCTGCCCGGTTGATGTCGGAGCCCACCATGTTGAGCGGCATGTCCTGGTTCTGGTGCTTGCTCTGCTGCAGCTGCACCTGCTCCAGCTTGCCGATCCACTCGGCCGCCTCGGGCGAATGCAGACCAGCCCCGAGGATCTTGCCCTTGTACAGCGAGGCCAGTTTTTGGAAGGCCATGGTGTAGGTCTGCCGGGTCGGCACGTTGCCGCGCGGCCGGTATTCGTGGAAAGATACCTGCTCGAAGAGGTTGATGGCTGATGCCGTGTCCCGGCTGTAGGCGTAAGTGACGCCGAGCGAATGCCGCAGGTACAGCGCTTTGAGGGGGTCGCGGAGCTCGTGGGCCAGCTCAATCGACGTCTGCAGGTTCTCGATGAGGAACCTTTCCTCGCCAACCTTGCTCACAGCCTTGGGGATCCAGTCCATGACCATGGGCTTGTTGTACTCTTCCAGAAGCATGTCCGTTAGCCGGGTCCGCTCGCTCTCCATGTCGGTGACCTGGCTCTCCAGCTCGTGGAGGAACTTGACGACCTCTTCATGGCGGTTCTCAACTGCGAGAAGCTCCAAGTAGCCGAATTCTGCCTCGAATGACTCGGCAATGGTTAGAGAAGTTTCTTTGGAGCTCTTGATGGCCTTTCTAAAGTACTTTAGTGCGTTGTCAACCTCTCCGAGCTCGCTGTAGCACTCGGCAATCAAGTAATGGTCCTTGTAAAGCCGCCACTTGGTGCTCCTCAGAGCCCGCTCCTCCAAGTTTCCTTTTGCTAAGCTCTGCTCCTCGAGGGCCTCGCAATCAAGGGTCTGCTTTAGAGACTCCCTGTAGCGGCCGTCCCTCCATAGGCAGTAGGCAATGCGCCCCTTGGTTTCGACGCTGTTTTGGTCATACTCGAGTGCCTTGTCGTAGTGCAAGAGTGCCGTAGTGTTCATGTCGTTGGTCAAGTACGTGCTTCCAAGTCGACAATGGTAATGTGCTGTTTCCTTGATGTTTGCCCACTCTGCTGCTTTGGCGATTCTTTCTGACACGGCAACGTCTGTCCAGTGCGTTCTGGTGCGTGACCACGAAACGCCCTCCTGCATGAAGGCGATGGATTGGACAATCTTGAAGCAGAAGAGAGTCGGGACATATCTGTTAAACTCGTTGGACAGCCACGCTCGGGCGTACAGCTCACCGATAGGCCTGAAGATGCCGGGAGATTCCTTCACGCCCCTTGCAGCCCATTCTCTAGCTTCTGGAGTGAGGGAAGCCAAGACGTCTGGATCGCTCATCCACTTTCGGAGGCCCACAATGTTGTCATCCGTGAGGACTTCGAGACCCTCATTATTCTTCTCGTACATGATGCTCCACTCCAGAATCACTGCATCGTCAGTGAGCATCTTGTATATGTGCTGGCCGAGGATTCCCCTGTCCTTGGCGGAGATGGCGGCCGGGTCGATTGCCGCCACGTGCTCCTGCCAGTACCATGCTGCGTATTCCATGATGGCGTCGCGCCCCTCGCCAAGATCGTACTTCTCAAACCAAGGCTTGTCTGTGAAGATTGAAAGGCAGGTCTTCAAAATATGAACCCTTGCTGCAGTCGGGTCGAAGCCAATAGCAGCGGAGCCCACTGTAGCAGCACGAGTGATTGAGATTTCTTTGCTGAAAAACTCCTTGACAGATGTATGGAAGAATGAGACGAACGTAGTGGCCTTGTTTGATCGAAACTCCATGTCTGTCTCAAAGTCGAATAAATCAGGGTTGGACATGGGACTATAGTTGCGTGCAGGCGGGCTGCGTGCAGCGCCTCGCCCAACAGGGCTACGTCCAAGCGGACTACGTCCTCCAATGGGACTGTGGGTTGGCGAGAGCTGGCTGCGTGGGTCGCGGCCGTTGGGGGAGAGATTTCGAATTAGATCCAGAGTGGGATCGGAGTTTCTGAAAGGATTTCGGGGCTTTGGGCTGCCGTTGTGACCTGAGCTGGGCCGTCGAGCCGAGTTGGAGGAACTCGGGCGCCTAGCTGAGCTCGACCGTCGACCATATTCCAGGCGATTCTTTCTCTCGTACTCCTTGATCAAATCATCCGTTGTCATACCATCTGCTCTCTCAAGTTCGAAGAAGCACGCAAATGGGCCTCGCAGCGTCTCCTCGAGCGCAAAAGGTGGATCTTCAAACTTGAGGATGAGAATAGCCTCGAGCTGCCCAAGACTCAAGACCTCCTCTGCGCAGGCAACCCAGCTCAGGAGTTCGTTGAGATCCCTTGCCTGGTCGTCAAGGATAGTTACGGAAAGACTCTTGAGGGATTGCATCAGCATGCCGTTAATCTCGCTGGGGTAGGATTTCAAGCTCTGCAGGATGGATCGGGGGTGTCTCTTCCGGCTGACTTCGGCTAGCATGAACTTGGCGAGAATGAATAAGCCATCGACTTGGGCCTGCATAGCTTCGATGACTTCGCCTTTAAACTCCGGAGGAAGACGGCTGAGCGCACGTGAGTGATAGACGCTGTCGGCGATGAATGAGTTGACATCGGCCGCATTACGGTCGGTTGTAACATGGAGCGTCTTGACAACCTGGCCGTCAGCCATGGGGTCCAGTGCATAGTTTACAGTCTCAGTCAAGTGAGGTCTCCCAGTGAGAGCGACCTGGACTTTGCAGTGATCTGGCCTCCGCACTGACTCATCGTTTGCGCCAAGCTGATCAAGCAACTCCTGCACATCGTCGGGGTCTGCCTCGTCAATTCCGTCAAGAAAGATGAAGAGGGTTTTTTCCTGCTTGTCCTCCTGGAAGGGCTGCACAAGGAGCTTTCTGAAGGCGCTCGGGATGGTCTTTATTTCGTCGCCGCTGTGGAGGAGCTTGAGGAGCTGCTTGGCATAAAAGGCATCACTCTCACTGAGCTGGTACGCAATGTCACGCAGGGCCTGGAGAACCGATCGGGTTTCTGGGTTGTTGTTGCGGAAGTAGAAGTATGCGAGGTGAGATAGGTGGTCGGATCCCCAGGAAATCAAGCGGGTAGTCAGAAACGACTTTCCTGTACCTGCTGCGCCGCAGATCCAGAGATACTGGGTCTCAGTGTTTAGCCAGGCCCGAAGCCCCTCATCCAAGAGAATCCAGTCTCCGGTCTCTGGCACCCGCGACTTGTTGAAGGCTGTGAAAAAGTCCTCCGGGAACGGGGAAGGCTCCAGAATCTCTTTGAGCTTGTCTTTGTGGGCGGCATTTGTTCGCTCGCGAGCTTCCGTGCGCAGGCTCATCACGTTCTGGCTCACCTCGGTCATGAGCTCCTCCACATGGCTCGTTCTGACGTTGATCTCTGCCACGCCGCTGTGTGTTTCGGCAATGACATATCTCTCCTCGCCGAGAGTGAGGGCCTTGAGTCTCTCAAGAGCAGGCTTCACGGGACTCTCGGAACCGAAGAGGGACTTGAAGTAGGCTTTGAAACGGCCGCGGCGGATCTCTTTGGAGGCAAGGACTATGACCTCAAACAGGAGAGAAAGAATCTCGATGAGCTTTGCCCGAAGAGAAGCAGACATCTGGTTTTTCGCATATACTTCCAGTCTTGAGGTGAAATCCTAGCAGCTAGAATTAATCAGGTTCTCTTGGCAGGCGGGGTTATAGTTACCTTGAGCAGCTCAAAGAGCTCGACGATGGCATCGTAGTTGGATGAGACATCGCGGGCGCCATTCATGAGATACACGACGGCGCCGAAGATGCCCTCGGCGGGCTTGAAGACATCTTCGGCGGCGCCAGAGATGATTTCGCCAATTGTCTCAATCGGACTCAGTGCCGCAGACAGGGCACCAAAGACTTTGTGCCGTTTCTCTCGGAACTGTTCGAATTTTGCGTTTTGGGTGTCGAGGGCCTTTTCCAGATCCTCCACAGACTTGATTGGGGGGTCCAAAAAATCCTTCAACTTCACGTCCGAGGATGTGGAGAGGCGCTTGGAAGCATCCTCGATGATGGCGCTGAACTGGGCTTGTAGTGGCGTTTCTGCCTTGGCGGCTGGCTCCTGGTGGGACTTCCCCCGGGCGCCGTCGGCCATGATGGCGATGGTCTTTGCAAAAAGGAGCGAAAGTGAGGACAACTCTGCAAAAGACAAGTGTCTAGCGCACTGGGTTGGAAAGGCTCAAGATGCGAGCAGTCGAACGAGCCAGGGCAGACATTAATAAGAGGGGGAGCGGTTGAGCCTCCAGTTCCAAGCCATCGGTCCTGTGGGGGCGAAGGACGGTGTGCGACGAGGGCGAATAACAATAGGACCCTATGTCATACGCCTGACAAGCCACCTTGGGGAAGCGGAAACTGGCCTGACGATCTTTTTCAACCCATACTGTGCAATGTGTTTTTTCTTTCTTTTCCATTTTGTGCTAGAGGCTTCTACTGCCGGGCGGTCTCAATGCGCGTGAGATCACCTGAGGCCAGGATGCGAAGCCCTGCAATGCGAGAGGAGAAAAAAAGAAGGAAGAGGCACCGGGTGGGTTAACATGATCTTGGCGCCGTATGTGCCTGCGTTGGGCAAGGGCTGTGTGGATGGAGACCGACTCAAGGCAGAAGTTGTCACGGGTTTGTGCGAGTGAAGTGACAAGCCAAACCGGGGACCGAGATTCCCACAATTATGTATTGCAAGCGCCTTGCTCAGTCTCAGCCTGTCTGGCGATGCTTTCGCGCTGTGCTTTGTGGCC
This sequence comes from Calonectria crousiana, assembly GCA_013406985.1. NCBI lineage: Eukaryota > Fungi > Ascomycota > Sordariomycetes > Hypocreales > Nectriaceae > Calonectria > Calonectria crousiana. The sequence goes on along the minus strand of VTGD01000001.1, from coordinate 717,659 downwards.
TTCTGTTTCGTCGCCTAACGGTCGCGCTGAGAGCGGCCCCTGTACCTGCACCAAAGGGGAACTGCTTAGCAAGCTCCACCAACACTGCCTGGGCGCGCGCGTCGATCCGCTGTTCCGTTCGGTGGCTTGGTCGCTGGGGCGGCCCAGCTAGCGGCGCCCTTTAACGCTTTGCGGGTGGTCTTGGCGCCCGGGTATGGCGGATAGTAGATGACCCTATGGCCGAGGGCATCTTCAGCCTGCCTGCCTGCCTGCCTATGGGGGATTGCGTACAATAATGGCGCAGCGAGTCAGGTGACGGGCACTGGCGAGGCTTCTTTCTCTTGCAGCTTACTGGCGTTGAAAAATTGGTGCCCAACCCACAAAGCTAAAGTAGCGAGTGCCCTTGGTTGCTAGTGTTGACAGAGGGAGTGCTGCCGGACTTGGAGCGGTTGTGGATGGGCTGTAGCCGTCCGATCTGGCGCGCCCCTGTTTATTACTCTGGGAAATTGTGCACCATGATACGAAAAATGTTGCGATACCGGTTAAATTCGAGATAGACAATTATAGACGCCCTGTAGCACATGGTTTCTCCGCAATACCTGTGTTTCGACAAGATAAATTCCCGTCTCCGCGACCACTGCTCACCAACCCACATGTTCCGATTGATGGAAATTTGAGACTCCACCAACCCCGCCCGGCTGAGTGAACTGATATCGGCCGGAGTCGTACGGAGGCACCGCTAACATGATGAAACATAAAACGTCAATGACAAATCGCTGGATTTTTATAAAAAAAGGAAAGTGGCTTTTTTTTTTTAATGTTATCATTTGTAAAAGCCCAACACAGTGTAAAATGACGACGCCAAGTTCAACCGTGACATTTCAAAATCCCGTCATTCGCGGGTTCAATCCGGACCCGACAGTCTGCGTAGTGTCCGCCACCGCCAGCACACCCACTACCTACTTTCTCAGCACATCCACCTTTGAACTATTCCCAGGATGTGCCATTTACGCCTCCACTAACCTTGTTGATTGGACACTGATCGGTCATGCGCTCAACAGACGCTCTCAGATTGAGATGCGTACTGTTGAACCAGGTGCAGGCAGCTGGGCAAGTACATTGAGATACCGACCGCAGGAAAAGCGGTGGTATCTAGCAAATGGTGTCTTCCAACGATACCGGCCGACGGCTGATGTAAGACTTGGGTTAATTACCATGACACCTCCATGTTCGTTAGAGCTTATTGAGCTTACAGGAACGTATCTTTCCTCGTGGATTCTATGTTTGGACTGACAACATCTGGGATGAAAAAGCTTGGTCCGATCCGATTTACTTTGACAACCCCGGCTTTGATCAAGATGTGTCTCTCCCCACTGCCATTTGAAATGAGGGAATCTGACTGTCCTTAGCTCTTTTGGGACGATGATGGGAAGGTTTACTTGTCAACAACTATGCGATTGGCCTGGCGATCCCCTGACTCCAAGGTCAAGGACTTCGCCATTCATATATCGGAAATCGACCTACCGACTGGGCGCACTCTAACTTCGCCAAAGGTGATTCGTGAATCTCCGCACGGCCTAGCAGAAGGCTCCCACATTATCAAACGCGGCGACTATTACTACCTCTTCACTGCCGAAGGAGGCACCGAGGCGGGGCACCAGGAATGGGTTCTGCGAAGCCGAGATGGTCCGTTTGGCCCCTGGGAAAGCCAAGGCGAGCCTCTGTGGTACAACGGGCCAGATGAAGAAGTCCAAAGGACAGGCCACGCCGATGTGTTTGAAGACGGCGACGGCCTATGGTGGGCTGTGTTCCTTGGTGTGCGCCCGGTCAAGCATGAAGGGTCATTCATCGAACCCCAATTAGGTATTTTGCACCGTTTTAAAAAAAACTTCCATTCCAAACTAAGATTAGTAGGCCGTGAAACATTTTTGGTAACGGTCGAGTGGCGCGATGACTGGCCAATCTTCAACGACGGAAAGAATATTACGCTAGAGACGGTGGGCAGACCATCTTTGGAATTCCACAAAGCTACCAGCCCCAGTACCTGGTCAGCTGATTTATCCAAGCCCTCGTTAGAACTTGGGTGGTATCAAAAGAGTAAAATTCTTCGTCTCAATAGATTAAGGTGCACATTCAATAACATCATCCAGATACTCCATTGAAGCAATGTTTCAGCTTGGCTGAGAGACCTGGATTTTTAAGAGTCTACGGAAACTGTTTTGACCTCTCCAGCCCAGAGTCTCCAGCTATGCTATTGAGAAAGCAAACGTCCTACAACCAACGCTTTTACGCCACCATGGAGTTCAACCCCACTGTCGCTGGATACGAAGCCGGTGTTGTGGTTTGGTGGAGCCAATACTCCTACATTGCGATTGGAATCGTTGGCGTCAAACAGGAGGATGGCAGTATCAAACCAATGGTTGCCTATAAAGAACCGAGCGGAGAAAATAGCCAGGGAATCGAGGTATAGGATTCATGACTCTGCTGCAAGCTCATGGACTAACAGTTGGCAGACAACTATTTTGAACACAAAGTTGCCTGACCTGGCCGAGGAAGCAATCAGGTTTGAGATATCTGCTGAGCCAACCTTCTATGATATTCGATTGCACTCTCCATCTACAACGGTATCGAGGACAGTGCTTTCAAAAAATCTCACAACAGCACCCCCAGTAGGCGGATGCTTCACAGGGATCATGTTTGGTGTGTATTCGGTCGGGAGAGGTGAACCAGTGCTTGACCCGGCAGACTTTTCAGATATTCGAATGGAGTATGTTGGATGAGCCAATGGGGACTCAATTCAATGTGTGCCGAGTATATGTCAGCCATGCGTCTTGTGGGCACAATGGATACAGAGCAAAAAGATTCATATCGTATAAAATCCGACCAGGAAGTGGAGAGGAGAACGTCGGCATAATTGTACAAAGACCCCAATCAAGACAGGTCGGATCTTGCGAAACTAAACAGCGATTCGGCCCATTTGTGTCTCCAAAAGAAGGATCGGTTGGAATTTCATTCAGTCTCTGAAGAAGAAAAAAAAAGGTTCACACAAATCCCCAAAAAAGAATTCAATGTCATGTGTGACACATGTGGCTGGATCTCTCCCGCCGGGAATTGAACCCGGGTCTCAAGCGTGACAAGCTTGCATACTGACCACTATACTACGGAAGATTTCAGGCGTGGCGCCTGTGTAGGTGGATCAGCTCCTGTTGGGACCAGCTTCTCTTAATGAGGTATATAAATGCTGGTGCCTTGGTACGGTGGAGCATCCACACCATCTTCTTTGGACCAGTCCGGACCCAGCCCCATCTCTGACAGGGTGGCTTGCTATTGCCGACCTGCGTAGTGTGACCATTCGGTGACCAACTGCACCTAGTCCCCGGCATTTTGTACCTCTAAACGTGGCAATGTTGATGACGCCGAGTTGGAGTAATGGTAGGCTTTGCAGTTTAGTTGTGGGGAACTGCAAAAGTGTGTCTTGGTTTGACCCCAGAGAGCTTTGACGAATGACGTCAAGATCGGAAATAAGTGCCGGGACAGCTCATCACTTGCATTGGCATCCAACGAGCTAGGGAAAGCAAGTATATAATGGTTGATGTAATTGATTTTGGTGGTATTTAAATTCCCAGACAAGAACCACACGACCAGAAAAGACAGTACTTACTTTTCTAAGTGTATGCATATCCTTAGACTTGTCCCTGGATTTTACTTTATCCCGAGTCATATAGTCATGGCTCCTCGACGATCACTGAGGCCTGGGCTCTTTTCTCCCTTGGTGCTTCTTGTTGCACTCTCATCAGCCTCAACCCTGTACTCAACATACAAATTCAACCCCCTCGAGCATCTTGCTGGTATCTCGCCCTATTTCGAGCCCCAGGATCCTCCAGCGTCCCCCGATGCACCTCAAGGCTGCACAGCTGAGCGAGCCGCATACTTGGTCCGACATGCAGCAATCTATGCGAATGATTTTGACTATGAAGAGTATATCCAGCCCTTCGTCGAGAAACTTGGAAACAAGACCGGAATTGAGTGGAGCAAGATACCGTACCTGAACTTCCTGGCTGATTGGTCGGCACCAATATCCGAGGCTGAATCCGAGCTCTTGACCCGCGTCGGCAGACTTGAAGCGACCACTCTTGGGGTTGATTTGCAGTTCAGATATCCTAATCTGAGACTGCCAAAGAGAGTATGGACATCATCCGCTGAAAGAACCTACAAGTCAGCCCAATCATTAGTTCGTGGTCTTGAGACGGATGACAACACCATGAGTGTTGTTAGCATTTACGAATCTGAGGAATCAGGTGCTGATAGCCTGACGCCCTATTCAGCCTGCCCAGCATATTCTTCTTCTGCGGGCAGTGACCAGTCGTCAATTTTCCAAGAGAAATACGCAAAAGCCATCATCGCTCGCTTTAATGACCTGGCGCCCGATTTCAACTTTACCGTCAACGACGTTTTCGGAATGCAGCAGCTGTGTGGCTATGAAACCGTCATTCGCGGAAAGTCGCCATTTTGCGACTTGGAGCTCTTTACCCCCGATGACTGGCTCGGCTGGGAGTATTCCGAGGATGTGAGATACCATTACAATGTCGGATATGGTAACGAGGTCGCCGGCTACGTCGGTTTGCCCTGGCTCAACGCCACAGCAAACCTGCTGCTGAACCAAGGCGATGATAATCAGGATCTCTACGTCAGCTTCACCCATCGTGAGCTCCCGCCCATGGTTTTGGTTGCCATGGGGCTCTTCAACAATTCTGATTTTGGAGGCAGCGAGTCTACCATTAACGACACGATGCCATTGGATCGAATCAACTATCGACGTGCCTGGAAGAGCTCCAACATTTTACCCTTTCTCACAAACATTGCAATTGAGCGGTTCAACTGCACGGGGAGCTACGGGTTCGATGACGGGGAGTATTATCGCGTGCTGGTAAACAGCTCACCGCAGCCGCTGCCCGACTGCTCCGACGGGCCGGGTACGACGTGCTCAAGGAGCGGGTTCGAGGATTACTTGCAGGATAGAGTGACCAAGTTTAGTGGATTTTCGGAAAAGTGTGGCGTAGACTATAAGAACACAACGGATAACCTGTCCATATATTCCAGCCGATCTGGTAATAATGGGACCACGGTGGGAAAGCGATACGAAGCATCTAGTTCTTGGTAGTTATTTTCTTGTACCATACTTTCGATATCCAACATTAGTATTAGACAGTGGAATAATAGCAAACCATTTCTGTCTGCAAATTGATTAATGTGGAATAGAAATTTCGATAACTTGTTATTCTTCATATTGTATCCTGCGGACAAGTGCCGATAGCGGGCGTATATACAAACATGCACCACATTGGTTTCAATAGTGACTAAACCTTGCTAGACCTATCAAGGCTGTCCCCAGATCTCATTGGCAATTTCCCTGACAAGGGAAAGCTTTGCCCTTTGCTCCTCGAAACCCAGGGGATAGCCGGTCTCGTGGGTGCTGAAACCGCACTGGGGGCTCACGCTAATCCTCTTGAGAGCTTCCTCGCGCGTTTCGACCGTCCCCTTGGCAACCCAGTCGGCGGCAGAGAGAATGCGCTTCTTCATCTCCTCCTTGTCCTCTAGATGAGGCAATTTGGTGCTGATGACGCCAATAACAACGTGCTTGTCCTTGGGTAGATATTGCAGCGGCTCAAAGCCGCCTGCGCGCTCGGTGTCATACTCGAGGTAGAAGGTGTTGACCTTGAGGTTCTTGAAGAGCTTCTCGGCAATTATATCGTAGGCACCCTCGGCAAAGTGGCGTCCGCCAATCTATCAAATAATTAGAAGTGACGAAAAACCAAAACACACGTTTCACTTACGAAATTGCCTCGGCAGAGGTGAATGCCAGTGTGCATATCGGAAGGGCACTTGGAGAGAGAGTCATTGTACAGCTCAATGTATGCATCGAGCAAATCATCTACAGTTCCAATGTTGTTGGAATCGGCTGCCCAGCCGTCACGGAACTTGTTTGAGCAAAAGTCTTATGGAACGTTAGCGCAACACTTGAGAGACCTCTGATTGAACACTTACAGGCCATGCCAGGGTCATCAAATTGAACATTGCGCAGACCAGCCTTGTAAAGCTGGTCCAATTCCGCTTGATACACCTTGGCGACATCCTTGAAGTACTCGGCATCGTTGGAGTAAGCCTCGGGGGTGTAAGCCTTGCCCTGGCTATATCTCATGTGGAACCAAGCGGGAGTCTTGTTCAAACTTAGTATTTTCAAAATATCGATCCTAAGGTGGTGCTTACAATCATGGTGAGCTTGATGTTGGCCCATTCCTCTTTGGGAACAGCCTCCTGCACAAGACGAAGTTCGTGAAGGTTGGAAATAGACTTTTCAGGGTTGTGGGAAAGCTTCCCACCGGCAATGACTGACTCTCCAGGCATGACCTTTCGACCGGGCTCAATCAGGCTCACCACGTCGGGGTGGTAGAGGCGAAAGATACTGGCGTCGGCATCTTGTAGCTTGGTGGTGCCCTCGAACTCGTCCCACATAAGCCCCCAGAAGCGAGTGCGGTTGAACTCGCCGCTGTTGACGGCTTTGTAGCCAAGATCGCGTTGCATGTTGACAACCTCGGCGATGGCATCCTTCTCGACTTGAGGGAGCCCCGCTTCCTTGGCCGATATTCCCTTTTCCCGGATCTGCTCTCTGATGTCTAGCAACTTCTGGGGCCGAAGCAGAGAGCCCATGTGCTCAGCCTTAAAGGGAGCTGCAGTTTTCGCGGAAGAAGACATGATGGCAGACGGTCCGCATACACAAACTGAGGAATCTTTTTTGGATTTTTGCAAATTTTCAAACGGAAATAGCTGAGAAGAGTTGTGGTGTTACTCACTAACCGAAAGAAATTGTCAGCAGAGAGGGGCATTACTTCGTGGCAGGCTTTTTAGCCAAGTTGGCCGATGCTTGCGGGGCTTCGCCATCCCGGCGGGGTTAATACAGATACGATATCGTCTATTGAGCCAAGTATATTTGAGGTGCGGAGATGCTAAGCACGGAAATTGGTCGGACATGGACTGTGTCGATAGCGGCCCAGCTTGGAGCGGCTAGAGGTGGCGAACCCGCGACGCTAACCTCGTGGGCGGAGAATTCGTGAGCACATGTCATTACCAGAATTTGAAAACGCGGGGGAACATGATGGGCGACCACTCTTATTTGCGGATATTATCAGCCGGCTAGGACGCGGGTTGAGCTTACATGTAAGAAGGGTGTGGACAGGTCTCGGCCAGCAGCCACCGGTAGGAGGAATGTTAGTCATGTCCAAACGAAAAGAGTACTGTTGACGAGTCGAATGGGGACATTGACTGAAGTGGTCATGGCCGGTGGAGTGAGTGATGGGTAAGAGATGACCAAGGCATTGAGCGACGAACAGGCATGACGCCAATGCAGGCAATGGAAACTCGGATATAAAAGGTAACAATAAGAGAAACGAGAACCTGGCTACCGGAGCTTTGGTGTGATTGCCCCCCTCTCATGCATTAGCTCTCGCACAGGCACAATCGAGCAGGGAATTCTGACCAAGACTTTGCGTCACCGTCACTCCGAGATCCGTCTTACTAGAACCTGACACGGGCACGTAAAAAAAGGGCACAAGACTATCTAGAGCACCAATTTTATAAGCGCTACCACCTCTTATGGGACGGGCCGTTGTCGTATCTAAGGGGCGAATCGAGGCTGAACGATGGTGATATCACTGGTTCGTGTATCGCTATCATCCCCACCCTCATGAACCCTAGACGTGGATCTGCGCTTCGCCAAACGTGCGCATGCATATCGGATGCGGTGCCTGCACATGTCAGAACGGGAAGGCATCTCAAACAAGGCTCAAAATACGCGCATTCTTTCATTGAGTGGGCAAGAGAAAGCAGACACTTTGCAATTGTAAATTTACAATGATAGAAAGTAAGAAATGCTGCGAATTTAGTTGACTAGTAAGGAAACGAACAATTAACGAGATAAATATATTGATAAATGAACTCCATACTGTATACTATCATCGGGAATTAATTTAACATGTGTTGTTGCGAATTTTGTTTTGCGGGTGATCTGCATCATCTCTTGCAGTTCAGTTCGTTCGGGCGGTCGCTCAATTTTCCTCCTCGCTAGATTATCTCCTGGGATGAGCAGATGGCCAGCGATAAGCCATTGAAACAAAACAAAAAAAAGAAATCAACGAGATGATATACTGTACGCGAGGTTCACCCGGAATTGTCCCGGCCGTTTTTACCTTTTACGAGCGGTGTTATTGCATGTCTCATTCCTCTGTCTAATTGCGGTTGCAACCCACGTGCAAAGAAATGCGATGGAGTCTTCACCGCCGGGGAACAGCTTTTTTTGGAAGGACATCCAGTGCCATCGAACTAGCTGATCAATGGTGTCACACGATAAATCCATCTCTCCTGGTTTCCTTGGGCCGCCCTTCACGCGCGTTCTCTGCAGCCGCTGCTGGCCAGCACGTGGGCGTCTTCCCAAGCGCTAAGGACCCCGTTGCTCCCTGGAACGGGCTTAGTGCCTACAGTCTTGGTCTGCAACCTTCGCCGCCGATCTGCCTCTTATCGTGTGACCCGAGACCACGTTCCTTGTCGGACCGGCCTCAGAGGGCTCAGTCTCATATTATTAACCCTGCAGCAGCCGTCTGAGACCTGGGCAGCGACGAACACCTGCTTGCAGGAGAAGCAGAAAAAATCCATCGCCTATCAGCAAACCCCGCTCTTCAACATGTCTGAATCCCCACCTTCATATGGCACCATCAAAACTCATAATACGACGTAAGGACGCGAAAACTGCTTGCTTTTTTTTCCCTGCATCGCCTCACCCATATTCTGACGTGCATCTGCAGCCCAGTCAGAAATTCTACGAGATCAGCACACTTTGCCGTGCGTCACTTCCCAGCAGACGCACGCGACCAGATGGTTTCCCCAACCAAGGATGCCGCCGAGCTCGAGAGCGAGGCCCGCGCCATGGGCGACCTCGGCCCCGAGGACCTTTCGCACACGGACAGCTCGATGCACTCGGGCAAGGACATCCTGGACCTGCAGGACCTCGATCCGGCCCTGAACCAGAAGATGCACCTGGTCAACAATGTGCGCCACACTCAGCCCTGCTCCGGGGATGCTCGCTTAGCGCAATTGAGATCTGACATGAGAACCATAGGCCATCGACGAAATCGGATGGACGCCCTACCACATGAAACTCTTTTTCCTCAATGGCTTCGGGTAAGTTTTCAGGGGCCGCTACCGCCACTGCGCCACTGGTTTGATCAATTGGTCCGATTTGGCCAATTGTGCATGCTTGCTGAGCTAGTCCTTTTCTTGAGGGATGAATGCTAACAACCTGGTGCAGATATGCTGTGGACTCAATGATCACCCTGTTCCAGTCCATCATTGCCACCCAGGCGTTTGCTGAGTTCGGTAGCAAAGGATATGCCAATGGCCTAACTATCGCGACCTACGTTGGAATGCTCACGGGAGCCTTGTTTTTCGGAGCCACTGGAGACATGATTGGCAGACGGCTATCATTCAATAGCTCTCTGTTTATTTGCTCTGCTAGTTGCATTGTGGCGGGTGGAATGCCCAGCTGGGCTTCGCTTGGCTTCTTTGTGTCCCTCCTCAGCTTTGGCGCCGGCGGTAACCTCATCATGGACACTGCCGTTTTTCTGGAATATCTCCCCAGCAACAAGCAGTGGCTTCTGACTCTCCTCGCCTGTTGGTGGGGTTTTGGTCAAGCCATCACTGGTTTCATTGCTTGGGGATTCATGGTTCCCAAGAAGTGGAACTGTGATGTTGATGCTGAATGTACGCGAGAGAACAACATGGGCTGGCGCTATGTCATGTTCACAGGTGGTTCCATTGTTTTCGTCATGTCCGTGCTCCGAGTTACCATCATCAGACTCCGCGAGACGCCAAAGTACCTTTTGGGAATGGGCAAGGAGGAAGAGCTGATCGAGACGCTCCAGTATCTTGCTACCAAGTACAACCGCACCTGCTCCCTCACCCTTGTGGAGCTCCAGGCTTGCGGCACTATCAAGACCGCTCACAGTGAGAATCGTTCATTTTTGGCTGAAATCTGGATCCATATCAAGGGCCTCTTCTCCAACGCCAAAATGTCGCTCTCGACTTCTCTCATCTTCCTTTCCTGGACGTTGATTGGCCTGGCTTACCCCCTGTTCTACGTCTTCCTGCCGTAAGTACCTTTGATACATTTGGGATTGGTCCCCTTCTTCTGTGACTGAACTTGAGATGTTGATGATTTCTTTTAGCACCTATTTGGCCAACAACGGGAGGGTATTTGATCGTACAGTCTTTGAGACATGGCGAAACTATACCTTGACTAACATCAGCGGTATCCCTGGCCCCATTCTTGCAGGCTTCTTGTGCAATACCAGGCTCGGCCGCAGGTATACCATGGTTATTGGTGCTTTGGTCACCATGGTCTTCTTCTTTGCTTACACTGCTGTCAAGACGGCCGCCCAAGATACAGCCTTCACCTGCCTGATTGCCTTCTGCATCAACATTTACTATGGCACTCTGTATGCCTACACTCCTGAAGTCTTGCCGAGTGCCCACCGAGCTACTGGAAATGGCATTGCTGTTTCGTGCAATCGCATCATGGGCATTGTCTCTGCCGTGGTTGCCTCTGAAGCAAACACTGATACCCCAGCCCCCTTGTACATTTGTGCAGCCCTTTTCATTGCAATGGCAGGAGTCTCCGTTTTGTTCCCATACGAACCATACGGTCGCAGAAGCTCCTAAGGTCAGTTTGCGTGTGATTTGAGAATAAAAATCAGGCCTAGAGAGCCCTATTGATGCTTCAACATGCATCAAGATATTTGACGTTCGAATATGATACCCTTTACCTTTTCTTTAGGGCGTAACCAAGGATTCGGGGGTTTGTTATTCACAGATATAAGACAATGGTTAAATTCTAAGAGAGGGTTATGCCATGACTTGACCACGTTTTTATGATAATTCTAATAGATAAAATTCAACATTTGATTCAAGATTGGTTACCTCGGTCCTTTCATAGACCCAATCCCTTCCCGCTCTGTATTGCTGTAGTTCACCATTGGGCCTTGGCACGATTAACAAGGATGGAGCTCCAGGAACCTTATCGTGTACCTCGGCTAGACCGTTTGTCCGAAGCAAACTAACAAAGCACCAATGTTATGAAGCCACATCCCCACTTACCGAACAATGCTTGGTTGGGTGGGGAATCGTGAATGGTTGCAGACCCTTACCGCGGCTCGAAGGAATTTCACATCTCACCTCAGCTGATGATTTGCTGGCAGGCTAGTCCTAGGCTATAACAGTCTTAGTAGGAGCCGATGTTCTCAGAGGGTCGGAGCTCGGATATTTTTCATAACAGGCATTATCGACTCTCAATAACTCAGGCTCTTCGGTATATGAGCATAAGCTTTAGAAAACCGTCAACTCCTTTTGTTTGCATTTAATATCAATTGCTCAGTTGAGTCAATCGGCCCCTTTCGTGTTTTCTTTTGCCCTGTTGTGTTGATTGTTGGTATTCTCGTTCCCCCCCAACCCGACCTACCCTATAGAACAGCGCAACAGTCCTTGGGGTGACCTCTAGCAGGATAAACATACTCGCATTTTGTAATCTGGACTTGGGCGATAAAAAATGTGCGACTTTTCATGCTATGGCGGGCCGAGCGAGGAGTGGCTCGCCCTCGAGTCCACTTTGCCGCCGTCAAATGGGCCCGAACTTTCCATGTCCGAAGTTCGGAGGCTCGCGAACGAAGAACGCGAGGCTCTCTCGAACAAGGCCATGAAATCACTTCGGCACAGGGTGCACATCCGCGACTACACGATTCCGACCCGGGATGGCAGCCTCATCCAGGCTCGTAGCTATCGCCCGGTCAGCGTTCGATACGACACGCCGCTGCCCGTCTACATGCATTTGCAGGGCGGGGGCTTCACGGTTGGGACGCTGGACGGAGAGGCCTCGACATGCGCACGCGTAGCATGCGGTTCGCAGGTTGCCGTGCTCAATGTCAACTACAGGCAAACACCCGAGCACACGTATCCGACTCCGTGGAACGACGCCGAGGATGCCTTCGAGTGGGCCCACGACAACATGGACCAGCTCGCGGGCGACCCGGCCAAGGTCATAATTGGCGGGATTTCGGCTGGCGCCTGGCTTTCCGCGTCCCTGACTCTCCAGCGGCACATGTCCAGAGGATCCGATGAGCGGCCCCCGATCGCAGGCCAGGTGCTGATGATTCCGTGTCTTGCCTATCCTGACTGCTACGAGCCGCAGCTCAACAAGATGAAGGACCGGTCCGTTTCATCCTACAAGCAGAACGAGAACGCGCCCATGCTCTCCGTCGCGGACCTGCGGTACTATTCTGGCCTTTTGAAAGTGAGAGACCCAGACGTAAGCGACACCAAGCTGAACCCCGGCAATGCGTCCCCGGAGCAGGTAAGAGGGATGCCGCCGACGGTTTTGGGCGTGACGGGGCTGGATCCTCTGAGGGACGAGGCGCTGCTTTATGCCAAGATGCTGACGGAAGCTGGGTAGGTGGTTTGATACTGATTTTGAACATCGCCATTGCTGATAGATAACAGGGTCCCAACCGACGTCAATCTTTTTCTCGGTCTACCTCACGGATTCAGGCATTACGACGATAGAATACCGTCGTCTGCGCGCTGGGACAAGGTCATTGAAGATGGGATTCTGTGGGCGCTCACTGGGCCGACGCCGAGTAACCAATTTCACATCAAGGTGTAAAAGAAACCGTCTGTTTCATTTATCTATCAAACGTGCAAAATTTTGATTTTGTGAATCTTGTTTGTTTTCGTATTGATATTCGCGTAGTTTTAGTCAAACGAGTCAGTGTAACATTGATCGGCACCAGGAGCAGGCTAAGCGGGTCGTGGTGGACAAGAAAAATAGTCGGAATTCGGTATGATGCCAAGTCTAAGTCATACTGACGCTAGTAAAAGTCTTAAATTATTTAAACATGATGTGTGAATTTCGTCTCATCGTCGTATTTGTACGGAGCCTGCCGGAATACGTCAAGTTAAAATCCCCTCGGTGCTCGCATTATCGCGAATATTATCCCGGCCGTTGTCTTGGCCCACGTATTCCACGTCTACATGATAGGAGCGGTTGATTCGGATATCCCTCCTCTCCAGGTCCATGTCCAACTCTTCGTTGGCTCTCTGGATGCTGTGCAGCTGATATGAGTGCTGCTCGCTGCCCTTCTGGCCCCTGACCCCTTTGCTCCACGACTGGCTGTTCTTGCGCGAGCGGGACGAAAAGAGACCCAGCTGGGGCAGATATGTCTTTACCAGCGGCTTTAGGCGAACCGCGCAGACGCAGAGGATGCCCAGGTTCACTTCCACAATGGACCACACGCCCAAAATGGCTTCGGTATGTGTCACATCTGCGGTCTCGATGAGGAAGACGTATGGTAGACGAGCTATAGAGCAAACCACGACGCTAAGAGGTGTGTTAACGAGATGCTGCTTAGCCGGGGATTGATTGACCCAAGGAACGTACCCTGATCCCACTAAAAGGATACAGCCGAGCATGATTTTTTGTTTCAGCAAGAGGTTGAGCCCGTAAATGGTGGGAATGGGCACGGCAGCGACGGCAAGGTCTGACAAAATGTTGAGAATGGCGTGCGCCTTTGTCGTGTTTTCCAAACACGAACCGCTCCCGGTGTTGGCGCTGATTGACTTGGAGGGGTTGCAAGGCCCGCCGATGATGATGCACAAGGCCAAGGTGTAGGCGAAGCTGGCGGCGGCGATGCCTATCACAATGTAGCGGTACAGCTTGTTGGGATTAATGTGGTACAGGACTGCGAGCATCGCAAACCTGGTGACGGAAAGGCTAATGAAATATGCCAAGTTGTTGGGGAGCAATGACTGGGTTTCGTTAGCACAAAAAAGGCCAACACGTCAGAATGTTGGAAGACGGATTGATTTCTCGCTCACCTTGATTAGATCGGTGAAATCCAATATCGACACATCCCACATGTGCTTTCCCCAGCCATAATCTATCACTGTTCGCCGTGTTAGTCTAAAGGCTGGGCCCGAAGATGGCAAGGTGGGTTGAAGTACAAGTATTCATGGTGACAAAGTAAACAATCGAAAGAGCGTAAGATACTGTGATGATGACTGAAAACGCAGCGCAAGCAGTATTAGTTTCCGTTTGTGCAAAATCGAAGGCATCTGCGGGTGTGTTGCGCTCACTCAAATCCACCTCGATCGTTTTGGAAAGTTTCAGCGCCTGGATATATCGAAGGGCGATGGAGACGGTGGCGAAGAAGAAGGTGACGCCGAAGGCCACTATTGTCGCGATCTGAATCGATGTGAGGGGCCCGTCGAACTGTGGTGCGCTGCCATCCGGCGAGGCCATCACCGGCGTGGAGGCGAGGAGTTCCGGGCTCAGGGAGTCCATTGTCGTTTGGCCCTCACCGTTGTGAACGGCTTCGAGGAGAGATTGGCAACCTGCGAAGCAACCCGGCGCGCGCGCTGTGGATAAGGCAAATTGATATATTCTGAGCCCGGGGGCCCGCCGGGCTTCTGTCACCCCTGATCCACCCGGTGTCATGTATCAATCACATCCGTCGCATATCCAGTGTAGGATTTGTTTCTCCATATCTTTTTCTGTTCCCCTGGCGGGCTAGAGAGTGGGAGGCTGTTGACTTTGGCACTAGGAAAGCTAGTTTCGTATCGAGGTATGAAACCCGTCGGGCATTTTGGCAGCGGTTTCCAAGCGGAATCGCACTACGGCCGAACAAGGCAGCCCATGTGGAACCCCCCAGAGTTGAGCTATGCACTGTCATTAGCATGATCCATGTCAACTGTGACCCTGTTCCCTTGTTTCACTCTCGAGCCACCGGCACCATCCGGGGTTTCCCACGCGGCTTGACAGCGGGCCCGCATTTCATTTCGTTCTCGGGCGCACGCTAGCTCGGAAGCTGCCTTCGAAGAAGTGAGACATGTTCGACGGCTCTCGGCCTCCCGCCCTGAGCCGCCACTAATATCTAGTCGATAATTGCCGACGATTGTTTGAGAATAGCAAGCAGCATCAGCCCTACTTGAGAAATAATAACAATCATAATAATAACAAAACAATCATTCTGTAACGCAGCCGAGAAGAGGGAAATGGGATAAAATATTTCCTCACATGATGCAAAGTTTCTGTACTCAACTTGGCACCTCGCTTCCTGGTTCCAAGATTACCCAGTAACTCTCGTTCCCGTCATGATGCTCCTAAATCCTTGATCAATACGCCTGGGAACCATACGCGTATGCATGTGCCCATCACGTGAAGGGCATTCTCAATGCGAACCCATGTTCCATACCATGAAAACCTGCGCGACGTCGCAAGTCACCTACTAGCGGCTTCTAACCCATGCACTTGTAGGCATCTGGACCGCTCGTTGTGGCCTGAGTGAGTGGTCTTGTATTGAGCATGGGGAATAATGTTATCGTGACTCAACTGGCTTACATTGGACCTTTGCAAATATTTGTATTTTGCCCCTCCCCAACCCCGTTCAGTCTTTTTTATTTCAGCTCGCTTACCGATTCAATCGGTCATTTTCTTGACCCTCCGCCGCCCAACCGAACTTACCTCGTAGATTGACGCAGGCGAAGTCCGTGTAACCCCTGAGCCTTTACCTGTTCGTCATCGCTAGAGGCTAACCTGGATTCAGGGTTACAATTTCTCCGGCACCTTCCCGCTTTGGCTTGGCACTCTTTGTCAAGATAGTCATGCTTAATAGTTCTGACCCATCCTCATGACTTTTCAAAGTTGCCGCGTTCCTGGTTGACTCGTGGTTCTGCCGATCAACTAGTCCCTTAACATAGTCAGTATGTCGTCTGGGTCTTTCTGTCGTCATGGCTAACTCTGCCTTCGCAGCAGGAGGGAATTGCGCGAATATTCTAGATGCTTTTTGGATCCCACATTGGTCCATTTTGTCTCCGGAGAGTTTTATCAAGGTTTGGCAGTTTTATTTACCACACAAACCCACTGCCAAAGGAATTGAATTCCGCCCTCTCTCTTGATGGAGACGAGTTAGAAATGGCTGCTGAAAATTCGCTTGTGATGCCGAGGCGATCAATGTTAGACTGAGAAATCTAGACTCAGTTAATTTCCTAAACATCCGAGTCAAGGCCAACTTTTTCTCTGTAGAAGGAATGCTATATATATTTTAGAAGACGTGAAAATGTCAGCGAGTCGAAACGCCAGACACACTATACGACGAAAAGTTCTCTCAATACGATAAACCAACGTTCTCCAGGGCAATGCTTTGAATTACTCTTGCAACTCCCTACTTTGGGCCATGGTTCATGAGATCTGGAGAAGTTTCAGCAAGGGGAGCTCGCTTTCGCTTTAGAGTGGGCCAGCTCCAACTCCACAACTCCACAAAATCTGCGCCACAGGTACCCTGTCTCTACTTTCCCCTCCTTGTGCCCGTGGCAAAGTGCCTTCGCCTGAGATTGCATCATTCGCTGCTTGCAATCCAAGGTCACTTCTTGCCATCACTTCTTGCCATCACTTTCAGCAAGATATTTGCCCGAGGGACCTGACGCTCTCTTGATGCTGTGTATTGATCGTGTCTGAAAAGTGGACCCAACTAAATCTGAATGCGTCTCGTCTTGTCAAATTCAACAAGACGAGACGATTTGAGCACCAGAAAGGAGCAACTGTACGCAATGGCTGACACCCAAATTTGCAAAACCACGTTCAAACTGAACAATGGTAAGGCAGCCTATGACGACGCTCTGTCCACTTTCATCCAAGGTTACGCTGACGGCTATCGATGAGCAGGGGAGCACATGCCGGCCGTGGGACTTGGAACCTGGCAAGGTAATAACCTTGTCGCTCCTTTGAGCATCACATCCGCCTGCTAATTAAACCCAGGGAGCTTCGGCTCCGACGATGAAAAGGCCCTTGAGGATTCCATCACCCATGCGATACAGAGTGGATATCGCCTGATTGACACTGCCCAGCATTATGGCGTTGAGCACGTTGTCGGCCGGGCCATCCGGAACAGCGGGATCCCTCGATCCGAAATCGTGGTTGTTACGAAGTTCTGGGGACAATGGCACCATGATCCAGAGGCCGCGCTGCTCATCTCGCTGGATGCGCTCTCGATTGACTACGTGGATGTGTTTCTCATGCACTGGCCGTGTGCATCAACACCCGCGCCCGAGAAGCGGCCTTTGCGTAGCTACGAGAGCCCGACATTTGTTGAGACATGGCAAAAAATGGAAAAGCTTATTGGTCCGAAATGTAAGTCCATCGGCGTTAGTAATTTTACACAGAAGACGTTGGGCGAGCTGCTCGTGAATGCCTCGGTAGTGCCCGCTGTCAATCAAATCGAGCTGCACGCCCTGCATCCGAATCATAAACTCGTCCCGTATTGCAAAGCCAATGGAATCCATGTCATGAGCTGGAGGTGAGGGTTATAGACATTGCGTGACGGGGGACCAAAAGTTAGGCTGACGATGCTGAATCCAGCACAATGGGAGGAGAACGAAAAGGCATCAACAATCAGGTTCTCACCCATGAGATATTCACCGAGATCGCAGCCAATCATGGTTGCTCGACCGGCGTTGTGTCGTTGTCGTGGGCCGTTCAGCGAGGCATCACTGTGATTCCGAAGAGCAGCTCCAAAAAACGCATTGAGGAAAACATCAAGCTCGTAAGATTGACAGACGACGAAATGCAAACCATCAGCGACTCCCACAAGGTTCTCCAGAAATATCGTATCACTGACAACATCCAAGACATGTGGGTTGAGATCGACGGGAAACGCACGATCCAAGGATGGTCCGTGGTGGACTTTGGCCTGGAGGATGAGCAGGGAAACTGGCTTACCTAGGGCATGAGGCGTGGCATGTCTCATCCGTTGTGGGCTACCGCCAAGGTTGGTGATCTGTGCTCTGTGGTGAAAAGTAGACGTTTGCTTGCATCACAATGAAGAATCGGACTATTTTGTGCCTAGCATTTAGAAGCTTTCCAGAGTGCCATCCAAGCTGCGCCCTGTTTCAAGGAACCGCCTTTTTTTTTGGGCATGATGCGACCGTCTCATCAACGTGCATCAAGGGGTATCCATGTTGAAATACTATGTTCCTTATGCGAAAACGAGGAACGAAACGAAGGACGTCGGGCCATCAGCTCTGCATAAAGAATATAGTCCTGAAACATCGAGCTGTCCACGACATCCATAGTAACTTGCATTAGCCAATGCCCCGAATATTCCATTTTTCTCTGTCAGAATGTATCAGCGGCTTGCTCCCGGTTTCTGACATGACCTATTGCCATCAAAATGGGGGGCTAGCAAGAGATAATTGGCTGTGCAGCCAACTCACGCGGCATGGCAGCGCTGGCCAAAATGCCGAAACCTCGGGAACTTGTTTCGCCGATACCCCGTTATAACATTGCGGCCGAGCCCGGGAGAAGCATGCGCAACCAATTAACTCAGGCGAGTTAAATTGCGCACGCGTTAGATCTCTGCTTTGCGGATAGGATCGCCAAAAAAGCACGGAAAAAAGCTTTGATCCTTCAGGCTCTGCCATGTCCAGGGGGATCCGCCGTGGTCCCAAAACCGCATTGATCAACCTGTCACCGGCCACGGACACGAAAAACCGACCCTAATTAAGCTAGGTTTCTGGGCAAATGTTGATAGAACTCCAAATGAAGAAGCTGCCCTGCCCCTCCTCTCCGGCTTCCTATCCATTGGATACAAGGCGGATATAAATTGATACCGCTTACAATGAAGCATAGGCCACCCATAACCAGCTAGTCGGTAAATTTCGTTCAGCAACCGGAGTTTAAACGACCAGAGTTCGAACTGTGAGAAATAATTGATATTCTCCACCCGTATTTATCATTTATTCCAACGTATGAAATCATAAAGGCAGCAATCATGTTAGACTGCTGAGGGGTCTTTGTGGGACTACCATAGACTTTCTGACCCAACGAAACCTCTCATAGGGCAATTTACCTTGGTTAGTCAATCGATTTTGGGAAGTTTGTGAAATGGGAATAGGGATTTGATGTAGAATAACCATACAATAAGCCCACAGTGATGGGAGCTTGTCTGCAACTTCGAGACGATGAATGCGACCGCTGTCGAGGCTGCTACCACAAGCAATAGTAAAAGCAACAAAATTAAAACAATGACCTGCATCAGTTAGGCCAAAAGAAATATCATAAACATCGCAAGATTCCTTAGATCGAACGGTCCCTCAAGAGGAATCTTCAAAATAGTGCCAAAAATCATGAATTGAGACGAAGCTGGTTTGCCCAACCTGGTGTTGTCACCAAAGGCTAATTCCGGTGTTGCGGTTATCCAACCTACCCTACATTTATCCTTGCTAAGGCCGCCACTCCCAACCCCATCACATTTGTCTGTTTTCTGAAGTTGTATATGATAGATCCTAAGCGCAAAAAGGTTTTCGTTGTTGAAATTAGGCCCAGATGGGACTTTTAAAACGCACAATGTATCCATCTCGGCATTTATGGGAAAATACATAAGTCAAACAATACCAAAACAATTTTGTTTATCTAAACATCTTTTCTCAAGGTTTTTTCAGCATTACTTTTGCTTCGAATATTGTTTCAGCTGGATATTGTGCAGGAAGAGTTACTGGAGAAAAACCTCCGTGATGATCATTTGAGGGCGAGATTCTATGATCGCATAGATGGTAAGCAGAAATAAATGGGACTTTCACAAGTTGAACGAAGTGTAAGATTTAGCTGCTTATTGATCCGGTGAGAGAGTGGTGCCATTTGCTTTAATCTCAATCGCTGCTTGTTCAAACAAGACAGAATGCTCCGATGTTCCAACCGATTCCTTTTATTCTCACGAGACGAATTGGTGCTTCTACGAAATATAACCAGTAATTGTTATAAAAAAAACCTGTTCATCGGAGGTTTACTTCAGGTCCGAATTCGTCTCCGGCCGTTTGAGCTGAAGGGTCAAGTTTGGGTTGGGATGTGGCGCATTCAGCGTTTTTGTTGAGGTCGGTTCGAGTATTGGCAATACCGACGTGGCTCTAAAGGCTGCAAAAAATGACTATATATGGGAATTAAAGAAAAATAAATAGAGCATTTGCAGCTGGTGTGAAGCTGATGTGGGTGTTGTGCATCTGTGAGATATCGGTATGAAATTGAGTCGGGAGAGTGAAAGCTGACCGTCTGTTGGCCCGTCAGATCACCCCAACCAACACAACTCACCGCAACAGGAAGATGAGTCAGCAGTTTTAAGTTGCCTTTCGCTTAAATTAAATATTTCACGTGAGAATACTTGTTTCATCGCTCAATATCCCCGCCTTTTTGTGCCCAAACCGTGATATTGCAACCCAGCAACATGGACAGCCTCGACGACCCATTTTACGTACCCAGCAATGCCTTGCAGGATTTCTTGCCCGACAAACCGGAAGATGTCGATTTATTTTCGCCCATACGTCCAATTGTCGATGTGCGGGAGTTGCGAGCGCTCGCCATCAAGACACGTCAGTTAGTCCATCCAGGGATGGATCATGCCATCTCCGCCGTCGGAGCGCCAGTTGAGGATGTATCACACATCACCTTCTCGGTTGAATTTGATGATGGAGTTCAGTGGGATGTAAAGATTCCAGTCAACGGAGTGGCGGAGAAATGGGACCAGGCTTCGGCTGCCGCTTTGACAGCAGAAGCAAAAACGATGCGTTTGCTTAAACGCGAAACCACAATACCTATTCCTGAAGTATTGGATTACTCTTCGACGACAAGCAATGCAATCAAATGCCCTTATATTATTATGGAAACCATCACAGGTCTTTCTCTTTACGATGTTTGGTTTGGTCATCAATTGGGTGAGACTGATGCAAGCACCGTACACTCACGTCGGGTTTTGGCATTGGATAATATCGCATCCGCAATGCTCCAATTGGGAAGTTACAAATTCGACCATGGGGGCTTCATTGAATTTGATTCGGACGAAAAACCATCTAGTATAGGCCCATTGAGATTTCTCGATGGCACAGCAGCTCTTAATCGCCGATTTCTACATGGAGACCTTAGCAATAATCCTACGTGGGCCAGTTGTGCTACGATCTCAGACACCAAGAACTTTTACTCCTTTTTTCTTGATTTGCATCCTGAAACCAACCCAACTCTTCAATCCGTTAGCGCGCTCCTTCGTCGATTTATTGAATGGATACCAGAACCAAACGGAAAACAATCCTTTGTCCTTGCTCACCCGGATTTCGACCTGAAGAATTTTATTGTCTCTGAAGAAGGCCAATTAAAGGCTATCGTCGGCTGGAGTGGTGTCATGTCAACTCCACAGAGTATCGGAAATGAAAAATACCCAAGGTGGCTCATTCGAGATTGGGATCCAGCAACATATGGTTACAACAAGAGGTCAACAAATAAAGGCGATACATTCGAAAATCATCTGGAAGATTCCCCTGAAGAACTTAAGCGATATCGCAGCGTATACAGAGAATCTATATCAAAGGCGAAATCTGCTATGGGATTACCTGCGGCTGACCTGAACCTTACTCGAATGTCCATCATTACAGATAACCTGATCCTCGGCGCGCAAGACTCTCACCGTAGGAACGGTATTCTGAAAAAACTAATCCAGAAAATCTCATCAATTACAGAAAAGCCAGTCAAGCTGGAATTTACAAACTTAGCCACTGTGATGCTCGACGAAATTCATGACGAAGACGTATGGGTTGCGATAGAGGATGGCTTCAAGAAGTTGCTTGTCACGTCTCACTAGATTTAACTATTTCGTTTGACACAAGCCTGATTGTGCAACAAATAAAAGAGGTTTTGGACGGCATCAAAGTGTAACAAGAGACTCGGGCACAATGTGAACTGCTTCAAACTATCGCGTGGATTTATTGTCTTGATGAGCACAGAGGCTGCTACAAAAGCTAATATTTCAGATTTCGGAGTCTTTTGAAAGATCCAATGAACAAATAGCATCTATCTGAGCTAGCATAATGTTTCTAAGAGCTTGCCGGCGGCTAAAATTTACTCAATCTTGACAAGAACATTTCGGCTCTTGCCAAGGCTCTTGTAGGTGGCAAGAGCGGCAGCAGCCTCAGGCTTCTGGAAAGCGGCGACGGTGTCCTAAAGAGAATAAGTTGCTTGATCACAGAATATAATTCGGCTTCATACCTCAAGACTGTCCCAGCCAATCAAGACGAGGCCGACGGTAGGGCCGTCACCGATGCTCCTTCCACCCCAGCTCTCCTTGCCAAGGGCGGCAGTCAAGTCCAGCCAGGCCTTCTTGGCCTCCTCAGCCTTGGAGGCGTCATCGAGGATCATGGTGGAGAACTGGATGAAGGGTGTGGGACCAGTGGCGCTGACGGGGAAGTCGGCAACCTCGAATCGGCCAACCTTGGGGTCCTCTCCGCGGGCAGCGACGTACTTGGCCTTCTGCTCCTGGGACCAGGCGGAGTTGGCGAAGCTCTCAAAGTCCTCGGTGGTCTTGAAGGCTGAGGATTGTTAGTCTTGAAGTTGCCAACGAGTTGACATTGAATGCTCACCAAGGCACTCGGCCCACTTGAACTCCTCAATCTGCTTGCCGTCCTCAGCGACGACGCGGCCGGCCATGACGCCAGCAACACCGGGCTGGCTCTTGAGCTCGGCATTGAGAGTTGGCCAGGCGGCCAAGAACTTGTCCTTGGACTCGGCGGGAATATCAGGGTTGACGACGGTGAAGATAGGCATGATTGCGGATTGTGTTGG
Source organism: Calonectria crousiana (assembly GCA_013406985.1). NCBI lineage: Eukaryota > Fungi > Ascomycota > Sordariomycetes > Hypocreales > Nectriaceae > Calonectria > Calonectria crousiana. The sequence goes on along the minus strand of VTGD01000001.1, from coordinate 694,933 downwards.
TGCTGTGGGAGTTGTTGTGGGTGTTTAGCTGGAAGGTATGAATGAGGATGTCGGATTGATGAGTTTGTGAAGTGAATTCGAGCAGTTGAACACCAGCTTATATAGAAACCCGAGTCTATTGCAAACGTATGCCCTTTGCCTTACTCGGACTAAAGGAGGAACCCGAAGCCGAATCCAAAATAATTATCGACGATGCGCTCCTAGTCGTCTCAGATTGTAAGTTGCTTATGCGACTAGGGTACGCGGGTAAAAAGTTAAGATGCCCCTGGTGCCAAGCTGGCTGGCGTCTGCGCCACATTGCGAGCCTATGCGCGCCGGCCATGTACGAGTAGCTTTTCGGTTTCGGTTTCGGGTTCTCTCATTCGCTTAGCGCATCACCATGCGACAAGTACACCGCAGCGCAGGTTTTGCATCACACAAAGAAGCTGCGGCAAATGCTCATGCCGTCTGCATTGACAATCGTGACGATTTAGGAGCCCTCGCAGCCGACGGTGGCATAGGAGTTGAGTCATGTTTACCTGGTAGGGCTGGGGGTTCGTAAGGTTCAGAGGTTAAACCAGATCAGTGTGAGCTGACCGCGGAATATTCCACGTACGGCGTTAGCTCAATTGAATCACGCAAGATCATTCCTACCCCATGCAGGGACATGTGGGCTCTGATCTGATTCTTGTAAACGACAGAGGAGGGCGGTCAAAATTAAGCTTGGTGGGTTCGTCGATCAAAGCTGTGCCGCCTGGGCTCGGCCACCTGGTTTTAGTGGGTTAAGTTGGCTAAAAAGCGAGATTCTGGTGGGATCAGTGCCCGCGGGTGAGCCACACCACCGCTCTCCTACTTGAAACATAGTCTATTCTTAGTCTAGCCCTGGGCATGAGGGAGGTCGGGGAGTCGGCCCTGATTGGGTCGCTTTCGTATATCTCAGGAGACACGAGGCGAACATGGATGTTGGGTGCGCCCGTCGTGCATCCATCCATGTGCGGCTAAAGAGACGGTGAATGTGGATGGCAAGAATTCGCCTCACAGGTTCCGAGCAACCGCCATTGGGCATGGCCATGATTCAGCGGAGGACTTGGGCTCAAGGATGATTATGCATAATGCCGGCACGCCATTTCCACTTCAATTGAGTTAGATCGGGGTACGCTGTCGTCTGGAATCTCCCGCGATTGGGCGGGCTGCGTTCGATCCCGTTTGATGGCTGTTCGAGCGGTGTGACACGGGTATCTTATGCCGGAGTATTAGAAGCTGAGCGCGGCAGACCTCAATACTCTGGTGGTTCTTACATGCATCGCCTGAAACTCTAATAACATCCATCAAGGTGTAAATGCGCTTCGCTGAGGCTCAAGATCTCGCTAACTGCCTTGCCAAGGGTCCCACAGTGAAATTTCACGTAATGACAAGGAGGTCACTTGATGCAAGCCAGAGGGTATGTGTAGGGCCACATGAAAATGACATCATTTTAACTTCTCCACACTTGGCAGTGACTGGCGTTTACACAGTAATGGGAGTATGTTGTGGATGCTTCATAAAGCGGGCGAGAAATAATGAACCCCGAGATTCGGATGAAGCATCGCCGATAGCGGACGACACCCAAGTGCTCGGGCAGACTGCAAGGATACTAAAGTATGCGTATTCGTGTTTCTAAAAGAATATAAAAGACCCAAATCTATTGAACATGGCCGTGTATATAGCCCGTCTCATTTTATCAGCAACCTCCCTCAGCTAATGCAAGGAATCCATTTCCAGGCACCGACAACACCATTGCTAATACAACTCCTACTGAAGAAACCATATACACAATATGTTTAAAAAATTCAAACTTGAGTAAATAGATGCTAAATAAACCAACAGGATACTGAGTAGTACCGACAAAATGAATGGACTTGGAGATTAGGTCTTGAAGATGTTACTAGGTGTCCTTTTTTATCTCGTATCCGTGAATTGTGCCTCACCTATTTTGGGGAAAAGAAAAAGAAAAGAAAATAGGCACCGGAATCCATCGAGGGTTTTAAACACAACCAGCATCGAAGTCCTCACTACTATCCTGTGGCGTCTCGCCATCATCCACATGCGTCCTGTAATATCCTGACCATACCAGACCAGGAACAAGTAGCTACTTAAAACCAAGAAGTAAATGCCCATAAGACAATATTTAGTAGCTTGGGGGCTTCAGGTTTGAATTTATCGATGATATAGGGACAAAGGAGAGTTTTTGAACATGAAAAATCACCACCCTTGTCTACCAGGGTTACATAACCCTTAGTATTATCATAACCCTAACCCTAACCCTTTTTTCATTTATGCAACATCGGGATAATTAATCTGGGCTCAATTATGTTGCTAACGTTTTTTAACCCACAAAATTCAATATTTTCCTTGAGATACAGCTCTAGAAATCATAAATTAGAGCCCCAGTCACAGTTTAGCTTTCACGCATTTGGAATTGTGAATTTCGAGGCACCCAACGTGGATCATTGCGCCTTGAACAGTGTAAAAATATATGAACCGAAATATGTGAGAGAACTACTGGTAAGCGATACGGATCTTATTTGAAGCTTTTGGCATGTACGGGCTTCAAAAATATTTAGAAGTTGGAAACTTCTTGTTGTATTGGCCCATTGGCCAAAAAAGAAACACGAGCCTGGGCTTGACAGACACGGAAATTTCATTTACCTATATAGGTCAATCTATTGTCAATTTATTTCTATAATCACAATCTAGACAATATAAAATCAGTGAGCAGTGGCTGAATTAGAGTTATCAGCGCACGACCAGGCACCAGAACCTCCATTTTTCTCAAATGTATTCTTGATGCTGACAACAGATCCGTAAGTACCAGCAACCATCATGAAGGTTCCTGATACGATGACAAAGATAGACCAGCCGACCATGAAGCACCACTTGAACGATTTGGTCTTCCTTCCCTCAGTCCAGTTGTCATATAGCCACATGCAACCGTAGGGCTGGAAGCACATCAACGTGCCTAACAAGGCCCCTATGAGAGACACAAGGCCGCCAAATACGGGGATACCACTGGCGATGAGATATGCGACGATAGTGACGCCACCAGTGCAACCGAGCCATGTGCTCCAATGCACAACGCTGTTTGAGTTTAGATGTTTTGTGCCACGGAGCAGACGAATGAACAAATATTTAGCCGGAATCTGCAGCATGGTTAATAAACTGGATACTGAGAAACCTCGGGATGCCTCGATAAAAAGGCTTGCGAGGACAGCCGTTTATAGCTTACATGAATCATCAGCATTGTAGTAACAATCAAGCCAGGAAGAGCAAAGCCATAGCACACTTTCTTCATGGTCTCTCCTGCGGAGCCAAGAGCCGGTGAAGCAACGTACGAGCCGCAATAATAGTACACGACAATGCCAATGGTAGTATAAGTGACGGTGACGATTGACTGACAGGTAAGCAGCGACCGGGTGTAATATTGCGGGTCACGCATCTCGGCTGCAATCTGGAAAAACGCCGGGGTACCTGAAAACGCAAAAATGTGTGCAGATATGGCCGAGATGCCGTCGACGAAAGATGGGTTATTTGTTATTTTGTAGTCAGACTCCCAGTGGCCCTCGGTCGGGGCAGCGGCAGGGCGATCTTGAACACCGACTGCGACGGTGACGCAAAAGACTGAGAGGGTCAGAAATGCTGTGAAGATGATAGGTGGATGGTTTTGAACTCACTGGCTGTCATGATACAGACAAGTCCGATCCATGCCAACCATCCGATGCGACCAAGAGTGCGGATGCTGGCAAACAAAAAGCCGACTACAGCTGCTACGGCTACGAAAACAGCGGTACAGGCAGCATGGGTGGACACGGAGTTGAGACCGATTGAAATACCGAGCATGGCAGAACCAGAAACGAAGATCCAATCTAAAGAGTCAGTACACAGCGATTTTTCTAGGGAGTCTAAGTGCTCACATAGCATAAAGACAGTCGCAAGGACCTCGCGCCCAACGCGTCCAAACATGATGAAACCAGCATCATCAATGCCGTAGACTCCAGGATGACGACGTTTGAAGGCGCCGATGATGTAGTCGGACCATGTCGTAATAACGGCCACAGTAAGAAGACATATTATTCCCGGGATAAGACCGAGCGCATCAAAAGTTTGAGGAATGGATAGCACACCGAGACCGACCTGAGTCTTTGTCATGAGAGCCACGGTGAAAATCCAACCAACCTATTTGGCAAGAAAAATTAGTTGTCATTGTAAGTCTAGCCGGGTGGGTGGAGGCGTACATTTCGGTAATTTGGCCCCTCTTCAGTGACCTGTCCGAAAACGGCATCTTCAATATGGGAAGAAGTTGAGCCATTCTGAGAGCACTGCGTGGGAGTCCGTTGAATGCCGTCGGACTGTCCCTCAGAATCCTGAGCTGCTTTTTCCTGCTTGAACATGATTTCGAAATTTCAAATTCGAGACGGGAAGTTTAAATGCTCGCAGAGGCAGGCAGCATTGCAGGCTAAGACGGGAAGTTTGAGAGAATGAAATGAATGGAGTAGAATGGGGAACTTGGCAGCTGGGGAAACTGGGGAAGCTGGGGAAGCGAATCTGGGGAATCTGGGGAAAAAGGGGTCTAATGACACTGGGAAATACTGGGCTTTTAACAAGTCGGTCGTTTATGAGTCAAGGAAACGCGAAGCCCCAGTTTAGGTCTACAATGACCCCATCCAGCCCCGTAAGAACCCCGTCATTGCCCCGTAGGCTTATCACCCCACGTCCTTGTCGAGAGGAACGACGCTGAGACTCTAGTCTTGTATCACAAAGGTACGGGGCTAGCCTAAGGGGGTAGGGGCCCGGGAGACCCGGTCCTCAAAAGTTGGTACAAAAAGAGCCCAGCAAGCTTACATGCATGCCTGCACTCTTTTCTTCAAGTATCAGTGGGTATATGGTATGTACGCCTTGACTAGCCATTTTCAGATGAATGCTTGTTGACGAGGCATTATTCAAACCCTTGACATGGACTCAAGGTTTGAGACAGATGTCAGTCCCGGACTTGCTGACTTGGTCCCTCAAAGGCGAGGCCCACATCGTCTCTTGGAATCTCCGACTGCTTTCAATGGGGCACAATGGGGCCCGGCACCCAGCTTACCATTCTCCATTTATAACGGGTGCAGATCACGAGCACTACAGATGGCAAACCTTGGCTTAATGGAAGCTTACATGTCTTTATCAGTCAACATTTTGTATGCTCGTCTCTCCTGAAATGATTCCACACAACGGCTGGGCAGATCATGGACGAGGCCCGCCTACACCTGCACAGAATGTTCTATTCCCCTTGGCATCCCGAGCTATAAATACTAGCAAGAGGTTCCTTGTTCAACTGGGTGCCACGTTGTTAAACGCGACTCATTCGCTCCCCTTGCAGGCATTCCTGGCCAAAATAGGAAAATGCAAGTCAATGATGGAATAATATGTCACGTGATCGGGGTCCTACCGTCTTGGCTTCCGTCATGCCGTCCGGCTCCCGGAGGCTGAACCGTGCTACCCCGGAATCCATTCTGAGCTCAAAAGTCGATGATGCTGACCTTTTTCTGTGCACGGTCGTCTAAACCATCCACTCAAAAAGGCGAAATTTCTGTTGACTGAGCGTCTTCCAAGGAGGCATCTTGCGATTGGCCCGGAACACCGGAATCGTTACCTGAGCCCATGATGACGGACGCATAGCCCAACAATGTTAACCAACGCAAGGTTCACTCCTTGTCGCAAGAACTACCCAATAAGAAGGTAGCGGTACCGTCTATGACAGATAGTCAGCATATTTTGAACATCACCCTGCCGACGACAGTATTTTGACCCATCGGTCCCCAAAGCTCCACCCAATTTCCGGGACGGAGATAAATCAACCACTCCGTGACGGCATATCGGTATTTGCGCCGACATGGAAGCGATTAAAATCGCGCAATGAGAATTCAAAAGTGAGTGAAATACCATCAGGTCATCCTAGACCAAAGAGAGACATCATCCATCGGTAAAGCGGAACAAGAAAGATTGTTTGTTGTCCCTTCTAACCATACTTGCCCAATGGAGTTAGTTTCTGCGTCAGAAAAATGTACAAACTCCAGGCCTATGTCACCCCCGAGACCATCGAGAGTCTGCATTTTGGAAACCAGTGATTATGCAAAAACATAGCTGATACGAGGGAAACAGCAGGATGAACAAGGTGAGGACTTGACTCATTGACATCATAACATAGCACTACAGAAATCAGATCCAACGGTAGAGGAGGTATATTCTCATTGAGACAGCAAATATTCGTTAAATTACATAATTTAGACATAACTAACTAGTTAATTTAATTCATTCAATCATATCCTTCATTATTAATTCTATCCCCCCTTGACAGACGAACATCAGGCCTTCCCTATAGGGGAACAGACCAAGGTGTTAGGAGCATTTCCTTCTGTCCAAGCAAAATAACTTTGACGTAATTCCACTTGAGATCTGTTGGATAGGAAGGGATTCCAATGCTGTAAGTCACTCTCAACCGGAGCAATATGGACTCTTCTTTCGAATCCACTCGCCCCATTTCCATAGAACCATTGGGGCCAATAGACACAACACCAATGCAGTGCCTGCCAACACAGCATTTCCCCAAGCAATTCCAAGCGCATCGTACAGTTTCGGCGCAAAGAGAGGAAAGCTGAAACCAGCCATGGTACGGACGAATGCTGCAGCTCCGGTAGCACTCGCTGCGTATCGTTCGTATGCGTCAACGATGTATGTTTGAGCACACTGAAATGAAAGAATCAGTCCCGCAGCAAAGATTGCTGCTCCCACATTCGGAATCATCCAGTGGAGTTTGAGGTGCGCCGCTACTCCGTATAATACGAGCCCGGCTGGAGTGATGAACGCCGTTGGGACCATTAGTGGGACCCGGAACTCAGGCCTCCCTGGATGAGAATATTTTGCCTTTAGCGAGATGTAAACCTAGCAGAATGTGAGAAGAGTCCATTAATGATGACAATAAAAAATATGGCTACCTTATCGATCAATCGACCGGACACTTGGAGTCCAAGAATAAATCCAACACCAAGCGATAAATAGTTGAGACTCGCGCGACCTGGGTCTTGATCATATTGCTCACTCCAAACCAGGGGGAATGATGCAAGACCGTAGAAACATCAGTGAGGGACAAAGGTATGGTGAAACCAATTTACATACACAAGATACATGAGACCGTACAGGTACGCTCTGTATAGGGCGGTGATTTGGATGGCAGGTTGAGTGGTAAGCATAATGACAGGACGTCGAATATTCTGGCCAAACGACTGCAAAAATGTCTGCCCAACTTGTTCGTACTCGGTGTGCAAAGCATCGTTACCCGTCTCTTTCCTGAGACGCATCACCTTCTTTTTGAGAATCTTGGGAGGGTATGTCTCGGGGAGGAAGAGGAAAGCAAGAACTTGAACAAGGGCGTCGGCCGCCGAGACAATCCAGAATATCCAACGCCAATTCATGTACTGGGTTAGATAACCACCAGCTACAAAATGTTAGCCCAAGAATGAAGGCTGATAGCGTTGCATACCGATGGGCCCTATCGTCGGGCCGAGGAAAGGAGCAAGGCTGTAAATCGCGGCTGCGGCTCCGCGTTCTTCGGCTGCCCAGCAGTCACTCAGGACACCGCCGCCAAGCTTCATGACCAAACCGTTAGCGTTGATTGGCTTGGGAGAGACAGACAGACAGGGGGTGAAATCTTACCGCTTGCGGAGCACTGCCCCCCAACCCGCTCAAAAAGCGGAACACGAGAATTTGTTGCTTGTTTTTGGAGAAGCCGCATACAGTGTTGAAGATGAGATAAATCATGTTGGCTGATTGAAGGACGACAACACGGCCGTACATTTCTGATAGTGGTGCCAAAATGAAGGGACCGATGGCGTAGGCGAGTAAAAAGATGGACATGATAAGATAAGCTTCAAAGTCCGACGAGATGTTGAACTCATCCTCAAGGTCTGGGAGTGCCGGCGCAAGCATAGTCGAAGAAACCGGAGAAATAAAGGTGAAGCAAGAAACCAAAATCGTGGCTACCCATTTCTTGCGGCGGTTCCAGTTTCGAGGGTTGGTTGGATCCTGCGGCCCATCCCATTTCACCTGCAAAGTTAGATTAGTCTTGTCAGTTTTGCATTGAGCCTATAAAAGCTCGAATATGATTGACCAAGGTTTAGCTACCAAATTAGGGTCTTCATCCCGGATGCCTTCCTGCAAAGCCAAGCTCTGCTCCCCTGCCTCCTCGTCGTCGGGAACATCCCAGGACGAGCGCGAGCCGTCCGAGACTTCAGCCAGAGAGGACAGCGGTGTGGCACGCTGAAGAAGACTGCTGCGAACAGGATCATCACGGTTAGAAGTTGCAAGCCATGGGTATTCGTGCCGAGACTTTTCATAAGTTGTGAGGGTGTCATGCAATGGGCTCCAAGATCTCCAAAGGGAAGACCTTGAGCTTGTGCGTGAGAGGTTCCCAGTACTTCTTTTATGGTTCATGGTTTTGAGAATGAAATTAAACGAAGGTGGACGGGAACGAGCGACTGTTGGATGGTGTGTGTTAGTTAATCAAAGTGTCTAATTAATTGTTCACTATGAATGTCTTTATACCTCAGCCTTGACTGGATACGCTTGCGCCGAGAGAATGTGCCTCATTGTCAACTAACTACTACCTATAGTGGCGGAGGTTTTAAAATTAGCAAGTCTAATGTGAAATGGGGGTTTACTCCGATCCAAGGCTGCCCGAGAGCCCACATGATTCCGCGGCGATGCAGAGTGGATTGATGAAATTCCGTTCAAATCCGCCAACCGCACGCAGCAGCGATCCGGAGCTATCCGATGAGCAATGACCACATCATAATCGAACGCATTAAAGTTCTGGAGACTACTGCTGCCAACCGCTGCTGCTACACCATTTGCATGAAGTGTATACATACCGGTTTTGAGTCAATAATGCGGGCCTGCGCAAATCTGGGGATCCTCGTCACAGCGGTGGCTTTGCGATCGCTCTAAGCCACATTCATCATTAGGCTCATCCAAATGCTCGTATACGGCTGCTGCCAAGAGCCTCAGCCCAATGAACGCCAGGGAGCGACCTTCTTAGCCCGGTTTCACGTTTTTGGGCAGAGCGACAGAAAACCAGCGCGTGGATAAACGCCATTGGCGGGCAGGTCGTGCGGATGCCCCTGCTTGAAAACGTGGTTGATATAAGCTTATATAAAGCGCCCCGCCAATGGCTCAGCCCAGGATCCCTGCTTCCTTATCCAACCAAGATGAAGCCAAGATTTTTAATGTCTGTCTTTTCCCTTTCCAGAAGCTTGCTGGATGACTTGACCGCCTGCTGAGCCTTTGTATGGGCACGAGAGATGTGTCTCGGCCAAGCCCAGCCCTGCAACATGGCCGTGTGTATGACGCGTCCTCCGCATTCCTGCAGCCGCCGACTTTGAACCCTGTCGCGTGACGCTTGCCGCTAGATAAACCCAAGGCTGAATGCGCAAATGTAGAACACGCGACGTGTTGCTATTCCGGGCGCGATAAGGCTTTCTTTGCGGCAGCGCCTCCATTAAGCAGCTGGACCAGGCACGAGTGGAGCAGTCGACCGGCGCTGTGAAAGTGGAATTCCGCGTGCAAGCCCGCAATCATTCGCACGGGCTGTGAAGATGTTTATTCGTATTGACTGGATAGGTGAAAGAAGCCAAGCGTTTGGACTAGACAAGTGACGGCTTCCAGAAGACAGGGTGATCATAGCGTGGTGTCTAGTGCTGGGTTCTAGGAAATTATAAAATAGCCAAAAGAGATCAACTCAGTCTCAGAACATACTCATCGCAAAAAGACGCTCGCTTAACAATTTCTTCCTCATTCTACACTGATACCTCTCTTTGACAGGACTCTCAAGTCTTGACTCGTTCGTTTAATTGCTACTTCTACCATCCTATCTACGTTTGCAACATCTTGTCCAAATGCAGATTCTCGTATGCCCCTCAGGCTTCAAGGGAAGTCTTCAGCCTGGTACCGCTGCTGATTGCATCGAGGCGGGAATCCTGGCTGTTGAACCTGACGCAACCGTTCGCAAAGTTCCACTTGTCGACGGAGGCGAGGGTTTCACCCATGCGATTGTTGCATCAACTGGCGGCGCGATTCACGATGTTACAGTTACTGGCCCCGTTGGCGAGTCTGTGGCGTCCCTCTTTGGCATTTTGGATAGAAGCCCTGGAGAGCCGTGCACAGCCGTTATCGAGATGGCTGCTGCTGCGGGACTGAGCCTGGTGCCCTTTGACCAGCGGGACCCTGGTGCCACTACGTCTTTTGGAGTTGGCGAACTCATACTCGCTGCCTTAGATGCCGGTGCCAGCAGAATTTTAATCGGGTGCGGAGACTCCGGTATCTGCGATGCTGGCGCTGGCATGCTTCAGGCTCTCGGGGCGAAGCTGTTTGACGCAGACGGACAGCTGCTTCCCACCGCGGGAGGTGGCATGCTTCTCATCCATCTTGGGTCCATCGACCTCTCGGGTGTTGACCATCGCATCTGGAACACGCAAATCGACGTCGCCGTGAATTGGCACAATGTGCTTGGAGGGCCCAAGGGCGTGGCCCGGGTCTTTGGACCCCAAAAGGGGGCCACCCCAGAACAAACAGACCTGCTCTCCCTGGCAATGGAAATATTTGCCGAAGTCAGCGGGGCAATTCTACAGGACAAGAATGCTCGGTTTACCCCGGGGGGCGGTGCTTCTGGCGGGCTCGGAACGGGATTGCGACTGATCGGAGCGCGGCTGCGGCCCCGATACGAGGTTGTGGCCGAGTACGTTGATTTGCATGGGATTTTTAATGACTGCGATCTTGTTTTGACTGCCGAGGGGGGGATTGATGATCAAACCCCTCAGGGAAAGATCCCTGCAGAAGTGGCAAGACTTGCCAAGAAGCATGGTCTGCCGGTCATCGCCATTGCTGGGACCATCGGCCCAGGCGCGAGGGTCAACTATGACATCGGAATCGACGCATTCACCTGTATTATACAGAGACCCATGACGCTAGACGACGCTGTCAAGGAGGCAGAAAAGCTGACGCAGGAGAGCGCAGAGTCGGTCATGAGGATTGTGCAGGTGGGAAGAATGCTTGGCAGAGGCCCCGACGGCCCACGCCGAGTAAAATGAAGCAGGGTGTAAATGGTACTTGTCGACGAGATAACGCGTACAAATGTTTCTTTGAGTTGCGAATATAATGATTTACGTTAAATGATAGTTACTATGCTTCGGAAAGTCTTTGATAATAACAAATCTCAATTAAATGCTAGTTAAATGACATAACTACTCAATTCTAAGGATTAGTCTTTAGTGTTTGTATCGTCGCGCGGTTCGCATCCGTGCAACATGAGACTTCAATTGCCTTCAAGTTTTCAACAATATACCATCGCATCGCACGTTTGCTTCGGAAGTCCCGGGCCATTTCCACTTGTTGGCAAGGTGGCCACAGCCTACTGATTGCCAACCTCGCCCTGCGCCTCAGTGCTCTCATCCACGTCTTAAATGGTCCAAAGAAATGCGCTATTTTTGGGCCAACCACTTCTATGCTCCGCCCGCTTCTCCACTAAATAGTCGTATCTTGATTCACAAGCAACTGCCGAAATTGCTGTTGGGCACTTGATTGGCACTTTCAGAAGGCCCTTATTGCCCTAAACACGAGGGGCAGTTGATCATGTGCCAATCACTACACTGATGGACCTATCATACAGAAGTTTCTGCAAGCGATCCTCGACGCCTTTGCGACTAACGCCACTTGCTTATCCCTCAAGCGCCAGTGTAAATCCGTTCCTGGATGATCTCATTCAAGATTTCACTCTTTCTCACAACATCTCCGGCACCCCTGCGATCATTGAAAACTTCATCCATCTGCTCCAATGTCTTCCCACTCGTTTCAGGCACGCAAAAGAATGTCCAGACGAAAGACATTATGCAGAAAGCAGCAAAAAATACATAGGCTCCAAACCCAGTCTTTTGAATAAGGGGCGGGGTAATTAGGCCAATAATGAAATTCCGCAACCAACCTTTCTTTTTGTTAGTGTCCTGAATAAATGAATGAGAGATAACAAAGGGGATACATACTGCCACAAGTAGCGAGAGAAACGCCCTTTGCTCTAAGAGATGACGGGAATACTGCGGACGGCATTGCCCAAGGCACAGGACCCCAGGTGCAACCAAAGGTCAGCATATAAATTAGCAAGAAAACCACGCTAGTCCACCCTTCGGCCTTGTAAGCCGACCAGTTGTGGGAGAACTTTCCAACTAGAATTGCAATGACAATGTGAGGAATACCCATGCAGATACTTCCGGCCAGGAGGAGCTTCCTTCGGCCAAATCGATCCATAGTCCACAAGCTACTCAGAACGCCGAAAAGCTGAGTGATGTTCAGAACTCCAGACATCACAAGCTGCATGTTATAGTCAAGGCCCATAGTCTTGAACAGAGTGGGAGAGTAATAGATCAAGGCATTGATGCCAACAAATTGTTGGAAGAACATGATTCCAACAGCAACGTGAGTGCGTCGCCAGCACCCAGATTCGAAACAGTCAGCCCACGAGAGAATCTCAAGTTTAATCTTGCTTGCTAGACCGGGGCTTTCGACGAGTTGTGGATGCCTGTCTCTCGTGACGGTAGCCTGGAAGCGAGACTCTGCGATGATTTCGATCCATTCGCGACGGACGCGGTCATCCGACTCAGGAAGTTGCCGAAGTTTACAAAGAGTGGCGAGCGCTTCTTCGTGGCGCTCCTTTGAGGCGAGCCACCGTGGAGAGTATGGAAGCAAAATAGCACCAAAGCCAAGCAGCACCCCGGAAGAATCTGCAGCAAAAATGGGAGTTGCCAGGCCCAATGGTTGGGGATATCTTTGGTGCCGTATGTGATCCAAAAGGAGACAACGATTCCAACAACAATGGAAAGCTCCTCAAAGACGAGAAGGGAGCCTCGGATCTCTGGCGGAGAAATTTCGGAAATGTAAATTGGGACGACCATTGACAACCTGATGGCGATTGATGTTAACAAACGCTCTCCTTCCCCTGTTAACAAAGACTCACATCCCGATCCCGATTCCTCCAATGAGCCGCCCGACAGTAAGCATGTTGTAATTGACCGCGGACGTTTGTAGCACCGATCCAAGAGTGAAAATGACCACGGTGAGCATGATTGATCGCTTTCGTGAGATCCAATCGGCGATCCAGCCTTGGTTCAAAGCACCCACAAAAGCACCGAGAGGAATCATGGCAGTCATGAGGCCTTTCTTGAAACCCGAGCCGGCAGCGGTATCAGAAACCTCTGGGAAACGGTCCAAAAACTTTTCCATGGCAAGCGTGACGGACACCACTCATTAAGCCCGACGTAGCACGCAGCAATAACATGGGTGGGGGTAGACGGAAAGCGGAGAGGGGCGTGTTTGTTGCGAAATCCTGTCAGCGCCAGCACACACGATGCATCATGCAATTGGGCCCATAACACGGACCGCTTTGGCTTTATTTAATGCTCCTGTTTAGTTTAAACATGTGAGGGAAAACTTGGTGGTTGAGGGTGACTGCGCTGGATTTAGTTGAGGCACGGGTTAACATCTGATGGGTCAACCGGAGCCAGTCCTTGGACACACTGAATGCTCGTTAAATTACAATTGGCAAGTAGAACCAACACGCATCACCAAGAATGTATCATAGTTATGTGAACGCTGAATTTGATAACAAGAATCTCTTCTTGATGGCCTCGTATCGGGTTCAATGTGAAGAACTGGCATCAGCCCATGGAAATACGGCTTTTCAAAAAGGCTCTTCATCATAAACAATGGTCAGTTATGTCAACGTGCTAATTCACCAATCGCCTTCAATTTCTGCATCTCTAATTGCAATGTAATCATAGGCGAGCTCTAGTAATGCGATTTCCATCCTCATCAAACACAATTTGCTGGCCGGTAATCATCGACTCCTGCAGCGCAGCACCAATGCGGACTGCTGTGACCGCTGATGCCAGCGGGATAGGTACAGGTTTATCATCCAGCACACATTCGGTAAACTCAATGGCTTCTGTCGAAAAGGCGTTTTGGAACCTCTCCCAGTAGTTGTGCGGCATTTCCTGCCGCACGTTTCCGACCTCGTAAACTCGAACGTGAGAAGACGACGGAACCATGTTTACTGTCAGCTTGCCCGCAGTGCCCATAATTTCAGTCGAGTCTTCCTGTCCCGCACCCATGCGTGAAGTGTACAGGGAAAGAACCTGACCACCGTAGAACTCGACAACTCCAACAGCGTTGCCGCGGTCATTGAACTTGTGAAGATCTTGATTCATGGCGACGATACCTGTAGCGTAGACAGACTTGACTTTGCTCTCTTCCCCAAAGAACCACAGGGCAAGGTCCACGTCATGGATACTGCAGTCCACGAAAATGCCGCCAGAGAATTGGGCGTACGCCACGAAGAAGCCTGACGGATCCAGCATGTCGCAAGTTTGGCATCTCATGACAGTAGGGCGGCCGATCACCCCGTCCCTCATTTTCTTGTGGGCGTCCAGGTAGGATGCATCGAAGCGACGCGAGAATCCACACATAACCTTCAGATTCGGCCTGGTCGCGGCAAAATCCACAACGGATTGAGACTTGGAACAAGGTCAGCGATTGAACAAATACATCCACTCCAATCATCAACTTACAATTTCTACAGTAGTGCTGAGAGGTTTCTCGCACATGACGTGTTTTCCTGCCTTGACTGCAGCATTAATCTGCTCTGCATGCGCCGATGTAGCGGATGCAACACAAATTGCCTGGATGCCCTGAAGCTGCATCATATCATCAAAATGCTCAAAAACAGTAACACCATGTGGCCCGAGTGTTTCGATGGCCCATTGTCTCTCCTGGGCATCGGGGCTGCTCACAGCAATAAGGTTGGCACGTGGAACATGGTGAAGCCAAATAAGGGCGTGACGTTTACCCATGCGTCCGAGGCCGCTGATTCCAACCTGAAGCTTGTCTACAGACATGACGTAGAATGATTATCAACGGAAAGATGGAAGAAAGAATACCTGGCCAAAAGTCCTCTCTGATTAGGACCGGAGCAAACAAACTCTCAACTAGCTTAAATACTTGACAGGCCTGTAGCCATTTCCTTTATCATTTCGACCATCGTGTCTTTGGGATACCGAATAGTTGACTAGCAGGGAGCCCAATCTACAGTCCAACATGTTGAGCAACTGGTTGATGACGCTAAGGTTCCACTGCAAGAGACATGATACCGAAAGGGGCAACCTTTCGCCTGACAAGACTGCAATGTGCCCCCCAAGACCTGGTCCTCGTGATCATAGTCTGGCTTGCTGTAGTGTTACTCGTGCGCGTGCAACTAGCTTGTGGTGGTTTTCGGGTGGGTTGGTTGCGTGGCCCGTATTCTCGGCTTAGTTTCCGACAGTGAATGTATAAATGGAGGCACTTGCACACCCTCCCCCAGCAACCACTAAAAGACTTTTTCGCACACATCTTTGACTAAATCCTACTGTGACCTAGCTTGGAGGCGCCTTTGAACTTGAAAGCGACTGTGCCAAGACCCGGAAACCGATATCCGTCCCCACAAACCCCAATTTCTTGCTATCTGGTTCCTCATCGTCGCTGGCTGGGACATTTGGGACATGACATGGGCCCGAGACTGCAGCGCGCGGGGTTCGCTCGACAAACCGTGATAGCCATGCCGTGGCAACGGGTGCTGGTCAATCTACCAGCGGCGTACTGACCGATATCTGGGAAACGGGAAGGTTACCGAATCTCTCAACAAATCACGAGAACGGCGAGAATGACGATGGGTGACTGATTGGTTGGTTGGGTATTGTACGCTGTTGGTCACATGGTCGTGCAGAGCTGCTCCAGAGAATCGATCAATGATTCCACCATTTGTACTGACTTCTTCCGCGCAAGAACTTGTTGCGCCGATGAATCGGATAATTTCTAGCATCAGGTTTCTCAACCGAAATTCGATATCAGTAACTAGTCGCGCGGCCGTTGGAGCTGATCCAAACAGCGAAACACTCAGACACCGTTCTTTGTACCTCAGGCATCCTCCTCCCACTTTAGGCACGCCTCATTTAACAGTTAAGTGATAATGTAGCTTCGTCTCTGTACTACTTCAGGACCACACAAACGCAATCCTTTGACTTATTGCTTCAAATTATTTTCCCGTTTGATTCAGTCAAGGCAAACTTCAGATCTAAGCCATGACTCATGACTTGTCAGAGCCGGAAACACCGCCTTATGAAATTCGTGGCTGGGATTCTGGAGAGGACGATTTCGAAATAAGCATAAGAGTCAACGGCTACAGGTTCGCAATACCTGTCTCATCGAGCAATTTCTCCAACTCACCTCTCGCTCTCAAAACCTTTCACAACATACTCTCCAAGCTCACGGCTGGTGAGGATGATGATCCTGATGTCTGGGAATACGGTGAACAAGTGGCCGATGCTTTCCTACCCGACTTCAGAAGGTTAGCACCACCTGTATGTCATACAGGGAAGCTGACTCTGGCGAACCTTGGCGCCCGTGGAGCTTTTGAATGTGAATTTCGTGTCGTCAACGAAAATCTTGTTGCTGGAGCAATTACAGAAAGAGTGCCTGAGGTGGACTATGTTGATGAATGGGATGTTCGCAAAATCCAATCCATATTTCCTATCCTGCATCTCAGCGACGTCGAAGTTCCAGTCCAGCTACGGTCACAAAGGCTGCTGTCACTGAGCTATATTTAGCATTACTTTAGAGATTTTGACCCGGAATTAAATAAGACTGCTCAAAGATCCCTGATGGACGTAAATGGGTCGATTACGGCTAGTAATTGTGCAATTTTATTTTGCAATACACACCATAGTGCTTTGTGAACATGAGTTCCCAATCATCGACCATGGCTTGATGTGTTGACGGAACCCGATATCTCGTATTCCCATCCAGAAATCACGCATCGCTCCTCATCTTCAAAATTTCAAGATAAGCAGTAAGCAAATCAGCAGGCTAAAATGAAAATGGAAGTGCTCGTGATAAGGCTGACAGAGGAGTGTAATCCCTGTCAACCATCATTAGGCATCCGCCGAAGAGAGATGCTACTGAATAGAAGTGAGATCCCGATCAAAGAGGAAGGTGTTGGCTAAATGACACCTCAGCTCTGCAGTCGCTTCCCTACTTCTATCAGCCCATCGCCACGACAGCACTTTGTTCGACTGTTTCCAACAGAATTTAAGAGCAAACAAGGAGTTTTCGGTAAAAAAAAGATGATTACGGACGGTCTGGCGACGGCCTTTCGCTCCGAGCGCCTGGTTTACCGGGCGATGGAGAACAACGAACAAGACAAAAACTTTTTGCATACCCAGATCGGGAACGATGCCATGATAATCGCCCTCGCCGAAGCGAACATGATCAAGCCAAAAGATAAAAAGTACACAGATGACCTGGTCGAATCCCTGATTAAAACAAGATTTCTTTTCATCATTGGCTTGCCCGGGGGCGAAACAGCCACCGACGCAGTCAACGGACAAGGAAGCACGACCCCGGAGCCAACGCCCATTGGCATGATGGTGGTCGGGACAATCGGCCCGCCAACTCAAATGCAGCACCGCTCCACCGAGATTGGCATCTGCCTGGCGACAGCATACCAGAACAAGGGCTACGGAGGGGAAGCCATCAACTGGGCTCTGGACTGGGCGTTCAAGTTTGGGGGATACCATCGTGTCGCCATCAGAACCATTTCATTCAATGAGCGAGGGATGCACCTGTATAAGAAGCTTGGCTTCGTCGAGGAAGGTCGCGAGCGACAGGCCCATTGGTTCAATCGGAAGTGGTATGACCGCGTCAGCTACAGCATGCTGGAACATGAGTGGGCTGCTTTGAGGGGGATAGAAGAGGATTGATTGTGACTTTGGGTGTCTTGTTTTCAGCCAATTTTCTCATTATGATATGGGATGATGTCCGAGTCCTTCGAAATTATCATTCATTAGCGATCCAGCCACTTACCCAATCATGGCCCTAAACAACATCGCCAATATGGGTTCTGTATCATTCAAGAATCAAACCACGCTTGCGTCTAGGTACCAAGATTCACTATGTCCCCTTTGTCGCTAAAGGTTCGAGGTCATGGATGTCGGAAATTGGCTTGTGCCGACCGGGTGGATAGAAAACTGGATTCTTGTTGTATAAAGTGTTTAAGTATTTTTTAGTCATCTATATCAAATAAGCTTATCCCGTGCTGGACTCAAGAACCCATTGGATATTTTCAGAACAAAAGTATTGAACGAAGTCGCACTTGAATATCTCATGCGCGCCCATAACCCGAAGCGGCAATATCCAGAGAATACTCAAAGAGAAATAGCACATCAGATGCCATTACCTAAAGCTAATATTCTTGATTAAAATCCAATGGCCGTGCACGGGGTAATATAAGTCCAGTTTGAGTGGATGCACGGCACATCCCAGACACACCCACCGCACCGTGACGGCGATTCATGGATGATGATGAAACATTGAAGTCCTGCTCGCTATTTCACTTTATGCCTCAACTATTTTGTGCCCTGGATTTTCTGTCTTAGCAAGTCCGATGTCATTGGTCTTTCTGAAAAGCATGATGATCCGACATGTTCCACTGAAAATGAATCATTGTGTAATGCTGGCCAAGCATGCGTCATTCCGCTTCGTCGTGATTTTTCTTGGAGAATCCGGTTTCCATTGGCGCTCGCATGGTATCAATCCCATTCTTTGGCGATAGATGCCATCATTGACCACAGCCCACCACAAGTATTTGCGACGAAAACAACCTCTCGGGGTAGGTGCAAAATCCATGGTCGCACTGGTTTGCAAATGACTTCCCGAGAGGGGGCAGCGTAATCGCTTAATTACTCTGCCAGGCAGAAAGTTCCCTGCATTTTTTGTCAGTTTTTGGCACTTCCTCGTGTTGACTTATGGTACGGTCCTTGCGCGAGTCAGGCCACGCGGGCTCACGGTGACGTAGCATCCGCGGCACGGAAGACGCGGTCAGCAAATCATGGCGGACAAATATATTTTGACCACGATCCAAAACAAGGTGTTTTGAGTGGCTTGAAGATTAGAAATGTCCGACACGGATCAACCCAAGACACAAGACAGATTAGCCTTCGGGGGTGCCCCACCGAACCGCTCCCGCAGCCCGGCATCTTTGTGCCGTGTCGGCCTATTCCAAGCCCACACGGACTTTGTCTTGTCCGCCACCTGGGCGGCGCCCGCCGAAACTCTGGGCCTATACGCGCAGTAAAAAGGCAACTCCAACCTCCTGATGCCGGGTTTTTTTTATCTGTCTAATGCAGAATTGCTGCTGAAACACAAGGGCGGGAGGAGCCGTGTGCCAGCTTTTTTTCCCTTCTGGTGGTGGGGAGGGGGGATTGCCAACCATCTGGTGTTTTGATAGCTTGGCAGCATTGTGCCAAGCCGGGTGTCAGGTAGACTGTAGCAGTTGCCAAGTAACTCTATCAATCCATGTGCCTCGATTCAATTTAGCAGCGTAGTTTGCGAGCCGAACCATGCATTCTAGTGTAAGCCACTGCGTTTTGCCAAGCTCCATGCCACATTGGCGTCACGTCTGGGACAACGACGATGGACAGAGCCTCAATCGACAAAGGACCTCAACACTGGACTACCGGTCCGGTCAGCCTGGGGATCTTCAGTGGAATGGAGTCATATGTCTGAAAGCTGGGGTTTCTGTCGATCCCCTGGCAAGAGGGCTCCATACATGCAGCACAAAGGCCTGGCGGCTGCCTTCCTCCCCCTCCTTATCCCCGGGTGTTCCGTGAGACCAAATGGTCTTTGCATTGCGGAGACTCCACAGAATGGAGAGGTCCTCCTCCACAATCTTGTCGGCGCGCGCCTGTGGAGGAATTGGGGTTGTGTGGGCCTCTCAACAAGGACATAAAGCACAGAGCGCCTTCGTGTTTTTTTTTCTCCTCCTCCTTCTTTTTCTCTGCACTCCTTGCAATTGACAGACACTTTCTCCTTGATCCTTTGCTCAGAAATGTCATCAGAAGCCACTTTCCTGGGCCTCCGTGGCCACGCCCTTCGCGTAGCGCAGATAGCACTAGTGGTTGCCCCTGGTTTCACGCTGTTTGGCTACAACCAGGCCGGCCTTGGGCCTTTGGCAACGCTTCAGTCTTGGGTTCATCAGTTTCCCGATATCGACACGATCAATACGACGGGTACTCTCAAGTCGCAGAACTCGACGAGCAAAGGTGCCGTGATTGGGTCTTTCCAGCTGGGCGCCTTGATAGGAGCACTCTCCTGCATCTGGCTGGGAGATGGGCTTGGCAGACGCAAGTCTGTCTTCTTGGGTGCCTGCCTGACCCTCATTGGATCCGTTCTCCAAGCCTCTGCCTACAGCCTCGTCCAGTTCGTCATTGGCCGTATCCTGCTCGGAGCCGGTGTGGGACAATTCAGTGTTGCCATCCCTGTCTGGCAAGCCGAGTGTTCTTCTGCCAAGCATCGAGGACGCGATGTGATCACGGCCGGTATCTTCATGTGTCTTGGCTACTCGCTGTGTAACTGGATCGACTTTGGCTTCAGCAAGGTGCCCGGTTCATCTCTGGAGTGGCGGCTGCCAATTGTCCTGTCCCTCTTCCTCTCCATCACAATCATGGCGTCCATCTTCTTTCTTCCGGAATCTCCGAGATGGCTGGTCCGAGTCAACCGCGTGTCGGATGCTACAGATGCCCTTTCCGCCCTCAAGGGTCTCCCAAGTTCCGACGAAGCCATCCGCACCGAAATCGCCCAGATCGAATCCTCGCTCGAGTACGCCTCCGACAAGAACGCGTCGCTGATGCAAATATTCTCAAAGGAAGACGATGAGAAGCTCCTCTACAGGTTCTGCCTCTGCATCGCCCTGCAATTCTTCCAGCAAATGTGCGGTGGAAATCTGATTTCGGTATACGCGTCCACCATCTTTCAGGAAAACCTGAAGCTGGGGACCGACCTTTCCAAGATCCTAGCAGCATGTGCCCTCACCTGGAAGTTTCTCTGCTGTTTCATTGCATTCTTCGCCATTGACAGACTTGGCCGCCGGGCCGTCTTCATGATCAGCGGAGCCGGCATGTCGCTATCCATGGCTGCGCTCGCTGTGAGCACCAGCTTCCCTTCAACGAACCACAGCGCTTCCATCGCATCTGCTTCGTTCCTTTTCCTCTTCAACTTCTTTTATCCAATCGGCTTTCTGGGAGGCAACTTCCTCTACTGTACCGAGGTGGCCCCCGTGCGACTGCGTGTGGCCATGTCCTCCGTCTCGACGGCAAACCACTGGCTCTGGAACTTTGTTGTCGTCATGGCCACACCCGTTGCCATTGAAAATATTGGATTCTACTACTACATGATGTATGCCATCATCTCGGCCCTGATTCCGATTTCAGTCTACTTCTTTTACCCCGAGACGATGAACAGAAACCTGGAACTCCTGAACGACGTCTTCCGCCAGGCTTCGTCGCCGTGGAAGGTGGTCGCCATGGCTCGATCTCTTCCGCAGGGCGAGATTGTGAATGACCACAGCTCAGATGGACATGAAAAGGATTCCGTTGAGCAAAAGGAACATGCATGATTTGAAGCGCGCACTTGTTATTGCTGTGCCCGTCGTGTGACGAGCTGAATCAGCTGTGGAGCAAAAATGGGGTATACCAGTGATGGGAGGCGAGTGTGAATTGGGAGCGCGTAAATATGAAATTTAATGAAATATTTATGAACATTATTCTTGTTGTCAATCTTTGGGTCTCAAGTCCCGGTATCGTGATGTGCCTTCCCGCCAAAGATAAAAAAAATATGGCAAAGAAAAAAAACAATGCAGTTCTCATCACCATCGTATATTTCAACTGCGTAACCAGCACCAGTTCCTCCCCTCCCAGCCCAATGTTATATTTATGATAGGCACTAAATTTGGGAAAGCAACTGTGGGGCTTGGATAAGGGTTGTCAAACAAAAGCGTCTAGGGCGCGAAGCTGTACCCACATCCTATGTACCCCTGGTCTTGGTACCTTGGTTCGGGTTTAATGTTAGTCTAATTGAAAGTATTTCACTTCAATTCAAATCTTTCTTTCTTTTTTTAATGCTCGGACAAACCCACCAGAAAAGTAGGTTGTTTGGTTTGATACATATTTGAATGCTGCTTCCTGAATCTACCTACTCCATAACCCGTGAAATAATCACCAAAATGAGCGCATGCGTGGGTGAATTTTCTTATTGTTTTAGTTGAGCGCTATTACTTCACAGACAATAACCAAGAACCGGTCAATGGATCGAGACATGTGCGAGAACCGTGAACCACTATCAAACATTTGTCTTCCAAGGTTTCAAGCTACCCGGCACCTTATTCGTCCCCGCAGGCTTCTTTCCTTTTTCCGCTCATGGTCAAGGGATTCATTGAATTGACTGCCAAAAATCACAATCAAGGAAATTCTAGTCTAAATTCTGACATAGGGATGACGCGTCGCGATGATTGGAATCTGAGTCGGCCATGGTCAACATTACGCAATTGTGCAGAACAAAGAGCCGGGTGAGACATTTATTCACGCTCTCAATTGAATCCGAAGCTGAAAATGCGGTGTCATGCCAGTTGATCTTCGGTTTGTCAACTTGCAGCTGCATGTTCATCTTGCAGCCTCCTGGTCCTTTTGTCTGGGGTCCACTGCACCCACGGGTGTATGAACAATCTGTGAAGGCGAAAGAGGATTATGATTTCGTCCAAAGACCGTTTAATCTTAACCTTTCACCATGATATCGTCGCGACAGGCGTTGGCGTGACTCAAACAACATCTCGGCACCCGCCGAAGGTTCAAGGGTCTTTGGGCGTGGGGAGGCGTAATCCTGTGCAACCTAGCTTACTTTTAGCCAGTGTTTGATTGGCGCGGCCGCGGGGCAGGAATGCAAGAATCCTCCAGAGAAAAGTCTGGCGAGCCTTTTAATCCTGGTCAGATCTGCCAGCTCATGAGACTGCCATGACGCGATGTGCGTGATGACGGAGGCGCAAGCGCTCGGTTCCCTGTGAGGCGAGAACGCCAGGCGAGGAGCGCAGCAACTGGCGCTCAACAGTTTGGGCTGCGCAGATCCGTGTGCCACCCGGCATGATGCTAAAACCCAATCATCCAGTTGGGACCTGCCCAGGCCATTGCACCATTGCGCCCCGCGTCGGCGCAACAGGGATCGAGCGTGGGGATGACCGATCCCCCCGCGTTGGCGGTGGACACGGCCTGGGATGGCTCGGAATATTAATGCGCTAACCTTCCCGTTGCGGCGGGCGTGATGAACCACATTGCAAGCCGGGCGCTGGCACCAAGAGTTCATGAGGCCCGAATCCAGCTTGCGTAGGCTGCGTGCTGGAAGCATGAGCGCATCGCCGGTACGAGCGTATTCGGCTCTCGAGCCCGACCACAAGGGCCACGGCACCTTCTCGCACCAGAGCCACCGGGAGAGCTCCGAGTCTAGCGGCGGCGAGGATGTAGGCATCATCCCTGAGGGCGTCCTCGACCCTGTTTACGAGGCTAAAGCGCGAATCCTTAATCGAGCTGTATGCAAACAAACGTCCCTCCTGGCTGTTGGCTCGTGTCTAATGTTGAAGCTGCTTCCAGATCAAGGATATTGGCATGGGAAAGTACCAGTGGGAGCTGTTTGTGGTCATCGGATTCGGCTGGGCCAGCGACAACCTGTGGCCCATAGTGACCTCGCTGATACTCACACCGGTCGCCAACGAATTTTCGCCAAAGTACCCGGCCTTTCTGACGCTCGCCCAAAACATTGGTCTGCTTGGAGGCTCCATGTTTTGGGGTTTTGGGTGCGACCAGTTTGGCAGACGGCTCGCATTTAATTTTACGCTTGGCATCACAGCGGTATGGGGGCTTGTTGCAGCCGGCGCGCCCAGCTTTGCTGCCATTGGCATTTTTGATGCCCTCTGGTCATTTGGCGTGGGCGGCAACCTGCCCGTCGATTCGGCCATTTTCCTCGAGTTCTTACCGGCCACCCACCAGTACCTTCTGACCATCCTCTCGGTGGGCTGGGCGCTCGCCCAAGTGGTTGCGACGCTGATCGCTTGGCCGCTGCTGGGCAATTTAACATGTCAACAGGATGAGACTTGCACCCGGCGCGACAACATGGGATGGAGGTACTTTACCATAACGGTCGGTGGCTTGACGCTTCTCATGTTCATCGCCCGTTTTGGCTTGTTTACTATTTACGAGTCGCCCAAGTATTTGATGAGCAAGGGTCGCGATGAGGAAGCAGTCGAGGTTGTCCACCGCGTTGCGACACGGAATGGCAAGATAAGCACACTGACACTGCAAGATCTGAAGGCCGTCGAACCTGAAGGATACACGGCTCAGACCGATGCGACTGTGGTTTTAAAGCGACATCTGGAGAAGCTGAATCTGAGCCACATCCGTGCACTGTTTTCGACCTACTCTCTTGGTCTCAGCACCGGTCTCATCATGGCGGTTTGGGCACTGATCGGGCTGGGCTACCCGCTGTACAACGCCTTTCTGCCGTACATCCAAGCGACGAGGGGAGCGGATTTTGGAGATGGGAGCACATATCTTACATACCGCAACAGCTTGATCATCGCCGTCCTCGGCGTCCCCGGCGCGCTGCTGGGCGGCTTTCTCGTGGAGCTGCCGCAGCTGGGCAGAAAGGGCACGCTGTCGATAAGCACCATCCTCACTGGCGTGTTCCTGTACTGCTCGACGACGGCCATGACGAGCGACTCGCTGCTGGGGTGGAACTGCGCCTTTAGCTTTTGCAGCAACGTCATGTATGCCGTCCTGTACGGCTTTACACCCGAGCTGTTCCCTACGCCGCAGCGCGGAACCGGCAATGCGTTGGCTGCAACGTGTAATCGCATCTTTGGTGTCATGGCAGTAAGTACTTCTTGGCTTTCAGAACCATGCATTCGTCGCTGACCAAACGTAGCCCATCATCGCAACGTTTGCGAACCTGGAAACTGCCGCTCCCGTGTACACGAGCGGTGCGCTGTTCATTGCGGCTGGAATCATTGTCCTGGTGCTTCCCTTCGAATCAAGAGGCAAGGTAGCACTATAGCGCAAGAGATGCAATGTGTCTTTACTAAATCCTGCTTGATCGCGTCTTTTTTGTACCATTAAAATCTCGTCATGTGGTGGTCTGATGCAGAGTTGCACCGGATTACTAATTTGAACCCTGTCGGGATATTGCGACCGAGTCCTGGAAGCCTTTCTCATTTGCTTTTCAAGGTCGCACCATTCATGACGCGGTGTATTAAAATGCACACTGCTGGATTCATGTTCACATGTTCATAATACATTCATCATAGTGTATAGTAGTGTGAAATTTAGGGCATGGTTCGCAACCTTCGGTTCTGTCCCTTGCCATCTGTGCCCTCCTTCCGCGTCAAATGCTCGGCTAATTTTTGTTGAATTCGAATTATTCGGATTGATTTCCTCATGCGGACATGTGCAGAGCATTATGTTACCTGCAGCTTTTTACCAGCTGGCTTTGTGCGACCTGAGTTCGGGGAATAAGTAACGCCGGTGAGGAGCAAGTCAGGCTGCAAGGCTTTGCTTGTTTCACAGCCCAGAAAACTCTTGCGCCCATCTTCATCACCAAGGACAGCACCGCGATCGGGATAGCCGCTGAAATGTCCACCGGGGAGCTTTACTGCCAGATTTGCGGCGTCAGCTTCAACATCGGCCGCCTCCGCACCGTCGACGAGCCCCAGTCCTCCGCCTGGCATGGTCTACGCAGGACCCTATGGGGAAGCTCCGTCAAGAGCACGCACTACTCCGAGAGCAACTGCAAGCCTGGTTGTATGGTGACTGTTCGGAGCAACTACCCCAACACGGACGAATTTGATGCCCAGACGTCCGAGGTCTTTTATCCAGAACGCCCCAGCCCCACGCCCGATGATGATATAGACCCGCGATTTCCTCAACTGAGTAAAGACGAATACCTAGAGCACATTGCCGGCCCGGACTGTGCCTTTGTGGGCACTCCCGAGGGCGGATATAGTGGCCACAGGATTTCCGCCCAAGAGATGAAAGGCTGCAACATCCTTCAGTGCCTCATGCGCAAGAACAACGGACCTTGGTCGCCTGACCTGGCAGACGAAGAGTTTGAAGAGGAAGGAGATTTATTCCTCAGCGGTCTCGCTGATGGCGTGCCGAGGCTCGAGAATACCGCGACGCCACTGTTCACGCCCTACCGACACGACTATCTACAGGCCGTTGTCAACAACAACTTTCCGGCCGATGAAATCAATACGCACTCTATCCCTTTCCACCCTGCATGCCTTGACGTCTTCAGACGTGCTTCTCTGTTCCGCTATGGAACTGTCAAGTTTGAGGCGTTGATCGATTGGTGGATCATGGAGGCCGTTCGATCCACCTTTCACGAATTCCCCCGCCATCCCGCCGTGACGCGGGGAATGGGAAACTGGTGGAACCATGTTCGCGGAGATGAATGGCTGGCCGCGAATCCTTGCCATATTCCTGACTTGCAGGCCTTTCTTTCTTCGACCCAGCGGCGCGATGGCATGGACGCAGCCGAGTCTACTCTTGTCCTGTCCAAGGAGCCATATGACCTTTTTTCTCGGCTGCCACTTGAGCTCCGCGTCATGATTGCCGGATTGATAAGCTTCACCGACCTTGGAGCTCTGAGAGCTGCGTCCAGATCCTTCTGGGAACTGCCCCAGTCTGTTTTGCACACCACTTTCCTGCAGGAAAGACCTTGGCTGTGGGAGTCCTGGTCCACGACTGACTACTCGTTTTGGACATCGGCCGGCGCACTCAAGGTTTTGGAGAACGGGGATAAATACCTTCGCTCTGTTGCAAAGATTCAGCAGCACAGGGACATGACGGACGAGGAGCTCGAAGAGGTCCACCGGGACCGAGAGGTGATTAGGGTGGAAGCACTGAATTTGCTGGAAGCGGGAAAACGTGATCCTGTGATTCGACTGGACGTGGAGGGCACGGACTGGTTCTACTTGGGCAAGAAGACCGTGGCAGCCATGGAGAAGGGGGAGTTGAAGGGGTTGAAGAACAGGCGCAGAATCTGGGAGGACTGTGAGGAGATTCTCAACAGAGCTGAGCAGTGCCAACGGGACAGAGACTCTGAATAACGAATGGGATTGAAGGGATTTCCGGATCAAGAAAAAAAAGAAAAAAAAAAGACGGAATGAATTTTGATTGTAGTTTGATTTTATGGTATAACGTTGTATTATTTAAACACTTGAAATTGGGTTTCCCGCCGCTGCTCAAGTCATTTGATGTAGCCAAATTTCCCCGTTCATACTGATTTCCTGATGATCGATATCACCGCTGCACTTTCCCAAAGATGAAAATGGACAAAGTGTCACGCCCTTCCCGTCAATTTGCTGCGTATGTGGTCTGCACAATAGCAGCGGGTGGTTTGACGGGCTCCCCGGTGTATGATGGTGGTTGTTGTGGATGAGGCGGCATGACAAAAGTAGGGAAGCGCTCATTGTTTGCCTGTTCAATGTCCTTGGCTTTATCTTTGCTCTTTTTTCGAAGCATAAATCCAATGATGACTGCGATGACAACGAGGATGACCACGGCAACGATGACGACTTTGATTGCGGCTCCAATGACGCCCATGTTGGAATATTGTGGAGCGGTCGGGTTAAAATATGAATGGAGAAGCGATATTTGGCTTGAATTGGTGGAGATATGGTTTCATAGAGAGGATGGAATTTGAATAAAGGAGAAGAAGAAGAGATGCTCTACCATTGTATTTATCCTCATGGTATCTACTGTCTGCATACCAGTTGAACTGACACTCATTGTCATCGTGATGCAGCACTCTAAGTTCCACCTCGACCGAATCAAATGCAAGAATGCGAGAATCCGAAAATTGGAGCCATGAAGGAAAGAGAAGAAAAAAAGTCGCGGGCGCTTGTATTAAACAGTTGGTTGGCCGTTTCGTGTCACTGGTCTGCACAGCCACCTGGCCGTCACAAGCACGCAGCGTCTCTCGGTATGCGGGTGCCGACGGGAGCCATCACGATGGAGCACGCAGCGAGCCCGGCACCGCTCCACCGAGAAAACAAAACCCTGCGGCGCCTTTTCCCCCGCAGGGATGGGCGGCGGAAACACCGGCCTACTGCCCGTCGTAATTGCGTCGTGCCGTTTTTCCCGGCGCCGCATCTACTTTTGTGGGGCGAGACGCTGGTGATGATGGGCTTCTCAGCCATTCGTCGAGAGGACTCTCGGCTCGAACCGTGCGGTAGAATGGCAGGTTGCTCGATGGAAGTAGAAATGTGATTTAACAGAGGTGCAAGAAGAAGGGAGGGGCTTGGCTCTGCCCATCTTGGTTGATTTGCTCCTCGTCTCGGATCCCATGTGCCGACCACCCTCCGCCGCCAAGGCTAGCTCGCAGCTGCATCATTTCTCGGTCTCGCTGACGTTTTTAGCTGGCCAAGCAGGCTTCTTTAAGGGAAACAAACACGGCGCCAACTCGAAACAGGAGCAGGGATAGGTGACGCGGACACGGCATGCTATCCATCCTGTTGGTTCGTGCATGCCCCATCCCAACCCCGATTGGCATCCGCGAACTCACGCTGCGGCTGCAAGCTGTCCCTCTACAATTTCCAGCACAAGATTGCGAAGGCGTTCCAAAAAGTCAAAGATTTCTGGCTCGTCGTGCCACGCTTCATTCCAAGTGACGCCCAGGTTCATGTGATTTCTGTGCGTGACAAGGAAAAGACCGTATCCGTTGCCCATCTGATCGCCCGTGACCCAGGGATCGAATGTTTCGACATCACCTGTTTTGTGAGGTATAATACCGTCCACACGGCCGAGGCTGGAGAGGGATACTGATGGGGTTGGGCTGGCTGGGGGCCCCGGGATCGGGTGAGCGACCGGCTTAGGCATCGTTGCCAAGAGGCCTGCAAACATGTAAGGGGCGAGCTGCCCAAGGTCCGGGTCCTCGCGAGTGTCGCTGTAGAAATTTTCGACGGTTTCAAGAACTCGCGCGAATTCTTCACGCTTTTGCCCTGCGTTTTCCTCCGCGCAGTCCTGTTCAGGTACAATGACATCTACACAGAAACCAGTGGCGGAACCCGATGAGTACGCAGTTACAGGGTGCTGTGAAGACCCGTATGCATTGCTACATTTTGGACGCAAGTTGTACAGGACATCATTGACATAGGTAAAGCGCCGTGGTTCGGATTGTCGCTGATGTAAATCTCTCATGATGAGAGGAACAGCAGCGTGAAACAGATGCGTTACTGTGATTCCCATCTTCTTGCAGGCGACTGTAATCATCTCAGTGACTTCTTGGTCAAAGGAAGTCTCTGAGCGCCGAGGTCTGCCCGCTATCTCGGCCCCGGGCTTGCATGGTAGGCAAAGAATCTGGGACGCTGCGATCCCAGGTGGGGGCCGCCCTTGGAAGACGTGGCGTCTGTGCATTGAGCTGATCCGCTCCTGTAAATGTGGAGTCGGCACTTGAGGCACAGCAGCGGCGATACGGTAAGGCGGGCTGAGGTTGGCAGCCTCGGTGCCATCGAGGGCTGCCCGTGGGTAATCATGGCCCAGCCTGAGCGCCTCGGAAGCGTGCCGAATGAAATTGCCAAACAGGAGAAGTGTGCCCATTCCGTCGATGGTGTCGTGAGCGGCGCGGAAGATCAGATTCAGTCGCAAGCGATGCTGTATATCACCCGTAGCAGTGGGATCTGGATCTCTATTGATGACGAAAAGAGTTGGAAGTGGTGGGCTGGGTGGGTCTGAATTCACAAATTCGAGCCCGGAGGCAAACCCGGAAACTTCCACAAATGTTTCGCTGAGCCAGCTTTCTAGCTGTGATTCGTTCACAAGACACTGATATGTCTTTACAAACGTGTCGGCCTCATCATCGTACTGGACTTGGGAGGCTACCGTTGGGTGCTCCTGTCGCACTTTGCACCAGGCCTTGCGTAACGCGGAACAAAGGCTTTGGTAGGGCGAGTCGGATGGTAGTAGTGCAGTTTCGACTTGAAATGAGACATGTCCAGTAATTTCAAATGGCATCCGGCCTGAGCTGTTGAAGCGTCGAGCGGCTGCGGCCCAAAATGCCTCCGTCTCGTCCGCATCTCGTTGCCACACATGTGGCTCTATTTGGCGCCAGGCATACGTGGAGGACAACGGGTAAGAAGGCATTGATGATGAGGTATAGCGAGATGCAAGTTTCACTGTTGAAAACAAGAAATGGAAACGGGACTTTGCGCGAGTGATGTCGACCATATCAATACCTGATACCAATCTCGATGTGCCACAGAAACCCTGACTCATAGAGGGAAAGAGAGGCTGTCATCTTGGAATGAAAAAAAAAATACCGCTCATCTCTCCCGTGGGATTTATTTGGCAGCTGGAACGAGGCGAACTTTGATTCGTTTATTTCTAGCAATGTAGTCATTCTCGTCATGCTAAATGAATACCATGGCACTTGCAAGTCAGCAGGCTGCATTAGCGCAGTTGTCTGAAGTGGAGACAAATCTTTAAAAATGGCTGGAATAGTGGCCTATACCAATATCGTGATGGGTCTGCGGGTCCCGAGATAATTTTAATTCCCCAGGTTCGTCAAATCATGCCTTGAGTGGTACTAACCCCGCGAAGTTTAAAAAGGAAGAACAGTAATAATTGGCGTCACACGAGGCACAAGGTCAGCTCAGCTATTAGAAAACGCGATCAGATCGGAGGTAATTTACTACAGCTACTTTAGCCTGCAGGGTGAATCCGCAGGGCTGGTCCTAGTTGGCCTGGGTGATGGTCGCGTGAAGTCAAAACAATATATTTGTCCGGTTTGTCTGGGAGTTGACATTCTTGGCTTCTGTTTATTGTGATAATGAAAAAAACGTTCAAATTGTGACCTTATCCTAAAATTAACCCTGTAAAACTAAACCAAACCATACAAAGATAATACCTCATTCGGAGGCTGCCTGCTGGCTCCAATGCTTCTTCAGCTGGCCAATCATCATGCTTACATAGGAAACATCAGTAACATTAGGCACGGTTCGAAGTGCCTCGCTATCCTCCCTTGACCTCTCCGTCAAGTAATCCAGAACACCAGCCTGAGGATTATTCGTGGCCTTGTTGCCGTATTTGCCCTCGAACCAGTCCAGCAACTTGATGGGAGGGTTCTTGGAGGGATCGCGGTTGGAGTTGCGCATCCTCTCCATCCACTCAGCCGTGGGGAGCGTCTCAAAGTCCAGCCCAGCCTTGGCAAGAGACGGGAGCATCTCTTGGGTCCAGTGGAAACGTGTTGGGTTGAGAACGTGATACGTAAGATCCTTGTCTTCGCTTCGATCGCTTGGCCTTTCCGATCCAAAATGAGCCAGGTCAAGAATGGCCTTGGCGGCGATGTCAACAGGGAGCCACGTCATTTCCTAGTCATGTTAGCTTTCCAAGGCGAACCAATGTAGAGAAATATGCTTACTTCGTTAAGGGAAGGTAGAGCTCCGAGCGTGACGGCAGTCTGGATCATCAATGGAATACCTTCCGTTGTGTTCCATTCTCCCACTTTGGTGTCACCGACAAGCTGTCCGATGCGCAGGACTCTTGATGGGGCCTGCGCGTTCTTTGCTGCATTTCGGGTGATGTGCTCGGCGACAAACTTGGAACGTGCGTATCCCGTCTTTTGGGCGAATGCGGGCGAGGGGACAAAGGACTCCTGAACCACGCCAGGCCTAGGAGAGCCAGCAGCGGAAGAAACGGAAGAACAGAAATAGAAGCGAGCTGGCTGAGGGGTTCGAACCGACAGGGACAGCTGAATGAGGTTGTGGACAGCCTTGATGTGCTGGTCTTCGAAGCTCTGCACTGGGATGTTGAAGTTCACGGCCCAGGCGCTGTGGATAATGCACGTCAGTCTTGACTGAAGCTCGGAGATTCTGGACTCGTCAAGTCCGAGGCTGGGCTGGTTGAGCTCGCAGCGAAGGGCGACAATCTTGGACTTTTGCTCCGGGGTCAAAGAAATGCCTCGGCTTGCGAGAGACTTGTCGACTCTCTCAGCGGCGGCGGCGTCATCGGAGGCTCGCACCATGGCCCACACTGCTCCGACGTTCGGTAGAGCCGTCAGCTGGGCAAGTGCATGCGAACCCAAAGCTCCAGTAACTCCAGTGAGAAGCTAACTTGATTAGTATTGTTCATCCAATAATTTGACGGTGCTTTTACTTACCACGAGCTCCTTCCCTGGCTGCTCAGTTTCTCCGGCGACGTGAGGCTTAAAGGAGGAGTACTTCTCGATGAGATTCTCCATAACCTTCAATTGATCCTCTGCTTCATCTCCCTTGCCATGCTTCAGGCCTTCGATGTGTCGGGCGAGCAGTTTGACGTTTCCAGTCTCGTAAAGGACGTTCTGACCGAGCTGCGCCTGATTGCCACCCATGTCAATGCTTCTCTTGATCAGGCTCCACATCTTGATGCACTGCAGACTGTCGACGCCGGCAGCAAAGAATTCGGCTTCAGCAGATGGGAGATCAGCATCGCACTTTTCTTTAAGCTGCGCGAGCAACCATGCTTCGAGTTCCTCGCCCTCAAGGGAAAGCGATCCGCCAGCCTCGCTTTGGCCTTCAAATGCCTCGTAAGCAGCCTCGATTTCCTTTGAAAATTGACGGTAGACCGGGACACGAATAAATGTTCCCTTGTCTGTTTTGGGATACACCGTGTCGGCAGGCACCACAATGACCAGCTCCTTGGGCACGCGAGAGAAGGCCTCGGCGCGCTGGTTAGCCGATTCCACTGCAGGCCAGACTTTCTCGAGGTACTCTTCGTCGGGAATGTGAGCTGCTCGGTCTGCCTTGACAACCAAGAGACCGGGGTATGTTTTTCCCTCTCCAAAAACGATGGCCTCCTTGACAAACTCTTCCTGTCGAATGCGACCTTCAATAGGGAGAGGCAGCACCTTTTCGCCATTGATGAGCGTGAAGCGGTCGTCCAGACGACAAGCATACTTCCACAAGCCTTTTCTAGTCGGGTGAGGAGTGAAGAGGTCGCGGGTGCGGAAGGAATTGGGGGGATCTTGTGAGTTGACTGTGCTCTTGGATGGCCAGCCATCGAGCGCAACGCACTCGTAGAGTCCGGGCGCAACCTCGTCCCAGAATATGTACGGCTCAGCCACGGGCAAAGCTCTCAAGTACTTCCATTCTTTATCTCCCTCGGGGCGGGTCGAGTTCATCATTCTGCCCGTTTCCGTACTAGGCAGGATGTCAGTCTCCGGGTAGTGAGAGATGGATAAGAAGAGAAGACTCACGCTCCATAATTGGCGGCAAGATAGACGCCTCTATCAACCAGCAAGTCTCCAAGGTCGTCTGGGCAGCCACTGCCACCATATAAAACAAGCTTAATGCTGGCCAAAGCCTGAATACCCTCCTCAGTTTCCGCAAGTAGTTTGATTACATAAGGAATAACGTGGAAGATTTCCGGTTTGGTAGCTTTAATGACTGCGATAACTGAATCCCTTGTTATGGGGATAGAGTAATTGCAGAAATAAAGAGGTTTGCAGGAGTAAATGGACCTAAAAATTTCGTAAAAGCCGTGGCTGTGAAACATGGGCGACATAATCAGGGCTCGCATGTCCATATTGGTTGCAGAGGCAGCGAGGATGCTCTGGTTGGTGAGATAGATGGGCTTTGGCAGGCCGGTCGATCCTGAAGAGTGGATGATAACCGCATGCTTCTTGGTTTCCTCGTGCGGGATGTGGTGTCTGGCGAATCGCGGCGCAATCAAGTTGCAATAGTCAGAGTGCGCCAGGCAAGGCAAAATCTCCAGCGGTCGCTGCTGCTTCACCTCGGCCAAGACCGGGTGGAAGTTGGGTGTGGTAAGAATGGTGCTGCAGTTGGCAAGGTCAAGCAATTGGATGATGGCAGGGCTTGGCAGACGCGTGGAAATGAGAAACGAGGCGTAGCCGAGTCTGTTAAGGGCAATGATCTGGACGGCGTAATGCAACCCAGACATAGCCAGGACACCGATGACGGGCGCCTGAGGGAGGGACGAGTCCTGCGGATGTCAGTGCCAATTGCCGACGGACGGAAAAGAAAATCAATTGAAAAAAAAAGTAAAGCCAATTGAATAAAGTGATAACTTACGACGGGCTCAAGTCCTATTTCCCGCAGCTTTACGACTGCGGCGTCGGCATATCTGTCGATTGAGCGAGCGCTGTGCTCGACGAAATCGTCCAACCCAGAGGCCGGGCAGCCAAGGAGAGGCTTTTCGCCTAGCTCGGCGGCTCGTCTCCTAATCAGATCATCGACAGTATACAGCTTGGTCTGCTCCTGAAAGGCCTGGACAGGCGAGACCTTTGGCGCAGCGGTGTCGTGTCTGATCGTCATGGTGATAAATTTCGCTTTAGGTAAAGGCTGCTGCGGCTAATTGGGACGTGCCTACATCTGCAATATATGTATGTCGGGTTCCCGAGGTCGGGATCGCGAATCCGACAACTGGCGGATTATACGGAAAAGCGGAAAAGCCTTGTCGGCAATGGACGGACCCGCCCTTGGCACCGATTTACCAGGTTGAGCGGGGTATGCAAGTAAGATGCCAATAGAAACAAGCGTCCCGTTGATACGGCTTTAGATGGGGCCTTTTAGGATTCCACCCGACGGATAATAGAGTTGATATGATGCAGAGGGCAACGGTAGCCGAGGGGCTAGCGCCGCTTCGCACACAAAACAACAGGGAGTCTCCATCGGCAATGCCCATGATTGATGGATCCTTGTGAAGCTAAACTCCCCAGCTGATTACAGATCTACCCCATGGGGAAGCGGGGCGACGTTGGATGCAACCCCCAATGTCTTTGTCTGCATGCTGTCGCTTAATGTTTGGATATGACTGCCAAGACGCGGTGCTGGGAGGGTGTTCTGTGTGCAGACCATGGGATCAGCTGCGCGGCAGGTTTTTGTATATTAATCCATACCTCCTCACTTGTAGAGGTTTTTCCTGCTCGTAGCCATCACCTCTCCATCTTTTGATCATCAGAAGACTCTTTGCCATGACTGCTTCCCAAACAGCGAGAACAAACCAAGACCTGAAGGAGGAAATCGCCGTTGACCACGTCGATTTCCAAGATGATCCTCAGAAACCAGGTGATGTGGAAGCTCGCGACAAATTTGGTGGCTATGCGAAAACCGACCCAAAGGAAATCGCCTTGGTCAGGAAGTTAGACATCTACTTGATGGTCAGTGTGAATCTATTTGATCAAGTTAAACCCAGCTAATGTAGCCAAGCCCATCCTCTGGCTCATGTACTTTTTGAACTTTCTTGACCGGAATGCCATTGTCAATGGCAAATTGAACGGCTTAGATGACGAGCTTGGCATGGTCGGATCACAGTACAACACCTGCGTCAGCATCTTCTTCGTTGGGTAAGTTGACCATGTGCCACCATCAGACAGCAGGTTGACTGACAGATGCAGATACATTTCCGGTCAAGTACCCTCCAACATGCTGGTGACCCGTGTAAGGCCATCGTGGTACATGTCTGGATGGATGATGGCATGGGCAATCATTTCAACCTTGATCTGTCGGGTCCAGAGTTACCATGGTATGCTAGCTTGCAGGTGAGTTTATTATTCTCAATTAACTAACATGATGTGTGTAATCACATTGATGGCTAACCACTTTGTCGTACAGATTGATCCTCGGAATCACCGAAGCACCTTTTTACTCTGGTGCAGTTTACCTTGTCAGCTTGTTCTATAACCGAAAAGAGGCTGCCACAAGACTCGCCATCTTTTACACTGGAAACCTGCTTGCTAGTTCTTTTTCAGGCCTGATTGCTGCAGGCGTGTTTGCTGGGCTTGATGGAAAGCACGGCTTATCTGGATGGCGATGGCTTTTCCTCATCCAAGGAGTCGTCACAGGTGATTATGATACCTCATCCAAAGTTGAATGAATTTGTATTGCTGACACCAAACCAGTCGTTATTGCGGTGGTCGCCTTCTTCCTGCTCCCTGACTCCCCACTCCAGACCCGCTGGCTCACAGAAGAGGAGCGGCAGTTGGCTCATAGCCGAATCTCTCAGGATACTACCGAGAAGCGCGTTGGGACCAGCACGTGGTCAGGTCTTTGGGAAGCAGTCCGAGACTATCGAACCTGGATCTTTGCTCTCCAAGGAAACCTTCATCTGTCAGCAAATGGATTCAAAAACTACATGCCCACTGCTGTCAAGACTCTTGGCTTCAACACCACAATCACTTTGGTCCTGACTTGCCCCCCATTCCTGATCGCAACGCTCACTTCTGTGCTCGTGTCCTGGTCGTCCGGTCGCTTCAACGAGCGCACCTGGCATGTAACCGTCTCGAAATTGATTGCCAGTGTTGGTTTTGCGGTGGCTACGGGAACACACAATATTGGAGCTCGGTATTTCGCCATGGTCCTATTTGTGGGGGCAACCTATGGTGTGAACAACATCAACCTGGCCTGGACGGCTGCTACTCTCGGGCAAACTAACGAGAAAAAGGCCGCAGCCATTGCCATTGTCAATACTTTGGGCAACCTCTCATTTGTTTATACGCCCTACCTGTGGCCGGACTCTGACTCACCACTGTTCCGAATGGCTATGATTGCCAGCATTTGCTTCTCTATGGGGGTCATTGCCACAGCTTGGGCTATGAAGATTGTACTCAAAAGAGCAAACAAGAAAATCAAGGCAACGGATAATGAGGCTGTCAACCTGTATGCCTACTAGATTTCGTTTGATCAGATTCAGCATAGTGGCAGGCAAGGGGATTGTACGAATTGTAGATCTTGAGATGCATTGTAGTGAGATAAATTCAATGGCCAGCCGCCAAGTATTCTTTTGGTCAAATGAGCAGTGGGGTCAACTGGAGGACCTGGAAGCCAACTCTCGGGATGAAAATAGCTCGTCCGTGAGGTTGATCGTCTCATGAAGTCGGCCCGGCTGCATTGGCCAAAAAGAAAAACTGCAATAGCTCAAAAAACATGGTGAGCTCCGGTACAGGGAATCGAACCCTGGGCTCCGCGGAACTGATCCCTCAGGTTTTGAGAGCGCGAAATGTTAGCCACTACACCATACCGGATGTGATCGGTGGAGAGGCAAAATCACATTACTGCTAATAGACCCTGGTCAATAGAAGAAAGTAGTCGCCATAAAGAGAAAGTCACGTAGAATCTTCCTTTGCAAAGCAGCAACGCACGAAACAAGATGTCGATTGTTGATAAAAGCCTTTGTCTTTCAATATATCCCCTCCAGCGTGACCCTGACTCTTACATGTAAGCACGTGAGATGCAGCCACCTACACTTACTCCGCAGATCCTAGCGTCCCCTCGAAAATTGTCGCGTTATTGCCCCCGCAGCCTGTCTGCCTTCTTGCGCACGAAAGTCAGCGTTTGCCAGCTTTCCCTTTCACTTGGAAAAAGCTCGAGAACTAGCTATAAAAGTCACAATCTTCATCGCACCATAAAATTCGTTACAATGACTTCCCAACGGAGAGTGGGTTTCACAATACGTCGATTTGACTCCCTAGTCAATTGTAAATATACTAGTTAAATGGCAGGGGCTATTGTACTCTAAGGTTAAAATGACTCAGCCCATGGTTCAAATGTTCGCCCAAAGCGCGACTCTATTCGTGAGCATGGGAGTCGAACATCATCAAGATCAACACAAGCTGTGATCAAGAAGCTTGGTGTGAGACTTCCAAGTTCCGATGCTAACAGCAGGCTTCTTAACAACCATTCATAGATTTAATGAATATTTGAAATAGCTCAAAATTATTACCAAGTCACGAGTAATCATCTTAGCAAGAGAGCAACGCAACCTAGCCGATATTCGCGTAACTGGATCTCATTATTTCAAGTGTTGTTTGTGTCAGTTTCATAGCCATTTCATGTTTCATCAGTTTCAAAGCCAGCCCCTATATCGCCAACCATGTTCTGGAACAAGTCGTTCCAAGTGATAGAATCCAAATTTATTTGTCCCAAAGTAAGACCAGATGCATCATAAGTGGATTCGTTGATACCCATATCATCATTTCCCATGACTTCTTGTTGAGCAATATCCAGTTCAACGGCGACGCTGTTGATATCATTGGATCTAAGCTCGTCAATACTCTCGTCAACACAAGGCTCGACTTCCTCTCTGGACTGAAGACCGGCTTCTAAAGTATCAAACCGACTGTCTATACCAGAAATCGAAGGTTGCGGCTCACTGTAGGTATTCGACATTGGGATCCCCAGGGCACTGTCTGCCAGTGAATCATCAGATGTGCCGTGCTTTGAATGCTGAATGTTTCTTGAGCCCAAGATCCCCGATCCTGTTGAGGGAGCGGTCGCCGAAAACCACTCGTCTTGGACCTGGTCAAATGCCTGGCAGATTATTTGTTGCATGGTTATGTTCATGACCTCGGGGGGCAAAATCACTACACCATGGGCCCGAAACGTCTCAGCCAAGATAACGGGTCCACGGCGCCGGGAGAATTCTTGGTAGCAATGTAGTTCCTCCGAAGTACCTTGTGGAATATAAGCTGAGCTGGGTCTTGAATCGCCCGGGAATATAATCTCCCATATTCCAAACCACTGTTCTGCTTCTGTAACTTTATGATTCGACTTACGACTAAGTTGCCGATGTTGTTTATGTGATATAGCATCCAGTTTCTTCGAGGCGTCTCTTTTGCATGAGCTATCCTGGACATGCCTATCATGAGTCTCCTCTCCAACGAAGATCTCAAAACAACGCTCACAATAAAACTCTGGCGTATGTCTTCTTTGAAGGTGTTGCTTAACATGAGAGATCTTGCCCATACTATATCGGATACATCGACGATGCTTTAAGGAATCATACTTCCAGAAAGGGCAGGCGAGCAATTTCGAACCTTCCAGGCTCTGACAAGGTTTAGTTCTTTTTCTTGGAGGCGGCCGTGAATCGTTTTCATCCTCTCCATTCTCATCATCCCCATCGTATTTCCTCTTTGGGGGCTGTTGAAAGACGTCATGGGCAGTAGAGGCCCTTAGATTTTCTGTTGCTTGAGGTACTCCAGCATTTCTTTCAAGTCCGCCATTGTCCCTTGGCGAAATTGTATCACCACATCCGTCTGATATGGCTCTCGAAACTGATATCATTCCCATCTTCCACTCTACTGATAATCTTTGTACGCAGGTTTCAATAACGGGATGTACAGTATTAGAATAAGCCTTTGGGATTTCTGTAATATTTGACACATCTGACATGGATAGCATTTCGGGGTCAAAAGACGTATCGTGGGAGTCGGTGAGTATTGTCGGACTCGGCAGAAACATATGTTGCTGGTGTGCGCGTGCAGAGTCAACTTCCTTTGTACTGAGAAAACTTCTCACCGATGAAAACTCGCCGGGGCTTCCAATCCTTGTACAAGGGTCGATAATATGACGAAAAGTCCAGAGGTTGCTCATATTTATGTTAGATAGCTGATGAAGATCGATTTTTGAGCTGGATTGCGGCTCGCAAGTGCGGAAGCAGGCTGGTGAACAAGTGAGATGCCATACAAGCATCGTGCCTATGATTTTGATGAGGCTGAATTTATATCCAGATCCAGTAAGAACAAGTTGCGAATGTTCGTGGGTGAGAGTTGTTGTTCCAAGGAGGCTGACGAGAACCTCCTTCGACAGCTCAATTCCGGAACAAGGCTCTGGGCGCAGGCGAGTTGGATACCCCTTAATGACGACCGACTCAGCTATGGTTCTCAAGAACTGGCTGTAAGCGATAATCTCTGGGGAGTTCTCGCTATTGAACCGAATTACCCAATTTTGATGTTTCGAAATGTCCTCCCCCGATGGATTATGGTTTGGTGCAATATCGTGAGCCTTGTCCATATTATTTATGCAAAAATCACTTCCAGTTGTGATTTCATCCCCGCTATGAGTTAACGAAGAAGACGGAAGTGCGGCAAGGTATGGTGTCCTGCAAATAACAGTATTGTCACCTTCATTTAAGGGCTGCAATGCCGTACCCAACCAAGCCAAGCGTTCGCCACATTCGGCAATGGAGTGAGCAAGGCCTGTGATACAAAATACCAACGAAGATCTTTCCCAGCTTACCGCGACTTTGGTACTATCTGGCTGTACGACTGGTCGATTTTCAGTACACATCTTCATTCTTCTGGAGAACATGGCCAGTATCTTACCAGTAAATCTATAGGGAGATGTCCTCTCAACTGTCCTTTGAACAGCATCTAACAGTTCCACTCCTCCAAAAACCCATGTCTGGTTTAGATACTCTTTGATTGTGGTTGCTTGAACCTGATCGTCTGAAGAGGAGGTCAAGACGATGAAATCAGAAATCGATGTCTTGGGTTTATTTCGCTGGATGCTATTCGGCCATACATTTCCTTCTATCCAAGGAATATGAATTCTCACATTGTAAGTACTAGGAACCCTTCTTTTGCTGACGATTCCCTTCGGAATTCGAGTCAAAATCCGTTGCCGAACTGCATATACCATAGCGCATGACTGCAATTGACCCCAGTGGAGTGAGCATCGCTTAGATAATGTATTAATGAGCCACTCATACGCGCTGTCTGAAAATATTGCTTTGCTGTATTCACAAACCTCAGACTCAGAAATTTGATCACCTTCCTCATCATCTGTTACACCCTGGAACAGGTCGGTGGTATCAAGAACAAAGTCATCATTCCCGGTATTTCTACCCCACATGGCAAGCTTGTCTCGGAGGGACATGTCATCTGATGCTGTTGGTTGCCCGGGGTCTTCTTTATTGCCCTCTTCAAAAATGAGTCTGAGCTGTCGTATAATTTCTCTACTGCGATGTTACGAGATAAATCGATTAAAAGACGCTCAGCGGGGGGCACTTACAAGTAATTTTTATAAATAAAATACATTAAGCCTCTTTTGAAGCTGTTTGTGGCATTCATACCCAGCTGAAGCGCAAATGCTTTAATAAATTCTGGGAAAATATCGGACACTCGATCCAAATTCTTCGCGTCAACGTGAGCAAGTTTGATATGAATGTCTTCACAAACATCTAAAATGGATTGCTGAGCCAGGCTAGATAATATTGAAGTAGCTATTGAGTAAATAGTTCTTGAATCCTCTTCCTCTGGTCTGACTGTTGGCTTCAAACTCGGGTCTGTATTTTCACTAGGGTTGACTGGGTGTATTGGACCGATGCCCGATCCTGATGCTTGGAAACGCCCAAAATGCAGTTGGGATTGATTATCTTCTCCTAGATTGTTATTCATTGTATGTTTCAAGACCAAAGAGTCTGATTCGAATGTACCTTCAAATCTTTTCTCCAACCTGTATTCCGAAACATTGCTTGAAACCTGGAGTCTTAAAGTTTTCCCATACATTGTGTCAACGATGCTGCCTTGGGACTCGAATCCGGAGTCCGTGGAGGAGTAAATCGCACTCTTTATTGGCACATGTCTTTGAACCTTCATAGGTGACACATTGCCTGGGGCTGGAACGGACGAGGAAGCATCGTTGACCACTAGATCTGGCTGTTCTCGCTGCTGAGTGGAAGTTAAGTCAATCGATCGTGGTTCCATGCTCGATCGGCGACACTTCTCCATAGATTTGTCAAGATTCTTGATCATAGTGTTGCTTTGAGCTGATGGAGGTGATTTTCTCTCCAATGCTTGCTCCTTTATATTCCTTGCATTACGCTCTCGTGCACCACCCCCTATAGCGACACTGGTCTCAGGTGGTGGTCTGAATCGAGGAACAGTGTTGCTTGAACAGAACGTGGAGTATAGTATCCTCGACTTTCTTTTCATAGGGAGGTCTTCCCTCCACAAACAAATGGTTCCTCTCTGAAGATGGTTAAAAAGCTCTCTCTTTGAGGGGAATTCTTGATAGCATCTAATACAGAGAGATGCCCCTTTGTGCGCTGGATTCGCAAAGTCTTCATCTTTCCAATTTTCCACATTTGTGCATCTTTGGCAATCAGAATTTCCCTTGACTTCTTCATCATTGTTTGCGCATTGGGTGATATATCTTTGCGTTGGTCTTTTCGAATTACGGCCGCGAATTAACCCATGGTCAGCAACCATATGAGTAAGAATATGCGAGGCCTCAGCACGTTGCTTTGAGCAGCTGTTCCATGGCTTCGAATCAAACCGCAGTGGTTGATAGATAAAATAGGGGCACCATTCACAAGAATACTCAAAATCCTCGTCCACCAAGTCTCGAATTTCCCAGGGAATACGAGAAGGTCTGGGAAGCCGAGTGTTCGCCGCCATTCCTAGAAGCGGTTTCCCTGTTCCCTCATCCATACCACCATCTTTTGCACCGGGAAAGCTGCGAATGGCTTGTGTTGGGATTAGGGTTTCAACCAGGTTGACAACCCCATGAATGTCGGCTTGTCTATTCGAAGCATAGTATTCTGGCAAAAGAAGGTTCGAGGAATCTCCGTTGTGGCCGACGTGTGTCCAATCAAGGGGAATATTATCGCAAACTGCAGTACGAAATAACCCGACGCTCTTTGCCGTAAAGTCATCCATTTTGGTCTCACTCAAACTAGTACACTCATCAAAATGGGCTTTCGTAACACGTAGCGAACAATGCCGCATTCCTGTCGTGCTGTGACGTGAATTCGAGTCGAACAGCAGTTACCAAAACTAGTTGTTACTCCTAAGCAAGGAGGAACTGTCGAGTTAAGTTCTGGAGCACCTATTCTTCGACTCGAAAATATTTGACGTCACAGCTTAGGTGGATGGCGCAGGGTATTCATTTGGCAAGCATCGTGCTGGATTGAACTGGAACTGAAAACTGAATAATGAATGGTACGGACCAACTAGGTTTCTATAGAAATTGTGGAACTTTCAAGACAGAAAATGATCACAACTCAAGGCCATGAAATAAAACCCGCCGTTTGCCAAAATAGGCTATGCACATGGTGTCATCATCACAGATGTGCCTTCGGATCTGACTGGCCAGGAGTAATCCCCTCACAGGTACATTCATGCGAGAATGCAAGACCACGTGCTCAACAGGTTGACTAAGCAGCGAATGGGCGATTCAACCAGTTAGATGAGCATTCGCTTCTCACTGCGGTTATGCCTGGGCAATGTATGCACGAGGTTTTGTATCACCAGTCTTGTTATAAAGCTTGGCCACCGATTTGGTTAAATTATATAGGTGGCTAGAGCACACCGGGCAAAGCGCATAAATGATCAGGTCTAGAAGATGGAGTGGTTGAGTGATTTTCTGAGGATTTGACACACAGAAAGCAGACCTTCTTGACTTTATTCACATGAAGAGATTCGTTTTGAGACTTGAGTGCAGAAACCAATAGAGTAATTATTAGAGACAAATGAAAGATATACAGCGCAGCTGTGTGCCAGGATGTCTCTTACATCCTGTACTATATACTATCCATTTATATTCAACCCGTTTGAGCTCCTTTGAAAATAGGACCAGCTCAACCCAGCTATCCGCAGATAAGGCCATCAGCCCTTCGACCCCAAGGTACGATTTCCCTCGCACCAAACTCCCAACTATAATTTTGATATCGTATCAAAAACCGAATTTATCGTGTCCCTTACCCTTTCACCAACCCATTCCATTTCTAATTGCTTCTTTTCTTCCTTCAACTCATTCCTTTCGCTGATCCACTGTATTCTCTCTCCTTGTAGTCGTTTCTTTTCTTTTTCAAGCTTCTTTTTCTCTTCTTGCAGTTGTCTCTTCTCTTCCTGCAGCTGCCTCTTTTCTTCTTGGAGTTCTCTTTTTTCTTCCTCTAGCCGCCTCTTCTCTCGTTGGAGCTGTCTTTTCTCGTCCTCCAGCTGATTTTTCTCGTCCTCCAGTTTCTTTTTCTCTTCTTGGAGCTCTACTTTCTCCTCCTCGAGCTTCGTCTTGTACGCCTCGAGTTCCCTTTTCTCTTTTTCCAGCCGTCTTTTCTCCTCCTCCAGTCGTCTGTTGCTGCTTTCCAATTTTCGCTTGTCGGCTTCGAGCTGGTGCTTTTCGTTTTTTAATCGTTGCTTATCATCTCTTAATTGGCTGTTTTTGCTTTCCAGCTGCTTCTTTTCCCCCTCCACTCGATGTCTGTCCTTCACCAAGTGTCTAAGATAAGGCGCGCTGGTCATGACATAGACATTCAGCTCAGGCGCACTTTCTTGACTGCTGTCGCTTCCTCTCTCGCTATCACGGCGAGCAGAAGTTAAAGATGTGTTCGGACTAGAAGCACCTTCGGGGTAGAAAGATGGTTGGTCCAGAACGCGGCTGAGTGTATCTAGCTGGTTGGTGTAGAGTTGTCGCAATTGCACCGTATTATGACTAACGCGTTGCATGTTGTGCCTGGAGTTTTGTGAGTGACTTTGTGGCTGGGTCAATTTTAGAGGCTAACTTACGTTACCAGGACCGAGAGGCTCGTGGTTAAATTTGCATGGTGACCACGAAGACGGC
The DNA here is from genome assembly GCA_013406985.1 of Calonectria crousiana. NCBI lineage: Eukaryota > Fungi > Ascomycota > Sordariomycetes > Hypocreales > Nectriaceae > Calonectria > Calonectria crousiana. The sequence continues at coordinate 650,601 of VTGD01000001.1, read as the reverse complement.
TCAGTTGCTTGGCGACACTGATGTCCTCCCCAACCATGACATACTTGACCTTGACAGAGGTTTCCAGACCATAAGGCTCCATCTTACGCCTGATGGATTTTATTGTATCTTCGCAAGAGGTGATTTCAACCTTCATTTGCATCCATATCTCAGCTTCGTCCGGCACTTGACCGACGCCGGCCGTCGTTTTGTAAAGTGCCAGCAGCACGCTGAGATTGGAACTGATGGTTTGACATTCTGTCGCTAAAGCATCCAGCTCTGAACGTGCAGACAGATACTTTTCACGCGCGCTGCAAGTCCATGCAGACGTGTCGCGTACAAGTGGTAAGAAGCTCGTCACCAATTCGACAATGTCCATTTTGGCTGAAGTTGATATGTAAGTAAAGATGAACTCAAATTGATAGGTGCCAGAAGAAGGCAATTTATATGGTAAGGCTGAAGAGGAGATGCACCTACGTGGTCGTGACGGCCTTATGAGTGGCTTTTCCCAGCCACTAGGGACCACGTCAAAGGACAAGGACGTAGCTTCATCGATTTGACAAGAGGTGCTTTGACCTATGAGTGACATCCACATTTCCATCTTGTCGATACAGAAACATTAAGCAACCTCTTGCGGTTTAGTGAACCAAGCCTGGAGTGGAGTTTTATTGCGATTTCACGTAGCTTCATAGTATGGTATTCTCTTTAGTTGACCCTGCTCACCGCTTGGTTTGGGTTTACAAGCTAAGACAATTCTCGCCACACTCGCCCTCAGGCCTGTTAGGCCAAAATGTGGCGCAGCAGCAACCACGCACCTGCATCCGTCTCGTGCCGAGGTGGCCCGTGGCACCTGTCACCTGCAAATTGTGGCACAATTTTCCCAGCACATGTCATCCGTCATTGGCAGCCACGTGTATCGGGGCCTTGGTATTGGTTTCCTGATGGAACACGTTCGCACGCTAAATAAAAAAAGGTCAAAAGCCAGACAGTTGGTTAAGTATTGCTGGCAGAACTATTCTACACACGTACGACATTTTAGGCAGACAGGTTAGAATATCCAAGTTTGGTGCTGAGTTAAACCCGACAAGATTGATCAGGCCGAGATCTCAAGAGCCAAAGTTTTGCGCAGACATCTAAACATGCTGAAGCAACGCCAAATTCCACCAATCATATTTTATTTCAGTAAATATCATTTATACCCCCTATATCCTCATTTCTACGCGCCCACCACAAGCCGCCAACGTGATGAGAAACGGCAATGATGACATCAAGCGTGATCTCATCCATGGCCCTCCCAACAGCCTGTCCAACTACTGGGACTGCCGCGACTGCTATTTTCAGCTTCGATTGCCTCATGTTATTCCATTTTTATGATGGAAATTATTCATTCTCCTATCAGCGGGAGGGCAGGCCTGCAACCTGTGTTTGCGGCCGGCCGCCCTCTTAAAGTCGCCTGGGTAGTGGGTCCTTTTTCGCTCCGCTCCGATCCCGACGAAGGATCGGATTTTGGTGATACATACCACAGTACGTATGCTCGATTTGCGTCGATGAATGGCCAAAAGATAAGCGCTTTTTTTTTTACCCATGCCCAAACGGAATTTTTGTTCCCAAAAACCCAGTTGGCCTCATTTCAAAGAGGCAAAGCTGGAAGCTACAATCCGTGCCGCGGACTTCCACTTCTATTCGGCTTGCCTACTGATTGGCTCTTGAGCCTAAAAGACCCACTATTCTAGCTCGTTTCGAACTTCCCAAGCCTCAACTTCGGAGAGCGGCTCGACATTCCTTCCTTGGACATGAACTTCGGAGCTGCCAGTATGTACAAGAAGCAGTGTACATTTCGTAAATGAGTATGTGTAACTCAGCATCATTTTCCAAAAACATTTGTGTTTAGATTATCCGTGTCAAGATCATCAAATATTTTTCTCCTCGCAAGTGCCTTGCACGTGTTAGTCACTATGGTGGATACTTCTCGCTCCATCAACATCACCGATGCCAGCATCGCCCAGTTGCAGCATGCCCTCAGCTCTTCATCAATTACCAGCGTCGAACTAGTCTCCCTCTTCCTCCGCCGTATCGCTATTTATGATCACCGGGGTCCACTGTTGAACTCGATCTGCCTCGTCAATCCAGATGCTCTCAAAGAGGCCCGTACCTCGGATGCGTATAGGGCTTCAGGTCGAAAGCCAAGGCCTTTGGAAGGCATTCCTTTCACTATCAAGGATAGTTACCAGGCCGTTGGCTTGACTGTTGCCGCTGCATCTCCAGCATTTGCCAATGTCGTGGCGTCGGCAGATGCGGCGGTTGTCAAGTCGCTTCGAGATGCGGGCGCTGTTTTGATCGGGAAGACAAGCATGCCACCCATGGCAGACGGAGGTTCCCAGCGTGGGCTTTACGGGAGATCTACTAGCCCTTATAATGCAGATTATCTACCTACCGGTCTTGCCTCCGGCTCGTCATATGGGTCCGGGGTTGCAACGGCAGCAAGTTTTGCCCCCATTGGCCTTGGCGGCGAATCCGTCTCCTCGGGTCGAGCTCCAGCATCTAACAATGCCTTAGTTGGGTACGCTCCGTCTAGAGGAGTCATCCCTTCTCGAGGGCTGTGGCCTCTATACCCCACGTGTGATGTCGTCGCACCTCACGCCAAGTCTGTCGAGGACCTTCTGGCTATGCTAAACGTCATTGTCTTTGAAGACAACGAACCAATAGGGGACTTTTGGAGGAACCAAAAATTTGTGACTATCTCTTCTTGCGAGGAGATACGACCTCAGGATTATCTCAGCCTAAGAAATCCGAAGGCTCTCCAAGGAAAACGAATCGCCGTGCCAAAATGCTACATTGGCAAAAAGACCTCGGGTGGATATGCCGCGCTTTGTTCTGAAGCTACGTATAATCTATGGCTCCAAGCAAAGTCGGATCTAGAGGATCTTGGGGCAACTGTTGTTGAAACAGATTTTCCTCTGGTCGAGAATTACATGAAGCAGTTATTTCCTGGCCAGAGCGCCAACATTCCCGGCGTGTCGGAGGACTGGATCAAAATCGAGAGATGCCAAATGATTGGCATGGCTTGGGATGACTTTTTGCGGTATAACAACGATTCAGGTTGCTCGACTCTGGTTGGAGTCGACCCCGCAAGGATAAGCCCCGGCTTTGCCCCCATGGACGACCCGTCTCAATTTACTGAACAGCAGAACCAAGTGCTGTACTCACAAATGATTGACGCTGTAAAAAATCGACCTTCTACTTTGTATGATTTGCCTGGGTGTGAACAATCACTCAAGGAATTGGAGGCAGCACGGAAGCGGGATCTAGAAGACTGGATGGATTTGAATGGTTACGATGTTGTTGGTATGTACCGCTGTGTGGCTGATTACCTTGGCTTGACCGGCGTCTAACCCTTGAGAATCAACAGTTTTCCCAACAAACGGGGACGTGGGCCATGCAAGCTCTGAAACCTCATTTGAAGCAATGCGTTACGCTACCTCGGATGGCATAAAATATTCCAACGGAAACCGTGCTCTGAAGCATCTGGGTGTTCCAGCCATCACCGTCCCGATGGGCATGTTAGCCGATAAGAAGATGCCAGTTGGACTGACTTTTGCCGGGAAAGGCTGGAGCGACAATGATTTGCTCAGCTATGCGTACGCATATGAAGTGAAAAGCAAACGAAGAGTCAGCCCCCCCAGTACCCCAGCATTGGACACCGATACCCTGGTTCTGGACATGATGGAGGTGCGTGATGAGACTAGCTTTGAGCTGACCCTTGACGAAAAATCCATCCAAAAGACTAGCCATGAAGGGTTTGAAATTCTAAAAGTTGTTCTCGAAGGCAGCATTTGCTGGAGCCCAGGCACTGACACGCTCGAAAAAATCACTGTCTTCACCAACGAAACATGGTCAATTCCAGTCGATGTGCAGGGTAGCAAATGGAAGTGGGAGGCGGAGTTGAAACGCCCACTGGTGAATGATCTCTACCCTATTCCAGGAGTCGTACCCAGAGACCAATTTATGATCATAGTTATTGGGAAGAGTTTACATGGCTCGTGTAGTGGTTTATTGTTGTTGGAGGGGTAAAGTCAGAACGGTGTTCTGAGCACGATTTCCTTGGGGCGGGGTGGAGAGGACGCACCAGAAGTCAAAATTCAATGATGAGATAGGCTTGCATAGAAATAAAATAGAAAATTGCCTTACTGAGAAATCTCATTCTTGAACTCATCACATGAGGCTATAAATGGATGCACTCGGGTGAACCGAGCGTGACTTCGGGCCGCCAAACCCCGACTGGCGCGGGTCCGACAAACCGGTCTGAGCTTGGCTTTTGCCAATTCAAGTCGTGCTCCCAATTTGCTCACGATTGCGCACCGCGCCCACGATGCCCCCAAAGCCCACTTGTTGCTGGACTTGCAAACTCAGACATGTTAAATGCGATGCAGCGTCGCCGGCCTGTGTGCAATGCACGTCACGGTGGATAAACTGCCACGGCTACGGGCCCAAACCAGGCTGGATGGATGGCGGCGCAGGAGAGCGGGAAGAGAGGCAGCGCATCAAATCCAGAGTCAAGAAAAGTTTCCGACGGAGGAGATCGCTGCATCAGAAATCCACGAGAAGACTGGGCCGTAGCACATCTCGTGACGCGTCTCGTCCGAGTACACCATCGACACCATCGAGTCATCGCTCAGTCAATTCTGCGGAGATGGATACGCAGCAAGGTAAAGTCCAATTCATCTGAGGTTCATGCGGTTTTTCCTTTCATTTGTTGTAATTGACAAGATTTTCCAGGAGACATACTTGATCCAGGGCACATCTCGGTACAGGGAGGCAATGAATCATCAGCTCAAAATGATTTGCCGTTGTCGGCTCTATTTGCACGGCCGTTCCCCTACGAAGAGTCGACGCTTTTGATGCACTACTTGGACCACGTCTTTCCAATGCAGTACTTTTACTACTCGAAAACAGCGGGCTCTCGAGGCTGGCTTTTGTGGCTGCTCAGCAAGAACGGTCCACTTTATCGGGCGTCTCTCAGTCTCGCTGCTTTGGACCTGCATTTTCCTCACAACAAAGAGGAGTACAATGCTGGCATCGCCTATCACTCAGGAGCCCTGATAGAGCTGCAGGATTTCATTTCAAGTTTTCAGGAAGATAGATGCGGGGCAGACGATGAGCGCTTGGTCGAGGTGATTGCTTGCGGAGCCGCGCTGATTAGCTTCGAGGTGAGCGCGATACCCCCCACCCCCATGCGCTATTTTACCTGACATTTCGCCTTCTCGAGTATGGAGACGTTGATGCTTTGGTAGGTCCTTCGAGGAAGTTCAAACAATTGGCAACAGCACTTGCACGCGACCGCGTCTATTGTTGCATGCATGCGCAATGATGGGGATTCATCTGCAGCAGGCACATCCATGCCATGGGCCACAGGACCCAGCGCCGCTCTCTCATTTCACATCCCGGTCCTGCTGTGGATAGATATTCTGTCCTGCATCTCTACGCGCGAAAAGCCCAGACTTCCTTATCAGCAGTGGATGAGCCCTGGGAATGATGATGTGAAGCTAGACAGTGTCATGGGTTGCCAAAACTGGGCCATGAAGGCCATTGGAGATATCGCATGCTTGCATGAGTGGAAGGTTACATCTATTGCGGAGGGAACGCTGGGTACGGAAGAGTATGATTGTAGGAGACGACGGATCGAAGATGACCTCGAAAGCGGCCTGGAAGCGTTACAAATTTCATCAATGCAAGTAAGTCTCAGTCTGAATCTAAGCCCCCTAATTTTTTTTTCCTCGCCGCTGAGGCAAAGAGCCAGTCTTCATTCCAAGCAAAAGCCAACTGTACGACACACATATTTGCAACGGCTGCCCTTGTGCAGCTGCAAATTCTCGGTGCTGATGTATCTGATTCGTGGTCCCCCAACCGTCTTCGCAGGGCCGTGATGCGCGTAATGGGCGTCATTCACTCAAGCAGTGAGCCGCCATCTGCGCGGCAAATCACCTGGCCGATTTGTGTGACGGCATCTGTTGCCGATCCGGACCTGCGGCACTTTTTCGAGCAGCTCATCACGGCTGTGCTCTCGGAAGTGAACGGCATGGTTGGCAACTGCAAGGCAGTGCTGGAAATAATACAAGAATGCTGGAGGCTTAGGGATTTGGAGCCAGGTGCCCAGTGGGAGTGTAGCTCTGTCATGATGAAGATGGGCGTCACCATTTTGCTCATCTGATTGAAGTAGGGCTGCGGCTATACCCTGTACGCTGATTTATCTCTTTGATACAATGCAACTAGTTTTTGGCATGGCTGTTCTTGTCTCCATCTTCATAGGTCTTGCTCGATGGTTGATTCCAACGGTAGCGTACCCTCCCCACAGGACGAGATGATTGGGATAAGATCAAAGCCGGATTGCCAGCCGGGGCCAAGCCACTCTGATCTGCAGTGACCGCCATTACTCATTGGATGGCGCTAAACTGATTTGATGCAGTGCCGCGGCGGCCCGACGAATCACGGAGGCTGTTTACTAATTTGGACAGGTTTCTGCGATCTGCTATGCCTGGCGTTTCGTGCATCTGATCTTTACTGTAATTGTGTTGTAAGCTGAGCCTTGCAAAAAGGTGGCTTGTTTAACCTCGTCGATCCTTCGGCGTGCCGCGTGCACGGACGTGCTTGGCTGCGGTAACAGCTGTGTGACTTTTGTGGCTGGTGAGCAACGGATACTGGATGACGGATTAGAGACAATGAAGTTGATGGATTTGGCAGGATACATATAATACGACAGGTATCACTAAGCCCTAAAAGCTCGAATGAGCTATCAAGACGTAATTGCACTTGCTCGAGAATAGACTTGTCTGTGTAAGGGATTGGCCCCAAAGAGGCTAAAGCGATAGCTAGCGCTACGACCCTCAGTGATGGTAGTCACTATCCAATTGCGCCACAAGGCAAAGGGATACGTATTGATCAAAGCCACCATTGCTTTGATCAACTAGCTATATAAGGCATTGAGGCAAAGCCTCAATCCATTACAGTCTGTAGGTTTGATCAAACTGAGATGATATATACCCGTGCTTTTTTGCTGTCACATGGTGGACTGTCGCTTTCCCCCTTTTGGACTTTTGCACGGTCAAGGTCGACGTTGAGGGCACTCGGTGTTTGAGCCACGCACTGCCATCGCCCCTCCATCCATGCCAGAAGCAATTTCGCGGTTAGAATTAGAGAGGCGGGTAAGCAGCCACTCCGCTCCTGCATATGCGAACCGGATAGTGAACAGGTTTAGGCTGAAACCTACTTGGGAAGGTTGGTTAATGATAGTTTCTCATATGGGAGTTGGTGATAGGGTGATGATTTAAGAGAATAGTATGGGAGTTTGGTGTCTCACAAAATCGATCAATGGAATGCGAGTCATTGTTCTCCCTCTTGTCAAGTCGAGCCGAATTAACTCGTAATTTATAAGATGATTTCTATTTTTCTTGGTCCCTATTCTTGACGTATTCCGTCTCGAATGGTAAACCTGCCTCGGTCCTCAGAGCTCCGTATGTGGACGAAGAATCAAGTGGCCGGCCGTTGGCACTAGAAAACTCACTCGCCACCTTCATATGTCTCATGGCCACTTCAGCCACCTCAAGCTTCAGGCCTGCCTGGTCGGCACATGCAATGCCGTGGCCCACATCCTTTATGGCCAGGTTCAAATCCGACCATGGCCGTTCTCCCCGCGCGGGCAAATACGCTCCGGTTGTGAGGCGCTTTGACATGCTGAGTGCCAGCGGCCCATACTGCTGTTCAATAAGAGCCTCGAGATTCTGACTGCCCAAGCCCGTTTTCTCTGCCAAAACATGGGCCTCTGCAATAAGCTCCATCATTCCTGCCGTTATAAAATTTCTGCCGCAAATTGTCTTGGTTAGCCACTGCACCATTGGGATTTATCCAGTGGGGGTGCTCACCCAGTCGTTTTCATCATGCTAGATTGTCTCACATCCTCGCCAAGACGGATGATGCCTCTTCCCATCACACCAACAATGAAGGGACTGATCAACTCAATTGAGTCGCTGGGACCAGCCACAATCCACAACAATTGGCCCTGCGCGGCAACAGGACTTGCACCAAAGACCGGGGCGGCAATGAACTTGGCACCCTTCTCAAGAAGCCTGGATTGGGCTTTCTCGGAGGAGTCTGGGTGGACTGTAGATGTATCCACGATGAGTTTGCTCGATAGAGCATCCCCGGCCTCTAGTATAGACTCCAGCGTCGCCTCAAGTGCTGAGTCATCACTGAGGGACAAAAACACAATGTCGGCGTCCGAAACAAGCTGCTTGACAGAGGAAGCAGGGACTCCACCCAAATCTTTGAGAGAATCACCTCTCGACATGGTGCGATTGTAATACTGCAAACTTGTCGCTCCCGTCTGTGACAAGTGCTTCTGAAGGTTGGCAGCCATGGGCAGACCCATGGAGCCGAGCCCTGATCCGATTCAATGGTTAGATGGGAGGGCGCAAGATAGGGTCAAGACTTACCAATCCATGCAAGCTTTAGAGACGTCATTATGTCTTGATGGGCTGTCAAACTGACCATTCATCTACAAGAAGCGTCGTCTTTATGACTTGCACGGGAACAATCTCAATGTCGGAAGCGAAGCGATGCAAGCCACAATTAGTGATGGATTGCTGAGTAAGACACGGATGTGAGCCGAAGGGCGGGGTCGCTGCCGATCGGGAGGTGCACCGCCATGGTGGGAACCAGATAAGGCTTGATTTGCTGCACGCTCTCGGGTTCACGTGAGGCTCAGCTGTCGATTTTTGCTTATTTTTTTCTCTTCTTTTGGCAGTGCGCCAGCTGGCAGCGAGCATGGCGAGCACCACTAGATGCCCCTGCATCGCTGTGGGGGGCTTTATTGGTTTTTTAGGGCGCCATATGGATAACGGAGAACAATTCAACCTCGAATCATAGCAGCGAAGGAGGCTGCGAAGCTGCAGTTTTTCTCTTGACAGGTCAATGGAGCTGTCGTCGGCCGCTTCCTAGAACGGAGCGAGGTGAGATTGGTCTGTCATCGGGTGCAACAGCAACAGTAAGCGCGACTGCAAATTAATATCCCTTCGGCCCATGTCAACAGGCTAATGTAACAAAAAGTCGACAGGTCGTTGCCGTTGTTCCGACCTATGATTGTTGCACCACACGCCACAGCGCCGCGCAGTGACGGAGGGCGTGCCTGTTCATATGCCGGGCACCAGCACACAAGGAAGGCAATGGCGGCGGCGGCGATTCTGTGCCGGATCAGCTCGAGCCGACAACGAGAGCTAACTAAGCAACGAGCTAACACGCCACGACAAGCCTTGTGGAGATTGCAAGGATGCATTGGGCACTCGAGATCGGCGGGTTTTGCTAGTTAGGTTCCTCAGACAAGGTTTAATTTGGGTCTGGGGTTGAGGAATTTGACCACATTCCACCACACCATTGCCTCATAAGGCGCTATGCTCGTGCAATGGGTTGTATATTCTTGGCTGGGGATCAGCAGGGATCTTCAGCTGACGCATTGCCGCCCTCGCTTACTCGAAGCACATCTCTCCACGCAGCAGCGTCGAAAGACTCATCGCGGGTCAGCGGGGGGGAGGGGGGGGAGGGGGGGGAGGGAGGAGGAGAACCCCAGATACCGGTATACTGGGCATGGTAAACATGACCCTTCTGCCGAGCGGCAGTGTGGACTTTCCCCCTGACCATCTGAGAAATTAGCATCATGTCAGGGGCAGCTAAACGCTCCGAAAACCTAATTTTGCTGTTAAGCAGATATTTTTAATCTTTTTTTTTCTCGCCCAGCGCATTGTGAGCTGTCTCGGCCAAAACTACGCTCGACCGACCCAGGGGCTAGACCGCTTAGCTGGGACTGCTAGCGCCTGCAACGACGGACCATGCCGCCATGTCCGCGTCCAAACTATCGATGGACCCGTGCATTTGAGATCCAGAGTAGAATTCCGATTGAGCCAATCGCTTCAGTGGCCCAGGAAACTCTGGGCTGCCCTGTTCCAAGGCTGATGTTGACCATACATCCTGGCTGGAAGCTAGCATTGTCCACTTGTTCGCGTGGCTGTCCGCTCGTTGCTGGCTTTTTCTTATAAAGGACGGCCCCTCGTCCCGTATAATGGTCTGGATCCTCACCTTGCACCTCAAACACCATCAGTCGTTGCAATGCGTTTGCTCAGCATCTTGCCCTTTGCCGTGGCTGGCGCCGCCGCCATTGCCCCTCGAGAGTACTCCAAGGTGGTGGAAAAGGATGTCGTCGTCATTGGAGGAGGCGCCTCCGGTACTTACGCCGCCATCCGTCTTCTCTCTGAAGGCAAATCGGTCGCGCTTCTGGAGAAGGAGGACCACCTCGGCGGTCACGCCGTAACATACACCGATCCCGATACCAAGCAGCCTTTCAACCTCGGCGTAGTTGTCTACCACAACTCGACCGTTGTTCAAGAATACTTTCATGGTCTTGGCGTCCGGCTCCAGGACGTGGGCGTCCCGAGTGCCAACAACTACTACGACTTTGCGACGGGCAAGTCCGTCAAGGGATTCAAGGCCGTGTCGCAACAGAACTTGGGCATTGCCCTGCAAAAGTACGCGCAGATCCTCCAGACCAAGTATCCTTACCTCGTGCTGGGCTATGACGTCCCCAACCCAGTCCCCCAGGAGCTCTTGGAGCCCTACTCCAAGTTCGTGGAGAAGTACGGGCTGGGTGACATTGTCCAGCTGGTCAACACCCTTGCCGGATGCAACGGCAACCTCCTCAACCGACCAGCCATTTACGGCATCAAGGTCCTCGGCCTTGTCCTCATCGAGGCTTTCCAAAAGGGCTTCGTCAACGCCGCCTCTGGCGACAACCTCGACCTCTACCGCGCCGCCCAGAAGGTCCTCGCCAAGACTGGCGGCGTCATGCTCAGCGCCAATGTTCACAAGGTGACCCGGTCCAACAGCGGAGTGACGGTTGCCGTCAGCACCCCCAGCGGTCCCGTCACCGTCAAGGCCAAGAAGCTCATCATCGCCATCCCCCCTCTGAAGAAGTACCTCGAGGAGATTGGCCTGGACTTCACCGCCGACGAGGCCAGCGTCTTTGGCAAGTTCAGGGGGTACCTGTACGGATCCGCCGTCTTCACCTACAGCGGCATCAAGAAGGGCCTGTACAACATCGGCACCAAGACCGGCTACAACCTCCCCACCCTCCCCGGAAGCTTCACATTCACCCCCCTGGCCGGAAAGAAGCCCACCAACAAGATCTCGGTCTACTTTGGCGGCCTCGACCCCAACATGCCCGAGAAGAAGGTCAAGGACGTCATCAAGGGTGAGGTCAGCAACCTCGCCAAGGCTGGAAACATTGGCTACGGCACCGTCGACTTCAAGTTCTTTGAGAGCCACGCCCCCTTCCACATCCACGTCCAGGCCGATGACGTCAAGAACGGCTTCTACGGCAAGCTATACGCCCTCAACGGGAAGAAGAACACCTTCTACACTGGTGCTGCTTTCGTGGACAACGACAGCACCATGATCTGGACCTGGACCGAGGCGTACCTCTTGCCGCTCATCAAGGCTTCTTTCGGGGGCAAGAAGTCGGGAAGCGCTTGAGTTATGAATTTAATGTAATGTAATAGGGCGCACAGCAGGCTTCGGCTTGTTTTTGTATACATATAGATGTCTGTTTTTATGAAAAATATACAAGTTGTGGCTTTGATCAAAATAGGTTCCTGACAGTGAATTGTGTCCTTTAATGCCTTTTCCGAATAGGATGATGATTCAACGTCCACTCCTGCCCTCTTGATACTAAACTCTGTCGAGTCATCTGACTAGGATATGTTGTGAGGTCCCGACACTAGATTTGCAGCTTGGTCAAATGATAACATTGCGCAAGTCTTAGATGTGTGCCATAATCGTGTGCTTATCAGATTTGGTTGAGGGAATGCCATTGCGAAATCAAAAATAAACTACAAAGTCCAAAAACTAGATACAAAGAAGTCAAGAAAAAGAAAAAACCAGAAGCAACCATGGCCAGCGCTTGTCACCACCACCTAGATACCCTGGCATACTCGTACGCCTCCTCCGAAAACGACTCCCAGTCGCTGGGCCTCCTCTTTGGCACGTCAGACACCTTGTACCCTCTGAACTCGACATTGCTGTCGTGATGGGGGAAGTGGTAGGCGAGGCCGGCAAACTTTGTGCAGTCCTCGTCGAGAAAGTCGAGGTGGCCGGCTGCGGTCTCGGGGAAGATTTCACCTTCGCCTGTTTCCCGGCCTCGCATCCTGTAGTAGACCCTGCGAGAGAGCGAGGGCGTCATCCTGGCCTTTTTCGCCGGCTGGCCGGCTCCAGCCTTTCCTCGGCCCTTTCCGCTGGCAGCGGCGGCTTTGCTGAGCGCCCTCTTTCGCTTGTTGGATCGATAGCTTTCCTCCTGGTCCTCGTCCGAGTCATCGGCATCTGAGAATTCGTCCGTTTCAGCACCAGTCGAATCTTCGTCCCGGCCTGCAACTTCGTCCAAAACCTGCTCGGATTGACTCAGCAGCATGGTCCCCTCTATGATGCCAAAGCTGTAATCCGCCATCAGCATGGCTTTCCCGCCTTCGTCATCTTCGCAGATATCCAGCGTTAAGGGGCCCTCAATATCCCAGCCGCTGGTCACTGTATCGCAGTGCACAAAGAATGAGCCCCGGCATCGTTGCAGGTCAAACGCTTTGAGGGAGTTTCCCTTGACGCTCGTCCTCTTCTTCCTGCCTTGGGCCAGAGCACCTTCGGCAGCCTTTTCCAAGTATTCCTCGTGCGCCTGTATCTCCTTTTGATTCTCGGCCTCTCTCTGCTTCTTCTTCTCGGCTCTGATCTCGCTGGTAACCTCGGCCGCCTTCGCCCAGACTGCGGACCTGTTCCATCCAATACAGAGCGTGCGATTTCGATGATCGTTTCCGCCGCTCTGCGTGTGCAGGCCCTCGATGCGCTCTGCCGCGCTGTGCAACTTCCATCTGTCGTCAAACCCGTAGAGAGCCAGCGGCTCTGGTGTCTTTTTGGGGTCCGGCTTCCCGTCCGTCAGGAAGTAGTGGTTCAGGAACCGATCGAGGTCCACCGTGGCCCTTTCGCCGGGGGTTTTGCACTGGGCAAAGATTTCATCGTCCTTCTTGTTCTTCTCCATGTTGTAGGCGCGAAGTTGGCTCTCCCACGCCTTCTCTATGGGCTCGTAGTCAGCCCGCATGGACTGCTCCAAGCGAACCACAGATTGAGCAACTTTTTTGCACTGGAAGGAAAAGTGAGTTGTTTTAGTTTGCGCCTCAAACCACCCGGGGAGGTAGGTTTTACCTTTCCTTGGGAAACGGCATCGCGGAGCATCTGATGCAAGTCGCCCAATTTCGCAGATTTGGGTGTCGCGATGCCGTAGTACCTCAACTGGGCTGCAAAGAAGGGCTTCTTGAACAAGGTTTTGGCCGATTCCGCCGCGGCCTTTTGGTCTCGTTTCAGTCTGAGACTCTGCGGATCGAAAAGCTCCTGCAACCGCGAGCTCTCGACCCGCTCTACACCACCAGCTGAAAAGCGGCCCTTGCAAATCTCGAAGCCATCCCGTTTAAGAACCGGCGGCTCGGGAGGGCCCGTTGGCTCCGTCATGCTGTAATGTATCTCTTGGGAAATGACGCAGCGGAAGGTTTGATCATGGTCGCGCGGGCGACGCGACCCTACTCATAATTTTTAATGTTTGTTTCTTTGCTTTTTATTACCCCTCACATGATAACGACGACGACTTGCTAACATCACCATGAACGAGTGCAGATGTGCACAAAACACAATCATGCCATGGTTAATTAATTTGACTTGTTTGATTATATCCACCGAAGTCATGTCATTGTCCGATTTTCATCCCCGACACTAGAAGAAAAAATGTTTCCAAATTGGATAATTGTTGTTGGAGTCATCCGTGGTTCATTCCAGAAAAGTGAAGGAGTACCCACCTTACTAAGCCGAAAACAGGTAGTGTCACTTCGACTCATCCTGACGATGAGCGGTAATTAGCGTGAGTGCGGGGCGTCAATTGGTCCAAATGCACCGAACCGGGGACATAAATATTGCATTGCGAGCGCCTTGGATTAAGCTTCTTTCTCGATATCCCATTCCACATTCCAATCACATCTGAATATCGCTTAAAAATGGATGCAAGCACCCAGGCAGCGACAGCCACAACCAGCCCCGCGTTGGAGATTGAGCTGGACGTTCTCGGCCAGCAACCCCACATTCAACTTTACACGCAAATCAGCCTCTGCTTTCCCGTATCCGATTCTTCAACCCACCCAGAGATTATTTCCACTCTGCAAGATGGATTGACCAGGTTAACCGAGAGCTTTCCATGGGTCGCCGGTCAAGTCACCCACGAACCCAGTCCGGACGGTGGTTCTGGCGTCTTCAAAATCAAGCCGCTCTACAAGACGCCTCGAGTAGTTGTCAAAGATCTTCGAGACGATGCATCTGCTCCTACCATGGAAGGTCTCCGAAAGGCTGGGTTCCCGATGAGCATGCTGGATGAGGATGTCATTGCTCCTTGCAGAACCCTGCCAGGTGGCCCAGAATACGATCCGTCAGGCCCTTCGCCCGTCTTACTCCTTCAGCTCAATTTCATCGAGGGAGGCCTCATTTTCACCATCAACGGCCAACACGGCTGCATGGACATGACAGGCCAGACAGCATGCATCCGGCTTCTCTCCAAGGCGTGCAGAAACGAGCCATTTACCAGCGAAGAGCTCGCTTCTGGGAATTTGACACGCAGCACAGTCGTTCCTTTCCTGGACGATGCTTATGAGCTGGGAAAAGAAATGGATCAGTGGCTTGTGCCACCTCCCGCACCGCCATCGGCCTCGGACAACCAATCTGAACCAGCACCTCCCCCCCCAACATCAATGTGGGCCTACTTCTCGTTTGACCCTAAATCATTGTCTGAGATCAAGTCAAAAGCAGATGGATCCAAAGATGCTTCGACAAAATTCATTTCGACCGACGATGCCCTCACAGCCTTCATCTGGCAGTCCGTCACCCGAGTGCGCCTGCCTCGCCTTGGGCCTGCAGATAAGACCCAGCTTTCCCGAGCAGTTGACGTGAGGTCGGCCGTCGGAGCTCCAAAGGATTACCCGGGACTCCTCCAGAACATGACGTTCCACTCGCAGACAACGCAGCAGCTTGTCGACGAGCCCTTGGGCGCGGTCGCATCCCAGCTGCGCTCGGAATTGGCGCCGTCCAAGCTTGGATTCCGCACGCAGGTGCTCGCAACATACGCGCACAGGACACCGGACAAGTCCACCTTTTCCTTTACGCCGAATCCCAACCCTTCGGTAGATGTCATGTTGAGCTCGTGGTCCAAGATGGATCTCTGGCCATTGGATTTCAGCTTTGGGCTTGGCAAGCCAGAGTCGGTGCGACGGCCTCAATTTACACCGTACGAGTCTCTCATGTACTTGATGCCCAAGGCGCCCAGCGGCGAAATCAGCCTGGGGATTGCACTGAGGGAGGAGGACATGGAGCGGTTGAGAGCGGACAAGGAATTCACCAGCTATGCAAAGTACATCGGATGATTATGGTAGACCTAGCGTAATAAATTTTCTATTGAACTTTGAGGAACTTTCTTTTTTTTCGCTTTGTTGTTGCAAATTTCAAAACCCGGTCTCATCTCCAAGTGTTGGGGTGCGTATTTCCCACTCGCGTATGAAGCGCCAATAGAGAGCCCTATGCATAAGTAGCCACGACGCAGCCCAGCTCAAAATGATTCAGAAAAGCCATTACGTACCTATCAATGATGCAGCCTCATTGATAACTCTAACCTGCTGTCTGGAACATGCAGCGTCCGTGATCCCAACGCGCACAATGCACATCCCGGTAGATGACGTTGATCAGCGAGCCAGAACCTGTTTTGACAGGGATGCAGCCCACCAAGATGAGCAACTGCCAAGATGGCATCACGTTGCATGTTTGACACCACCATCAGCGCCGGTCATCTGGCCTATGAGATGAGGGCTTCCCGCCATAAACGGCTGGCAATGACGCACTCTGCGGCATCACACGCGGCTGCCCGAAACCTGGTTGCAACAAATATTTATATAAATGAATTTTCCCGCACCACTGGGCTTGGTTTATCTTGACCATTAACTTATACACATCAGCCAAAATAAAGCAACAAAAAAGATCCATCATGGAGTGGACCAAGCAAACGTACAACGAGCAATACGAGAAGTGGGTTCCGTGGCTGGAGGACATCTACCTCAGCTGGTTCACCAGAGACAACAAGGCTAGCTACGCCACCAAAGGTCCATTATGCGCAGCATCATCTACACCCGCCGCAGCTAGTATGCTAACCTCTCTCTCGCGAGCAGACACACTCGACCAGACAAAAATCACGGGCGTGAAGCAGGTCGACACCCTCCAGGACGGCGTGCACAACCTCGTCACCAGCCAGGTCGGCCAAGACGGCCTCCTCCGGCCCGTCGGCGACCTCGCCTCCAAGGAGGGCATCAACCGGGCCGAGCGCCAGGGAAGGGACGAAGACGGAGGCTACGTGCCCGCGCAGGTGCCCGGGTCCAAGGTCGCCAACACGGCGGCGAGCAGCGCCGTCGAGGGCGGCAAGGGCGTCGCGGGCAAGGCTGCCGACGGGGTCAAGGGTGCGGGCACCTACGTCGGCGGCCTTTTTGGGTCAAAGGCATGATGATGT
Organism: Calonectria crousiana; assembly: GCA_013406985.1. NCBI lineage: Eukaryota > Fungi > Ascomycota > Sordariomycetes > Hypocreales > Nectriaceae > Calonectria > Calonectria crousiana. The sequence continues at coordinate 633,959 of VTGD01000001.1, read as the reverse complement.
GTGAAATCTTGCACAACTCCACAATTTTTTTTAATTGTCACTTCACGCTGTCCATCTTTTTACAATCATTTCAAACTTGATGCTTTTTTTTTTTTTCATTCGGAGCCCGGACTCGCAGTGGAGTAGAAAGCAAGGGGCATCCGCACAGACGGGAAAGTTTATCATGTAAATCACTCTTAATCACAACCTTAGACTTAACTTACATACAACTTCCACATTTACACGTGAACCAGGAACAGGTGAAAAATTGAGGGTGCAGATATTTTAGATTAGGAATTTATTGTATAGCAGTATAAAACAAGATTGCTTGCATTCTTAGATTTGGGTATGTTTGCAAGTCAAAAGACATGAATGTCGCTCGAAGAGATTTGCCCCCCGTCTTTTTTTTTTTAATCTTTAATTTAGAGTTTCGGGTTTCTTTTTACAATCGCGACAGGATCCAGATCCAGATCTTCGCTCGGGTCCCCGGTTTTCTCTGTTTAAACTTGAGCCTCGGGCTTGGGGTTGCCAGAGTCGCCGTCGACGCTGCGGTCGAGGTGGCCGGTGGTGGCGTAGTCGTCCTCGCCGGAGAGCTCCTCGAGGGTCTTGCGGGCGGTCTCGGGGATCAGGAGGGTGGTGAGGCAGCCGAGAAGCATGAAAAGAGCGTAGATCTCGAGGACGTGGTCCATCCAGGGAGCAGCGTTGTCGGCGGTGGCACCGTGGGTTCGGAGGGTGGAGATGGCGCCTTGGCCGATGATGGAGCCGATCTTGCCCGAGGCGGCAGAGATACCGTGCGAGGTAGATCGGTATCGGGTGGGGAAGACCTCGCCGGGAACGATGAAAGTGGTGGTGTTGGGGCCTTTTGGATTGTTAGCAAGTGTGGTTGCAAAGTTTAGACAGCGTGAGGAAAACATACCAAAGTTGAAGAAGAACTGGGCAAGAACGTAGATGGCAAGGAGGCCGTTGGAGGAGATGTGGTTGTAGGCGAAACCCATGACGATGAAAAGGATGGTCAGGATGATGAAACCACCAAGCTGGATGGTCTTGCGGCCAATGGTGTCAATGGTGGCGACGGAGACCCAGTAGCCAGGGACGGCACCGGCAAGGACAATGATGATGTTGCCGACGGCAGTGTTGTACAGGTACTCGTACACGTTGTTGGCGTTCTTGGTAGAGTAGCCAATGACCTCGAGAATGGTACCGTTGTTCAAGGAGAGACCATAGTAGGCCACATCAAGACAAAACCATGAGCCAGCAGTGCCGAGGAGGAGAGAGAAGTTCTTCCACTTGCTGTAGTGGGACATGAAGTCGGACCAGCCAGCCTTGGGGACTTGGAGGTTCTCGCGGGCAGCCTTCTGAGCCTCGGCACGGGCAACCTCATCAGGGGTACCCTCGTGCTTGCCGGCAACGTAAGCCTTGACATCGTCGTCGGCCTTCTCGACATCACGGGCAATGTCAAAGGTGTAACGGGGGGTCTCGGGGATGGTAAGACGGTCTGGTGGTGAAGCCATGTTAGCCTCGACCATGATCACGCGAGCACGCCAAGCTTGCCAAGTCTGCCAAGGCCTACCAGGGACAAGGGAGCAAAATCTGGGGGATCGACTACTTACAGTAGAGGGCAATGCAGGCAGGGACGGCACCGAAGCCAACGAGGGTGCGCCACATCTTGTCAACGGCGACACGGCAGGTGCCGTCGCAGTGAGCAATATCGGCAGCGCCCTTGAGCTGGTTCTTGAAGCCCAGGGTCAAGAAGATCATGACGAGGGCACCAACGAACTGACCAATGCCCTGCATGGCGAAAACGGCGGCCATCATGGCGCCACGCCACTTGGTGGTAGCGAACCTGCGGGTCCCACCCGTCAGCACCAAAACTCGACAAGCATAAATTGGGCAAACCATCAAGTAAACAAAAACCAGAAAGAACAAAAGCTACTTACTCGGAAGTAATGATGGAAGAAAGAGGATAATCTCCTCCAATACCCACGCCCATCAGCACACGCCAGAAGATGATGACACCAATGACGGAGCAGGCGGGGGAGCCGCTGGACAGGGACTGGGCGAGGGTAGCGAAGATGATGACGATGAGCTCCAGACCGTACATGCGCTTACGACCAACGATATCGGCAAGCATACCGAAGCCGAGCTGGCCGATGACGGTACCAGCAGAGGTGGACAGCTTCACGGCGTTGTCGGAGCTGGTGGGCAGCTTGCCCTTGTTGTCGCCAAAGTAGACGATGCCGAGCATGATGGTCAGCATGGAGACGACGAAGATGTCGTACGAGTCGGTAAAGAAACCAACACCGGCGACGACGCAGGCACGGACGTGGTACCAGCCGAAGGGAGCCTTGTCAATCTCGGCGAGGGCCAGACGACGACGCTCGTTGGGGTCAGCGATGTGGGTGAAGTCGTTGTGGAAGTTGTGGAAGGCATTGTTGCCTCCGGCCGTCTTGGCGACCTGGGTGGTAGGCTGAGGTTCAGCCATTGCGTCTTTCTTTTTTCTTTCTTATTATTAAGTTGTACGTTTGGGAATTAAGTCTTTTCTTTTCCCTGTGAGAGCCGGGGGAAAAGCCACGAGGGGCTGTGGGAAGAAAGAAGGAAGGTTGGAGGAGAAGTATGAGACTGTGCGACAAACTGGACAAATCTGACTCGAATCCGAAAAAAAAAAGTCGAGGAGCAGGCAGGGTGGTATTAATACAGATGACAGGAAGCGTAGGAACTGGGTTTATGTCACACACACACGCACGCACGACCAACTGACAGCCTACACAGCAACAGACGCACAAGGCTACTAACAGAGGCAGACTGGGTCCCCCGGGGCCATTCCATGCCAGGCTATGCCATGCCAGGCTGTACGATGGCTAGCGCACGGGGGTGGTCCAACGAACCGTGAGCAACGCGAGGATCCTCGACAGCCAAGACGATCGGAGCTAGCATTTCACAGGCACCACGCGGGCCACGGTGGGCACGGGCGGGCTTGCGTCGACGCTGCAGAATCGGCAGGCGACACAGGGACAGATGGAGACGCCCGGAGACGGTCGCCAAGTCTGTCGAAGCTGGGTGCCCGTCTCGGTATAGCATTCTGGCACGAGACATGTTGCCCGCGATGGCAAAGGAGCCAATCAGGGCGCGGCATCCCACCCCGTGTTCTGTATCGCCAAGTCTCTTGGCCGAGTCCTTGGCATCGTCGATAGCCGCGTACCCGCCGCTCGGCACTGACGGCACGCACTTAGCGTCCTGTGGCGGGCATGGGCAGAGACGCACCTGGGAGGCGCACCGGCGAAACGCACGGCGAGGCACCTGTCTCAATTCTCAAGGCACCTTTGACTGCTGAAGCTGATGTGGCCGCCCTGCCATCGCCATTGGCTCCCTGCAGCAAATTGACCTTCTTATCCTCCTGTCAGGGCTCTCTCTCTCACTCCACCATCCACTCTCCTACAGCACAACCCCTCCACTGAGACCACTCCACTATACCGCACTTCTTCCCCCCCCCCGGCCTCTTCCCTGTTCCAGCATATCCCCGAACTGTGCCCACCGCGGGAGCCAGTGCGGCTCTCACACACACACGCGTCTGCTAGCACGCGAGCCCAGTTCAATTTCATCACCGAGCAAATGGTTTGGTGGAGCCGCCTAGCTGCGCGTGCGACTAAGCTTGTTGCTCATTGAGTTTTCCCTTTCCGGACACCGAGCCTTCGTTGCCTCTGCTTCTCTGTCTGGTCCTGGGGGGTTGATGCTCGATCCTGGCCCTCCCGTTGGCCAAGATGCTTCAACGACCCGGCACGATTTTGCCGTCCTGCTGCCCTCTCCCCATCAGTCTAGATCTCGTCTGGAAGCCCACGATGCTTCTTCTCGCTCGGTCTCCCCAAATGAGAGACCGGGGCTGACGCACTGTTCGTCCTTCTTCCACTTTGCTGCTGTCGCCACAGCCCAACTCCACTACATCAAGACCCTTTGCTTTAAGCGTATTTTCAACCACTTTTTTTTTCCCTCGTGTTCTTGTTCTACTTTCTCAGCTGGTCCCCCCTCCTGGCCCCTACTGCAACCTGCTGCGTCTTTGCGCTTCCCGCCCGGATCGGCTGCGTTTTGTACCGTTACGGCAATTGCACTGACGATCCTGCCCTACAAGTTTATTCCAACCACCCCCCTCTTCTGCTTTCCACTTTATGACTGCATTCCATTCCATCTCTTTTGCGCTCAATTGAAGCTCATATTCACACTCGTACCCGGTTTAGCAATGTCGCCTACCGCAGCAACACAAACGCTGCAGCAAACTTCTCCCGCAGCGTCTCAGACAATGGAGGGCGCCACGACGGATGACCGCAAGCTCACCTTTGAGATCCTCACCACCAAAAATGACAAGGCAGACGGTCTGCGCCTGATCATTGACAGCGTCGCCCAGCAGCGGCAGGTGGCTTCCCGTGCCCTCATCTTTCATCCCATCTGCTTCTCCGTCCTGGTCGCAGTCATTTCGGTGATTCACCTCAACATCGACTCCATCCGCAGCGACTACAGCGCCATGCTGGTGACATACTCTGGCGTCCTCATCTCCTACCTTGTCGCCGTGCGCTACGTGACGAGCGCCTACATCCGCATCGCTGAGGATACTGACTGGGCCGCGTGGCTCGTGGGCAGCGACGGCGCCGAGGACGTGATGCTCGGAGCCCGCTTCGGTTCTGCCATCATCGCATCCGTCGTGCTCCGGCTCCCCAAGAAGAAAACCCGGGGCAAGGCCTCGGACGGCAACAACAACAAGGCCATCATCCGGGCCTGGACGACAAAGCTCAGGTACCGCCGGCGGGGTCTCGGCGGCGACATGCTGCGCGAGGCCATCAAGCTGGCGCGGAAAACGCTCGGCCCGGACTGCGCTGTCGAGTTTGCCAACGACCACGCCAACAGCACCCTGCTCTCGCTTCCCGAGACCTTCAACGCCGCCTTTGCCAGGATCGACAGGCGGGCCCGTGGCGAGCTGCAAGAGGCCGTGCAGGAGCTGAACGCGGCAGAGAAGAAGGCCCAACAGTGAAGAAGAAAAAAAAAAGAAAAAAAACCCGCTGTAGTGGTTGCATTTTAGTTGAGTCTAGCACCTCAGGGCCCAAGGTAGCGGCTTGCAGCGTTAGTTTGCGCTTCCCGCTTAGCTAGTTGGTGTTGGTGGCACACCCCATCCCAAACCGGCGCTGCCTCTTAGATGGCTATTTGTTCGCTATGGCAAAGTTTAATGTTTAATGATACCCCAAATCACTCACTCCATTTGCCGTCTTTTTTTTTCTTTTTCTTTTCGCACGCCAATTAAATATTTTTAGGCTTTTTAGTCTCTGCCCCCATCCGCTGCAACATTCCTGCCTTGCTCCAGTTCGGCCCTTTCATCGGCAGTCAGCGCCGCCGACGCCTGGCCCAGCTTCAGCGTCACGACGACGCACAGCGAGGCCGCAGCCAGCGCCACGCCCGTCCAGAAGCCAATGCGGTACTGCTCCCGCTGGCCCACGTGGGCGCTCCCGCGGCTGCCGACGACGGTGGTGACGGCCAGCTCGCTCACGCCCAGCCAGAAGGCCATGCCGAGGTACAGCAGGCTGCTGCACAGGGCGCCGGCCACGGCCTGGAGGCGGCGCGGCATGGCCGTGGTGATGAAGATGTTTGTGACGTTGAAGGCAATGTCGACGCCGATGGTCCCGGCGAGCATGGCGGGGAACACGTAGGCCCAGTACAGCGCCGACGTGGACGGCGGGTCCTCGGGCATCAGGGCGAACAGCAGCACCGACGTCAGCGACCCCAGCCCGGAGATGATGAGCAGGATCCGGCCGGGCATGATGTGCAGCACAAAGCCGCCAACCAGGGCCAGCACGAGGCCCCCGACCGCCAGTGGTGTGAACCACGCCGCAGTCTGCAGGGGGGTTGCCCCCAGCACCGATTCGATGCTGCAGCCATGCTGGTCAGCCCCCAAAAGAAGGAAGAAGAAAAAAACAAAACAAAAAGAACTTGTGCCTGAAAATAGGGGGGGCAGGGGTAAGCTTACTAGAAACTGGCATAGAACAGAAACAGCCCAAAGATGCCGTAGACGAAAAACAGAGACAGCACCAGCCGCTTCATGTACTTGGGCCTGAACAGCTCGCGCGGGAACAGCGGGTGCGCGGCGACCCAGCCCTCGACGTAGACGGCGGCGCAGAGCAGCAGCGCGCCGGCGGCAAAGGAGCCGTAGATGTACGGGTTGCGCCATCCGCCAGGCGCGTGGCCGCCGTCGGTGAGGGCAAAGACGACGAGGGCCAGGCCGGGGACGATGGTACACAGCCCCCACCAGTCCATGCGGACGCCGCGGTCGGCGTCGCCCAGCGCCGTCGCCGGGATGGTCAGGGCCCCGGCCCCGGCCACGGCCGCGACGCACGCCGCCCCGATCCAGAAGTACCACCTCCACCCGAGCGACTCGGCCGAGACGGCCCCGGCCACGATGCCGAAGTAGAAGCCGATGCAGCCAAAGGCCCCGTACGCGCCGAAGACGAGGTTCTTGCGCGGGCCCGGCCGGTACGCGCGCCCCATGAGCGCCAGGCTCGCCGGCAGGAACGCCGACGACCCGACGCCCTGCATCGCGCGGCAGGCAATCAGCGCCGCCGGCGTCCTGGCGAAGCCGCACGCGAGAGACCATGCGAACAGCCACGCGTGGCCGGCCAAAAAGACGAGGCGCCCACCGAACCGCTCCGAGGCTCGAGCAAAGGGAAGGAGGAAGGCCGCCGTGGTCAGGTTGGGCACCGCGGCGGGCCAGGTGCGGGCCGAGGGCGGGATGTCCAGGGCCTCGGCGAGCGACGGCAGCGCAATGTTGAAGCCGCTGATGGTGTACTCGCTCATCATGAGGGACCCGACCACGGCCATGACGAAGCCCACCTCGGTCACGGTCGACGAGAAGACGGCCGGTCGCTGCCGGCCAAGCAGCTCGATGCGTTTTTCGTCGGTGGTTTCGACGTCATGATCGTCTGCAGACAGGCGAGGGGAGGCCATGGACGCGGATTCCTTGGAGCTTAATTATTTATTATTAAAAATACAAGAGAGAAAGAAAAAAGAAGAAATTAACAATCCAGTATACTCTGGTTGTGCAGAGGATTGAGTTGCATGTTCTCCTCATCTTGAACGCTTTTTGGTCCCAAATCTTTTCCTTGTGCGAGATCCACTATAGACCGTTATCACAGATAGAATTCAATATGCGCTTCACATGAAAGTCCGAATGTAAAAAGCCATAGGTCCTTTGTCAATAGTTTATGTTTGTTCTTTATGCCCGAGCCGCAAGCTTCATCACATGGTGCCGGCCGGCACTTGTTCACTGGGGAGATGACCCCATTAAGCATAGTCCACGTCCGGATTTAAAAAGCGAAACAGAGCAAAGCGAATTGCGCTTACCAGATAATGCTAAACTTTGGTACAATCGGTCCTAGATGAGGCACCATTCATGCTAAAAAATTAAGAGTTTACCACATCCGTAACCGAAGTTCGGTATCACCTCGCATATCGCTAGTCAACCGTAAATTGTGCACCCAAGTTTAACCTAATTTATTCAATTATAGATGAGAATTTACTTTTGCCAGGTCAACTCTCATTTACTACACAAAAAACATGTCAACAGGCAAAAATATCAAATTGACATTTTCCATGACGCGGCCTACCCTGCATCAGACATTTGGTCCCGCCAAGTGGTTTTTTTTCTTCTTTCGGATACTGGCAACGAACGTCGCTCGTGTTCATAAGACCCACACGCCCACGTGGGCGAAAGGGTCCCTGGTCCCGCCGAAGTTGGGGCAGTTGCTCTCACAGTGACAGTCTTTTTGACCCAAACCATGTTTCCGCCTACTCCACCACCTTGTGCAGAGGTGGGCGGCGGTGGAGCGCGCTGGGAGGGACCGCGGCTCGGTCCAAGACGCAAACTCCGCAGATAGGATGCTGTAAAGAGCAATTGATCAGGCCAGTCACTTGCGTTGTATTGTAATATACTGATCGGCGGCCGATGACAAATGTCCCTCGGCAGCAAAGTAGTTGCTGGCAGTGTTCCACTCGAAAAATTCCACTCCCGCACGTGGCTTCGGTGGGGGGGATGTCTCGGACGGTCATCTCCTACCCATCACAGCCGTTATCACGACCCCTATGGCTTTTTTTCTTACCTGTTCGAAGACGTGCCTGGTCCGATCATGTTCGGGGTTACATGCAGCCTCGGTCACTTGAATACTCAACCCACTCTGCATTTGTAAGCTACGAGCCGCGATGACTACATGGTGAGTGTGAGTGACTTTTTCCATTTTGGCGAAATCATGTGGCGAGCTAGATTATATCCTTGGACTTTTTTGCGAGGAACGTGAGTGTTCGTACTCTGTGCTACGTCACCGTGCAGCCTTTGATGGACTGAAATGGCCAAGTTGAGCAGAATGGTGCCGGCTTCAAGTAAGTATAGCTGATATAAATGACAAGTTCTTCATCTCGACACGCTTTTACGCTACCCTTATCAAGAAGGCTTTCGCATATAAGTTCCGGGGTACCTTGCGCAGCCAAGTGAAATCAAAGTCCTGCCAAACTTGTCCGTCACCCTGAGGAAAGCTCCTTTATTAACGAGGGATTGGACAAGTCTTGGGTTCCCGGATCGTACAGCAACGTGGAAAACATTTTCTCTCCGAAACCCATCACTCTGCCGGTTCTAACCAAGTATCTTAGGATGTCAATATACTTGCACTTGCATTGAATAGCGAGATGCAGCGATGTTTTTTGACCCTATTTCTTGCATTAATGTTTGCAACGGACCCAGCTAGGGTTGCTGCTACGACTTCGTCGTTCCCTGAAATAGCAGTAAAGTTTACAGCTAAACCTGAATTCTTATCAGTATCGTCCACCTTGGAACCTGATTTGAGAAGCAGGTGGCAGACTGAAGCAAAGCCGTCCTTACATCCAATATGAAGCGGAGTGGTTATTCCCCACGCATTGGAACATGTATTTGGTATCTTTTTGTTCTGCCGGATTTCAAACTTCAGCCAGATAGTTGACGTAGATAGGAGACACAAATCTCGCCCATTATTCACAGAAAATATTCATTCATCATACCCTGCGACCTCCCATGTTATTCGCTGAGCCATTGAGGGGGGGTTGTATATCCACACCAACTTGAACATGCTAATCCAGTGTAGTCACATTCATCTCTCGCAGCTTTTTTTCACATTTGACGAGTGATTTGCAATGTTTGATTGCAAAATTCCATCTCCCAAGCCTCTCTCAACTTATTAATTTGAATAGAAATGGGCTTAGTCGCGATTAGATATGTGAAGCATTGGAGAGCATCAAACTCTACTCATAGCCTACCTATTGCAGCACTTTCTGGAACCAACAACTAACATATTAGTAAACCGAACCTGCTATCAATAGATATGTTCATCATCATAGATGCAATAACCTGAGCAAGACATTTAATGCGAGAAACCAGAAAGTCAAAACAGTAATTGCAAGGAAATGATATCACTTGGTGATCAGTTGATCCCAAAATATATTGAATAGCTACTGCTAGGAAATATGAAGTAGTAAAGCTGTACAGAGAATTGAAACATGATTGTATTATTTTCCCAACTCAATTGACCAATGTCTACCAAATCGCATGAGCAATTTATCTAATGCTATTGCACGATCAAATCAACAGGCGAGTAGCCGGAAAGTGATGATGATGTTTGAAGGTAAAGAATAGAAGATGAATTTACAGCAAACCGATTTCTAGCCGGGGTGCCAACCGCGGAGCATGATAAAGCTTGGCCTTTGATTGGTTGGGCGCAGGTAATCTTTTTGAAAGAAGAACTGGGATTGGAGAACAGAGCGACACTATTGTCGCCGCTTGAGGCCCACACCACATACAATCCGTTAAACAGGAGGTTATTTGTGGAAGCCTCGAGGGAGAACGAATCAGTTCCGTAGCCAGCACCGGCGGCCCGGACATAAACGTTGGCGCCATTGCCTCGAGCTGTAACTGGCAGGCCATTTATGTTGCTGCTTGGTGAATTCGCGGCGTTCATGGTGAATGTAGTCAGCACAGAGGCTGCAGTTGTAGTTGTTGTTGTCGATGATACAGTTACCGTGCTCAAGGTGGTTGCCACGGTCGTGGTGGTAGCGCCGGTGCTGGCACCCCCGACGATCAAATCGACAGCCGAGTTCGAATTCTTAATGGTATCCGCCGGATTGACGAGATAGAGTGCGCCGTTTGATGCCCCGGAGCTGTCCGTGAGGAATTTGGTTTGGGAAGTCCCCACCGCCCTGCATGACAAGGCTTGGCCTGCAGTAGGGGTGCTGCAAGTGATGTACGTGAGGTGGCTCTGAGGTGCAGCGATAGAACTAGCCGTTGCCAAGTAAATCACATTGGTGGGGCTGGTAACAACCACGTAGAAGGAGCCCAACATTAAGTAGTTTGTAGATGGTTCAATAGAAAATGCAGTGTTGTCCCAATTCGGGCTGGCAGCATTGACATATACCTGATCGCCATCGCGTCGACCTTCAACTATCTTGCCGTTCAGGTTGTTGTTTGACGAATTTTCAGCCGTGAGTGTAAATGTAGCTCCAGCAGCTGTTGTGGTTGTTGATGAAGCAGTTGTTGTGGTTGTTGTGCTTGATGAAGTGGTTGATGAAGTGGTTGATGTTGATGTTGCTGTTGTTGATGTTGCTGTTGTTGATATTGCTGTTGTTGATGTTGATGTTGCTGTTGTTGATGTTGCTGTTGTTGATATTGCTGTTGTTGATGTTGATGTTGATGTTGATGTTGTTGATGTTGAGGTTGTTGATGTTGATGTTGTTGATGTTGAGGTTGTTGATGTTGTCGAAGTTGTAGTTGTTGATATTATTGATGATGTTGTTGTTGGTGTTGCTGTTGTCGATGTTGCTGTTGTCGACGTTGCTGTTGTCGACGTTGCTGTTGTCGACGTTGCCGTTGTCGATGTTGCTGTTGCCGATGTCGGCGTTGTTGATGTTGCCGTTGTCGATGTTACCGTTGTAAATGTTGTCAAAGTTGTTGTGGTTGACTCCGCAGTGGTTGAGGTTGTTGACTCTGTTGTAGCCTGCGTGCTAACCGAAGTAGTAGACTCTGTACTTGTTGTAGTTGTCTCTGTAGAGCTAGTTGTCTCTGTGGAACTAGCAGTCTCTGTGGAGCTGGTTGTCTCCGTAAAACTAGTAGTCTCTGTTGAACTAGTTGCTTCTGTCGATGTAGTTGTTTCTGTAGTAGAAAACTCTGTCGTAGTCGCCGAGGTAGAACTTTCTGCAGAAGATGTAGTAGAGTCGCTAGTAGAAGCTTCTGTACTGGTACTGGTAGTAGTGTCTGTGCTGGTAGCAGTGGTTGTGTCAGCAGCAGTATCTGTACTAGTAGTAGTGTCTGTACTTGTAGTAGTAGAGTCACTAGTAACAATATCTGTACTTGTAGTAGTAGAGTCACTGGTAGCAGTATCTGTACTTGTAGTAGTGGAGTCACTAGTAGTAGTATCTGTGCTGGTAGCAGTGGTTGTATCAGTAGTAGTATCTGTACTTGTAGCAGTATCTGTACTTGTAGTAGTGGAGTCACTAGTGCTACCAGTAGTAGTATCTGTACTTGTAGCAGTATCTGTACTTGTAGCAGTATCTGTACTTGTGGTAGTGGAGTCACTGGTAGCAGTGGTTGTGTCAGTAGCAGTGTCTGCACTACTAGTAGTGTCTGTACTTGTAGCAGTGTCTGTATTACTAGTAGTGTCTGTACTCGTAGTAATATCTGTACTCGTAGTAATATCTGCAGAAGATGTAGTGGTGGAGTCGCTAGCAGAATTCTCTGTACTGGTACTTGTAGTAGTAAAATCACTGGTAGATGCCTCTGTAGTGCTACTAGCAGTAGTGTCTGTGCTAGTAGCAGCATCTGTACTGGTAGCAGCGTCTGTACTTGTAGCAGTATCTGTACTTGTGGTAGTAGAGTCACTAGTAGATATCTCTGTAGTAGTACTAGCAGTAGTGTCCGTACTGGCGGCAGTGTCTGTACTAGTGATGTCTATACTCGTGGTAGTGTCTGCAGAAGACGAAGTGGTAGAGTCGCTGGCAGAAGTCTCTGTACTGGTACTTGTAGTAGTGAAGTCACTGGTAGACGCCTCTGTAGTTGTGCTCGCGGCAGTGTCTGTGCTGGTAGCAATATCTGTACTAGTAGCAGCGTCTGTACTTGTAGCAGTGTCTGTATTTGTAGCAGTGTCTGTACTAGTAGTATCTGCAGAAAATGTAGTAGTAGATTCACTTGTAGCCTCTGTAGTAGTGCTTGTGGCAGTATCCATGCTTGTAGCAGTGTCTATGCTTATAGCAGTGTCTATGCTAATAGTAGTATCTGTACTTGTAGCAGTATCTGTATTAGTAGTACTATCTGCAGAAGATGTAGTAATAGAGTCACTAGCAGAAGTCTCTGTATTGGTACCCGCAGCAGTGTCCGTACTTGTAGTAGTATCTGTGCTAGTAGTAGTGTCTGTAGTTGTAGCAGTGTCCATGCTTGTAGTATCTGCAGAAGATGTAGCAGCAGAATCACTTGTAGATACATCGGTAGTAGTACTTGTGGCAGTGTCTGTGCTGGTGGCAATATCTGTACTCGTAGCAGTGTCTGTACTAGTAACACTCTCTGTACTCGTAGCCGTGTCCACGCTTGTAGTGTCTGTAGAGGACGTAGTAGAGTCACTCGTAGACGCCTCTGTAGTGGTACCCGTGGCAGTGTCTGTGCTCGTCGTGTCTGTCGAAGATGTTGTCGAAGATGTTGTCGTAGAGTCGGTGACAGATGTCTCGATAGTAGTTCCCGTATTGGTACCTGCGCCTGCAGTCTCTGTAGATGTTGTGGTTGAGTCGCTGGCAGAGGTCTCCGTAGAAGACATCGTAGTGGAATCAGCAGCAGATGTTTCAGCGGTAGTCTGCGTGTCAGCAGCGGAAGTAGTGGTTTGTGTGCTGCTAGCTTCTGTTGAAAATTCCGTGGCGGAGTCGCTGGACGTTGTAGTCGAGTCACTGGACATTATAGTCGTGGATTCACTAGACGTTGTACTCAAGCCATCAGATGTTGTAGTTGAGTCACTGGATGTTGTCGTTGTAGGCTCACTAGACGTTGTACTCAAATCACTAGAGGATGTAGTCGAGTCGCTAGACGTTGTAGTTGTGGATTCGCTAGATGTCGTGCTTGAGTCACCGGATGTAGTTGTTGTAGATTCACTAGTGGTTGCTGTAGCAGAATCACTGGGTGACGTTGTAGTCGAGTCACTGGATGTTGTAGTCGAGTCACTAGACGTTACAGTCGAGTCGCTGGACGTCGTACTCAAATCACTTGACGTTGTACTCAAATCACTAGACGATGTAGTCGAGTCGCTGGATGTTGCAGTCGAGTCACCGGACGCTGTAGTCGAGTCACCGGATGTCGTTATCGTAGATTCACTCGCGGTTGCTGTGGTAGAATCACTAGATGATGTTGCGGTTGAGTCACTAGACGTTGTAGTCGAGTCACTGGACATTGTAGTCGTGGATTCACTAGACGTTGTACTCAAGCCATCAGATGTTGTAGTTGAGTCACTGGATGTTGTGCTCAAGTTACTGGACATTGTAGTCGTGGATTCACTAGACGTTGTGCTCAAGCCATCAGATGTTGTAGTTGAGTCACTGGATGTTGTGCTCAAGTTACTGGACGTTGTAGTCGTAGACTCACTAGACGTCGTACTCAAGTCACCCGATGTTGTAGTCGAGTCACTGGAAGCCGTTGTCGTAAATTCACTAGTGATTGCAGTCGAGTCGCTAGATGTTGTAGCCGAGTCACTGGATGTTGTAGTCGAATCGCTAGACGTTGCAGTTGTAGATTCGCTGGACGTCGCACTTAAGTCACCGGACGTTGTAGTCGAGTCACTGGACGTTGTAGTCGAGTCACTAGTCATTGTGGTCGAGTCACTGGCCGTTGTAGTCGAATCGCTAGACGTTACAGTCGTAGATTCACTAGTGGTTGCTGTAGTAGAATCACTGGATGACGTTGTAGTCGAGTCACTAGACATTGTACTCAAATCACTAGACGCTGTAGTCGAGTCGCTGGACATTGTAGTTGTGGATTCGCTAGACGCCGTGCTCGAGTCACTGGACGCTGTAGTCGAGTCACTGGATGTTGTAGTCGTGGATTCACCAGTGGTTGCTTCAGTAGAATCACTGGATGATGTGTCACTAAAAGTAGTTGTAGAATCACTCGCAGATGTTGTAGTTGCGTCAGTTGAGGTCTGTGCACCGGTTGCTTCTGTGGTCAAAGTCTGGGTAGCAGAGTCGGTAGTAGCCACGGTAGTATCAGTGGTTGTCAAGGCCCCCGAGGTCGTTGTGGAGCTGGTTTCCTCAGAAGAGCTTGTAGGAGAGCCAGTAGAAGTGGAGTCTGTGGTAGACGTTTGTTCTGTGGCCACTGTGCAGAATCCATCAACGCAAGCGCCAACGCTGCAATCAATATCGAAAAAGCATGTGCACATGCCGTCTTGGCATGCATGTCCAGGCTTGCAATCGCCATCAGAAACGCATTGAGGCGAAGGAGTCGGCGATGCAGAAGTAGTCTGTGAAGTTGTCGAGGAGCTGTCTACAGGACCAGTGGTGGTCGTGGTTGTACCTGCGGTAGAGTCCGAAGCAGTGGTTCCGGTGCTGCTGGTAGTATCGGTAGTTGCGGAATCGGAGGACGTGGATGTTGTGTCAGAAAATTCAGCACTGGAGGCACTTGTGGCTTCCGTGTTGCTGGTCTCCACGGCCAAGCTTGTGGTAGTTCCGGTGGCAGAATCGGTGGCGGTGTTTGTAGGAGTGGCAGCCGTGCTGGTTGCCCCAGTATTGTTCTCCGAGGTAGATGCTTCTGTGGTAGAGCCAACAGTTGTCTCAGATGATGTAGTAGACGCCTCCGTGGTTGTTGAAGAATCAGATGTCTCTGACGCTGTGGTTTGCGTTGAAGATTCAGCCGTACTAATATCTGAGCTAGAAGCCTCCGTGTTTGTAGCCGTGACAGAGGTATCTGTGCTAGCATCAGTAGTGCTTGTCTGTGCTCCAGCATCGGTTGAGATGTCAGAGGTTCCTGTGGTGGTCCCGGTACTGGACGTATCGGCGCTTGTCTCTGTGCTCGAGGTATCCACAGAAACAGTGCTTGTAGATGTTATTTCAGTGCTGAGGGTATCCACAGAAACAGTGCTCGTAGATGCTATCTCAGTGCTTGTGGTTTGGATATCAGTGGATTCTGTGCTGGAGCTTGTAGTGGGAGCCCCAGCAGCTGTATCTGTACTGGAGGTGTCTATGGCACTTGTGGTCGTAGAAGACTCGGTGCTGGAACCTTCAGTGGAAGTGCCGGTATATCCTGCATCCGTAGAGGTCTCTGTGGTGCTTGTGACAGAAGAGTCTGTGCTAGGGCTCGTCGGAGATTCAGTGGTACCAGTTCCCGTTCCGGTGGTATCCGTGGCAGAATCTACACTGGGAGCTGGGCTACTGGACGGGATGCTACCGGTTTCCGAGGTGGTAGTGGAATCCGTGCCAGACCCTGTTGTGTCTGTGCTAACACCAGAGTAATCAGTGTTGGTGCTGGCGGGAGCTTCCGTGGAAGTGTCGGTGGAAGTGATGGACGTCTCGGTGGATGCGGTGACAGTCGTGGTAGTAGCACTTGTGTCTGTGGAAGTAAGACCTATCGCACCACTGTCTCCAGTGGTGGTCTGCCCGACAGTACTAGTCCCGGTATCACTGGTTGCCACGCCAGAATCCGTGCCAGACTCGATGGATGTTTGTGTGCTGGACTCCCCTGCGGATGTCTCTGTGTTGTATCCTACAGAGGTTATATCAGAGGTCGTGGCTAAAGAGTCCGTAGTGGCAGTGCTCGTTCCAGCATCGTAGGCAGTGCCAACGGTAGTGCTTCCTGAAGTGGAAGCACCACTAGGCGAGGCGGTGTCAGAGCCCGCAGCAGAGGTCTCTGTGTTGGAGCCCGTGGTGTCACCTTCCCCGGCAAAGGTAGTGGTCCCAGTAGTAGAGCTTTGAATGGTGATTGTGGAAGACCCAGTGGCTTCGGTATTCGCCTCATCCTCACTCGTGGTCGTAGCCTGTATGGAGGTGTCGGTCCCACTAACGCTTTCAACGCTGCTGTAGCTGGTGCTTGAGACTGTAGGGGTGCTGCTCCCTGAAAGGTCGCTAATGGCTGTAGACCGTGTATTGCCAGTGTATGGCCGGCAAGGACTTGCAGATGTCAATAAACCTGTAGCCAAAAGGCTCAGGTAGACGGAGCGAAGATACATGGCAACATGCAGCCTATCTCCCTGTGCCCGTCTTTTCCCCTTAACCCTGGGATCAGCAAATGAATGAATTCAGTTGAAGACTGTGGCATATGGGAGCCAAACAAAAACCTTGGTCAAATCAAGGGGGAAAAGTAGAAAAACGAAGGCGAGCAGGGTATTTCTAGGAGGCTATTGCGCATCCGTCGGCGTGCTGCTGGAGTTCTGGACTCGTGGTAATTCAGCCTGGGTGTAACCATGGCGTTGTTAGTTCCCCAGATCTGATCCACATTGCACTAGTTCAGGGGGATGGCCTGTCAATAGAACGGCTGATTAGCCCAAAACAGGCCTAGCAAAGCCAACCATCACCACTAGTCACGACTAGCGATTGCATGCATAAGACGTTCGCGAGGTGGCTGAAAGATTGGCGCGAGGCCGGCTCGCTAGACACTGCACAATAGGATAACACGTTGATTAACCAAGACCAATTCAGGGGCCGGTTGCTCGGAAATTCCGGTAGCGCTTTGGTTCAGCTGCGTGAGCGGCGGCTCGCAACACTGCAACGGGCGACGCGTGCTGCTGAATTTGACCGGGGGAATTGAATTCACTGGGTAAAGCCACAAAGGCCAATGGGAGAGGTTGACGGACATGGACTCGCAATACAAGACTGCACTGCGTTTCCCTCAATAGTTGAGTTCTCAGTCATTAACAACAGCCACTCTTGTGCCGCGGTTGCAATGCGCTCCAACAATTTAGAGGCGAGAAATCAAACATTAGGCAGGATTTTGGATATTCTTGACAAAATTGTAGAGGATATCAATGTGAACGCCGAGGACCCTGAGTGGGAGGCGTTGAGGCAACATGCAACGATTCTCGCAAATCGACACAAGGCAAAGAAGATTGGAAGAGAGCAGTCAATGTTTCGGACACGAAGGCAAATTCGAGTTCATCTCAACACAGCCAGATCATTCCCGAAACATATTCAACCCCAAGCGAAGACTATGTTCCAGGTGATGTCATGCTTCATTCGGTCCCATTACATCTCAGTCAGTCTATATTTCCCTGCGAGCAAACCTCTGATGGGTACATTTCTGAAAGATCGCGTATATGGCCGTATTCATTACTTAATTTAAGTAGAATAAGCTCTCCTCTAGAGATAAGTGGTTTAATTGCGCACTTTTTGGGTTACTGCGACGCAGGTACCGCCTCATAACATTCGCAACCATCATTCGCCCCTGAAACAATAGCGCTATAACAATACAGGTCCAGAAGACACAGTCGGTCCTTAAAACCAGGGCCTTGCAATTGAGGTTGTAAGATCAAACTTTGGTCTTGTATTCTAATAGAGCCTATCTTTGCCTTACCTGATCGTCATACCCCTCGTAGCCCATCGCCCAGTGTCGCAGGTACCATGGTCTTCCACTCTATCTTCCAAGATAGCCTATTGATCTTCAAGGCTACAAGACACGCAAAAATAATCATTGTGTATTTTATTTTATTTGAAGGAAGAGAAACATTAGGTAGTCTACGTCACGGTGATTTCAATCCTTTGTCCCTCGACAGTAGACTTTTCAAACGGCCACTAGGTAGCAAACTTTGGCGCCAGTTTGAATTCAAAGATACCCAATAGCATCTCGCTGAAAGCTGGTAGGATGACTGCCACGATACAACATGATCAACCCTGGCGTGCCGACGGTTCCGCACCCTAAATTTAGCCGCAAGGATAAGTGGTTTCTGCCCATCATACCCACCACGCCATTAAGCTTAAGACACGCGACTCCTCCGGCCCGGTCCGGGATGCTCTCACCATTCCTTTTCCACACGCAATCTTCCAAACCACGACATGATTTCACCCACAGCTCGGCGCAATCCATCACCACCCTCACCCCATCTTCTCCTTGCTTTTTCTTTGAGGCTACACTGGAAGCGGGGTAATGACGTGAGTGTTTCGGGCGCGCGCGTCAAGCACCAATGAGGGTCCGCTTACACGGCAATACAAATATCGGGCTGAGCCTGGAGGAGGGAGACACGTACACTCGCCATCAACACCTACACAAAGACACGCTGCTCGCCATCTTGTCCATCATGACCGGCGAAGAAACCCGCTTCAGAGACTTGGACTCCGGGGTCCTCAACGACATCATGTCCAGCATAGGCTCGGTGCGTGACCTGGGCAACTTTGTCACCGTGTCACACGACGTCGACCAGACGTTCAGGCCCATGAGCGGCAACATCCTCCCGCGCGTCCTGCGCAACGAGCTCGGCCCCGTCTACCAGGACGCCCGCTTCCTCCTCCTCCTCTCCCTCCGGGACCACCCGGACATGGCGGCCCTCTGGCAGCAGGCCGAGAGCTTGGCCAGCATCTACAAGGACCTCGCGGACCGCCGCAGCGTGGCATCCAACGCCGTCGACCTGACGCCCGAGGCCCTGACGCAGATGTGCCGCGTCCTCCACAGCATCAACTTCCTTGCCGACACCTACATTGCGGCCCTGCAGCGCCGCCTCGACAGCGAGGGTGCCGCCGGCGGGCCTGCCACCGCTGCCCCCTCCGACGTCGAGCGGAAGCGGATCCTGCGGGCTCTGTACCGGCGCCAGATGATCTGCTACACCTGGTCGCCCAACGAGACGGACCCTGAGCAGGCGAGCAGCCAGTCTTCGGTCCTCAGCCTCTTGAACATGTTCCAGCCCTGGGAGCTTCAGCAGGTTGACCACGTTGACATGTTCATCACGTGGCTGTGTCTTTCCCTCTGCCTTGCCGGGACGCAGCTTGCCCTCCCCATTGCCCGGGACGAGTTTGCCGGCCTCTTCACCCGCGCGGACAACCTGGCACAGTTCCTGCAGACCCACACGGACCTTGCCCAGTTGGCCCTCCAGCTGCCCTTTTCGTTCGAGGAAATCACCAAGTTTGCTAGTGATTCTTTTGAAGGCTTCAGGACCCAGAATGCCCTGCGCTGCCTCATGCCCGACTGGCAGAGCCGCCGGGAGGATCCTCCCTCCGCTCCGGCGGGACTCACGGCCCGCTTTGCCGGGGACGCAGTGGACCTGCCCCCGTTTGCGTGGGTGGACGGGGTGGCCGAGACCAATGTAACGGCGTTTGGGGATGGTCTTTTTGCCGAGATCGGGCCCGGTGCTACGGGTTCGGGTAACTCTGGGCGACGTGCGGCACTCCGTTATTACGCGCGGGTGTGGAGAGACGTCGGGTTCGCCATGTGGGACGAGGACCGCGTGAAGGCCATTACACAGCTGAACAAGTACCGCGGCTACACCCGGGGTTGGATTATTCAAGAGTAGTGCTGCAGGGACACATGTTGTTATCATTGGAAATTACCTTCTTTTTTTGATATTCAAAAGTTGAGCATGGAGTTGGGAATGCCAGCGTGGGATACGCCACTGGCTTATGTAATGGTGATGGCCACCCCATGCCACTCATGGTGAGTTTTTTAGGTCGTTGACAAGGCGATTGCACATTTGAGCTTCTTCTTTTTTTCATCTTTCTTTTTTCATTTTTGATCTTCTTTTCTTCTTGATTTTTGAACCTTTTGCCTATGGGCAAATGCCTCGTTATAAGCAGAAACAAAAACGTCTTGCTTCTTAGTGTCCGTCAACGAGAATGAAATGGTGATGCAATGCCACTTATACTTCACTAACACACTAGGTTTCCATGTGTTCTTCCCCTTTTCCACAGAATGATGCAGTCTAGAAGGCTTCAAACTGGCCTCTAGCATAAGATCGCCCGCTATATCCAAATAAAAAGGTGACTACTAGTGTGATGACTTGACATAACATTCGCCATGCAACGACTCCATACACTACACATGTACTCCGTACTGGCCAATTCTATCTTATATGCGTCAACGAGCCCCATCGTGTGGACAGGTCACTGGCCCCTTTCACAAACCTCCAAACCCTCAAATATGATTGGTTGCGTGCTTCAAGCCGTACAATATCATCCCCTTGCCGAGCATCCATCCGTTCACTATCGTAGACGTCGGTACCTGGGTCGTGGCCCATCGCCCACCGTCACATAATCACGAAACACATTCTGCCAGCTCATTCTACGGCTTAAACAAACACCCCTTGCTTTTTGGGTATCTTCTCAGCTTGCGAGTTCCACGGTTCCTCAAATCCCTACCAAAACATTAAACCAAACAATCTCCGCCTTTCCGCTACCCACCGTCCTCTAAGGTGCCGTGCAGTCCGCCCGGTAAGCGAAAGAATAAGATATTTTAGCTTGATAGCATAACAGTGAGTTGAATAGTGATGAATTAGGGTCAGGGACACACATGGCGCCCAAATCACTTTACGCGTATGAGTCATGGTATCTCCACCAGTTCACGGACATGTGCTGTTGTCATCCTGTTTCAGACACACAGCCGCTGCCAAACAAGGATTCTACAAAAAGAATGTCGAGATCCTTGCATTTGATCGGGGAATCTATGAAGTGACTGATTTGTCCAATGAAGCCCGCTTACGCCTAACCTTGCCGAGGTTAGGTCAGACGCCACGTTTTGCCAGGAACAGGGTTATTTGGGCGTTCAGCTCTGCGCCAGGTATAAAGCGCCCGCTCTGTGGGCTGGATTTCCAGATGCACCCGGCAGACTTTTTTGCCTTGTGAGAATCTGAAGAATGGCTCACCAAGCGCACAACATTCCTTGGAATGTTCTGGCGTCCACTCTTCAATTGAAAGACAACAACCCGTGCCAGCATGAAGCCTACAATTTCCACGTTCGAAGGGAACCAGATGGCGGCAAGAAAATGAACTATTTCGCCAACGCTTTCGTCCGCAACGTCCTCGACCACGCCCGCGACGAGCGCGAAAAGCACCCAAAGAAGCTCAACCCTCCGAGTGAGGACCACGTTGTTGTTGGCGACGATGTTACAAAAAGGATCAACACGACAGTCTACAAATGGCGGCTCAACCACAAGCAACATGTAGAACTGGGCCCCGTCGAGGAACCGCTGCGCACAGTGCTGTGTCAGCACACGAGCGAGGCGGAGGATTGCGCATGCCCTCTACCGCTCAAAAAACGAAAAATGTCTGCTTTCCTGGTACCTTATACGCCCGTCAGTACTGAGTTTGATTTCTATTTTCTCAATGATGAAAGCTTTTTCAATCTCGAGGTATTCAAGACTTTGATTCTCTATGGAGAAATGGAGACGATTCTGCGCATTTGCAGCCATCCAGAAATCGACCTGGAACGCTGGTGGGATCAGGCACTTGGTCCAAGTTCCAAGCCAGATCTTGGGTGGGAAATTATCTGTCGACTTGCCGTGGATTCATACATTCTGCTCAACGTGCTGCATTGCTTTCCAAAGACGTGGTCTGAAAGCGGACGTCCTGTTGATCGCTACACTTCGCTCAAAGCTTATCAATACCTTGTTCGCCGCTGCACCAAGTCTGGCTGGAATTCTGAGATTCCAATGTACCCCCACCGTCAGTTCTTTGGCATCGAGGAGAGCCAATTCCAGACAATGCCCGGTCCCGCTGACGCAACACGCTGGTCTCACATCATGTCACAGACAAGATACCCGCACATGATGTATTACCCGTATGGGCTGATGACGTACAAAGACTTCTTGTCCTTCGAGAGGCCAATCGCTCACTACATGCCACAGTCTGACGACGTATCACACGTTCGGTGGCTGTTGTGTCAAAAGGGTCTTCCCGTGGAAATATGCAATTCTATTCTCGAAAAGGCATCGTATGCACCAACACGGCGTCTGCCCGTTCCGGACCACCCGTTCCATCCCGAAAACCGTGCTGAACTGGAAAAGTACATGACCTACTGTTGGCTGTTGATTGTGAGATGCGTGGCAATTGGGCACGCTCTGGGCATGAACATGGAATTGCTTTTGGGGAATATGGTGAAGCTGAGCGTCCAAACTCTCTTCGGTTGCAAGTGCTTTAAGCTATGTTACGCCATCGAAGAAGAGAATTGTTTTCACCAAGTTATCAAATTTAATTAAAATACCCGAGGAATGAATGCAACGTTGAGTGGTCCAATGAATGATGGGATGTGCTACGCAGTGATTAGGCGCTCATCCACATCAATATAAGACCCTTGGCATATTCTGGCCAGGCAAATGTTGGACAACTGGTTCTGAAAAAGGAGTTCATGCCATGCCAGGCAAATTTGGCACCAAGGTCAGCAGCTCGCCGGCATTGACAAAACAGCGAATAGAAACGGCTGAACAAAAATATTTCCAAAGCCTCCGATTCTTGTTAGAAATGAATTGATGCCATCCAAACGGGAAGAGCCCTTCGAACAACCATGGAAGAAAGGCTCCGACAACCTAGCAACCATGCTTACCCTTGTCCGCATTTGTTTTCGATTGGACGGTCTTCTGGAGTAGTCATGTCAGTCGGGAAAAAGTCAACCAAATTGGTGGTGAAAATATCAGCGTTGAAATTGAGGAACGCATCCAATGACGGCTCATCGGTACCGGCGCCAAGAACCAAAGAGGTTGATCCACTAACACCCTGACCACCACCTTCAAGCTCAAAGTGAAAGCTGTGGTCGTTGAATGCTAAATGATCCAATCCAATGGCGGGAATTTCGATAGGGTGCGGAACATATAGCGCGTGGTCCGAGTTGGGTTCTGGCTCAATCATCGGTGTCTGTGTCGATGAGTTCGGCACATTTGAATAAGTTGAGGCAGCACGCGCTTCGAGATTTGACATTGACTGCTCCACAGCCCTCAAAATCTGTCGGACCGAGCTGGAAGCTGTCGTGACGGGTTCATCCTGGGTCATAAGGGCGAATGTTCCGAATGCCATGCGAATAAATTCCAGGTTGTAGGTGTATTTTGATGGATGATGCAATATGTCGTGAAGAATGACGGCACAGCTGGACTCGAGAAAGAAAGCCTGGTATCGGGATGTCTGGGATGCTAGTATGAGCATATATGGTGGCAACCATGTGATGTACATATGAGCTCACCCTACAACTGCTGATTGTACGAATCATGCTGCTCGCAAATGTGATGCAATCTTGTGCTGCGTCAATCGCCCACCTGCATGCCTGTCGAAGCCATATTTCTTCAGTTGGGCGGGAGAAGCCCATTGAGGCCGATGCCGAATCGGCAACCAAGAAGGGTCTGAAGGTCAAAATAATGACATGATAGTAAACTATACACAAATGTATCTAGTCAGCAGATGCGCCATGTTTTATGGTGCCAACTCACGGCTGTGAAGCATCAAGGAACAGTGTGGGTCAAAATCGTCCTTGATCCGCCCTGCACCCGCAGACCCGATGCCATATTCGTCGCTAAACTTTTGAAGCTGAGAATGCACTTTTTCTGCCTTTAGGTAGAGCTGGTGCAGGGATCTGGAGCGAGTTGAATACATTGTTTCAGTCGCATCTTCAGCAATGCTCGCGAGGCGGCATAGAATGACAAGATATGGCTGGTCGTGAGGAAGGGGACACGTGATGTCCCTCATTCTCAGAGCGCTCTTCCTTCCTATAGTCAAGGCATGCCATCTGGATTCAAATATGTTAGAGTGGCGAATATCTCAAGAAAGATCCACTTTGAGAGTGCCTACGTTTCTTGGAAGTAGAGGGACCAGAACGTGACATTGTGTTGCTGCGTTTCATCATCCTGACTGCTTCCGGTGCCTGCATTGTCCAACCCTAGCGCAGAGGCCTTTCTGCACGCCACGCCAAGATTGAGGTACGTTGAGTTTGGTCTGCCAATGTGGATTTGATAAAATGCGAGAAGAATAGAGTACTGAATCATCTGCAGCGAGACCGAATCGTCATAGATTGCTGCCTTGCGTTTTGCCAAAGACATAATCATCTCTGCGGAGTCGGTATGAGGCGTATTCAACGCGCCGATGGCCAAAACCAACAAAAGCGTGATTTTGATCTGGGGCGGAACGGTGTTTGTTTCATGTCCGCTATAGAACTTTCTAAGCAGCTCATCTAGATTGGCCGCAGTGAAGAATGGGAACATTAGCAGCCATGACTCCTTGAAGCGATCTAAAAAGTCTTTGGCCTGAGGAAACGATAGCCCCTGTAGCTCATCGGGGGTCAAACGAAAAGGCTCAGTATCTATTCTCGAAGGAGTGCCGAAAAAGATGCTCCGCTGCAGGAACATGTCCAGGCCAGAACCGCCTTCATGCACATCGCGGTGGTTCGATTGAGACTGAGAATGATTGAGCAAAACACCTCTATGCAGCTGCTGCAGGAATGCAAAGTTGGATGAGGGACCGTAGAACAGTTGAGTGCTGTCGGTTGATCTCGGTGCATGATGGGTTGCAGCAATGCTCCGGTAGACTTCTGCCCGCGTTGTCTGGTCAGAATCGAAAGAAGGACGCCCCATGCCCTGATCGGGTTCGGTTTCGTTGACAGAGGGTGAGGAATGGTTGTCGGCGCCTGAAATAGAAGGGGTTGCTCGTCGCTTCGACATCCGGTTTCGAGCCTTCTGGCGATAGATGCACGCCGCCGGAGATGGACCACAGTGCCTGCAGGGGGTTGCTCCATCGCATCTGATCTTTCGGCGGCGGCAGGGCTCGCACGCTTTACAGATCTTTCTGCTATTCCGGTTCATGCCGTCCGTCACCGACCGTGACTTCACCGGTGTTGCATCTACCAGCAAAGAAAGGACAAAGAAATGTAGAGTGCAACGGGGGCCATGATCAAGCAAGTCCGTAAATCCGTAAGTCCGCGCTGCGTAAAGTTGGTGCCGTGTGCTACGGCGGGGCTCATTTTGGCTTGGTAGCCCAGGAACCTTTAGACCAGTCAGAATGCAGTAAATAAAGAGTTTAGTGGGTTCTTCCCGTGCTCAGATCTCAATTTCTAAAACCTTACAAATCCCCTTCTCACTCCCTTTGAGATTCACTTCCAGTTGCCAATCCACTAGCCCCGCTTAGAAAGCCACTTTGAGTAAAACACAAGCCTGCCACAAACTATGAGCCTTGAGATATCTTACCGAATGCTTCACGCCATTGGGTGCAACCGTAACGGTGGGGAATTCTGTTCCCTGCTCGCGGCAGTTCGAGGAAGCGCGCAACTTGACAGGTACTAAATTAAACTGAACTAGAAGCATCCGGTGGGGAATATCGGGCCTAATGATAAGCTGAAGACCTAAATAACTTAAATTACGGGCGACCTTTTCCGAGGGTTGCGTCCATGTCGACTTGCCCTTTCGTTTCTTTTCGTATCCCGTTGATCCGTTGTGCGACAATAAGGATTCCTCTTGGACCTTGACTTTGCTGATAACGTGGCGAGTGAGTGGGGTTGCCATTTTAGTAAACCATTTCCTTTGCATTATCTATGATTTTCTGGTCGTGGCTGTTATACGTAAAGATGAATCAGAAGCCCAGGTTCAACATGCTCCAAGCAGGCCTTGTGCAGTGACTTGCAATGTGATCGGTTGATAATTATGAAAGGAAAAGGGAAACAGTAGTCTATCCCGTATCTTGATTAATAAAATTAATTCAACAGGTCAGACGCCAGCCCGGGTTGCAAAGGTCTGTCTTAGCTTGTGTTTTGTGTGTTTATGAAGTCCTATTTTTACAATTTTTGGACCTGGGAATTGAGAGAAAGGTAAAGAACCTAGTTGTTGTAGTCTTCCAGACCTGATCACACGTCACTCCCGATAGCCAGTTATAGCTTGCTCTCTCTGCCCTCTACCTTTTCCTCCTTGGCCTCCTTCGGCTCAGACTTCTCGGAGAAGCTTTCGGGCTCGCAGCAGTACATGAAAATATTCGGCACCCGATATTCCTCTGAAAACACGCTGGCATACGCAATCCGCTCACCGTTTGGGCCATCGCCAGAACTCATCCAATCTGAATCATACACCAAGGCGCAAATTCCCTCGGTCGTCATTCTCCCGTCCTCGTCGTAAATCTTCGGCGGGACGTCTCCGTACACGGCATCAACAAACGCCTTCATGAAGTCTTCCTTGGTGACTCCGCCCTCGTTCTCGAGCACAATGTGGGAATCCACCTCTGGGAAGCTGCAGGGGCAGCACATGCTGTGCGGTGCGTCAAACAGGTTGGCGGTGAACTTCTTGGTCGACGGCTCCGTGAGGTACTTGGGAACCTTTGGGTCGGCGGCAACCGAGGCTGACAGCTGAGTGAAGACGTTTCGCCAGTAGCGCCGGAAGTCTTGGGTGGAATCCTTGGGTGGGCTGTCCGGGAACGCCTTCTTCGTAGCTTCCACGATGGCATCAACCAGAGGAGCCCAGCGCTCGATCAAATCTCCTTCGTCGTCGGATTCGTAATCTGATTCCGGCTCGTTTTCGACTTGCTGAGCAGGGGTCAGGTCTTGTTCGCTGAGAGCCATTTTGGTCGCTTGAAGGGAGAGAAAGCGCTGGGATGTCTTTGTCAAGGTTCGAGCCGTCTCAGCTCTATAGGTGCGGATTCCCGTTTTGTTTTGCATGACCGCACGTCGGTCTGAGTCACCACGCCGAATTGCCAGGCAGAACTGGTGTGCGGGGGCTGTCAGCCGCTTGCTGACCGGACGAAACTTACTGATCAGCCCAACCGACATTTCTCGCGTGGCTTTCATGATTGTTGTTTGGTATTGAACTATCTCATCTCAAGAGAGAAAAGGCATTTTGATGCTGGGAGTTCTGCCTGTTACATATCACGTGATGCTCTCCATCAGCTTCGCGCAATTGACCAATGCTCAGCAAGAGTCGCATTGACAAATTTGATGTTTGTCCTTGGCTAGTGCCTAGGCAGTGATTCACAGATATATCTAGACTTTGGGCGAGTTGAATGAAATTTGATCCGGTGGCCAATTGCTCTCATCCCAACCCGCTGAAGTCCAATCCAGAGAAGCATCATGTACCCAAGCTTCGATCTCTACGAATCGCATATGGCTACTTACTAGGATACTTTTCTTGTGTTATTCGTAGATAGGAAAATAGGGACCAATAAATCTTGCCTTTCCAATCTGAACATGGTGAAAAGTAACACGTTTGAGAGTGCCCATTATATTCTTCATTCATCTAGCTGTGATTCACACAAACCAACTGACGAGTCCAGGACCCACAGCAGTGAATCACGAGGGATGATTCCAACCACAGTAGTTGAGTGTTTTAAATGCACCAGACGTTGGAATAAACAAATAAGAACCAGACTTGTATCGGAGTCTGCCACTGCTTAGTCATATCAGGTTTGGAACGCAATTGTTTTGGGCCTACGTTGCACATGGCACAAAAACGGTCTTGTCATTCCATGGGTTCCGTGGTCCTGGTACAAGAATTCCATTTCATCATTTGCGAACAGATTGAGTTCAAGTTCCTCAACATCACACTTCAATCCATATCCTCAGGAACGAAGCGGCTGCGTCCACAAAGTGTTCCCGCCGCTCGATGTCACCCGCTCGATGCGTCCACTAACAAAGAGTTGAGGGTTGCAATTCGTTCCCGTGGCTAAATTTATTTAGGCATGTATCTTGGCAAATCAGACGCAGGCGATTTCTCAAATAGGCAATCGGGGCATCTTATCTTTCAGATGCAGCAAGATCTACAAAACTCGAGCATGAAGAGCTTTTGGAGAAGGTGGCCTGATTGGGCAGTTCATTGGCCACGTGTGTTTCTCGCTCTTGTGGTTTGATAAAAGGTTCGTCGTGATAATCTGATGAGCATATCTTCAAGCTGCTCGGAATTTGCCACGGCCAATTTACCATTTGATTGAACTGCCCTCGCTTCCATCTAAAAAGAAAGGAAAAAAACAAGACAAAAAAAAGGGAGGAACAAGAAGGCCATTTACTCTCCTTTTCTTGCTCATTCACGCACTCTACACTTGATCTTCAGGCCTAAATCAATCGACAAAGGCAGCCGATATTGCATCCTCCCTAGCTCAGTCTCATCCCATCGCCCGCTGGCGGTCGGGATTCACATGGCAGGAATGTCTCAAACCGACCCAACCTCGCCAAAGTTTAAAAAATAAAATAAAAATAGTAAAAAAAAAATAAGACGAAAGGGAACTAACTCATCAGAGACGCCAGGTGTCTGAGACCAAATTGGGCGACCCATTCATTGTTCCTGGGATTGCTGGGGGGAAACGCCTATCCACGACATTCCCACGCCATAGCGATCGGCACAACATGTGCGGCGGCAGGGCGACGCTTGGGTCGTCGTCACCGCCCCCGATTCCCACGGCGCCATCTGAGCGGCGGCGTCATCGTTTTGGAATGGAATGCGAAACCGACAGAGCCGATGAATAAGCAGTGGCACCCCTAGCTTCTTCATTGGTGCACGGCTCTTTTTTTTTTTTTCTTCGTCTTTTTGTTCGTCCTCTGTCGCGCCGTTGTAATAAAGTGTCGTGAGCTTACGAGACGGGCGGGCGGCGTCACCGCTCGCTCAGTCCCTCCCGCCGCCCTTTATCACCCCCCTTATCTCACGGGCCAGTATCCGAGGGCCAGCCGAAAGAATCTGAGACATGCATCGGGAACAGGTCAGCCACGCATGCAATGCAACGCAATCTCTTTCTTGTTTCTCTGCTCTTTTTTTGGCATATAACCGCGCTGCATTATTGGGGAATGCAGATGGGATAACAATGTGCCAAGAGAAGCATGTACACAAAACAAAAAAAGCAGGCAAGTTTTTTTTTCCTTTTTCTTTTTTTTTTGTCCGTCCGTCCGTCACAATCTACACTTCCCGGCCCCAGTCAAAGTAAATTTCCCCATCTTCCCAACAACGATAAAGAGTGGAGAAGGGGAAGAGGGAAAAGGAAAGGGTGAGCGGGGGGTTCCCTTGCTTACAGCTGCTCGATTCAGCCCTTTCCGTTATCGCCAGGGATTACTGTATCTCATCTCAACGCTTGGACTGCCCGGCAAGATAATGCGACATCTCAAAGAGGAGGAGGAAGGGCTGCTGAGGCCATGCCCGGCAAGGGACAGACGTTACACAGACAGCGCAGCAGCCCAGCGTCGCAATCAATGCCCTGGGCTTGTGCTGGGCTCCCTCCCTTTCCCCCCAACTCTGCGTTTTGTGTGTAATTAAATCCAATGCAGGCGCTTGAGGGAGGGGGGCGCCCCCACGTGCAGATTTCGCCGGCAAGCCACATTTGTGTCAAACGAAAACAAGGTCAGACGCCAATGCACACACTAGAATCATGGCGCACCCGTAGCTTCAAATCACATGCAAAAAAAAAAACAAAAAAAAAAAGAAGAGAAAAATAGAAAACGCGGGACAGAGAAGGGGGAGGTGGGTGAACCAGTTTCAAAATCTCACATGTCAGAGATGAATTGGGTGGCTGCGCAATTGAGTTCCGGGTCAGCAATCAATCCAGTCTCACCATACAACACAAACTACACGCAGATACTGAATGAGATGGCGTTTCGCAGATTGTACAACTTCTATTGAACAAGGAAGCAGAAAAAAAACGCCCTTGGTCTATGAACCTCTATTTCCCTGTTTCTTGCGTAGTCTAGTGTCTCTTTTCCCGCAATCTAAGCCGACCGCCTTTCTATCAAAATATGCTCCCTTATTCTAGAGATGGGGCAAAAGTGTGAGGAGGGGGGCGTTTGTTGGAGCATTCCGGCATTCGTGTCCATCATCCAATTGGAAATGAGAATAGTCTAAAAACATTGCCTTCTTTGGTCGTTTTGTACTTCGTAATTTTTTTTAACTGTTCAAAAGGGAGGGGGAGTGTGTGAGCGCCGCGCGCGCAGACCAACCAAGCCCTTTTTTATTTGGCCCAGCGCAGAGCACCGGGACGGGCAGGGTCGTGCTCGACGTACTTGAGGGTGCCAAAGACGGACCACAGCTGGCCGAGGAAGCTGCGGTCGTCGCGGACGTAGTGCGCGCCGATGATGGGCATGACGGCCTCGGTGGCCTCGTCAGCCTTGTAGAAAGGAATGCGACTGGTGGAGGGGCGGGATTGTGTCAGTTTTGGATCCAAATTGCTGATGTGAGACAAGGGATGCGGCAACTTACGGGAACAGAT
This sequence comes from Calonectria crousiana, assembly GCA_013406985.1. Lineage (NCBI taxonomy): Eukaryota > Fungi > Ascomycota > Sordariomycetes > Hypocreales > Nectriaceae > Calonectria > Calonectria crousiana. The sequence continues at coordinate 603,863 of VTGD01000001.1, read as the reverse complement.
GGTGGATGACGTGCTTCTCAATGATGCCGTGGAAAAGGTGCTTGCCAATGAAGCCAAAGTCGCGGTCAACAGTAGCAAGAGCGCCCTTGACGTAGGACCAGCCCTCAGGAGTGTAGTGGGGGACCTCGGGGTGGTTGTGGTGGAGGTAGGTGATGGCAACTTTGGAGGGGGGGTCAGCAAGCTATCTCTTTTTTTCTTTCTGTTTTTAGCACAACTTACCGAGCCAGTGGTGAACCCAGAGGTAGGGAACGCCGTAGAGGAGGAAGGTGGTGGAGGCGCCAATCTTCTGAGCGGTGAAGTAGAGGACAGTGCCCATGATGGCCAGGCCGACGTCGGAGAGGAAGATGTAGATGGCCTCGCTGGGGCGGAAGACGGCGCTGGTGGGCTCAAAGTGGCTCACGCGCAGCCACTTGGACAAGCCGGTGACGTCGCGCTGCTTGCTGCCCTTTCCGGAGGAGGCGTTGAAGAGGAGGTAGGCCTGCCAGCCGAAGAGCTGGTGGGAGAGGAGGCGAACGGCCTGGGAGAGGGGGGTGTCCTCGAAGAGCTCGGCAATGTCGATGCCGGCGACGATGGTCTGCTTGGAGGGCTTGGGGGCGGTGGCGGGGACAAAGGCCATGTCCTTCTCGATGTGGCCGTGGTACAGGTGGTGGCGGTGGTGGGAGAACTTCCAGGAGAAGAAGGGCACGAGTAGGAAGCTGTGGAGGGCCCAGCCGGTGATGTTGTTGACCTTGGAGTGGAGGGAGAAGGCGCCGTGGCCGCACTCGTGGCCGAGGATCCAGACGCCGGTGCAGATGAGGCCCTGGACGAAGCCGTAGGCCATCCAGGCGACGCCGCGCAGGGTCGGGTCGGGGATGGTGGGAATCAGCGTGAGGGCGGCCCAGACGAGGGCCGAGACCATGGTGAGGTCGCGCACCACATAGTAGTAGGACGTGATGAGCGAGGGCTGGAAGCAGTGCGCGGGGATGGCATCCTTGATGGACTTGATGTCGGGGAAGTCGGACTCGGCCGAGACCCTAATGGACTTCTCGACGACGAGCGTTGTCGTGGTGGACGAGGAGGAAGCGGCAGTGCGATGTCTGGCCGCCATTGTTGTGTTGTGTAAGACGAGATGGAGAGACTGGGGTGGTGTTGGTGGGGGCTGCAGTTCTCTTTTTCTTTGTCGCTCGTCAGGGTAAATCTCAGATCTCTTCCACTTCCAAGATGGGATCTTGCCAAGACCAATTGACCCAAGCAAGGAACTGAGGAACAAGAACAGGAAGAAGTCTGAAGAAGGAAAAAAAAAAAAAAAAAAGGTCAGAGCAGGATGAGGAGGGGAGGAGTAAGTAGAAAAGCCCTGGGACTCGTTTCTCCCTTGGCAGGGCAGCGACATTTAACTCGGGCAGGGTCCATTTTGTCCTTGACCCAATTTAGTCCTAGCATAGGAAAAAAAATCAACCGTCATTGTCGTCTTCTCTCTCTGCCTCTCTCTCTCTTTTTTTTTTGTCTCCTCTCTGCTGTTCTTCCCCAACACGATCTAGCACAGGGACCTGGCAATCTTGACAAAAATAGGGGTCCAGCCTCGCTGGAGCCGCGACCCTAGGAGTTTGGAAGGCGGGGGGGGTCCTCCCACCCCTGGACGCCGGGCCTGTCAGACCAGCAGGCGGCCAATGGGACCGGCGCCGTTTTGCCCATTTAGCGGCCACGTTGGGATAAAAGTGCACCAAAAATGCACCGAGCATGCACCAGAAAGGCCGCCCCGCCGTGGACCCAGATCCTGGAGAATTGGGTGGACAAAAACAGCGAGCCACATTGGAGGTTGACAAAACGAACGACAGCGGCGGTGGCCGGCGGAGAGAGAGACTGGGGGAAGAGAGGGGAAGGGAGAAAAAAAACCCCAGCAGAATATGGACAGGCACCGACACGCGCAAAAATGGCGAAAGCGAAATGCTGAGCCCTCTTCGGACAGCGCGGGCGGCCATTGGACGAGCCGGTCACGGAGCCGTGCAGCCCCCAGTGGAGATGAAGCTTGCAAGGGGCGTGTCATGGCCGTCGCCGTGTTTTTGGTTGAGGCGAGCAAGAGAGAGGCACATACACGCACACACACGGAGGGAGAGCACACCTCCGTCCGGTCCAAGCCACGAAACCAGACGCCTGGAAACACCGGTGGCTTTTTCCTTTTCGCCTCTCGCCGCCTCCCTCTCTCTCTTCCCTCCCCCTCGGGATCTGCGTGAGCCAAAGAATCTCGCACGTTATTTAGCGCGCAGCCTTTGTGGAATCCGTCCACACACCCGCCCGTGTCATGTTCCTGAGTGATTGTCTCTCTGTCTGCCTCTTTGTCTGGTCTGGTCTGGTCCAGTGAGTAGGTCCCCGCACAGTGAAGGTGAGAGCGAGGTGCAGCTTCTCAACAAACGAGCTCATCTCGGAAGACATCCCTGTGCCCGTGTCAAGGATCCCACGACGACACGAAAGAAAAAAAAAAAAAACTAAGGCCCAAGAGAGGCCGCCGCCAGAAGAGGCAAAGCTCTGTTTCTATCCACGGATGTTGCACACCGAGTTTTTTTCGTTGTTCTCTCTTGGGCTTGTGCTTTGCGTGCTTACTTTGCTGTTGATCCTTTACTTACGTGCCTGCCAGTCACTTTGCCCATTGATTGTTCCACAAATGCCCATGCTTCTTGTCCATGCCCTTTTTGTCTTTGCCCATGCTTTGGCCCCTCTCTCTTTTTTTGGTTCTCCTTCTTCCGTAGCCAAGAGTCGTCGAGACGAGGGAACAATGCGAAACGAGTAAACTTGTCCAAGCATCATGCTTTTGTTCAAATTAAAACACACAAAAATATGCTCCTCTTCTATTATTAACTTTCCATCTGCGCTGTGCTGTGCAATGCGGTCAGATCAACAGACTGCGACCGCTTGTTCTCTATCAATGCGTATTTTTAACGTTGCTGTGTGCTGCTGCTGCGTATTTGGCCAAATCTAATAAATAAATAAAATGATTTCTCGGGCGCCGCCTGAATTAATCCAAATCCCGTCCCAATTGTTCTCTCTTCGCCCCCTCTCCATCTCTTCTCCACACCAAAAAATTCAGTGTACACTCCTCTTCTCTCCTGTCTCACATGCGTGTGTTTGCCCCCAGGGCTTCCTTCTAGTCTCGTACATTATCGTAACAGGTCATTAGGTTGGGTTTGTTTGTGTGTTGTAGGTTTTGTGTCATCTGCTTTTTTTTTACACTACAAAAAAAAGCAATTACCAGAAGAAGGTTGCAACAAACAGCAGGCATGTGTAGACGGTGGTGAAGGTGTACTCGATCTCGAACCAAGCAGCCTGGCCGCCAAAGGCAATCTTCTTGCTCTCGGGCTTGGGGTGGGCGATGCGCGTCTTGGGGTCGCGGTCCAGCAGGTCCTCACGGTCGGGCACCGTTGGGGGCTCGATGGCGTAGGCGATGGGCGTCCACATGGAGTTGCACAGGAACAGGAACGTCAGCGGGGGCCAGAAGGCGTGGGTGACGAGGTTGAGGAGCAGGTCCTTGGTGCTGTACTCTTGCCAGAACTGGCGGTAAACAGTGACAACGAGCGCGACCAGGGTGAAGTAGACGAAGATGAAGTGGAACCAGCCCATGTAGTTGAAGATGATGCCAAACATGCGGTGGAGCATGTTCTTCCTGAGCTTGGCGTCACGCTCGTTGAGCTCGGATCCGAGGGAACCGGTGGGCTTGAAGGCCTGTGTCTGACCACCGAGCCACGTAGGCAGCATGAAGGATCGAATGATGCAGAGCGCAATGTACGGCGACATCCACACCTGGGAGCGGGATCCTCGCTGTCCGGTGTGGTATCCGGCAGGGATGAACATGATGAACTCGCAGAGTCGGTTGCACATGACGGTTGCGAAGCAGACGCGCACGAGCCAGCGGAGCTGGTCGTCGCTCGCATAAGCGACGAGGGGCTTGCCCCAGGCCAGGATGATGGGCACACCGAACAGGGAAACAGTGAAGGCGATGGCGTACACGTTGAGCATGCCGTACAGGAAACCCGAGAACCTCTGGGCAAACTTCATGTTCTTGACCTTGTCACCCCACAGCAAAAAGTTGAGCTTGAGAGACGTGTCGAGCGTTCCAATGGCCCATCGAGTGCGCTGCTTGAGATGACTGCCGTAGTCGTCGGGGACGGTTCCAAACTGGAGGGGCTCGTGGACGTAGGCCGTCTTCCAGCCCTTTCCGAGCATCAGCGTCGAGGTGGCGACATCTTCAGCAAGCGATCCGAGCGGGAAGTTGCCAATCTGATCCAGGGCCTCTCGTCGAACAACGTATCCGGATCCGGTACACCAGGCGACACCGAGAGCGTCCTTGATGGGCTCAATAACATGGACGAAGACATCGAGACTCTGCGAGAGGGGATCGGCGCGGGGGGTGTTGTAGAACAGCTGGGGAGGACAGGCGAGGGCCATCTTGGGGTCGACAAGAAGATGAGGAAGAACGCCGCGGAGCCAGTCACGCTCGGGAATCTGCGCGCAAAGTTAGCAAATCAATCAATTGGCCGCGGTTTGTCTTTTTTCCTCTTGTTGTCTTTTTTTTCGGGGTTTCAAATGTGGCTTGGGATGAATTACCATATCAGCGTCCAGAGCGGCCATAAACTCTCCGGCACCACCAGGGAGCAAGTGCATCTGGTCCAAACCATTGTTGAGGTTACCAGCCTTGAAGTGATGGGGGACACCGGGAATCTTGAGACGAGCAATGTAGTGGAGGTTGGGGTATGTAATGGCGAGCTGGGCAATCTGAGCCTCGAGACCAGCCGATTTGCCGTCATCCAGAATAACCACTCGAAATCGATCTTGAGGGTAGTCCTGGTCGCAGGCGGCACGAACCGTGTCCATGACAAGGTCGTCGTCCTCACCGCAGCACGTCACAAAGACGTCCACGGTGGGGCAGACGTTTCCGGTCAGTCTGAGCTTGGGACGGTGGCGCCTCTTAAGAGACCACAAAGTCCAGCCATTGTGCATCTGCGAGGGGATGGCGACGACAATCTCGACAGCGATGAAGACCCAGGCGGCGGCGTAGACGGCATTGGCCTTGTTCTGGGCCCAGATGACGCAGGCCACGCGCAGGGCGAGGTAGGCAAAGTACAAGCCGGTGTTGATGAAGATGAGGAAGGGCGTCAGCGTGTACAGGTGACGCTTCCAGCCCGACCAAATCTCCACGTCGTCGCGCTTGTGCACCTGCTGGATGTTATCCTTCGAGGCGTAGTCCTGGCCGACAAAGTCCTTGGACACGTTGGGGGGGCTCGAGGCAGTGGATCCTGGCGGCAGCAGGGCAGCGAGGCTGAGGTGGCTCTGGTTCTGCGAGCCGGAATCGCGGTCAGCAAATTGGCGCTTGGTGGGTGTTTCTGCGTATTCATTTACCATTAAGCTGTTTGGCCTCCAGTCGACCGAGGAGTGCGCCGTTCGGATGTGCGGTGCGTCCAACGGGGTTCCTCGGCCGCTGAGCGACGGCGTTCCGGCGCGAGAGCCACCGGGCGTATCAGCAAAGAACTGCGGGTTCGGGCTCCCGCCGGCAGACAGAGGCCACTCCTGGTTCACGAAGGCGTAGTCGTCCGGTCGTCCGCCAGGAGGGGGCGCTCTCATCGACTGCTCGGCGGGGGGGCGTCCCTGGGGATCCTCGTATGGTTGGTACGACGAGTAGCCCTGCTGCGGCTGCTGCTGCTGCTGCTGCTGTTGATGTTGATAAGGATCCTGCTGGTAGTGCTGGTCCTGAGGGTGCTGCTGGTACTGTTGCGGCTGCTGGTACTGCTGCTGGTACTGCTGCTGCTGCTGTTGTTGCTGGTATTGTTGTTGCTGCTGCTGAAATCGCTGCTGCTGTTGTTGGTATTGCTGGACGTCGATCTCCTGCATCTCCCGGTACTCCTGGTTCCTGTCCCCCTCTCCGTACCCATGATACCCGTTGTTGCCGTTCATGCTGGCGGAGTTGTTGTCCTACCGCATGCGTCAGGACTGGCGGGTCTGTGGGAAAAGGAAAAAACAACAACAAGAGGTGACGACAGTTGCGGTGGTGGTTCGGTGGGAATGAGAAAATCAGGGCTGGACACCAAGGTTGGGTGGCGAGAGTGTATATGTCTCTCTTGCTTCTGATTCGTCTTCCCTCTCTTTTCCGGAATGCAAAACGAATGTGGACAGCTTAACCAAGCTGCATGAAAGTGTGTAATATCCCGGGGAGGAAGGGTAAAAAAGACGAGATGAAAACGATGGAAAGTATACCGAGCCAACGGTTCGACAAAAGGGAACGGGAAAAACAAGAGCACGAGACTAGCGCACTTATCCACTATCAACACGAGGGATGTATGATGAGATGGGACGGGATGCGAGGTCTCCGTACCTACAGCAGAATGGAGACGGGGGGAAGGGGGGGGCGTGGGTGTGGGCGTGGGCGTGTGCGGACAGTAGGCGGCGGCCCTCCCCTTCCCCTCCCTACGGATAGTACGCGGCGGAGACGCTGTAGAGGGTGCAGGGCGCTTTGGGGCCTCTACGGCGTGGAACCGATGGAGGTGCTGCCAGTCGGAGAGAGCGGAACTGTCAGGGCAACAGGCACGATACGAACAAGCGGCCAACGGGCGTCGGTGACGTGGGTAAAATTAGGAGGGCACCGGCGGGGTGGCAGGGCAGGGAAGCAGAAAGTCAGCTATGACGGGCTTCGGCCTCGCCATTTGGCGTCGTGGTTGGCCCTGCTCCCGGCCTTGTCGAGGCGCGTGCTCAGACATGCTTCCGGGTCGTGGGGACCAGCAGTGAATCACTGGGCTCGTAGCGTGCTGGCGACGGGACCGCGCGATGGGAGGGCTTCCAGGGGGGAACCAAATCGAGGAGCACGGAAGGATGGTGCATGACGGGGGGGATCCATTCATCCTACGTTTTGAAGCCCTTTCTGCATGGCAATCCCGCATTGTTTGCCTACGTCTCGCCTGACAGTGCGCCGCCATCCTGAGGAACGAACGAACTCGTGCGCAGGAGGGAGTGAAACCAACCAAACCAAACGTCGCGATCCCGCCATCACCGTGCCCGCTCCGTCATTCCCCTCCTCCTCCTCCTCCTCCTCCTCGTCGCTCAATCGACAGCTGCCTTGCCTTGACTGGTCTTTTTGGTTCTCGTATCGCGCAGATCAGCCTAGGAGGGGAGAAGCCTATCCTAACCGACCCGCCGGCGGCAACCAAAATACGACAGGCGACACGCTCCCTTGGAGCTCAGGGGCACCGAGTCTGTCTTTTTCAGCTACTATGTACCTTGTGGCCCAGCCCTGGCCGAAAAAAGTCTATTGGACCTTATCTGGGATCCTTCCTTCATCGGTTCTAGAGCCGTGGGGCACGGCCGCATGCTCGGCATATCGGCATTGGACAATTGGTCCTTCGGGGATGGGTGGGGCGGGTGGAGAGGTTGAACTAAGCGTCTGACATCAATCAACCCAGGCCAGGCCAGAGAGCCAAGGCCGAGTCCAAGTTCGAGTGTGAATTGTGAAGAAAGAAATCGCTGTGTGATTCAAGTTGGTCAAGGCCTGGCGCAATCAGCCGATTGTCCTTGGAGCCACACCTCACCCCTCTCTCCACGCCCCTCCTTTAGGAATCGAGACAAGGGGGCGATGGCGATAGCTCGTGTGTGCGGAGGGTAGCAGGGCAGACTGGAGACGAGGACGGGGACGGGGGACGGGGGGGCCATAACCTCTGAGAGCAGGGCCCCCTCCCCATCAATCAAGGCATTGTGCATGTGCGTGTGCGTGAGTGTGTGCGTGTGCCGTGTCGTTTTTTTTCTGCGCGCGTGTGTGTGGTTGTGGTGGATGGCATGTCATCGGCTTGCGGGTGTGTGTGGCGCCCCTCGAGTCAAAAAACCAGACCCCAAAGAAAACACACACGAAATAGTGACATGCGTAGGGGGGGAAACGGAGCGCGGGTGGAATAAGAAAGAAGCCAAAAAAGGAAAAAAGTTTTTTTTTTTTTTTCCCTCGGAACACCATCCTAGGCGGCACAGCAAACAAGATTGGACGATTGCACGATTGGCGCTCGTCGCACCCGTCACGCTTCCACCATTACGAACGGCGACACCACAGAACGGCCCTTGCAGCCCAGCGACAGCATCCAAAAAAAGGACCTTTTGCCACACCCACACACCCCCCTTCCGCGCCAAGTACCTGACCCAACCCTACTGTGGCACTGTGGCCCTGTGGCCCTGCCCCTAGCTATCGTCCGTCCAGGTTAGCCTGCGCTCCATCAGCTCGTATCTCCAAGTCTTCTTTTTCCCTTCTGAAACCCCTTCTTTCGCTGGTCCGCTCGCTATTCTTTTTGATTACTTGCTTTTTGCGTCCCTGGTTGCCGCCCATCTTTGCTTTGCTGTGGTTTGCTTCAGTCGCTAGCCTAGCTGCATTGCGTCCGCCCGTTTTTTTCCTCTTTCCCCTGCCTCTCCCTCCCCCATCAACAACATACCAGCACGTTCGTTTTTTTTTTGGGTTATTTTTTTTATCGCCCGCCAACGAAGACGACTTGAGAGAGAAATCCGCACCTGTTCGTCCCCCGTTTTTGTTGTTGTTCTTTTTCTTTTTTTTGTTAGTTCACCGGGGGGGAACTACGACAATCCATCGCCAAGGGCCCTATTTGAGGCCGAAATCTTTATTTTATTTTGGCACCTCCAAGCCGACTCGGCTTCCGACTAATCCATATTCCTCCTCCCACCTCCCTCCCTCTCTCACCATGGGCCTCCGGTTCGTCGTCAACTTCGTCCTCCTCGCCTTGCCAATAGGCGTTACGCTGGGCGTGCTCATGGGCCTTCAAGCCTCGAGAAGCGCCAGCGGCAAGGGCAACCTCTTCAAACCCGATCCCAACAATGGCTCTGGAAGCGGCAAGAAGCCCGGCAACGGCATCTCCAAGGACACCTACTGCGACAAGACGCTTGGTATCACTCCATACACCGAGGGCGAGCAGTTTACACGTGAGTCTGATCTCTTTTTTTTTTCCTTATCCTGGTTTCACCACCACCACCGCCCCCCCGCAGCAAAGCCGACGACAATGATGACTGTGTCTGCTCATCTGCATCTGCCTTGATCTGCCTTGTGCTTTGTCCAACGGCTCCAAGCACATGTCGCGCGTCCGCCTCAATGCTTGGCCCGGCACAAAGCACCCCCGTCCTCCATCCTTATTCCCATCCCGCAGCCTTATCCGTTACACTGCAGGCGGGTGTTGTACTTGGCTGTACCACCCGACCTCCCTGCCGATGTCACTGTCACTGTCACTGTCGCCGTCGCGGCTTCGCTGCCGCGCCATCATGGATCATGGCGTCTTATCGCAGCCGACCACTTGGGGGCCATGGCATAGCTCCCACTGCTGCTGCTACAGCCTCAGCCACCGGTTGCAACCGTCCTATCTCCATCTCATCTCGCAAGGCAGCCGGCGCCTTTTTTCGTCACTGTCGTCGTCGTCGCCCCGGCGATCTCGCCCTCTCTCTCTCTTACTTGCATCATCCTTCCCGCCTCCCCCTCTCTCGGCCCCAGCCACACGCTCCCATCCGTCCCTCCCGCCGTCCAGTGTCGGCCTCTGCCCACCACACCTCGGCATTCGCTGGCGCTGTTGCCCAGGACAACTCCCACCAGCCCAAACACACCAGCCGCGCCATCGTCACCGCCACCATCATCGTTCGCGAACCTTATCACCTTATCATGACCAACCTCGTGACCCGGCCGCGTTGCCTTTGACGACGTTTTGCTGACACCTCACCTCGCAGTGAACCCCAATCAGTGGGGCTGGAACTCGTCCATGCCCGGAGCCCTTTGCATGAATGTAAGTGTCGAATTAATGAAGTGCATTTGCGCAATTCCGTCATCCCCACTCCCCCTCCGCATCACCGATCCACTTTGGTTGCGCCATGAGCCTATTCGCTGACATGCCACCCCCAGGTTACCACGTTCAACAATGGATCTTACGCCACCGACTACACAGCTCCCCAGTGGTCGATAACATGGCAGTATGACCAGGGCGACGTGAACTTGCCCGTCCACGCCTACCCCAACGTCAAGGTCGAGGACAAGAACTTCCCCGAGAAGCTTTCCACCATCAAGGCCATCAATGTGGAGCACGAGTGGACCTACGGCGCCGGTGACACGGCCGCCAAGGACACGGTCGAGACGGACCTCACGGCCGCCACCGTCAACCTGAACGCCAACATCGCAATGGATTTGTTCATGGACTCGGACAAGGCCAACGCCGGTTCCAGCGAAGACGCCTCCCACGAAGTCATGGTGTGGTTCGCGGCCATTGGTGCCGCCACGCAGCCCCTCGGCATGACGATTAACAGCGTCAAGCAGAGCCCCCTCACCACCAAGACGATCAACTCGACCGAATTGTAAGACAACAGCCCTCCCTTCCACCCTTCTTCCACCTCCCTCCTTTCCCATTCATCACATCTCACCTACGCAATCTGAAACTAACCACGTCACCCGCACAGTGGTCTCTACTCAGACAAGAACGAAAAGGGACAGCAGGTGTTGACCTGGCTGGCAACGGGCGTTGCCGACTCGTTCCACGGCGACATCTGGCCGCTGGTCGACTACCTAATCACCACGGACAACTCCACCTTCCCCACCAAGGATTACTACCTGGGATACCTGAGTTGGGGCAGCGAAGCCTACTATTCCGCCAAGAACGTCACGCTTAATGTTCGCCAGCTCTCCATTGAAGTGGAGAAGAGCTAAGATTCCCAGTCGCGCCATGTGTACAGTACATATATAGAACGATAGAAGACTTGTTTTTTGTTTAATGACGATCAATCAACGATTCCCTCACGCACGATCCCGGTTCCGTCTTTGCGTTTCCGTCAATTGCCATGATTCATTCCCCCCCAATGTTTTGTTTCCCACATTCACTACTACGTCACTCGGTGAACATGATTTGATCAGCCACCCGACGTTTTCCCGCTCGCCAAAGCAACCGGCGCCATCTTGGCCCCAGAAAAAAAAAAAAAAAAGAAACCAAAAAGGTACGGGAAGGGGAAGAGTGATGGCTTTTCCCTTTTCGGTGCAAAAAAAAAAATCTACGGTCTAGACGTGCGCTGGCGGCCGGCTTGGCTGGACTCGCTGAGTCCACGACACGCCACCCAAGGGCTAGTCCTGTGCAGAGGGCGAAACGGGGGGGCGTGTGCGGATGAGCAATTGTCGCTTCTTGAACCCGCGTCCCAGATTGGATCTTGATGCTTTTTTAGTTTCTCAAGGCTGCATTGGATTGGACCCCGCGCTAGGGGGAACAGGCCATGGCGTTGTTTCCCTCTCGTGTAGTGTAGTGCAGTTCGTATATTAAAATTTGATTCGCTACCCTTTTTTTTTGGTTGTTTTTGAATGCTCACTAAGCGCTCCCCCCATTTCGCAAAAAAAACTCCGTTGGAGTTGTTTCGAACGAGATGAAGCTCTGTCCTGCCATTGCATGACCTATTGTGGGGGCCGCGCGCCCCGTGCTCATACAGAGCTTGCTCCGCCGTCTCCCTCTGTCGATCCAATATGGGGGGGACCTTTCTTTGTCAGACAGCATCAAAGCGATCATCTCCAGTCCCGCCGAGTCAGTTGTCAGACCAATGTTTGATAGACTCGGGGAGCTCTGATGGATCCTCTTAAGTGGGGAGGGGGGAATTGTCCAGAAACATGCATCATGGCCAGTGTCGTCTCAGGGTCAAGTTAGTTACGGTCAAGCTTTGGCATCGAACGAGCCATGGGAGATCAGTCAAAGCTAGCTCCATATTGAAAAAAAAATATATATTGGTTGAAAAAATGAAACGGAGAAGACGCTTGGTCGCATTGTTTTACCGCCATTGGAGCCAACTCTAATTTTACTCCAACCCCCATCCAAAACGCACCAAATATACTGGTACTGCGCGGGCGCTGTCCGACGTTCCTCAGACATGCTCCTGCTCGCCTGGACGGTCGCCCTTGACCGTCGTCAAACGGAGCGGCCGATGCGTCTGGCTCTCGCGGCGGCCGTCGTCGTCGTCGGCAGTTTCAGGTCGAGACGTGTTGCAAATCTCGCGCGTGTGCAAGCCCACCGCGAGGAATCCCAGTGCCGTCACCAGCTCCGGCAGGAACGCAAGGACGATCCGAATCGCCAGGGAGCCCGTCGCCGGGTTGAGCTTGGGCTTGTTGGACGTCAGCGCCACGAGGCCGTAGATGACACGGGTGCCGATGAAGATGCCCGATAGGAGGATCACCGAGTAGATGAGCTAAGGCGAGTAAAAATAATAGAACAAACGGTCAGCCTGCGGAAATCGTCCGGACGAGACAAAAGCCTGGTTGTTATCAACTTCCCACGCCCACCACGTGGGTCACATGGAAACGGCAGATGGGAACTCGTCATTATACACAGCACGTACCATGGTTCCGAGCCGGGTCGACGCGGTGCGCACCTTGGCAGCTCTGCACAGAGATAGCACAGCCCAGACGGTGACGATGGCCCACGACGCCGTCAGAATGGAGATGCCGACCTTGACCAAAGTCGCGTCCGTCTCGGTAGGGTCCTCGGCCTGCAGCCCCGACGCCCCCGACGCCAGCATGGCGACGCCGCCCGTGACGAGGAAATGGAACAGCAGCACCTTGAGCCACTCGACCTTGCCGTCGAGGTCTTGGCACCGATAGCTTCGCCTAATAATAGTCCCTCAGTCCTGCTGGGTCCCCGGCCGAGGTTCAGTGGAATAGTCTAGACTCACCCTTCGTGGAGGATGCCCGCCGCCGCCAGCAGCAGCGGCGACAGCCCGACGTTGCCAACGATGCTCGCAGATGAGCTACCCGAGAGCGCAAGCCCGCCGCCAATGATGCGCAGCCCGAAAAAGGCAATTAGATAAAGCCACCCCATCAGGCCTGGCTTGCCGTGTTTGGCAAGAATGAAACATGCCGGCAAGGTGAGGGCGGCGTAGATGGCGAGCTGAGCCGTTGTGAGGTTGCTCATTGTGTTGGGCGTTTAATAACCCGTCCGTGATTGTTCTATGTGTTACCAAGAGTGTTACCAAGATGAGTCGTTGAGACGTTGTGAGACAACTTCAAACAAGGAAAAGTGGTAAAAAATATTGTCTACCACGCAAAACGGTTGGTTGATGATTTGAAATGCTTGTCTTGGCACAGAATGCCATCTATGATTGAAACCCCATCCTTCTTTATACCCAAGACTCCCGCATCCTTTTGCAGGAGGCCTTTCAAGTGTTGCTGAACAGCCTCGCTCACCATCATGACTTGAACGATAGCGAGCGAAACCAGTGCAGGGTAGCATCATGGCACGCGGCACACGGGCGACATGATTGGTCGCCCTGGAAGGCGGCGGAGCGGGGTGGGGTTTTAGCGATAGCGAGCCCGATGGAACGAGCCCGATCAGCGGAGCGGGAGCGGGAGAGTCCATTTGCCAAGCATCGTCCATTGATATATCTTGCATCGCCCCGTCGACGCTTGTCACGGTCATTCTGGCAACTCCGCCACATCGCACACCGCATACGAACTGGGAATATCTTGATTTTCCTTGCCCTGCAGCTTCTATTTACCCGGCAATCTGGCCTAGCCCTGCTGACCCGCTCGCTCAGCCCTACACGCCATGCGCTCTTGAACGACCTGTATTGGCCATGCCAGCATACCCTGCCACCGCGCATCCAGGTGAGCTTGGATGGCCCTAAACTCTCGGAACGGCATATCATCGACCCACCATGCGTCGCTCCCGCCCGTCGCCAGCGCAAAGAAGTGAGCCAGTAGAACCAGCGCTCGCGGGTCCTGCTGCTCCAGCAGCACCATGTAGCGGTCCGGCATCAGAACGGGGAACGCTGTGATGCGCCGGCAGTACATCTGTGCCTGCTCGCCCTGCTCAAAGCCTATGATCATCCAGCACAGAAACCTCGTCATCTCCTCGTACGCCAGTAGGTCCAGCTGGTCCAGCTCCTCGCCCTCATGTGCTTGGAGCAGATGGGCCAGCGGCTCGGCGTTCGTTGACCTCGCCTCCCGCACAAAGGGTATCATGGTCGTCACAATAGGCCACACCTTGGCCTGCCTGTCGTCCTTGAGGAGGTCCAGCGCCAGCTTGTACACGCCGCCGATCCCCCTGGACAGCTGGAGCCACTGCGTCGGGGGCTCGTACGGGTCCAGCGGCCGCTCCCGCAGCTGCGCAAACGAATCGACCGTGAGCAGCACGGTCGTGAAGCTCACGGCATCGGCGTTGTGCTGGTTCAGCCCCCCGACCGCCACGCGGTGCTTGCTGAGCGCCGTCTCCAGGTACAGTGACCGCAGCGTCATGTACTCGTCGGCCTTTTCCTGCGTGCTGGCCTCCCGCGCCAGCTGGTGGCTGGAGAAGACCATGATGGCGCTGAGCAGCGGCTCGTATTCCAGAGCCATGATGGGCACGTCAACGGCCCACGTCTCGAGCAGCTCCGGGATGTGCGTGCCCGGCATCGTGTGCGAGGATCGCACCGTGAAGACGTGCAGGAGCTGGAGCTCGCGGTGCCGCCGGTCGCGGCTCTCGGTAAGCGATGGGTTGCGCGTGTTCTCCTTGGTCGACGACGACACGGAGCCGGGCGACCCTACGCTTCCCTGCGCATGCGCCGGTGTGTGTGTTGCGTTGCCCGCCGCATCGAGGCGGTCGTAGTGGCAGTCGACCTGGTGCCGGCGACAACCACCCTGTTCAAGTTAGAAGCTGGGGGGAGAGAGCAACGAGCATTCGCTTGGTATGGCACCTACGCATGTTGGCCACGCTTCGTCGCACTGCAGCAACAAGAACAAAACTCGCGTCAGCATTATCATCCCTCGTGCGCCACTGGCGAGGCTGGTGTTGCGGCTCTACTTCACCTTGACTCGGCGGGCCCGACAGCGCTTGCACCCGGTCTTGGACTTTGTGTGGTATAGCCGCGGCATCCCAGGTCGTCTGCAAGCTGCGCCGCCCCGCGAGAATGCGATCAATCAGGTAGGGAATCGGTAGCCTTTAACGGTGATGTCACTCAGCCTCATCCAACGGGAATAAGGCTGATAGTTTGTTGAAGACGCGTTGCGCTTTGATAGCCTCCACTAGTTTGAAGTCATGTGATGATCCGCGTGATGCCCTGCATTTGCTGCGGGTGCGCTAAAGTGGCTTGCTGTTGATCGGCAGCAATTGCCAGCAATAAATCGCAACGCTCGCCTGTGAATTTGATCAATTGCAGAGTTCTCCCCTTGGGAGCGGTCTGATGTATTGAAAATTGCCCCTTCATTGGCTGTAACTTGCACTGTGTTCACGAGAGTCCCCACCAGTAAACAGGCTGTGACAGGGATCGGCATATACGAAACACCGCCCTTGTCTGTCTATAAGTCGTGACCAACAATTGCTTTCCCTCCATACCCAAGGAATATGGCAAAAGCCGACACCGAATATGAGAAAGCCGCTCCTCACAAGCTCTCGCTTGTTGTCCTGGATGAGGCACGTTGCGCACGTGCGACCAAGGTCGTCAACAATGTTCTTTCGACCGACATTGCCGAGACTATATTTGCCCATGGCGATTGGAAGAAGATAGCCCGCACAAAGCCACTGCAGGGGGGGATGGGAAATAACAGGCATAAACCAGGTAAAACAGGGGTTATGCAACTACAAGGTTGGGCGGGGCAAGCTGAATAAATTAACCTGTAATCTACATCATGCTCAAGCTGTCCGCCATGCTCTCGCGTTTATTTTTGTGGGGAGTAGTGATTTAACCTAGTATTTTTCTTGAAGAGGTGACAGAATAAAACCTGAATAAAGACTGAGTAAAAGCATGCCTTGCACGAACGTATCGAGTTTGTTGGACGAGTTGGTGATTTGAAGAAATGATATGGACGTGTTGAGAGAGATTGGACAAACGAAAGAATGAGTACCAATTTGGTACTATTCTGAGACCCAATCACTGATGGGTCCGTGCAATGATTCATTCACGCGCTGGTGATTCAAGCAACTGGAGTAGCCTAGTAGGTTTTTGCATACAAACCGCAGCAAACAAACACACAATTTCTTCTACCTCACAAAACATCCTCATAATTAGCACACTGGAGGGGGGGATGGAATATATGTGGGAGCTTCTCTCCCATTCTTCTTTCTTCCACTATTTTTGATGGCTGGTGTTTCTGCCTAAATTCCAAGGGCCTGTCCATCCGTCTCAACGCAAAAGGCGACACATCCGTAACTGCCTTGGTCGATAACGAGACGCCAAACCGATTTGGTTTGCTCCCCTAGACACTAGGTCAGTGATATGAATCCTGCACTCTGGTCCCTCAAATGACGATTTTACCCCGCGATTTGGTCCTACGCAATTTCCAGAGCAAGCCGTTTTCCAAAGCGGGTTAGTAAGTCCTCTCAGCTGTTCACGTCGAGCTCCGAGCTCCTTGCAATGAAGTGCGTCAGGCCATGTTGATAGGGATCCAGAGTGGAACTTGGAGATGCCACCTTCAAATGCCTCGTTTGGAAAGAAGGTATCAAAGGTCCCAGCCCGTTGAATGAGTTCCTCTTGGAACCTCTCGGAAAAGGGTGCTGATAATCTGTGAAAAACCCAGCAAGGGCATTCTTTCTTGTTGCGACATCGCTCTCGAGGTACAAATTGTTGCTTGCGGAAAACACTGGACTTGAAGTTAATTGGAGATGGTCTTGATGGCCATTTGAACAGGGCCAACGCGCATGCAGTGAAGATGGTGCATCGGAAGTGCCTCTTCCAGCTGAGCACGAGAACAAAGATCGATATGAGGAATGTGACATAAAATAGAGCCGTGAGCATGCTGAATCGGGAAGGGGCTTGTGTGACGACTTGTTTAAAAGCTGGACCAACAGTGAACAGAATGCAGAACAAAATGCAGAACAATAGCCCAGGTCGGGCAGTCGGCACCGGCCATCACAAGGTTCCTAAAAAAAAGATTATCGAATCAACTTGGACGCCGCAGTCGGAAGAAAAGCAGGCCTGAAGGCGAGAGAAGATGATGTGTTGCAGGCAAGGGGTTCGAGGCGTGGTGTTCTTAGGGATAAGGAATCTTATTAATAAGGAAATAAAGTTTTATTATTGCTAAAACTAAATAAGAATAAAGGTTCCGGATACAAACCTGCACAAACCTAAATCGAATATCAGGTCACCATGCATATGCAAAGCTCAACTGAGAAGGAAGTACTCGCGATGCACCCATGGTGCTAGCAAATTTGGGAACACTGGGGATATTAACCCCCAATCTGAGAGCGGTGGTGGCAATAATCACGCCTCCATTTGACAACCAAGACTGCATCGCTGCTTCCTTTTGCTTATTAGTGAGCTGAGCGTGGTAGAGTCTAGCTAGCGGCCTCTGCCAATGCAGTGCACTGGTGTAAAAGTATAGGAGAATCGGCGGTTGGGCCTGTTGGTGCTAGCCCGGACAAGCTTTGCATTATCAATGCGTAGCAGCTTTTTGAACTCGTTAACCTTCTTCGGTACCTACCTGTACTTTAGGCCGCCGACCGTTCGCTCATTGCTCACTTCATGCAGCTAAATTGTTGTTTATTTGAGCAGGAACTTGTGTCTGAGTTTCGGTGGTTGAAGTGCCCATGGATAGACTCGATATAGGGTAGTGATAGCCATTGCGAGAGGTGTTCCACAAACTCATGACCACTTCCAAAACAAACTTTGCCCATGCGAATCGGAAATAAAGTTAGCCCCTCACTACTCAAGATCCCTCTGCCTTGCCAAGACCGGTCGGCTCAATACACGGCATTCATCATCCAAAACACCCATCGATTGCAAGTCTGCAAAGATCGATACAAGGATTGGTTGATGGGGATCAGTAACAGGATGAAAACACTAATTAACAATATGCCATTGCAAAGACGCTAAAGCTTCAATTAAGCCAGTAGCCGCGAGTGTGGCACTAGCTGAAAAGACCCAAAAGTAGTGAGCTGGCCACCTAGGTCAACTAATCAAAAGCGAGTTCAGTGAAAATGTGTGTGTGCGTTACAATTAGGGAGTGACAATTTGGGATTCTTCGACATTATCTCTCCTTCATATCGACCCACTTCTCTGCCTGTGATTTCTGGAATTACTATCGCCTCGCTGAACTCTTTTACTATGAAAGGTCTTGGAGAAAAGGTGACTCATGTAATCATTTGCTTTGTCTCCGAGAAAACCTTGACATCTCTGTGCTCAAGGTGCTCTACAACACGTTCATAGGATGATGTCAAGTCTCTTGGAAGTTCAATGATAGCCTCCTTGAACTTCTCTAGTAGCTGGGGCGTACAAAATGGCCTCGCCTATTGCGCGTGTTTGGCGGGGAGTGCTGACTTGTTGGGCAAGTTCTTCGATGTTGTCATCGTTCGTAGCAAGGAAATTTTCTCTAAGTACCTGCATAGAGATTTGTCTTCTTTCAAAACCCCTTCTGGGCCTTTTGAGACAAGCCTGACCTAAAGGAAGATCCCTCGAGCATTGTCTGTCAGATAGCTTTTTGCAACTTTTAAAATTTACACTTTCTTCTCGCCATTGTCGATGCCTTACCTGTTGCATTCATAAATATTGTGGAAAGTGCTCGATCTAATATCGATAAATTTCTCAGCATCTTCGTCATTTTTATCTTTGAGTATCATGTTTGGAAATGTTTTTAGTTTGCTCCTAATATCATCATCTGGTCAACTGGTAAGGGTAATTTTGAAGACACATTCCGAATTTCTTTTTTTGTAGGTCATAAAAAAGAGACATCATTTGATCTTATTCTTTTGAACGATCTGATTCGCCAATTGCATCAATAAGGACATAAATGGTGATGTCGAAGCTACCAAACCCGACCAATGACCGAAAGAATTGGCACATATCCTCAGATCCCCATGTCACATTTGTTATATGTGTATCGGAATTTCGTTGTAATTTCTTATGGGTTTCCTGAAAGCCGGAAAAATTGGCCTCTCCTACCATAATATCTGACAAAAGAGCGAATGTAATATTTGGGGATGAATGCGTTCACCTCTGGGGCTCATGGCCCCCATCCTTTAATATCTTTCACCTATGCTACTTACCCTGCTTGAACCCTTTGCGATTAAAATCTGATTTTTACGGCGCCCGCTGCATTTGAATCTCTACCGCCTTGCAACGACCTCCTATTCTCTCATTACAAAGTCCTAACTATGGCGTGTGTCCTCAAAATTTGACAATTCCATGTTTTTGCAAAATTGCGCAAGACTGTCTGGACAGTGTGGTAGAGCATCAAGGCAAGGTGAATTACTCTGCATTTAACCCTACTTGCTAGAATGACCAGGTTCCTCATAGGTTCGCCACTATGGAATGAATAGAGGCACACGCTGCAAATTTGCGATGATAGCTGAGGCCGTATTAGAGTATTTTGATCTGTCACGTTTAAAGAGTGTTGAATGAAGAGAGCCGTGGTATGATTAGATTACCACTCAAACTCCAAACTATTTGCACACTAGTCTCAAGACTCATACAATAGGGGCCATTCGAAAAGCCACAGTTGTTGTCGTTGGAGTTGACGCCTGCGTCATCTTTGTTGCCGTTATTGACCTAATTGCCATTGTTTTTACGTCCGTTGCCTTTGTTGCCTTGGTTGGCGTTGCCTGCACCATTATTGCCCTTGGCGGCCACTCTCTCACACACCTCTCCTCCATCACCATTCCCGCAGCGTATCGGCAAGAGACAGCAACCATCATCAGCGAATTGCTCCAGTCCATTAGCACCTTTGCCAAGGGACACGCAGTCAGGCCCATCGGGAAAGCCACATCTATTTCTCTGTTAACTGGCGTTATTTCAAAGGCGAAGTATATTACTGACCCATTCTGGGCGAGAGCCAATGTAGCGAAAAGAGACAAAGGAATAAAGTACTTCATTTTTAAGATGAGAAAATACGAGGAAAGAATAAGAGTAGAGATCTGCCAGCAGATGTAATTAATCAGATTTGTAAAAGAAGTGAAGTGGTTGAGGTTGTGATGAGCTATGAATCCTGGCGATGACAATATTATTTTATAGAAGCACGCGGACCCAAAATCTGTAGACATTCACAGAATCCGCGGAATCTGCGACATAGAGTGTTACAAAATGGTAGCCATAGTTTGCCGTTTGAGGTAAACTTCTAGAAATATCCATAACACACAATGTGTCACTTATCGTATCAAAAGCTACGTGACACATGCATCTAAAACCGGGAATAGTTTAAGGCTGAACCCTAGTTTCCTAGTGCCATTCCATAAGCCATTATGTAAGTGGTGGGCTCTTGTAGTTCACATCCCCTCTTCTTGATTTTACCAGCGCCCTTCGCATGCCTCATATTACATACAGGTGTCTCATGCTGCATAAAGCCTCACTTGGCGTCAGGGCTGAGACAGTCTAAATGTTGCTTTATTACTATTATTACGCTGTGTCATGTGTGGGACTAGATGAGTGCGAGACCGAAGTTAAGAGCGAGACCGAGGATTGCCAAGAAAGTAGTTATTTATAGGGCATAGGGGATGGAGGAGAGGGAAAACAATGTTTGCAAGTGAACCATAATCACTGATGAGGGGTTTAGAAAAGTATATGTTTGAAAAAATGTCATGTACGTTGGCAATTGGTGTGAGCCCATAAAAACATTCTTTTCTCTGAAAATAAAAAAGTGCCGAGTAGAATCATATCTATCAGTGCATTTAAAATCCACTACATAATAATCTTAGTATACTAACGAAAAGCCTGGATTCTCACATCCTCAGAGACAATGGAGTGTGGATCAGCATGGGATAGATAGGTATTTTGAGCCAAACAAGCCATTGTGTTGGGCACTGTGTGAGTCTGGATAACAACGATAGAGAAACAGTCCGATTGAGTAGCACAGGTGGGGTTAACAGGGCGGATGGTAGGCGAGGGTAATGATTTAGCTAGCGCTTCTCCAGCACGCCTGGGCTACTCAAGGAACAGTTGGGCGATGCAAGAATTCAGGTTGCGTTGGCATCTGTGAGATGGAGCTGAATTAGCGGTGGAATGAAAGGAATTTATTGCAATCACATGGTAAATCTCCAAAGCACATTCCCAAACAAAGGGCTAGCCATGTAGACGTTGCGAGGGAACCGGTTGAAGGAGACAAATCTGATGGTGCTTTTTTCATTTTTTTTTTCATCATTTTTCATTCCTTCATGTTGGCGCCGGCTTCTTCGTTAATTTGTTGCGTCGGTATAATAAAAATACAAAAGGAATGAAGCTTATTTCCTCCATTGGTGCGATAAAAATCCAAGGATGAACCATCTTAATGGCCGTCAACTTTTCGCCAGGTGTGACACAAAGGAAAGATGTAAGTTGTGTAGACAAAGGAATGTTGGACATGAAATTTCAACAAAGAAGGAAACGAAATGTAAAAGAGAGACAAAAGAACACAAAAAACCTCACGAAAAGAAATACAATACAGTCCAGCATCCCTGAGCGCCTCCTCAACTATGCCATGGCATTCCCATTATTCCGAAGACCTCCACAGCAGTTGGCTGATCTTTGGGATCCATGGACCGCATGTCCCGCAGCTGTGTGAAAATTGGGTTGTGATCCAACCAGTGGCAAACCCCCTGAACGAGAGCCGCAACCCTGCTAGGTGAGCTCATTGAAAACGGCCCTGGGGAGCTGATTGACCAGCCGGGATCAAGCGGCCGAAGTGCATCGAATGCGGGTCCAGACCTCGCCTGCCTCACCGGATTACTAGGTGGCGATGACTCCTTCGGCGAGGGGATACATGGGCCAGTTATACGGTAGAAAAGACGGCCAGGCCAGCCCGGGGGTTGCAGTGGGCGGTCGTCGGCTTATATGTCCCGTACGACACGAGGTGCAGCCCGTAGATGAATGGCTTACACTGGGACGGCTTTGGTTTTATTCTTCTTTTTCGGGTGTAGCGTCACAGCACCGGTAGTTGCATTCTGTATTGAATGGATTAGTTGATATTGTAGTTGATCCAGTAAATTTTGCTTCGTCTTTATTTTCTGAATGGATCTTGGCACTGGAGACATGAGTCAGTGCTGTAGATGTGCACCCATTCGCGAGATACGCGCCCGAAGCACCAATGAGGGAACCCGAGTATAGCACGACTGGAGAAATTGCTATGTGGATTGGTGTTTTGTACCTGCATCTTCTTGACGCTCAACAAATCTTCATCCCTAGGTCAGCCCTGCCAACACGCACCATCACACACCATCACGCCCACCCCTGTTAGTCACTAGGCCCATCCGCTGACTAACACGCACCCGACTGCCAGTCCGTCCCTTGCTTATTTTCCCAATGCGGCTTCTTGTCAGCAAGAAGATCGAGTTTTCATCTTCTTTCATTACCAAAGCGGGTGGGAAGAGAAAAAAAAAAGCAAATGAACGCTGCAGGGCATGGCACAAGGCGTAAAGGTACGTGACCTGACAATCACACTGAAAAAGGGAGAAATGATGCTGATTCCACCAGCCTGTGACTTTTGCGTCTCAAGAAAGATCAAGTGCGACATCTCCAATTCCAACTTGCGGTGCTCCAACTGCCTTACCTATGGGGCTGAATGCAAGATGACCGCTGTGACGTCCAACACGACGAGGAAAAAGGCTTTGCGTTACGCCAGATTAAGCGCTGCCGCATCTTCTGCTTCTCTCGCCACCGGTTCCGTTTCTCCCCCTTCCTCCTCCTCTTCATTATTGCAGTAGGACTATTCTTTCCATCACAGCCCCTCTGCCCGTGTTATATGTGGCCTTTATCTCTGACACGACATCCAAGGCCCGATCGCATCGACGCTCTTGAGGCTCGCCTAGCGAACATTGAATCCTACCTAGCGCAACTTGCTACCAGGGCCCAGCATGATGCCCATGTCAAGCCACCCGCCATCACCACTCCGCAGCTGGAGCTCCCTCCTCTGTCTGAGCTCTCGCCCATCGTTGACAGATACTTTAAATCATTTAACTGCTTTCTGCCGCTCTTTGACGAATCCACTTTTACGAGGATGCTACTGGACCTCTACTCATCTCCCTCTGGTCGCTCGGCCGTTTCTTGGGCTGCCGTCAACGCCGTGCTCGCCATAGTCTACCGCATCCTAGATGGCCTCCCCGAGGAGGACTCGCGAGTCTCAGCATGTTTTCATAACGTGAACTCGGAAACCACAAGTTTGATGTCCTCTCAGGACGACCTTCTCAGCATTCAGACCCTGCTGGCCATGGTCATCGTCTTCCAGGGATCCCTGGACCCTCAGCTATCCATCGTCCTGATGGGCAGCGCCATGCGACAGCTGCAGATGATGAGGCTGCACCGGAAGCAGTCGCTGCAGGGCCACTCGTCGGCTGCAGCGCTGCAGAGACGCCGCGTTTTTTGGATCGCCTACTGGCTTGACAGAGTACGGCGCGGCCCTGTTTTTGCACCCGCCTCCCGAGCTGACCAAGATGTGCGCCACAGGATTTATCTCTCCGTTCCAAATGCCCATACTTCCAACTGGATAGCGAGACGGATCACGAAATGCCTGAGAGGGAACCCGCAGATGGCCTGGGTGTCATCGTCTCAGCCGAAAACGACCGCTTCAACTTCCTGCGGGCCCGTGTGCAGCTCGCCTTCATACAGGGCAAAACCTACGACACTCTGATTTCGAAGAGCGGGCAGAACCTGTCCCCGCAGCAGAGGCTGTCCCAACTCACACGCATAGAGACCCTGCTCGGCGAGTGGCGGGACAGGATCCCCGACAACTTTCTGCAGGTTGACGCAGTGCAGAGACTACTACCTGCGTCCTCGATCCACCTCTTGACGAGCCTGTATTTCAGACACATCGAGTGCCTGTGTCGGATCAAGGCCATTTTCTACTTTGACTTTACGTGGATCCGCCGCGTGGTGTGCTATCTCTCGCCTTCCGTCATCGAGCTCCGGGACGACGAGGCCGACGGGGAGGTAGTCCGCTCCAACCTGGCGCCTCTCCCCGCCACGTGGCCAGAGTGCGTCGATTATTGCCGCCGCTGTCTGGACATTGCATACCTGGGGATCCAGACGGATTATGCTTACTGGTGGGTCATTGAAAAAAACTCTGTGGGCTGATCTGCCCTTCTCTCAAAACGGCTTGATAACCGAACGCTTAGGCTTCACGGCTGCGGCACCTTGAGCTGCATCATCGTCTTGGTTGTCAACATGATTGAGTTCCCGGCCGACGAGCGCATCCCCGCAGACCGCAAGGTGATTGACACTTGGTACCGCAAGTCCCTCGACATGGGCATCGAGCGGTCCTCGGAGCTTGTCGAGATGCTCAACCTGTTCCACCAACTCGACAGGCGCGCGCGGGGGCAAATAAACCGCAGCGCCCAGAGCAGCGCCATGGAATTTTGCGATTTGGCGAATCATGACTTTTTGGATGTCCTTCAGTGGGATACCTCTGCTGACGTGGGCTATTGACGATGACAAGGACTCGTGGACATATCAAAGAATGACGGACATGGAATTTCTCGGCTCAGTCTATGATTAATTGGCAATCCCATTCACTTTATCATTTCCACCCAGCTGCAGATTTCATCATCAAGCTAAGCATGAGAAAAAAAAAAGGGTCGGCTCAGGGCTAGCTTGACGGAGTTCCGGAGTGAGGGTCAAAAGGATCTCCGTGGAGTTCCGTCTCCACTCCGCTAGTCTCTCCGCCGGCTTCACCTTTTGTCCGATGAGATTCACCACTGCTATAGTGTCTCAGACCTCGACTAGTCAATGGATTGTATCACACAAGGCTTCAACAAGAAGAAGGGGAGCGGAGTTTGGCCGTGTTGTCATTTCGGTGGTTTTCCTGATCATGCTCTAGTATTGCAAATCGTATCTAGTGCTGTCTTGTTCAGCTGCTTCAGATTAATATAAAACCGTGGGCTATTTGACGCATTGCCTCTCCTTGCATTTCCAAACCCCAAGAGTTTCCAAGAGCTACTCATCATGGAGGGCACTGTGATCATCACTGGCGCAAACGGGTCCCTCGGCCTACCATTCGTCAAGCAAATACTCAC
This sequence comes from Calonectria crousiana, assembly GCA_013406985.1. Classification (NCBI taxonomy): domain Eukaryota; kingdom Fungi; phylum Ascomycota; class Sordariomycetes; order Hypocreales; family Nectriaceae; genus Calonectria; species Calonectria crousiana. Next base: position 578,976 of record VTGD01000001.1, on the reverse strand, counting down.
ATCCTACCCGTCGTACACCCTCGTGGGTACTGTCCGAAACCCATCAACCGAATCCGACCCGAATACTGCGCAGCTGACCAAAGTTGTTGCTTCCTATGGGAAGGAAAACGCTCACGTTGAGCCATTGAATCTCTCCTCCCTCGCCGACGTCCGATCATTTGCTGAACGCATCGCCAAACGTGTTGCCTCAAGAGAGCTACCACCCATAGTGGCAATCATTTGCAACGCGTTTGCATGGTCCTTGAACGGCCAGTCAACCACGCGCGACGGACACGAGACAACATTCCAGGTCTGCCACCTGGCTCAGTACCTCCTTGTGCTCAAGCTGCTCGGGTCCATGTCGCCGACCGGAAGAGTTGTGATGCTGGGCTCGAATGCACACTACACAGACAGACCACACCCTCTGTCCAAGCTCATCGCAGAGGTTCCCGCCGACCTTGGGGTTTTGGTGAAACCGCTACAGGACGCGCCGGGTGTCGAGCACGACCGAGGCTTCCAGCGATACGCCACGGCAAAGCTGGCAAATGTCATGTTCATGCATGACCTCAACACCAGGCTTCAAAAGGTGCCGTTTAGAAACCCGAATAAAACGTTGGAGTGTGCACCTGTGTGTTTTGGTCAAACTAACAGTGTGTGTTAGGACCCGAAACTGTCCGGAATTACAGTGACGGCAGTAGACCCCGGCGGCCTCGCGGACTCGAGAGCCCACACGGAGCAAAAGACGATCATGAGAGTCGCGTTTTCGGTTGTAAACTTTCTTCTGCCCGCCCTGCGATTTATAACCACCGATGTGCGTCGGTCAGCAGACGCGGCAAAAGACCTGGCCCGGTTGAGTATTGGCGAAGAGTTCGGGAACGCCAGGGGGTACTATAACGGTGCAAAGGTCGATGCTCCGACCAAGATCAGTATGGATGAGACGGAACAGTACCGCCTCTGGGCTGCGTGTTGGAATTGGGCTGCACTGACAGCAGAGGAGACGGTTCTCGCGAATGCACAGCCAACTAATTAGACAAGGGATTTTGAGCCTTCACATAATTATCGAAAGGTTGCTATGTTTGCACATCACAGGTAATTTATTGTATAAGCCAGTCACATTTGCTGCTGCCTAGTAGTTGCTTAGGCTTTAGCCGCAGGATCCAGAAAGACATAGTCTACTTAAACTATGCATCACCCCAAACAGACTTTTGGTGAGACTGCTGGGTTTATGATAAAAACGGAAATCGCCGATGTAACCGCTCGCGTGAGGTCGTGTTCGTTGCTTATCCGAATGTAACCCACCCTTACCTGCTGTCAAGTGATCCGATTTGTTGGCCGACTTCTAACACTGTGATGCTTATCTTCTGCCTTTGCTATCGTGCATCCTTGAGCCTTAGTCTCGGTTTGAGTTACCAGGCACATCCCATGGATGGAACAGGGCCCACGAGGGGCAATATTAAACATGGCCGGCTCCAACTGCTGACCACTAACAATCTCCGTTCAAATCGAGAAGAGGTCGAGCCCATCTCTGGTTCTTCGTCAGCTGGACTTGCCAATGATCAACCAATCGATAAACCTCATAAATTGATTGGTGAGGCGTAATTAGTCGTGGACCTACTGAAAATTTTGAGGTTTGATGGGTCGTGAAACGAGGTAGCCGCTCTGTGGGCGTGAATACTAAGCAAGCTTCGACTTTAATCTATGCAAGATGGTGATGGTAACCACTGAAGTGACCGGTCGCGTTGTGTCAACTCGCTCAAACTGTCATAGACACACAATCAAAACAGAATCAATGCAAGATTGAACTTCATAACGTAAATTGAATAGTGTAATATTTTTTATTGGAACAAATAAGAATAATGTTCTGCAACTAAATCTTGCAAGATTGTTGCGCCCTGTGACCCAATCATGTGTAACATGCCAAGTTTCGTAACTGGACAGTGATTCTAAACCCGCTGAGTTTTGATGAAAATAATGTTCTAGGAAGGAGTTGCCTTCTCCATGATGCGCCGATCCTAAGCTCAAAGCCAAACCCAAGCAGGGTTTCTAAAATTTCATTCGTACAAACAGAGAAAAAATTATCGTGCTTCAGAACAACTGTAGCCCACAGGTTAGCAATGGCATCGAAATGCAACGATATTGGTTCAACTTACCCAGTTGAGAACCCACATGCCTCCCAGCATGGCTGCCACTTGGATCCGCAGATCCGACCCCACCACCTTCGCTACTCGAGTGACACGATCGATGTGGGCTCCCTGTAATAAGCTATACCGGGGCTCCACAATCTTCACCTCATCCTCCTCATCATAAGGAGTCTCCTTGGGCTTGTCAGTCATAAGCTTGACAATGACGCCCGAGGCCTCAGCCACGCTGTGACTGAGCCAGAGGAAAATGGGTACAACAATGATCAGATCTCTCCATCGATCGGTGAAGAGACCACCATCGCCACCTCGGAACATATCCAGAAGGAGGAGGCCCTTGGTGTCGGCGGCCAAGTAAATGTGGTACTGGAGAATGAAGGTCTCGAGCGAGCAACGGCCCAGCCATGCAGACGCAGTCGAGTAGAAGTTTCGTAAGGGAGCGGTGGCGTTTCTGATCGCGATATAAGCCAGGATAGGTAGGAATGACATGTACGGGTGGAAGTGGTTGTAGTCCTGCTTGCCCTTGAAGCTGTAGTTGCAAGTGGCTGCGTAGGCGGCGCATACGAGAATGGATGGGATGACGGCCGTCTTGTAATTGGTGAGCCATGAGCTGTTGCGCTCGACTCGCTGGTGAACGACACCCGCGAGCATTCCGACGAAGACGACGATGCCGTCCAAGCCAACTCGGAATTCCCACTCGTGAAGGCTCCACTTGATACGGAAAACGGTTTCAAGAATAGCGAAAAGCCAGTTGTTGACAGGGGTCCAGCCGAGGATCACCCATACGAGGACCATAGAAATGCCAATTTTAGAAACCACAGCCTTCGTGTTGTCGTTGTACTTGGAGCCAATCGCCATGGTGAAGTAGACGATGAAAAACCAGAAGCTAACCAGGGGCGCAAAGTAATAGAACATGTAGTCGGTATTCATGACATAGGGAAGAGCGCAGCTGAGAATGTTGAGACGGAGCATGACGGAGGCAATGCGGCGGAAGGAAAAGTCCTTCCTGGCCAAAAAGTAAATGGTGTGGCCATAACCGGTCTGGAAGAGGTAAGAGGCGACGAGCAGTCGAACAAACATGTAGATGCCGAAATGCCTGGAGGCACCGGTCCAGTGGTAAACCAGAATGACGGCTTGCATCCAACCCTTCCACTCTTCGGTCTGGTCACGAGACAGGATACCAGCATCCTGCTTGGCGGGGGCGGCAGTGGCCGGAGGAGCCGGGACACGAGATTGGCGGGGCTGGGTCTTGCGGATAGTGACCAGAGCAATGACCAAGCAAATACCAATGAGAGCCACAAATTCCTTGTTCACCAGCTCCTTGCTGCCCTTGGCGAAGAGCTGAGTGCGATCGGCAAAGTAACAAAAGAGAAGAGCGACGGCAAAAATTCCGACCTTCATGGTGAGGATGGGGCTGCGAGGCGTCTCTGAGCGGCTAACCAAGTCCATGGTCTCGAACACGACACAGGCGAGGACATAAAGAGTAGTCAATCCGATGACGATGGTCTGGATGAAGGTGGGGGAGCCGTAGTCGGTACAGCACGTTCGATTGTAAGCATAGCCATTGATGCGATCGAGTTTGGCATTGCAGCGGAGGTTGAGCAGGATGGTGGCCTTGGTCTCGGCGACGGAATCAATGACATGGAAGCCAGTTTGGGTCCGGTCCACCATGACCTCAGGCTGGTTGTGGGATAGAGCAGGGAAAGAATCGAGAAGTCGAATGTTGCGCTCGTATCGAATGCTGGACATCCATGCGTCAATGTCCTCAACTTCACCCTCATGAATACCCTCAGGGCCAGTGCGCTCCTTGGGAAGCTCCTTATAGAAGGGAGGGGCGACAGGAGCGACGAAAACCTCGTTTCCAACACCATCGACTGGATCCATGCGCTGTGTGCCGAACTGGGGCAGATCTTGCATGGCCAGAATGTCGGTAATGTTGTTGTAGGCGGCCTGATACTTTTGGAGAGAAGCCGGCGCCTCCTCGGTGAGGACATACCAGCTACCGGCACCAAGCATAATCATGGCAGCACTCTTTTGCTCCTCGATGGGGACGGGGTGGTGCTTCTCGGCGCTAAAGAGCTGCAACTGTTCAGTGAGGTCCGGGTTGAGCTCCCCGGTCTGGAAGTAGGGGTCCCAAATTTGCAGCAGACGGATGCCATCGAAGGTCATGTTGTAACTTTCGTGAATCTTGGCGTGAGAATGAGCATCTACAGCCTTTTCCCGGTCGAGCTGTAAATTCATCTGTCAGCTTCATGCAAATGTCAACAACGAATCACGCGCTCCAACTAACCAAGCGAGCCAATCCCCAGAAGACCTGTCGTGTAGTCGAGTCGCCAGAAAAGACGATATGACGGTCACCAAAGCAGGTATGGATATCTTCCTTGGAGTATTGGCGGAGCATGCAGCCATCGGGCTGCCAGGATGTGAAAGGCTTGCGGCTGCCCTTCTCATCGGGTGCGTTTAACCAACTGCCGTTATTCAGGAGCGCATTGCATCGGTAGGGATCATTGTTCGGAGCGATGCTGTGAAAGAGGATGGCAACGAGAAGGAGTGCGGCGAAAGCGAGCGGTAGGAGTCGGCCGGCGATGGCGAGGGTGGGGGCGGAGTGAAGCATCTCGACCTGATGCGAGAGGCGGCGACGCTCTCAGCCGTCAAGAATGAGAAACCAAATGTCGTTTGAATTGCTGTCGACGGAAGATGATGAAGAAAATGGTCGTGTCCCAATCCAGGCCTTTGTACTGCCTGTAGCTTCCTGCGTCCGGACACACGGGGTTCGATCGGGGCTAAAACAGGCGAGGCGACGTGTGCGCGGTGTCGCGGCGATGACGGCGGGCGGGACTGGTTACGCAGCACCGGCTGTGGTGATGCCGGAGAGTCAAGAGAGCGAAAGGAGCGTTCAAAGAAGGAAAAATGAAAGAAAATGAACCAAGTCGAAGGGCGCACAACAAAGAGACAAACGAGGGAAGAAAAGGTAGTTAACAAAAAAGCGACGAGGATGTGATGGGTTGGAATTGAGACGGGGAAGGTACAGGCATGGGATTAGGATTAGGGAGACGAGGTCGACGGCGTCGGTTGCGGGCGTGGTGGGGGGGACGGGGGCGTGTGCCAAGCGACGACGCCAGGCTGGTGGGAAACGAAAACGGGAAAGAGCAAGTCAGGTAGATTGTGGCAGGGGACCGGAAGGGAAAGGACAAAACAGTGGCTGCTTCCTGGTGCTGGCGCCGGCGACGGTGCCAATTATTGGCAGAGCCAAGGGCTGGCTTGTTCCGGGCGCTTCAGTATCCGGACGAATACATTGTACATGTACATGCCATGATTGTACAGCCTCGGCGCAGGCAGCCCACCTGGCGGCGGTGGGCGCAGAATACGTACAGAGTACAGTAGGGCTTTCACTGTATAACAAAATCACATCACGGCGATTTCCTGCTCCATTGCCGAGTCCGTCTAGCAAACAAGGGGGCGCTGGCGTAGTACCGAGCGGAACAACGATCAGGGGATCAGGGCAGCAGCGAAGGCAGGAACCTGGGTGGAAGGAACGCAGTGACGCAAATTGGTAACATTTCAGTGGGCGGGGTGTGTGGCTACCAAAAATTGGGTTGTGGCGAATCGGGAGACCGCATGGGCCCAAAACCGCCATCAATTTTTTTTTTTTTTTTAGGTAGTGGCCTCTAAATCTGGAGCAGCTGGACAGCGGAGAGTCAGTGGTCGGCAAGACACGAGTCTCTCAAACCGTGGTGGAGGGAGGAATGATGCACACGACCTCGTACACGTACAGGACGGTTCCCTCAATACTCGCGGCGCCTCGGCACAGGGGACCTGCGGGACACTACCCTCCTGGTGACGCTACAGCACAGCGGCCTTCTCGTGTCCGGTGAAGCAGTACGGGCCAGCAAGTAAGGGGAGCGAGAATGTTGGTCCCCTCAGCGCTTGGGACCACCGCCCACCCGCCCGCGACTGGGGTCCTGTGAGGCGCGCCGAGCGCCTGACGAAAAACAAGCTTCTCTCCACGTTTGAGCTGAGCCACTAGCTTTAGGCCTGCACAACCCATACCACCCAGAAGCCGCTCGAACCCAGCCTGTAGCGACGACGGCATGGAGGTGCGCCACATAGGCTCAAAGTAGACGGCGATCTTCGGGCTACCCTGTCCTCATGCCCTTCTCTCACGACCCATCCGGTCCTCCTACTGGGTACCCCCCTCCGCGAATACCGCGTATAGAACCCACCCATTACGTGTATACAAAAATGAGATACAGTCGGCTCACCCTGAATCAGACCCATACCAATGCAAGGCTCGAGTTGCATCTTTAATCAAAGCAGGGCCGAGTTTAACATATCACAGACACTCGAAGGGGACGGAGAATCCTCCTGAATATCAAATTTCCTCAACTCGCCAGTCCTATTCGGGCTCTCTGAGGAATGGAGTAAGCATCCTCGACCTCTTCCCCTCTCAACCATACGCCCTTTCTAGCCACCGGCCCCCGACCAACTATTCGAAGACCAGGAGGCAGGAAAAACCGGGCCCTTGTCGGCGTCCATCTCCACGGATAAACCGATGCCAGGCTAAGCAAGCTAAACAAGCAAAGCAAACAGGTCGTCCACTCGTTGGCCTCGAGTCGGTCGCCTCCCGTCAGAACTTCGGCGCACGTGTGGAACCAAGCTAGCACCAGATACGAATCAGTTTGCAGCTGATGTGCCCTCTAGCAGCGACAGACTAGCTACGGTTAATCGTGATGGTTAATATTAAGTTATTGCCAATAATGTGCCTTGGATCTAGAATGTCATCTACTTGCCACAATGCGTTCGGTTGACCGCCGACTAATGCTGCGCAGGCACTGACTGTCCCCTTCATGTCCGTGTTTTTGCCCGAGGTAAAGGTGGCTGAAATCGTGTCAGGTTTCGGCTAACCATGGGTGACATGCTATCCGCCACTGACTGGATGGTTCGCTGACGTGCGACATGGCTCACGAGAAAACCGCACGTTGGGCGGGATCATGCCGGGTGCGCAGCGCATGATGACGACGTTCAGTGACGCGGCGCCGGTAGCTGATGGAATATGTATCCGTCACTTATATCCGCATCAGCATCATGGCAGCAGCCAACATCAACTCCGGATTGCCTCATAGGCTTGACAGTGAACGCCATTGCTCCCCTGTGCCGCTCAAGTCTTGCCGTTGATCGCTGCCATCGCAGGGCTGTAGCTAGTGGATCGGGCCCTCTTTTCTTTTTTCATCTCTCCAACCCCTGAGCCAGCCAATGGCACCGCCAATCACGGGCTGGAAGCCGCGCGTCAACGCCACTGATGTCTTTCCATGGCACGCATGAGACGAGGCGCCAGTCCAAGACAGCACACTCGGCCAGCAGATTCATCGATAGAGCCTTGTCCTCTCACAAAGATTACATGCGGAGGAGCCATGCCCATGGCTGCTGACATTGATAAGGAAGTTGATATGATGGCCATCATCACCACCACCTTCTCAGGCGCAGATCCCCGTCTGCCGTCGCATCACAGACACAATGAGTTGCGCTAATCTGACAAAGCTCCGCCCGAACCACCCAACAGCAAGGGACATCCCCCCTACAGTTAAAATGCGTCCGTTCGCGCACACACTCTGCGGGAGAGAAACAGGCGTTTGCACCTATCTCAGCCTAGCCAGAGCCCGGACTGTTCACCAGATTAGTCGGCGATGGTGGCCGTACTCCCCGTTCTGATTGTAGCTCAACGCACACTGTGTATATCCATCCCCATCCCCGTCCCCAATCCCCACGGCAGGGACAAGGAGGGGGGGAGGGGCGCTCGTCGTCGAATTCTCCACCAGCTATTAATGGACAAATTCCACAGGCAGCTCTATGTGGGGAAGGGGTAATTTCGCTTTCGCCTCACTAGCCATAGTGCTCGTTAGGATAAACTGTAAAGGGATCGATCGCAACTTCATGAGGCGCATGCCAAGACAGCCAAGCATTGAACGAAGTTCGTTTTTGTCGGGGGAAGGGAGCAGCAAAGATTGCGCCATGCGTCCGTCGCCCGCGTTCCAGGTTACATCCATCATGGGCATGTCTGACACTGCCGAAACTCTCAGGGGGGATGTGCTTTACCAACGCCTCTCTGGACCACTGGAATCTTTTAAACCAATATAACACCTCCTTGCACCAGTCCAGCCAGGGCCAGGCCAAGGGGGAAAGGGAGAGGGATAGACTAAACACTTACTTGTTTGCCCCTGTCCATCACCCACCCAAGTGGTGGCTCCGAGGTCCCGAACCTGGGAGCAGCCCCCGCCTCTAATAAGGCGGAAATAATCTTTTTCGTCTGCCGTTCAGTTCGGCCCATGTCCCGCGATTCCGCTATGTTTTGACTCCGCAGAAAGCGACGATCATGACTGCGCATTCGAAAAATTTCCCTGGTGGTGCAGGCGCATTGTGTTTGAGGCGCCACCAAGTGGCTGTCGCCATCGGCGACTTCGCGAATGTCTTGGACATTAGCCACCGCTACTGTAATGTTATTTTCCACGCCAAGTGCGCTGGACCAGGGCTGCACCCAGCGGGTATTAAGCTTAATCGGCCATCGAGTTGAAGGCGTCAGTTGGCCCCAAGCTTTGTTTGGGGGGCGCCCTGGCGATGTCTCCCAAACGCCCACATCTGTGTCTGGAAAAGCCACCAGTAAGGGCAGTGCTGCTTGGCGGGTGGTGGTAGCGTTTCAAGGTGTCTTGGCCGAAAAAGAAAACACCCAGGAACCCATCGAATTAGCCGTTGGCCCTCCCCTGACTTTTGCATGATGGGCGCTGCGTACCGCAAAATAGAGAGGAGATTAGGGCGCCCCCTCAAAGCGCACACGGCTAAGATCGTCATCACACGACACATTACCTGGACCAGGAGGAGCCAAACTCACCCATCTGTCAGGTCTGGGAATTACACTTTTTTTTCTCTCTCTCGGATCTATTCGGCAGGATGCACATCCTCACGCTGTATCACTCGGCAGAGCCTGGCGTCACTCGGTCTCGCTCCTCCGCCCGATCAGAAAATCGCCTCCAGTTGCTGCCATAGCGTCGCCCGTAGCACCGCGTCGGCGCTACCACGTAGCACTCGAAGGCGGAGAAGAATACAACAGAACAGAAGGAAATGAAAAAAAAAAACACGTCAAGTTACGCAAATCACAATCTCTGACGCTGCAAAACAGTCAATCGGTCAACGCCTCCCTTCCTTGTCCCTTGCGACCATGCGCCGGGATCGACACGGTAGCCAGACTTTTGGCAGCGAGTCGTCCCCTACCTCTGGTCCCCACCCACTCGCCAGCGACAGGCGCATTTTCCTTCTTGAGACGAAAAATCCCAGCGTGGGCCACTGGGCTGAAACCACTGCGGGCATCACTAAAAGAATAAATTATCCCGCTTAGCTTGCTCATTAATCACATTGGCTGAGACCCGGTTTGGTATCGACCTGGCCAGGGCGAATCAAGGCGCGCGACGAGCACCATGGCTGTCTATCTGGAGCAGCGCTCCACCAACCTCCGTTGCAGGCAATCCCCGTCCCGGATCCATAGCCGTGTCAGGGCCCCGAACACCAGGCCGGCACTGTTAATCACGCTCGGGCATCGCCTGTTAGCCTTTTTTAAACTCCAATCAAAAGGCTCCGGTCCCGATTGGGTCTTGCAATACTCGACCGACGTCATGGACGATGCTTTGCTCGCCTCAAACGCTTGTGCATGCCCGGATGTGAAACACAGGCCCGGGTTCGCAACGTCATATTTGTGAGCTATACGAAGGATTCAAAGAGAGAAATGCAAAACAAAAATGTGAATCCAGCAGCAGCACATTTAATGCAGGATACAAATACCGAGACTCTTGCTGGCTGATTCACGTTTGACCGCACTCCTGCTTTCCTGGTTAGGCAGCCGTGATGATGAAGCGAATCTCGAGTGTGCGCCAGCACCCATGATAGCTCTCAAGGAATATGGGAACCCATCTAGCTCCGCTCAGGATAGCTGGAACGTTCGGGTGTTGATACATTTACTGCTGCATCCAGCAATCCGAATCTCTGCTTACAGAGGCGTTTGTCAGATCGATCAGGGGCTCAAACTGACAGAAGCCAGTTTAAAACGGTATCAGAACCCAGCGAAAAACTGGGCCGTTACGCTAGTGAAACGGAGCACCAATCGTGGAACGTCGCGGTATGACTAAGCGGGCCTTTGGCATTTCCATTTCTCGATATGGCATCCTAGAATAGCCAGGCTCAGGTTTGTGTACCTAGATACTTTGTTCAAGCATAGTAGAGCCCTTGCAGTTATTTTCAAAGAAAAAGGCCATTTTCTTCTTTAATCTCTACCTATTCTACCACTAGACCTCGCGCGCGCGATGGCTGTGCAGCATGTCGAACCTAGAAATTTACACTGTAGGGTGGATCACCGTCTTGTCTGGTGAATACGAAGCTGCGCAATGTATGTTGGAGGAAACGCACGGTGCATCACCCTTCGACGTAATCGTTGGGGACACTATGGTTCAGTATGACTTCAACAAGTTTCTTCAACATCGAAGCTTGAGAGGCACAGGTTCCGTAATTAACCCTCCACCGGGCCTACAAACTGCCGTATCCCACCTCGGGCTCAATGCACCACAAGGCCCCATATTGAGAAGAATATCGACAATACTTTCCGCACACGACCACCCATGTGGAATCAATATAGGTGATCAGACCCAAGGAGCGATGTACTGCTTCACCCCAACATGGTTCATCCCAGGAATGCAACAAAATGTGAAGCTGTGTGCGCGAATGCCAATATCCGATGGTTTAGCTAGAGGCTGACAAGGATGCTATCCGTCAACGGCATAACAACTAAGAGTCTGGTATAGAAACTTTGAGCCAGTAGAAGATGTAGGCGATTAATTGGTGATACTAAGCTCTGTAATAGTACACGCAACCCGGTCAACTAAATGAATAGATGAGGCATTGCTTAAAAAAGAAAATGTTATGTACTGGAAATAGTACAAGTCTGGTACGTAGTCATGTGCCGGAATCGGTAGATGTAAGTACGGATTCAGAAGAGTAGCTGTTGGATTTAGGAAGAATAATACAGACATTGAATCGTATCTCGACAGCAAGAAGCGTCGTAAACCGCGAGCGCAATGTCTATTCTTCGATAACCTATGAATGTCCTACGAATACATTGACCCATCCCACGGATCCGTATCTTGAAGCAACGGATCCGACGAACCAAACGAACCATAACAGAAAATCTCAAGAGCCTGGTGATAGAGAAACGAATCTAAGTGGACCTAATAAATTGGGGATGGACTATGTTGTTGAGTTAGCTGCACGGTATTTTTGATGAAAGGGTGCGGTGTTTACTAACTCGCATCCTTCTCCTCTAGGGCATTTGCCACAAGGACAACGCTTCCTGATATTGTCCTTCGATATACAGTCTCCATAAGCTGCAAAGAGCTGTGAATGTCGCATCAAAGCGGATTGGCTTTTCATATTCCGTGTGCTGTTTAAGGTAACCGGATGACCCATCATACGGGAGCCCAAGTAGTTGAATTGCCACTGTTGAGTGTTTGAACGAACACCAACCTTGGCTAAAACGGCTCTCAAATTAGATACACCCAGTCGACTGACATGGCCATGGCGATTGTGGGAAGTGGTCTCTTGTATCCAAACTATACCCAGAACGTTAATGACGATAAAAATCAGCACGAATGTCTGTGTAGGAGGATAATGTTCTTGGTTCAGCCAATTGCTCTTTGCGAACCAGAAACCCATCACAATAAGTGCAAACAAGGGCTGTGGGTACGAAAATGGACCATGGCTAGTCTGATGGATCCCATGGCCGTCATGAGGCCTACTCATGAATCCCATGGGTGTGTACCCTCTCTGACCTTGTACAGTTAATACTATCTCCCGTTCTTGGCGGGGGAGCATCGGACGTGCAGGAAGACAGCGGGTTGTTGGACTGAGGGAGTCCGACTCGGACGGAGCGCCTGAGGTTGACCCATTCTCTGCCAATGGTAGTACAAGGCGCAAACTCTTGACCGATTCAGGAAAAGACGCGACCCAAAGTGACTGGGTGCTCAGGGGTGAAGCGATGAAAGGCTCAATTTGAGGAACTTTTTGAAAGGAGGTGGCTGCGTTGTGATGTACCGCATGGCAGGTCGTGATGCAGACGAGCTGCGCAATTAGGAGGAGTAACATGGTGTATAACTGAAAGGCAATGGCGGTTATGGTAGAGGCTGTGGTGATTGGAAGAGGAAAAACTGAAGAAAAAAAAAGATATGAGTGGGATGGAGAGGATTCATTTATATTCAAAGGGCTACGAGAAGAGGCCTACCACCGCCCGCTGGAAGACTGCCATAGCCTGTTAGAAGAAGCCCACCACGACTAACTGGAAAAAGCCCACCACAACCAACTGGAAAAAGCCTACTACAACCAACTGGAAGAAGCCTGCCACAGCCTGCTAGAAGAAGCCCAATACAGCCTACCAGAAGAAGGCTACTACATCCTACTAGAAGAAACTTACATTAATCTATTACAAGCTATGGTAGGCTTCTTTTAGTAAGCCTCTTTCAGTGGGCTATAGCAGGCTTCTTCAAGTAGTGGGCTATAGTGGGCATATGCACAGTGGAGGCGCAGTATTGCATGCATCCCATATTGTGAAAGCAAAGCATCACGCGTGCACCTGATCAACGTTGCTTTCCTTGTACCCCTGCGCTAGCCCCTGGAACTGTACTGTCCAAAGTCACAGATCCTGGAGTGCCAGAGTCTGCCATCACATGCGTTCGGCATTTATCGGGAGCCGTGACACCTTGACTGACTTGGCGTGGCGCCAAGGGGATGACGTCGGATGCCGCGTCGTCCCGTCGTTAAAAAAAGTGGCTGCTAATTCGACTTGCGGTGGCGTATGGAGAGTTTGTTTCCTGTTGCCCAAGTCGCGTCAAACGCGCCCATCATCTGTCCTTTCTGCGTGACTCGTGTGATTCATGTGCAACGGATTGAGAGTCCCCCAGGCAGCAGACCTCAGAATCACGTCTAACTATTCCAAGCTATGTCTTGCAAGTGCAAAATTATCTCGGTAATGTATAACTGCACAATGTGATGTTGCACAAGTTATTCAGCACCCAATTGTACCACATCCTCCTCCCAATCATGTTTCCCCGTTGCGCACATGAATAGATTGTATCCAGGGTAGCTGTAATCGAGCACAAATCTCATTGCGTATATACTCCTATATTCCATTTGAATTTATATCTAGCTCTAGTCTGTACGGCAAGTAGTGTCAAGAAGAAATGAATTTAAGGCTATGTAAATTGTTCCTATCTTATTGAGCCTGGTGAATCAAGTCGCTTGTCGATGATACGATGAGAACTTCGAAAAAGTCGGAGTTAGTCACCGGGTCTGTGTTTGCACCCTCGACTGTATTATCCATGAAACACTTGTCCATAATCTTTCCTGCGAAGATGGCAACCTCGCCGCTATCAAACATTGCATCGTTAACTCAATTACTCACAGTTGGATCAACGGAGAATATGCGGATGTGTCTTACCAAGGCATAGTAATGCCATCTACTGCACTGGATGATGTAATTAGAATTGCGGCGCCTTGGAAGTTGCAAACAGGCACATTTTCCCTAACTGCGCGACAAGTTTGCATCCCACGGCTTGCAATATCATTGATACAGGTGGCGGCGGCTGGACCCTTGAATTATGATGGCCGATTAGAAGAGAATATATGCTCATGGGAGATGCGTTCTTACAGGCGCTGTTTCATTTCTGCGCTCGTTACAAACCACACTGGTAATCTGCCCTAGCGTAACACTGTTAATACATTGTTTATTCCCATCAAGGGAAGTATGCGGGTTTGTGGGGAGCCTACTTTTCTGCATCATGGCGTCGCTTGCATTCAGGGCTTGATCGGGTGTCAAATGATCCCCCGTTGGATCATTTACGATTCCACGAGCCCATGACTCCCATGAGAATGCTGAATTAGCAGAGCTGTCAAAATTCTGCGGTGCAGCCGTGGCAAGAGTAACAAGGCCAATAAGACCGAAGATTGAACGATTTATTCCAACCATTTCGAACTGGAGTTTGCAACAACAAAGTATGGCTAATGATGGCTTTTGAATCAGGTGCTTGTCTTCATTGTCATTTACATTGCGGGCTAATTTTTATAATAAAGGAACAACCGGATGGACCTTGAAAGTTGATTCTTACATGATCCTTTCTTCGCCGTGATGCTTGCGTGATCTAAAATTGGCAATAAGACACTATGATACGCAACTGATAATAATACAACGCTTATCCCACGCTGATGAGCTGTGGGGCGGCCAATATGGGATCACGATTGGTTGGTGTGCATCCCGCTTCTTTTTTAAACTCGGCTTGTTCCGCATTTGTGCAGCTGGGTTCCTGCGAGTCAGAATTACCCATCCAAAGTATCAAGAACATGATGTACCCGCCAATGAAAACAATCCAGACCCGATGATTCAGATTTGCCAAATAAAATATATTACGATAGTATTCCAGAAAATCAAATTAGCATCCTCGAGCTGCAGATCTGAACTGAAGAGGCCAATACTGATTTCGTGAGAAACACGTCACAACAGCCCCCGGACTGGTGTACTATAGGGCAAGGAGCCTGTTTAGGTGTCATATTTTCTGCCAGTTGATAACTAATCACCTGCAATGACAATGAAAAGGAGAGCGACAGGAATTAGCTGTTATTGTTTCAAGGGGTTTTAGATTATATTTCACTATTCATATACACAATTCATATACACTCTCATGTTGACAGGGTCTGGTCTAGTTTCTGTCATAATCTATTTCCCCAACTTTTGGTGATTCTAGGCTATGCTGAAATTTTTACCTCTATTAAATGGTCTATTTTATTTATCTTATACCCCTTCCCAGTAACAAGACTCGGTGGCCTCCAGGGCCAAAGGTCAAAGCTTGGCGCCATCGAAAGTCGACAGCTTTGGTTATCATGTCCACATAGTATAATTCCATGTCATTTTTTCTGATATATCCGCCGTGGATTCATCCACATTCTATGAAGCTGGTTCATGATCGAAAGTGACTTGAACAGCCTTTAGTCGTAAATGCCACCGGTCGTTCAATAGCTGAAGCCCTGGAAAGCGCCCCAAAAGTCGGTGAAGTCGTCCCAAAAATGTATAGGCAGTGGCTCATTTTGAGTGTCAGTGCCCTTGTAAAGCAGGATGAACTCTCTCCACTCTCTGAAACTTTTCGAGCTACAGAACTGGATGACCTCGTCTGATTCCCTGGCACCCATGTCTGATTCCAAAAGGTGCGACGATACGTGGTAGGATGCGTAGCTGAAAAGCGGATAACGACTTGCGAGAAGGCCCGGTGATTCGACCCAATTGGAACCCTGCCAATCGATTTGCTGCAGGTATCGTAGGCAGGCCATGCCGAGCACCCGATGGCAGGCCCTTGGCTCAAGACGAAAGTGAGCTATGCTGCTGTCCCGGCGGTCCCATTGACTGGAAGTTCGAAACAGAAATTCTCGTATTGAAGTATGCAAAAGGGATACGCGGTCTTTTTTTATACTGATGAGCTCTCCGCATATTTCCATAATGTCTTCTTTGGAAATGGGATTTTCGCTGCGTGCACTGGTTGGTGATGCTGATGGGAGGGCCATGGTGTAGGCCAGACACAATTCGGTAGATGTAAGAGGCCTGAAGGAGGCAATAATAAGACTTAGTATGGTTTTTGATCTTTCCAAGTTAACCAAAGTCTGACCAGGGTCCCCGTTAAATCTATTCGTGAGTTTCGAGAAAAGGCGATTATACTCCCGGCCGAGCTCATACGGCAAATCTCGTAATGTCGGATCGATTTCCGGGATGGCAGACGAACGGAGTTGCTTGAAGATAAATCCTATTCTCAAAAAGGTCATGGCTGGCTTGTATTCCAATTCTCTTCTGATGCTTTCGCGAAGGGCGCCGTCGGCGATGTTGGGGCAGCTATCCAACTCGTGCGCTATAAGCTTGGATATGTCATCGTTGATCAAATCTCTCGTCATCTCGAGCTGAAGAGTCCATATCAAAAGAGCGGTTCGAAGTTGTCTCTGCCTGCCAACCAGAAGCAGGTGCATTTTACGATTGGATTGAAGAAGTCGGATTAAAATACCCAGAGGGCCGCCCTCAGTATCGTTCCAGCTATCGGCGGATTCCTCAATACCGTCCAGAATGAAAAACACGTCGTATTGTTGAATAACCTCTAATTTGTGAATCTCGAGGGCAAGGTAGGCGGGGTTCCTTAATTTCGACTGTTCCTCTAGCAGGCGCGCGATTTCATCGTTTTGCTCTTCTTCGGGTAGGTACTGAATCAGCTGCCATAAGAGACTCCGCAGCATTGAATCAGTTCTTCTTTCTTGGCCGTGTACTTCTGAGAAGGAAAAGAAGATGGAAATCTTGTGTTTCTTCTGTAACTCGCAGTCTATAGATGCTGCTAAGACGGACTTGCCACATCCCCGGATGCCGTGGATCAGAAGCACTCTGTTGTCGACGTCGGATGCATCCGCAGTCTCTGAAAATCCGGGCAGCACAGGATTCATTGTTCGTCTCGTGACCCAATGTTCAAACTTGCGGTTAGACCATATCCACTCTGCCGTTCCCTCCAATTTCTTTGGGATGGCGTTTACTGTCGACGGCAGCAGCAGTTTGCGCAGCTGAGTCCAGCTGCGGATCTCGGCGACGGCCTTGTCAAGTGAAAGCTGCAAGAGGCTCCTCAACTCTTCAAGTGCGGCGCTGCATTCCTTAGCCTGTTTCTCGAAGCCAGCAAGCGCTAGGCGGGCTCTCCTGAGGAACCCAGGGCCCCCATGCGAGCCCTCAATCCTGTGGATCAACCTCCACACATCGGGCAAAATGCTGTCGACGCCATTGAGCAGTTCAAAGAGGTGGCTGCTGCTTTTCCTCGCGCGGGTTTCCTTTTCGTGCTGCTGGAAGCCGTCTATGACGTTGGCGAGGTGATCGAGCTGGTTCCAGACTTCGCCCAGGTCCTCCTCGGCGCGGGCCTCGGCGCAGATTTGTACCACCTTGGCGCAGGCTTGCGCCACACGCTCCTGGATCAAAGCTACCGTCCGGCTGTTGTCCAAGAAGAGTTCACGCATGTTTGATGTGTGGACGGCGGCAACATGGAGAGCGCTGGAGTCTTTTTTTAAAGGAGTTCAAGATGATGCGACATCACAGAATCCGGCTCAAAATGCCCGGCGCGCTTTGACATTGCCACGAGACGCGTAAATCTGATGATGCGGCGAACAGCGTTAGCGTGCTCAAAGTGAAGGGGGTGACGATGAAACAGCGCACGCACGAACACCCACGTGTGGCAGAACATGGCGGATAGAGCGACTAATAAATGATGTTTTTTTTCCGGACACGAAACTTTGTTTATCCCAAACAGGCCAAGACTGCTGTATACGTGTTTCTGTGCCGTCAGAGGTGCAATGTGTGTTCCCACTACCAACGGGCCAGTCCGCCTCAGAACGACCCTAACCGCTGTGCTCGGGTTTGTCCACCAGTAACAAGGCGCTAATAATTACGTTGGATTACTTGCTGTCGTGGACTTTGCCTCTGAATATATTGCCTACCATGACGATATTGAGTCGAATGGTTACTTCGCATACTGGTTGTATGCCAAGGCCAAGAATGAAACCATAACTTGGCTCGCCTATGCCGGTAGACACCCTCTATTGCAGTTCCGTCGGGGAGCCTGTCTTGCAGCCAAAATTTTCAATTCTGTCTTTCTATACGTTTTGCGTCACCACACGGACAAGAACACGTTTTGAACAATCGTTTCATTGCACGTTCCACCCTTGCCATCTGATGCGGAGCAGGTTCCATTAAAGTTTAATATAATTACATTCCAGGCTACAAGGGTTACAAGGGTTACAAAGATTGGATCGCGATCTCACTGCGGCGAACTCCAACAGCCACATATGATAGGGCCAACTTGATGTGGCGAAGTTTCTATTGGGAGTTAGCGGATGCACTAAAAAATGCATGTACTAGTTACAAACTTTGTTAATACATTAGTATGAGACCTAAGGTATAGTACACATACCATTAGCCACGTTTCAACGCTTCTAATCCTCGTGGTCTGTAGGGTAGATACAATCCTCAATTTGAGCACTACTCGACTGAGTTCTCACCTTTACATTTTCTAGTGTCAAAATGGTTCTACTTGCGTGGGATTCTTTCACGGTTAATTTTATGATGGGCGTTTCTCTTGTTGTTGATTTTGAATAATGCTTCATTTGTTTCTCATGACCATGCTTCCGATTTTCCCGACTTTTGTTCCAAGACTCTAGGATGCTGAAAGGTGGTACAACATTGGCCGTAGTGTTGAAGGGACTTAAAACATTGTAGATTACTAAAGAAGAAGCGGAAAATGATAAGAATAAAATGGTCACCGGAATGTTCATTTCGAGATTTAGGTTGATGAAAAGCATAGGGGCAAGATTTTAAAGATAGTCTCCTTAAACCTTTAATGCTGCTCAGGCAGGGGGCCTCCAATCCAGCAGCCTTTAATGCACGAGGCCAGATCCGCAAGTACGAAAAACTGAGGGCGTTTTGGAAGAATTATATCTCTACAGTTTCGACATGTACACAGAGCGGAAGATTTGTCGTGATCATTTGACTTCAACAGATATACTAATGCTTTGAGCATGCATTGTATGCCGTTCATGTAATCACCAAATGGCCTCTTACTCACTGGCTGCGATGCAGCGTCTCCGGTTTCTCCTTGAGCTGCTTCTCGGCCTTGTAATTTGAAATCCTGCCGTCGCAATGGGCGGCCACCACAACAAAGGGCTTGGGGTCGTCCCGATGGAAGTCAAGCAGGAGGAGTGGCAGGTTTGTCGTGGTCATGTCCTCGGCACCCTTGCTACTACCTGCGGAAACTGCTAGTCAAAGAAAGATTTGCAGTGCTTTTCCCGGGAGCACCTCAATAAAGCGGGTGTCAGGGCCATATATAATCCGCTGTACGGCATGATCTCGAATAATGTGACCGCAGTTGAATATCTTGCAAAGTCTCGCAAAGGTCCAGACTTTGGAAGCTGAGTCTAGACCTGCATTTCCCTTTGAGCAGCATGAGTAGTCGAATGATGCCATTTCAGTGGCGAACGGGGTGATAATCTGGGATGTGCCGCTGATCGGCTGTTTCGTACAACTCATTCCGCCCTTGGCTCTCATTCTTAGAGTTGCGCCATCCACATTCTTTTCTTCTGTATTTTGCTTTCCTTTTCAAGCTCTGGATTGTAGCTGTAATGGCCTTGGACAAAAAAAGCCAGAATTTTTCTCTCGGCTTTTGGCCCTGATGGAGCAGGAGCTCGGCTGCTAGCCTGGGCCTCGAATCTACTGTAATAATACGTTCTGCTATGCCGAGCTGTGCCCTTTGAAAAAAAGTCTATTGTTGTATTTATAGATCAAATCGAAAAAGGTCTCCCAATGTCCGCACTATTTAGAATATTGATGTCAATAATGATGAAATCTTCAAAATGATAGCGCAGTGTTGAGAATCCCAAATTTGATGTTTGAACTTCTCAAATGCTTGTCGAGTAGTGGAAGCTAATTGCAGATGAGGCGCCCTCAGAAAACTTGTTAATATCCTACAATGTGATTGAATTTTAGGGTGTCTTGCCTCTCACAGCCCGATCCAAACAGCCAGGGTTGTTTTCGGGCTGCCACGCAGAGGATCGTCGTTAGTGTTTGGGCAGGCGCAGGTGCCACCTTGAAGATCTAGACACGTCCGCGATCACGACATGGATGCGCACAATTGGAAAATACCTGCAAAAGAAACCAGCTGAAAGTGGTCACGCAGTTTAGTCACAAGTAGCGTATGAATTATCAACGCCACTTGGGCTGGTGCGCTCGCTCGTGATAGGTAATGTGAAGACATTGTGTGGAAGCTGAGTGGTGTTGAGTTTGGGAAGGCACCAAGAAAAAGCAAAAAGACATGCAGCCTCACACGTAAACGTGTTCACATGGCGCGCTGCTAAACCAGCCGTCGACAATCGAGACTCGAGTGCCAAGATTCGCGGGCTGAAGGTGATTGCAGACACCACAAAAAGGTGGCTCGCGCCTTGTGATGCGCTGCCAAGGGACTAGGCGCAGAGCCAAACCAGGCGGATTGGACCGAACCGTGGGCTTGAGCTTGATTGCGAGACCGACATGGCGAAAAGGTGCCAACTGAAATGATTGAGGCTGATTGCGACATCAGGCCGCAACGCCAAGCCGGCGCTGGATTGGCCAGAGAATGGGACGGGCGATAGCGCGGGTATCCTTGTGCATTTGCGGGCTGCCTCTTTGTCTCTTTTTTTTTCTTGCTTCTCGCCCATCTCCCCGCTTCTGAACGAGGGTGCGTCTCAAGCGGGAAGCCGGTTCGTCGATCCACACAGCGTGTGGGTGGGATTGATGTCTTTCTTTGCTTTGCATGCGCTGCTGGTGATTACTTGAGAGTTTCGCTGGCACGCACACACGCAATGCGAGAAATGACCTTGTCGTTCCCGGGGCCTGGGCGAGCACCGAGCGCCTCACATCTTTCCCAGGTTCTATTTCGTCATCCCCCTTCGGAACCTCGTGTGAAAACTCGAGCCCTGATGCCGACGCGTCCGGCGCTAATGACGCGGCGCAGAAGCATGGCGACCTGGTTGGGGGCTCGGTCCCACAAAATAGAGCCTGTCTTAAGCTTATTCCAAGGCCCTCGGTTGGCATCGCGTAGGCGAGGGAGCCAGGAATGGGGTCGGAAGAAGCAGGATGGAAGCGGCAGAGAGGGTGGGAGCATGCAACGGGACTGCCGCGAGGATCTGCGCCTTTTGGAACAAACGGCTCCGTTTCGCCCTCGACAGAGTTTCCGTAGCTTGCTGCACTCTAGAGTTTTTCCAGCGGCCTGGGTAGAACCCCCCCCCCAGTTGCTGTGCGTGTTGGTGGTGGTGCCCCATCTCTCATGCCATCTCCATCTTTGGCTCCCCCCCCCATCTCTTCGCCTTCGGGCCCTCGCCTCACCGACCGTCCTCAGTTCGGGGAGTCCATCTCACTCAGAGGCTTGGCGGATGCTGCTTTGCGGGGACTTTGACTGCTTCATTGGCCGTGAGCCATTTTCTCCTCACGCTTCCCCCACGGGCAGCAAATAGGAGGCGCTGATGGCGAGGCCGGCCAGCGTCTTGGCTCTTGGCTTAATCTCACGCTAGCCCTCGACGCACCTCGTCCACGGCCCTATCATGAACATCGCGATTGATGGCGTGCTCGGGTCGTCGCATGTCACCATGAAATGCCCATAGTTCTAGACTTGTACGGCTGTCGCGGTGGAGCGATGCGCCCATCTTGGCGTTTGCGACCAGAGACGCATAAGTGACACTGATCGCCCGCCCTGCAGCTTGCTCTTGTCTTGTTTTTTTCCCTCCAGCTCAAGCCAGACAAGTCCTACGTTCGGCGCAATCTGCAGAACGCAATCATGTCAAAGCTAGAGATCCAGTCGAGCGACCCAGCCCAGTATGGCCAGGACGAGGAGGCCCTCTCCCGCCAGGTCGACTGGACCAGGGAGGAGGAGCTCAAGGCCAAGAGAAAGTAAGCCAAATCACTCCCCGGACGAGCCTCAAAATGGCCGCGGCTAACCGTCTACCCCACCAGGTTGGACTTTATCATCATGCCCCTACTGACGCTGGGCTTCTTCTGTCTCCGTAAGTGTACACATTTGTCTGACGTCCCCAACAACCTGCTAATTCAGCATGTCGCAGAGCTTGATCGAGGCAACATTGCCAACGCCATCACGGACAGTTTTATGGAGGATGTTGGAATTGACCAAGATCAATTCAACGTCGGCCAACAGATGCTGTCTCTTGGTATTGTCCTTTTCGAGATTCCGTCCAACATGATTCTGTACCGAGTTGGCCCCGGCAAGTGGCTTACTCTCCAGCTGTTCCTCTTTGGCACCGTCAGCACGTTCCAGGCCTTCCAGAAGGGCTACGGTGCATTCATTGCCACCCGATTCCTCCTGGGCATGACCGAATCTGGCTTCATCCCTGGTGGTCTTTGGACCCTCTCCACCTGGTACACGCGAAAGGAAACGGCCAAGCGTGTCATGTTCTTCTACTTTGGAAACCAGTTCGGCCAGGCCTCTTCCAAGCTGCTCGCCTACGGCATCCTCCACATGCGTGGAGTTGGTGGCAAGGCTGGTTGGTTCTGGCTGTTCGCCATCATGGGTGCTTTTACCATTGTTAGCGGCTTCATCCTGGGTTGCTTCCTTCCCGACTCCTTCAAGAACCCCCGAAGCACTTTCCTGCCCAGCTATTCCTTCTTCACAGAGAGGGAGTTGCACATTCTCCAGACTCGTGTTCTCCTCGATGACCCCATGAAGGGCAAGAAGAAGAAGAAGATTGGACTGAGTGCTTTCAAGAAGGCCGTAAGTCACCTCATGTCACCTTATTCTTCGCTTTTTCTCACAATGATGATTGCAGTTCTCCAACTGGCGTCTCTGGTGCCACTTTTTCATCACTCTGGCCAACAACGGCCCGCAGCGAGCTTTCGATACCTACTCCCCATCAATTGTCAGCAGCTTCGGTTTTGGTAAGCTCACCAGTAACGCACTTGCCTCCGTTGGTCTGTTCCTTCAAATCCCTACATCTTGGGCTTTCAGCTTTGTATCCGATCGCTTGTAAGTGTTTTCTTTTTGGTTTGAAAAAAAAAACCCCAGAACAGCACTGACTTCGACTCTTTCACAGCAACCGTCGTGGAGAGACTGTGATTGCTGGTATGAGCATGCATCTTCTGGGATACGTCTTCAACCGAGTTTTCACCGAGTTGAGCAAGCGCGGTGTCAAGTACTTTGGTGTTGTCTGGACCCAGACGTTCGGGACCTTCTCTCACCCCCTCAACATTGCCTGGATGTCGCTTGCTTGCGAGGATTCCGAAGAGCGTGCTCTCGCCATGGCCATGTAAGTCTATCTTAGTGCACTTGAAGAACCACGACTAATTTAGTTCCCAGGGTCATCATGGGTGCCAACATTGCTGGCATTTACGGCGCGCAGGTCTTCCGATCCGATGACAAGCCCAAGTACCGCCGTGGCTTCAGCATTGGACTTGGCGTGCTTTCTTTTGGCGTGGCCCTGTCTATCCTTCGATACATTGACGACCGCATCCGAAACGTCCGCAAGAAGACGCAGCCTGAGACCGACACGGATACGTCAAGCAACACTCCTTCCGACGAGAAGCTCGATTCCAAGTCGGCGGCGCAGGAGCGAACTCAGGTTCACCTTTGATTCGATTTTGACAAAAGTGGGCGTTGGCATAGAAATTACGGCGAAGAGAATAGTGAATCCTGAAATCATGGCTGCATCTGGCCGAGAAAATAGTCGGGCCTGGGCTTTAATTGGGGGCTCGTGCTTGCAACTGGCAAGGACGTGATATTGGGCAAGAATGATGAGGTTGCATCAGATATTACTGGCTAGAAAATTAAACAGTATTCAAATTTGAACCAATGATGTCTCAGTGTCTCAGTAGCAGAGAGTTTGAGCTCTGTTACACTAGGCCTCTCCTTTCTCATGGATGTCATCAGTGACCTTGCCCTCGGGTTGATCCTGGTACAACAGGGTAGTGAGACCAATCTCGCGATTGATTTCGTCCATGCGTTCAGTATCAGCTTGTGCAACTCCCTCGGAACCAAATATGATATCCTAGGTGAAGGGTTAGCCTGGCAAGACCACAACTGGATCTGGTGAAGTGTCGTACCATTTCCTCAAGTGAAAGTCGTTTGGTTTCGGGAACGAAAAACCAGATAAAGCCAGCGCCAATATAGGTGAGTAGCCCAAAGAGGATATAAGTTCCGTATGTTATGCCTGTGAGCATGTCCGGTGTAACTTGGCCGACACTAAACGAAGTTAGAAAATTTCCTAGACTTGATGCAACAGATTAAAACGGACATGAAGTTGTTCCTGCAACATTGAATTAGCCCGCATTCATTGATATTAGAGCCCATGTAGGAAACTTACATCCAATTGCTCGAGGCACCCAAAGAAACGCCATATGGTCGAGTGCTCAATGGCCAAACCTCTGCAACAATAATCCACGCACACGGGCCCCATGAATCTACCACAAGTCAGCCACGGCTAATTATTTAGAACCAAGGGTATCATTACAGCCGAAATGAACAACAAAGAGCCAGACCATGACCACTGCTGCCCAGCCAGCTGCGGGCTGATTCTCGAAATTGTCAATGTTCTTGGCGAGGATGACGGCGATGATGATGTGGCAAGTGCCCATTCCGATCGCACCAACAGTCAAAACAGGCTTTCGACCAACGCGATCAATCCACAAGACCGCTGGAATTGTAGCAATAAACATGACAATTCCAACGACGCCCGTGGCTAGCAAACTGGTGGTGTTTGCGCTCAACCCGAGCTGGCCAAAGATTGAGGGGGCATAGTAGAGGACCTGATATCATCAGCAAACATGCCCGATTAATTTAAATAGGCTGCTAGAGAGTTTCTCACGGCGTTGATTCCGGTCCATTGTTGGAAAAACATGGTTACCGTCGCAACAATCACGCGCTTGAACATGGCTTTGCTCTGAAAAAGGGCTTTAATGGCGACAAATTGAAGCTTGAAGATGTTCCATGCAGTTTGTTCCTGGAGCTCCGGGAATTGTTCGGCAATGCTTCGCTTCTCGAATAGAGACTGGGCTTTGATCTCTAGGAATTCAAGCTCAATGAGCTCATGGTCCGGGGGGAGGCCGCGAAGGTCGACGAGGATCTTGCGGGCCTCCTCCTCTCGGTTGTGGTGGATCAGCCAACGCGGGGAAAACGGCATCCAAATCATGCCGATGAACAAGATGATGGCGGGGCCAAGCTGGAGACAAATGGGAATAAGCCAGGCAGCGTCGGATTGGCCTTCGTGGGTGCCGCCGATGTAGTTGCACCCGCTGGTTCGTGAACGTCAGCCAAGTTGACAGACAGAGGTGGGGCGAAACTTACTAGTCGATCCAAAAGCTGACCATGATGCCAAAAGTAATTGCTAGCTGCTGTAGAGCTACGAGAGCGCCTCGGACCTCACTGGTGCAGAAAATTAGCGATTGTCGAGGCATAATGCGTGGGCACGTACGGTGGTGCACATTCCGAATTGTACAGCGGGACAATCATGGAAAGACTACCCACTCCCATACCGCTGTGCTTTTGTCAGTTCAAGATGAATCGGAGACGCCCAAGGAACAGCCTACGTGATGAATCTCCCAGCAAGAATGGAATCATGCCCGGCAGCAACCGCAGTAATCTGAATAATGACACCAAACATGAAGACACCAGTCGCAATGAGAACGCCGTACTTTCGGGAGCATACTTCAGCGACAAATCCGGAAAGAAGAGTGCCAAGCCAGGCGCCAAGCTCTAGGATGGATGTAAGCCAGCCCTTCTTGGTCGTGTTGGTGACGTATACACCCATGTCTGCGGCTTGTTAGATGACATTTCTTTGGCAACGCTTCAGCACTGGGGGGGAGGAAACTCGTACGTCTCTCAAAAGCCGGCATTGTCAAAATGCCAGAGAACATTCCCTGGTTGTATCCGTAAAGGACACCGCCGATGCATGCAAAAGCTGCAATTCGAAATACCTTGAAGTTCTTCACCAGGGCTCTCGCCCCGCTGGCGCCCATGAGGGCCTGGCGTCTTTCGAGTGCGGCATCATAGGCGCCCGTCGCTTTGACCGCGCCGACCATGCTGACGCGGTTTCAGCAGTTTAATGAGAGGGAAAAAAGAGAAGTTATTCAAATAATTGGGAAAAACTGGACCCAGAATGCAGAATATTTTTGTGGGAACCTGGTCGGCATTGATGAAAAATGATGCATCCCGACCGCAAATTATATAATTGGGCTCGATACCCCGGAATCCTGCCTTTAGCCTAAATATCCGAGCATCATATGAGAGTGGTTCTTGGGCATTGGAACACAAGCCTCGACCCATGTGTTGTACAAGCAAGTACCATTTTCAACGGGTGCCAGCCGCCATGTTGGATCGATTCGAGAGCTGGTGCTTGGCTTCCCGTGCTGTTGGTTCAGCCTGGGCTGTCTCGGCATTCGCATGGGTGGTGTCTGCGCAGGCGTGTAAGGGGTGCGGCTGCTGGGGATTAGGCTAAAAAGGCTGGGTTTTCCATACACCAACCATACAGGCCGTCTGCTACAAATAGGCAAAGCCACACGCACACACACTCGTGCGGCCTTGGCTGAAATCAACTGCCTCAGCGGCGCGCATCGCCCCGGGGGGAATTGGGCGAGTCTTGTCAAGTCGACATATGATCCCACCATGCTGCAAATGAGGCCCCGGGCTCGGCCGTTTTCCTTGTATTTAGCCTATATTGGCTGCCGCTCGAATGCTCTGCCGACTTTTCCACTGGTTGCAACCCTCCGCTCCGTCTGGGGTTCCCCGCTCCCCGTTTTCTCCACGTTTCGCTCGCATGGTCGATTTTCATATTCCCGGGGTTATCACCGAATCATGTGCGGCCATGGGTTGAAAATAAACTTTGCGAATATTGAACAGGTGATGGGTGTCATTTCTCATTTATCATCTATATTTGCTTTGACTTTGGATGATCCCGGTTTGAATGGCAAAGGAACAAATGGCGGGTGCTGAGGCGGATGTAAGCGGCCCAGTGCGTTCGCCAGGGCTGAATTTTAGCTTGAGATATTCTCCAACGATGTGAATGCGATGAATGTATCGTAAGTTCTTGATAAACACGAGGGGTCTTGGTCTTGGAATTCGATGGTATTGTTGTAATGCATTCTACACCAGCGAATAAAAGAACGTGCGCATCGGTTTGAATTGAGACATCAGAGTTGTAGGTGCACTGATTGCTGGTTCCTTTGCCGTTAACCATTTTGTGGTACGATTCGCTTGGTCTCGGCTGATATGTCCCTTGAATGATTGACCTGGACATTCGGGCCGCCATTATTAATGGCCTTTGCATAGATGGATAAACAGCAGACGGCTGTCGGACCTAATCGGCGTACGGCGAAGAGGCCTGGCTCGATCAACTGAACTAGTTGATTGATTGGTTCATCCTAGCAAAATATATGAGGGCTTAGTAATGTTACTAAGAGGCAAGGCCTGCGGCTATTTGAGCAATCTGATGGCCACCAACCGTCACAGAAACGACTCTCAGGGCCTTATTTCAATGAACTTCGGCATCTTGTATATGGAGCTTAAATATAGAAGCAAGTATAGCTTTTTCTTCGTCTGGCTAATAAAAAAAACTTCCCTGGTCATTATTTTGACATCGTCGCAGCCATGGTTGTCAATTGTCAAGGTAATACATGATTCTGACACTGAAAGCCACCGTGGTTACCCTCAAACTGATCGGTATTAACCCATCAAGGTGTTAGCCTGATTTCATCATCAAATGGGCGATTCAAAAAGTGAAAGAATACTGAAGGTTTCTCAAGCAGTACAAAAAAAGCAACATGACCAAAAAAACATACAACAGCGGGGATTCGCTGGTCGTCACCGACCCAACTACTAATCCGCCCCTCACAAGCTTGACTGAAGGAGAGCGGACGGGATCCTGTGTTCTCTTGTGGGTATGGTCGTATGTGCTGTGGTGGTGTCCAATCGAGGGTTGTAAGGAGGAAAGTTGCACAATGCTTGATGGCTCTGTGGTTGCGTATGGCATCTTGAGAGCCTTCCAAGGAAAGTGCGACTAAAAGAATTTTCTAACAAAGGCAACTTGGAAGAATCAATATTACAAAAAAAAACGCCTCAAAATTAAAGCAGCTTTATTTTCGGCGATTGTTTTGGGTTGAAGTTGGATTTGATCAATCAAGGTTGGGGACCCCTCACCAGCTGATGGTTTGACATGAGCCACACCCCGCTAAATCCCCAAAACAACTTAGTCACCCAGATCGTGCATCCATGCAGAATAACGATCGATTTGATCACTCGGAAACGGGAGATGAGCACCACTTGAAGCTTATCTGAGATTAGATCCAAGGAAGTGAGAATAGGGAGGAAGTATCAATCTCCCATGGACAAGATTGAAAGATTGCAAATCACTGAAACGAAAGTAGTAGCTCTTTTGGCGGCTCGCGGATGTTGCCGGAGAAGATGGCGGGAGAACCGCATGCATGATGAAATTGCTCCTGGATGGTGTCCTGTGGTGTAGTCAACCACCCTTTGGGTAAAATGATGGATTGTTTCGGAAAATACCGACCAAAAGCATCAGTGCGCCTGTAGGCATCCATTTTGCATGGCGGAAGGTTGGCCCGTCTGGCGATCCATCTCGACTTGATTTGGCCAGCCACTGAGAAGCCGAGATCATGACGCCTCGACTATTCCATCACTGCCCACGCACCAGCATGATGCGCTTGATTCGCGCTATTTACACAGTTGGCTGCTTCGTAAAGGTCGTATTTTACTCCTTCCGGGCAACCCGGACGCGATGCGGGGTAGTAAGCTCCGTCTCACCATAGCTCAGTGTTAGCATCAGACCATGACGATGGTGGTCTACGTATCCCCCTGACTAGGTTCCGATTGGTCTCTGCGTGGAACGTTGGCGATGCCCTGGCCTAGTATGATGTGCTCGACTTGAGTTTGGCATTTAAAGCTTGTCTAGCTACCCCCGCCGCCGCTTTCGTCGCCCTCAATCTTGTCCTCGTGAATCGAGATTGAACCGTCGCGACCATCTAGCGGTGACTTAAATCGACACTTTTGCATCGCGAAAACCTCTGTGAACCCTCAAAAATCGACAAGCGGATCACCGTCATGCGGTTCATTGCCCCGCTTGCGTCCATCGCGGCCGTTTCGGCCCTGGTCATCTCCAACGACGTCCCCGCAATCGCAAGGGAGGTTGAATCGTTCATCGAAGATGTCCAAAGCGACTTTTCCTCTGCCGTCGACGAGGCAGCCGAGATAATACAAAATGCCGAGAAGCACGTCACAGCCGGTTTTGACGAGATGCTCGCCCAGGCATCGCACTTCGAAGAGGACCTAAGGTCATACAGCCCCGACGTGGTCGCCGAAGAAATCGATCTCTCCAACTTCACCATCTACCAAATCATCGCCGAGAGCAATTACACGACCAAGTTTGCGAGCTACCTCGAAAAACACAAAGACGTCGTCGACATCCTCAACAAGACCGACGCGTCCCACACTCTGTTCGTCCCGACCGACGAGGCCTTCAAGAATTTGCCCGAGCACGAGAAGCTGAGCGACGAGTACGTTGATAGTGGGCTTCGTTACCACATTGGACTGGGAGACCAGCACACCGGGTTTCTCTTCCCCACACACACGCTCCCAACCGCGCTGAACGAAAAGTTCCTCGCGGGAAACCCCCAGCGTCTCCGCCTGAGCTCCGGGCTGCGCGGCATCTTTGTCAACGAGTACAGCAAGGTTGTTGCGGCCAACTTTGTAAGTTTTCTTTTTTTTGCGCCCTTGCAAACACTCCGGATTCGAACTGACTTGATCTAGAAAACCAAGAATGGCTACATCCATGCCGTCAACAAGATCATCGTCCAGCCCTTTATGATTGGCCGCACCATCGCGCTTTTCCCTGATAGGTTCTCCACCCTGCTTCTTGCCTACGACAAGACCGACTTTGTCAAATACGTACACGCCCTTCCCCTCCAGGGCTGCACTGTTTTTGTTCCCTCCAACAAGGCGTGGGAGAAGCTCGGCCCCAGGGCGAACGCGTTCCTCTTCAACACCGAAGAGGGCAAGAAGCACCTTACTGCGCTGCTCAAGTACCAGATCACACCAAATATCACGCTGTATAGCGACGAGGTCTACTACGGCGACGAAAGAGTGTCAGTCGCCGAGTTGTCGAGCGGCTCAGGGCACTTCCACATCCAGCTGCCTACGCTCTTGGAGAAGGACGTCAGCGTTGATGTTTACACCTGGCATCTGTGGACCTCGATCGTCCTCAACGGAGCCGTGAAGGCTGAGTACATTGACGCCGTTGGAAAGAATGGAGTTGCCCACGTTGTGGATTCTATCCCGATCCCTCAGGGCAAAGCTGGTGACCAGTGGGAGGGAGAGATTGAGGTGGAAGATTTGAAGCGGCTCCTGAAGCCCTATGTGGACGCCGAGGAAGAAAACAACCAAGAGCCTGGAGAATTGTAAGGGTGATACTTAAAACAGTCTCAAGGAATATGTAAAACATTTACAAAGTAGACATCCCTTTTTTTTTCCGGGTTGATGAAAGATTGGACCAGCCATTTGCAGATCAGACAATTCACGAATTATGCGAAGGAAGCAACACATTTACTAGAAGCATGCTGAACGTGTCAAAATTTTTATCCCTACAATGGCTAAAGGTATAACAAGCCTAATCCCTGATTTTCATTTCCCATGATATATATGTGCCAGCAAATAAAATTACTGAAGCTCAAATAGCTTCCTTCCCTGCTCGTCTACGCCATGACTAACCAAGGGCTTTCCGGCCTCGTCGACAACGGCCCGGCCGTCGGCACCGGGGAGGATAATGTTGAGGTTCTTCCAAGGAGCCTTGAACCCGGAGCTCTCGTCGCGGGATGCGCGGACGAAGATGTCTTTGTCCGTGGTGCGGTAGGCAACCTTGTACGAGGAGATCTTATTCTTGGCGACGGCGGACACACCGTCGTCCTCGTACCACTGGGTCTCGTACCACTTGTCGCCCGAGTCCCTGCGGGGAGGGAAGATCTCGACGGCTCGGTAGTCGTCCTCGGGCAGCTCGGCGGGGTTCTCAGCCTCGCCGGGGGACTGGACCTGGACGTCGCGGCCGACGGGGATGGCGGAACCGACCTTGGCGAGGACGGGGATGCCCGCGCCGTGCCACTCGACACCGATAGTGGCCCACTGGCCGGCCTCAAAGTGCTCGTACGGAGCGTTGACGTTGAAGAAGCCCTCGTCCTCTTCCGAGGCCTTGGGCAGGTAGATCTTGGTCTCGCTGACGCCGGGCGCAAAGACGCCGCCGACAAGCATGGCGTCGCCGAACCAGTACTGGCCCTCGCCGTCCATGATGGCGTCGGTCCAAACCTCGGGGTCGGACTCGTAGCCCCAGCCGGTCCAGCGCTGAGGAGGCGTCGCGTTCAGGTGGCTCTCCAGGGCCAGCGAGTAGATGTAGGGGATCAGGGCGTAGCGGCGCTTGATGGTCTTGCGCACGAGGTGCGTGATCTCGGGGTGCATCCAGGGCTCGATGACGTCGCCGACGCTGTTGTCCTTTCCGGTCTTGAAGCAGTTGATGGCGAACCGGGACGAGTAGATGCCCTGCTGGACCCAGCGGAGCAGGAGCTCGGGGGACGGCTGGGGGCCCTCGAAGCCGCCAATGTCGTGGCCGTAGCACTGCATCAGGCACATGCCGGCCGTCAGGGACAGGGCGTTGCCGCCCTTCATGTTGGACCAGGCCGTGACGTTGTCTCCGCTCCACGTGCTGCAGGCGTATCGCATAGTGCCAGCCGTGGCGCTGCGGGTGAGGACGAAGGGACGACGGTCCGGGCTGACCTCGGCCAGCGCATCGTAGGATGACTTTCCGTTGAGCTCGGTGTGCATGCTGCGGCCCCAGAAGCCGACCTCGTGCCTGCCCTTGGCCTCCTCGGGGACGTCGAGGCCGGTCAGGTTCAGCGCGCACTGCCAGTTGTCGTCGCTGATGGTGTACTCGTTGTTGTCGTTCCACATGCAGTCGATGCCCTCCTGGTGGAGCTTCTTGACTCCCTCGTACCACCACTTGAAGCCGGCCTCGGACGTGAAGTCGATGTGGCCACCCTCGCCGCTCTCGCCGCCACCAGCGCTCCAGAGGCGCGTGATGGCGGATTCCTTGGTGTTGGGGTCGGTGAAGAGGGCGCCCGCGGCCTTGAGCTTCTCGTACTCGGGGTGGTTGGCGAGCACGTAGGGCTTGATGTTGGCAATCAGCCTCATGCCGAGCTTGTGGTACTCCTTGATCCAGCCCTCGGGGTCGGGGAACCTGTGGCGGTTCCATGTGAAGACGTTTCTTGTCTTGGGGGGCTGCTCTGCGACGGTGTATCCCGACGACATCTGGTAGGCCGAGCAGGGGATGTCGTGTTCCTTCATCTTCTTGGCCAGCTCGATCAGAGCCTCGGAAGCGGGCGGGTCGTCAAGCATGGAGTACTTCATGCCTCCGGAGAGGTATCCAAAGGCCCACCGGGGAACCAGGAGAGGTCGGCCAGCAAGGTCCGAGTAGGTGGTGACAATGTCCTTGAGCGTCTTGCCAACGATGGTGTACTGCTCGAGACCGCCATAGTCCTGGCGGTAGACGCGGTAGAATCCCCACATGCCGTCCATCTCGGAACCAACCGAGCATTCGCCTCGGGTGTGGGCGGTAGAGAATGTGGCTACGCATCCATCTGGCGTGGCGTTGATGAGGAGAGGAATGTTCTTGTACAGAGGGTCGGTCTTGTAGCAGTCGTAGCCGAAACTGTCGGTGGCAGACAGCTTGAAGCGGCGGCCAGACAAGTTCATTGGGGCGGCCTTCTCACCCAGACCGACGTGGAGAGTTCCGCGGTGGAAGCGGGAGTACTGGGCAACTCCCTCGCCATCGACAGTGTATCCGCGGTGAGGGAGATCCTGGTGGAGAGGGTTGATCTTGGCGCCCTCGATGGAGATGCACACACGTGGTGTTCCGTCCTCCCAGTCGACCTTGGCAGTGTAGTCTCCAAACCGGATCTGCTTGCTGGTCTCAGTGGACTCTAGGATGGGCTTGGCATCACCCAGGTCAACCTTGGGGCGAGGGATACTGGGATGGGGAGGGAGAGGGTGAGTCTTGGAGGTGAAGGTGGTTCGGAAGACGTTGGGACGAATGGCTTCGAAGGAGAAATCAAACGGGAGCGATTCATCTTGGTTCTTGAGCAGCAACTTGGGCGCATCGGCACTTGCATCTGGCGCCGCGTTGACGGCCCA
Organism: Calonectria crousiana; assembly: GCA_013406985.1. Classification (NCBI taxonomy): domain Eukaryota; kingdom Fungi; phylum Ascomycota; class Sordariomycetes; order Hypocreales; family Nectriaceae; genus Calonectria; species Calonectria crousiana. The sequence goes on along the minus strand of VTGD01000001.1, from coordinate 546,005 downwards.
GTTTGCGGGGACTCGCTCCAGCTGAGGCATGATTAAATATGGTTGGATGGATTGTCTGCTTGCTATCCCAGACCTGAGGGCACGAATTGAGCGGGCATGGCGCTGGTTTTCAACGAAAACGTCGGCATGTCGTCTGCAAACCCCCAAAGCACGTACGTAACGCCTTCTCGTCTTAGTGGAATGGGAGAAGCTTGTTGGTGTTGGGCTAACCCCGCAATCGAGCGGTCACATGGGGACATGGCAGGGTCTGTTTGGCTCCTGGGGGTGGGCCGGCGGTCTGTTGCTGGCGATTCATCTGCAAGGAACCGGAATTGTGACGGCCGAGCCGCCTCCAGGCGTTCCCGGGGCCGGTCTGATTTAAGCAGTGCCAGCTCTCAAGCATCAAGTATCTGTCGAAGGCGTATCCGCCATGCCAACCCAACTCAGCATCGGTTGGCGTTGTGAAACTATCCCCATCACCGTTACAACGTCGTATGCTCTTTCAATTCCTTCCATTGGCCAACGTGTGGGACTGTCCGCGTGATGCTGCCCGGGTCATGCTACGTGAAGGTATTGCGAAGTGGACTTTTTCACGTCCCGACCTTGTTTGGGAACTGCCGCTGCTGGGGTCCCCGCAGCGGAGATGTGGCCAGCGAACCTGGCTAAGCCTGATTTGGGTCGGCTGGGCTCCCATTCGAACGCGTTCCTTGACAGCACCCGTTTGGTGAGGTCGGCAGCCCGGCACTCCCAATACAGGACAGGCTACCCCGCCAAATTCCCCGCCATAGCTCATCAGGCCCCGTCTCGTGGTCGAAGATCAATTGGCTTGGTCTGTGGTTGGACTTTGGGGGTGGGGGGGAGTTGAAAGCCAGAAATGAAGCTATCCCAACAATAATTTTCACGGGAAACATTTGACCCGACCATTACCATCTTTTGAACCTCTCCTTCCTAGGGATGGTCCATGTAATGCTGAAAAAAATCTTTCTCCTCATCTGACACCCTTGTCAAGGCCTGATATGGGTTGCTGAGGGGTAATTGTACCTTGCCCATGTCTCGACTCATAAACGCAGGTGCCTTCTCCAATTCAATCAGGTTCTAATTTCGGAAATCAGAACCTGGAACGTCGTCCCCTCTCTGATTTCGTGCGGAGGTGGTGCTTATGACCCTAGCAAGACACTGCGGTAGGATACAGCGAGCTCAACCGCGTTCATCGCTATGTCCGATAACGGGACGTTGGTTGCTTATCTAACTCTCGCCTGTCCGTCTCTATCGTGGGGGCCGGAAGGGGCCGACGTTTTCAGACGGAAAACGGTTAGCTTGGTCCAGGTTCCCAACGTGGAAAGGTCGCATCTTATCTCCGGCTAGTTATCTTAGGCCAAGTACTGCGTGGCTCACGACCTGGTACTCACTGCCTCATCCCACCTTATCTCTGCCGACTCTTTGCTACAGCTTCAAACCCCACTTTTGCATTGCACCCGAGTCTAGCCATGTTGCGCATCTTCAAGTCAAGTCTGACTCGTCGGTTGCCACGGGCAGAAGCACGGTCGCCAGATGAGGAGGCATTTTGCCATGGTTATCCCACTATTGAAACATAATATAACCTCATTGAAGTCATCAACGACAAGTCTAGACACGACAGCGACAAGGCAGATTAAACAACAAACGAAAATCAAATTCGATACCACGACGGTTTGATCTACATTTCACAATGGCCAAGCTAGAAATCCCCATCATTGACTTCGCTGGTTAGTCACACCCAAAGCCGCATCTAATCTGATGAGATGGTAAAAAAAAGCGACGGTCATAACTAACATCATTTCAAAGGTTTCTATTCCGGAGATGCCGCACTCAAGCAAAAGGTTGTAGACCAGGTTCGCGCCAGCTGCCTTTACAATGGCTTCTTCCAGATTGTGGGGCACTCTGTCCCCCTTGACAAGCAGTTGGCCGTCATGGAGGGCGCCAAGAAGTTCTTCTCCATGCCACTAGAGGAAAAACAAAAGGTTTCCAAGGACAACAACACCTGGAACCGCGGCTACGAGATGCTGAGGTCGCAGATCCTGGAGGAGGGTACCCAGCCTGAACTCAAGGAGGGATTCTACATCGGCGCCGAGATCCCAGAAACCCACCCCTACTTTGTCAACAAGAAGCTCAACAGCGGCCCCAACCAGTGGCCCGAGGGTCTTGGCAGCGAGCTGGACAGCTTCCGAAACAACTCGATGCAGTACTACAGCGCTACCCTCGGACTGGCGAGCGACCTCATGCGCGTGCTTGCTCTGTCACTAGACTTGGAGGAGACGTACTTCTCCAAGTTTATGGACGGTGCCGTCGCCACAATGCGACTCTTGCACTACCCCACCCAGCCAAAGGACGCGGATGACAAGCTCACTCGCGGCATTGGAGCCCACACTGACTTCGGTGCTATTACTATGCTCCTGCAGGACAAGGTCGATGGCCTCCAGGTTTGGGACAAGCAGAACGAGACCTGGATTGATGTAAGCCGATGCCCTCGCCCACTCTTGAACCACAAGCTAGCTGCTAACCACTGCACGAACAGGTCGCCCCCACCGAGGGTGCGTACGTGGTCAACCTGGGCAACCTGATGGCCCGGTGGACGAATGAAAAGTACAAGAGCAACATCCACCGCGTCATCAACAAGTCGGGCAAGGAGCGCTACTCCATCCCGGTCTTCGTGTCCGGAAACCCCGACTACCTGGTCGAGTGCATCCCCACCTGCAAGTCTGAGGGACAGCCCGCCAAGTTCGAGCCCGTGACGGTCGAGGATGCCGTCTCAGCGGCCTACGCCGAGTCCTACGGAAGGGCGCAGCTGTACAAGCAGGGGTTGGAGAAGATGGCGACCCAGGCCCAGGTCGCGTAAAATTGTACAAAATAGCATATAGTCTACAGAGCAGGTGTATTGAATAAGCGTTAAAACTTGAAACATGAGCCCGCAGTTCGTGATGTGTGCGAATGAGGAAAATTCCTCTCTGTTTCGGGGCCATAGATGCGTGAACTGATATTTTGGGAATGAAATAGTGTGTCATCATGCAATGCTAAAAAAAATGAAGAGACGACATGTTGGGCTAAGAATTGCGAGAGTTGTTGAATAATCTCTCCAGAAAGGATGACGAATTTTATGGCACTAGTTACTTGCGAAAATTCATCTACACCCATAAAGCTTTTCACAGTCGATTGTATTTGACAAAAGCTATTCGTAAATGCATTAAAATTGTTGCTACTTGAATTTATTTCCAAAATGTGTTCACCATTTTGTGACACCCCCATCCACCAAGATATCACTACCAGTGCAATACCTAAAGCAGAACACAGGTTAGTCATGGGTCCGCCAAGAAAGGCATTATTGGATACGTACTTGCTGGCATCGCTAGCCAAAAACACACAAGCTCCCTTGATGTCATCGGGCTCGGCAACCCTGTGGTTCATAATCTCATCCTTCCAGCTCTCCAGAAGGTGGGGGAACGCCGCCGTCATGTTGGTCCGGACGTAGCCAGGGCTAATGGAGTTGACGCGAATTCCGTAAGCGTTCAGCTCTGCGGCGATGGGGGCGACCATGGCGCGCACAGCACCCTTGGTTCCGCAGTAGGCGGAAGATCGCTGAGATCGGATCGCCATGTACGAGGCGATACTGGCGACCAGAATGATGCTGCCGCACTTGGTTCCGTTTGCAATCATGGCCTGGGCGGCGAGCTTTGCAGAAAAGTAAACACCCTTGCAGTTGACCCCAAACAGCTTCTCAAAGTCCTCGTCGGTCGTGTCGAGGAACTCCACGTTCTTGTTGACACCCGCGCAGGCTACGAGGATGTCGAGCTTTCCGTCAAAGTCGGCCTTCACGGCAGCGAAGCCCGTCTCCAGACTCGACAGGGTTGTGACGTCAACAATGTAAGAGCGAACCTGGACCCCGTACTTGGAGGCGAGCTGCTCCATGTCGGCAGAAGGAGGGTGGATCATGTCAAAAATAGCAACGCTGGCACCAGCCTCGGCAAGACCCTCGGTGAAGGCGAAGCCGCAGCCTCCAGCGCCACCAGTGACGATGGCAACACGGCCCTTAAGATTGAACTGTAGCAATAACAAATGGTCAGCCCATCTATGCGTTGATCAGGGATTTGGCAACACTCAACGTACCTGAGACATGATGCCGGAAAAGTGTATTTGCCGCGTGGCGAATGGATTGACGACAGTGGGAGCGATTTAGTTGAGATGAGTATAAATGGGGGTTGATTTCCCAAGCTTGATGCTTCACAAAAATAACACAGCACTGCTCTATAGATACCCGATGGTGTAAACTTGATGGGCGCGTTTAATCATGAATCATGGCAAGTTTGTTCGAATGATCGAACAAAACACGCGACTTATGGTCCTCCAACCGGCTTACACAATACAAGAACGACTGCTGCTATCATATCCCGAACTCCGCAATGGCGGCCCAATTGCAGAGAGAGGCTCAATAGCTCCAATGCAAGAAGACATATTCATTCGATCCGCTTAATGTGGAGGCGTGGAGAATGGAGGATTGCCGAGAGAGTGGGCAAGGGTGGGAGAGTGGATTGATGGGTCTTTGCTGCATCATTGCCCACTTTCGGCCGAAGTCGATGTGCCCACAACAGCACCAAGAATTCGGCCGAGATTGAGCTAGGCTAAACAGTACATGGAGAATTAACTGCATAACTAGTATAAGAATTGCTGCAAAGTGAATGCGAGGAGTGGCGTGAGACTGACACGATAAGCCGAGGGAGTGGGGTGCTGCTTTTGTGCATTACCCCATCTTTTATCAAGAGTGGGATTTGAGGGGAAGTTGAGAAATGGGGAACACGACTGTTTGATGCTTGGACACTGGCAACGCAGAATTATCCTACAAAGAGTCGCATGGATATGCGATTCCCTGCTCAACCCATTCCAGTCGAAATAGTTGTCAACAAATTACGTCTCAGAATTTGGTCATCATTGCCCACCAGGTGCAACCATCTACAAGACTCGCCACCCAAAATCAAGCGCCAAAAATAGTCAAGATGGGCAAGAAGAAGGTTCTCTGCTGGTACGTGCACCCCGTCCCTGGTCCAGTCAAGCCACATTACTTACAGGCCTTTTTTCTCCAACAGCTACGGTGTGGATATCGATGCTGTGGCTGGATGGCTTGGCTCGTATGGTGGCGAGGATAGCACCAGCGACATCAGCAGAGGTAAGCTGCATGGTCTTGTCCAAATTTTGGATGCTTTGATCCGTCTTCCGTAATTAGTCACTGACAATGGTTGTAAATTTCAGGTCTATGGGCCGGCACCATTGGAACTCGCCGTCTGCTGAAGCTCTTTGAAAAGTACAACATCAAGGCATCATGGTTCATCCCGGGACACTCACTCGAGACATTTCCCGAGGAGTGCGCCATGGTGCGTGATGCAGGCCATGAAATTGGCCTTCATGGCTACAGCCACGAAAACCCCGTGGACATGACTCTGGAGCAACAGCGAGATGTTCTTGACAAGACATGGAAGATGCTTACAGAATTCTGCGGCAAGCCACCCCGCGGTAGCGTGGCTCCTTGGTGGGAGACTAGCGAGGAAGGCACCGAACTACTGCTGAGCTACGGTATCGAGTATGACCACTCCATGTCGCACCACGATTGCCAGGCATACTGGCTGCGAACAGGCGATACCTGGACCAAGATTGACTACACAAAGAAGGCTGAGGAATGGATGAAGCCGTTGATCAAGGGAAAGGAGACCGGATTGGTTGAAATCCCTGGGTCTTGGTATATCGATGATCTGCCTCCCATGATGTTTATGAAGAACTCTGCCAACTCACACGGATGGGTGAACCCAAGGTAAAATAATGCGACCTAGGTGTTGGAATTTCACTAACCGTGTTCCAGAGATGTTGAGGATATTTGGAGAGATCATTTCGACTACTTTTACAGGGAGTATGGTAAGTACCCACAACGTCTCATATCCAGACATGCACAATCACTGACACGACCCCACAGATGAGTTCATTTTCCCAATGACTATCCACCCTGATGTTTCGGGCCGACCACACGTGCTGCTGATGCATGAGCGCATCATTGAACACATCAACAAGCACGAAGGTGTTGAATGGGTAACAATGGGCGAGGTAAGAATCATTAATTGTTTGCAAAATTAAAGCACGGGGGTTTTCTAACATGATTGGTAGATGAGTGATTACTTCAAGAGCAAGAACCCTGTCCCCGAAGGCGCTCTTATGCCCGCGAGCCAGGAGGAGGTCATGAAGAAGTACGAAGAGTGGAAGAAGACACAGGCAGAGAGCAAATAGAATAGCAATAATATTATCTAAACAATTGAATCTAAGGCGTAAAACTTGTTTACTGGCGTGAATTCCATAACTCGTGCTACTGTTCCGAAGGACAGCTTAGAAAGAGACGGTGTTGGCCTCCCAAAACAAGTCGCTCTGAGAGAACGAATCAGAGAGGGGCTCGATATCCTCAAGGACACAGCCCGAAGCGACGGGAACGTCATTGAACCGGTCCTCAAGCCAGGCGGCAACATCGCCTCGAGCCGCCTCGAGAACCTGGCCGTGTCCCATGTTGGGGTAGACTTTGGCGTGAGCAGAAACATTCGGGTATGCGGTGCAGGTCAGGTTAAAGTCTTCCAACGTCAAGTTAGCAGGCGTGATGGTGTCGGTGGAACCCTGGATAACCAGCATCGGGGCCGCGAGCGGGTGGGGGCCCTGTCCGTTGTACTTGACGGCCCACTCGTTGGTGGTGTTTGAGGTCAACCAGGTGCGCGACTTGAACAGCTCGTCTGGCGTGAGAGTGCCAACGGCGGCGAATCCCGTCTGGAAGCAAGAGTTGTCGAGCACGTTCAGTCGCTGGAGACCAACCTCGGTGAGGTAGTCCTCGACCTTGATCTGATCGGGGAAGAGACCAGCGAGGCTTTGAAGAAAGTAGACGGAAAACGGACCGCCTCCGGTGCCGCTCGACCAGCTCGACGGAATGAGCTTCTGGGGCCGAAGGGCCGGGGCGGCAGCAATGGCACCGATGAACGTGCCAGCCTTGTTGAGAGCTTCCTGGTTGGGGAGGGCCAGTCGCTCGGCGGTGCGCCAAGCGGTCATTCCTCCCTCGCTGTGACCATAAACCATCCACTTGTCGCTGAGCTGGTCACCGATGGCCTTCCTCGACGCCAGCAGCGCATAGGCGACATCGGCCACGTGCAGGTAGCCGGATTCGTACATGAACCCCTGGGGGATGTCGGAGCCCTGGCCCGAGTAGTCGGGAGCGATGACCGCGTAGCCCGACTCTGCGAGAATGAAGGGAGCCTTCCAGTCGTAGTAGAGGCCTCTGTTGTTGGTTGTCGAGCAGAGCCGGCTGCGGCCTGCGGTGCCGTGGGTCCACACAATGGTGCGGAGCTTGCCCGGCTCGCCTGGCGTCTGGAGGCTCTTTGAAAACGGGAGAAGAACCCACGCCGTGGCGGGCAGAGGATCTCCGTTCATGTCTTCGGTCACGTACATGAAGCGCTTCATGGTCAGGCCGGCAGGAATGGTCCAGTTGCTGCCCAGCTGCGCAGACGGAACGCTCTGCCAGCGCAGGATGTCTCCTGGCTTGGCGCCCGTCATGTTGCCGGGCGTCGAGTAGAAGGCATCGTCGGTAATGTTGCTGACCCAAAGCTTCGACTCAGTATCATATGTCGCCTGGATTGCAGCTTGGCAAGCGCTGTCACAGCCCTTTTGGCATTCTGCATCGCAGATGGCGGTGGCGGCCCAGGCTCTGCCCAGGAGGCAGGCTAGAGAAATGGCTGAGAAGCGCATTTTGAAATTTCTCGATGAATAGTGAAGCGAAGGACGACTTGAGACAACGGCGGGCTATAATTCTTGACAATGGTTACTTCAAGGCGTATTTATAAGATATCTCGATGCCAGCTACGCCAACAAGCGCTTGAAATGGTTAGGAAATATCAGAAGTCCCTAGCTGGTGATGATTAAAACGTCCATCCTATGCGACGGGTAGCGCATATAGCTTCCCAATGTAGTATAGGCTGTTTTGAAAGCCGATCACATCGACCCACCATGATCCACCTCCCGGGTTATTTTACAAGCTCCAAAGCTGGCCGTGTGGTTGTGAGATGTAAATTGGATCATTATTTTGGAATTGCTGCTCCTATATTCCTATGAGTTATTGCAATGGGTCACGACCAGAAAAGCGACATTTGATTCGATGCTAAATCAACATGCTTGGGTAGTTCAATATCATGAACCCAATGTCTGTTACTATTTCGGTTGAGGGGTCATCTACAAGTTACCGAGGGTCCTACTATATGCGCCAAATTCAGCGAAGTCCGCGGGTTTTCTAGCTCCGTAGCGAGTGGCGTTCAAGTGATGCCTCCAATACTCACTTTTCTTGCCTATTTCGTCGATGAAGTGCGGGGGAGTTTTCGTTAGCAAATAATTATGCATTGTCCCGTCTAAACCCCTGCACGCTACATACTAATTTAACCTTAAATCACATGGCTAAGAACTGAGATCCAAACCATCATGCAAGTCGATAACAAGAGAAAGTACTGCAGTGCTTTCGATTCGCTTGCCTATAGTGGGATCATGTAGGCTGATGTCCATATTTTTTCTAGACCACTGACCCGAACCGTCTGTCAACCAATACGGTAGCGAATATAGTTCAAGCCAGCCGTCTGCAAGGATAGTGCATAAACTAAAATAAGACATTTCCGGCCCATTGGGAGGTTTTGGTGGAAACTAGATCAACGTCACATTTCGGATGCGTCGGCCATGATACGTGATAAGGGAGAATAAGTCGATCTTGCGGGCGCAAATAAGTGAGGCCGAGGTAATCCAAGTCTATGTAAGAGGGGTTCCAGCTTGATCTATCCGTCGCGGGCTTTAGAAACGGTTAAGAGTTTACCAGAGGCAATGCCGCTCTCAGCATCCTTGTCAACGAAAAGATTAAACTGGAGAAATCGTCGGACCTTTTTCATCAGATGATACCATTGTCTATTGTGGCTGAACAGACGAGAGAGGAGCCCATCGTGTAGATAATACGTTCTGCGAGCAGCTATCTGGATCTAAGTTTATCCATATCCTAAACTTCATCGTGCTCTGGTGCATAGATGTACAGCCATTATACCGAAGGGGGTATTCCACGAATCAGGTCGTCGATGACTTTGCCAGCTGCGAGAACCTTTTCTTCCTCGAGCTTGCGCCCGATAATCTGCAATCCAACCGGCAAACCAAGGGAGGCCATCTCCTCCTTGTGCTTGGTCCACAGTTCCTTGTTCCATTCATCCATGGGTCCTTGAGTTTCATAGTCCCATGGAGCCTCGACATCGTCTTGGCAGGTAGAACCGCCCGGAATGACCAGCGCTGGGTAGTCAACAAAATTCCACACTTTTGTATAGCCTACCCAGCGGGAGTTTCCGTGAGGCACTGCCGGGTGCGGCATGGGCGGCATGAGGATAATGTCAGCCGTTCGGCCTGTCTTGGGCGATAGCGTAGATTGCCACTTTTCCAAATAGGCCTGCTGCAGCTCAATCTTTTGCTTGTTGAGCTGCCAGTACTGGTAGACCGAAATAGCTTCCCCGCCGTCCACTAATTGCTGCACACGGGTAATGTAGGGTTCGCCCCCAGCCATCACGTCTCTGCGAATGTCTTCGCAGCCATCTGCCGTGTAGTATTGGTCCTGCAAATACACGCATTAGCAGTCGATCGAGTAATAACGCGATAAACGGCATTCCGTACCATGACCTTGATACAATCGGGGTGCAGGTCGGGGTTCCATTCGAAGACATCGTGGCCAGCCTTTTGAAGCGCTTCAATTGCCGACTGCAAAACACGAGTGAGAGGCGGGTGCGGGCGCACAACTCCGTCGTTCAACAGAACGCCAACCGTTAGTGGCCGGCTCAAGGCTTCGTTGTATATTTCCTGTCTCCAGGGAATTTCGGCAACAGCGGCATCCTTTTCCCATGGTTTAGCATCCATCAAGGAAGCCATTGTGAGCCGGATTGTGTCAATGGTACGAGCCAACGGGCCAATGGAAGATGGTACGTGCTGTTGACCTTCTGTGGACACTGGAACTCCGCGGTATGGAAGTCGAGCGCTCTGTATAAGCGTCAGTCGCGAGCAAATGATCATACTCGGTCGATAAAATCAGTCTACCGGGAACGTACACTTGGCTTCAGCCCATAAAGACCGTTCATATGAGATGGGATACGAATACTTCCACCAATGTCTGTTCCCCAGCCCAAAACACTGGCATTAGTTGCAAGAAGCGCTCCTTCGCCTCCAGTAGAACCTCCGGGGGTATAGGCTTTGCTAAGTGGGTTGGTAGTCAAGCCCCAAAGGGGATTCTCCGTTTCACACCACTAAGGATAATCGTTAAAATATATGATTTCGGCTAAATATACCAAAAAGTCCATAAACTCACCATGATACTTTGAGGAATGTTGGTCTTGGCGATAATGATTGCACCCAGAGATTTGAGCATTTTGACGACAACAGCATCATCCTCTACAGGCTTAAATGATCTCCCAACATATCCGAGGGTAGTATCATAGCCTTTGATGTTAAACTGATCCTTTATCGTGACGGGAACTCCGAGGAGCGGCAATGTCAACTTTTCGCCCTTGGCAATCTCGGCGTCTAGCTCAGCCGCCTGCTTCAGGGCATCATCAAACGCAATCTCCGTCAGGCTAGTGGAAATATTGTTCAGTGAAAGGTTTTGATCTCTTATTTACGTGCGATTGCTTACCAGTTGGTCTATCAAGTCATGTTGCGTGAATATAAAATCTTAAAGTCAATCAAGTGTAGGGTAACATACCTCATGATGTGTTTCGATTATCCTAAACCGGGGTAAGCATCGGCTAATATATGCCAAGGATTTTGTTATTGCATTTTGGATAGATAAAAACTCACTTTTTAATGTAGGCTTTGGTGACGGCAGTGCATGTTGTCTCCCCAGTGGCTACGCGTTGAGCAATATCTGCAGCATTTGCTATGCTCGTCGAATCATTCAAGTCACTTTCTGTTTTGCTGGTCAGATGATTATTTGAAATAATGAAGGCGCGCCGCTTACCCGAGTTGGCCTTGACGTAGGAATCTATCAACTCTTCTCGTATGGCGCGTTTTTTGGTGGCTACTTCTTGCCAGGGTAACTTTGGGGGCCCAGTGATGAGCGTCATTGCAACCAATGATTGAGTATTCAATCCTGGTACTGTATTTTTTTTGGTGCTTTTCGATTGAAGCAATTCAGAGTACTCAATTTCCAACTTCTAGCCAATATGACTTGCTGTGACTAACATTTCCAATCGAGCGAAGTCGGCCTGTCCTGTGTCGCCAACTCTTGCTCCGTTTAGGGCGGGGAAACGAAGCGGGCCGATTGGCTTATCGCAGGAACAAGCGAGGCCCAGGATCTAGGATAATTCCAGTTAGAGCCGCAACGCAGCACGTGTGCAAAGCAACAGCGGCTGGTGCCAGGCTCTCTTATCGGAAGTGGGGGATTGCATCGCCAGGAGCGTAGAAGTGGGGATGGAGTCAGCACCCTTGCTATCTGGCACCCCATCTCCCATTTACCAGGCGCCTGAGCCTCTGCCCATGGGCAGTCTATTACTGGCGCGGAGCTGGCCGCCTACGCTCGGACGGTATGCCGGACGATTCGTGATTGTAGTCAGTGCCACATACTAACATTCGGTGCTCTCTGGCGCCACCGGGAATCGCTTCATCGCGACATAGATGGGGTAATAAATGGACACAAGGCTGCCCGCTCAGTACAATCCACCGTGGCACATTATATGGTAGAGAATTGAAAACAACACAAGTCTTTTTATTGGGATCAAGAGATTTCAGCCCCGAGATCCGTTTATCCAACCACAAGAAGTCTCCCCCGTGCCCCTCATTCAGCATGACGACAGCTTCAGCTACTCCGGCTGCTGAGAGCAACGGCGCCAACGGAGCAAGCCACTCGGCGCAGAATGGCCACTCATCCCCCAAATGCGATGTGTGTGTCGTTGGCCAAGGCCCAGCCGGCCTCATGCTCAGGTAAGACTCGGTTAGAACACCCGTTTAGGCCAAACAGCCATTCTGATGTTTTTTGAAGTGCACTTTTGGCCAGGTTTGGCATGAGCGTCGAGGCTCTCGACGAGAGACCCAATCAAACCGCCGTTGGCCGTGCCGACGGCATCCAGCCCAAGACCATTGAGACATTCCAGATGCTCCGCGTTGGCGATGAGTTGTTCCGCACGGGAGTCAAGGTGCACGACATCTGCATGTGGCAAGGGTCCAACGACAAGGATCTCCGCCGCCTAGGACGCTCGATTCACTACCCAGCCGATGTGGTCGACCTCCTTCAGCCTTACATCCTGCTCTGCCACCAGGGCATGGTGGAGGGAGTTTTCGTCGATGACCTGCGCCATAGCGGCACCGAAGTCAGACGCAGCCACACCTTCAAAACCCACAACTACCAGGCCGAGAACAGCACAGGTCCCCTCGAGGTGCACTGCGACTCACCACAGGGTGAAAAGACGATCCTCGCCGACTATGTTGTTGGCTGTGACGGTGCGCGCTCACTTGTGCGCAAGGGCATTCCTGATACTTACTCCCAAGGCACGCCGCACAATTCCGTGTGGGGGGTGCTCGACGGGGAGATTGAGACCGACTTCCCAGATATCTGGAGCAAGACTGTGGTGTACTCAGAACAGCACGGCTCAGTGCTCATCATCCCGCGAGAGCGCAACATGTCTCGCTTCTACATTGAGATGAAGAGCTCGGAATCATCAAAGGACCTCGGACAGGAGTACGTCATGGAGCAGGCCCGGCTGATCCTGGCACCGTACAAGATCAACTGGCTCTCGGTGGAGTGGTTCGGCAACTACCAGGTCGCGCAGCGGGTGGCTGCACGGTTTGCCGACCCCCAGCGAAGGGCATTCATTGCCGGAGACGCGAGCCACACGCACAGCCCCAAGGCGGCGCAGGGCATGAACACCAGCATGCACGACTCGTGGAACCTGGCCTGGAAGATCAACCTGGCGTCGCGCGGCCTGGCCAGGGAGGGCGTGCTGCTCGAGAGCTACGAGCGCGAGCGCAAGAAGATTGCCCACGACCTGATCGACTTTGACTTTGAGCACGCCAACGAGATTGCCGCCGGCGACGCCAAGCGCCTGGCAGAAAACTTCCGCAAGAACACGCGCTTCATTTCCGGAATCGGCGTCGAGTACGGCCTCAACGAGCTGAACCTGGGGCCCAGCGAGGGCGAGCAGAAGGGCTCAGCCGTTCCCGGATGCAACCTGCCCCCCGCAAAGGTGACGCGCTTCATGGATGCCAGCCCCGTCGACGTCCAGCTCGATATTCCCATCTTGGGCCAGTTCCGCGTCTACGTCGTGCTGGGAAGCAAGTTTGGGCCCGCAGAGTTCACGTTCCTCGACGGGCTCAGCAAGGGCCTCACAGCGGACTCGTCGCTCGTGAGCCGCTTGACGCAGGCCGCCAAAAAGTCTTACCAGGACAAGCCACGACCCAAGCGCGCTGACGATGTCTACGTTCGGCCCGAGCGGTACACGTCATTTAGCGACCTGTTCACATATGCATTGATCTGTAAGTCATTCAACCACATGTCTTTCTTTTCTTTTTTCTTCTTTCTTTTTTCCCGCTTTAGCTTTCATGCAAAGCCGATCAGTTGGCTGACACCTCATCTAGCGTCGGCAGATAAAAACGAGTTTGAGATCAGCTCGCTACCGGCCTTCCTCTCGCAGAACCGGTGGACCGTCTACCTGGACGACGTGCCCAACCTGGACACGCAGGGCCGAACATGCACGGACAAGTGGCTGGGCAGCCTCGGCCCCAACGAGGCGGCCATTGTCAATGTTCGCCCGGATGGTTACGTCGGGTCGGTGAAGAGATTTGATGCTGCGGATTCCGGGGCTGGAGAGGCGGCGGCTCGTTGGCTGGATGGATACTACGGGGGCTTTCTGTCAGTGCAGTAGCGGCGGGGAATCTTTCTTTTTTTCTCTCTTTAAACAAAGAGGGCTGAAAAATCTGAAACGAGGCTGGTTTTATGAGGTGTCATATTTTCTCCATGGCCCATGGCCGAAGCCAATCAACTCTGTGCTTCTCCCACCCCGTACTGCAGTTGGTTTCTAGAATATCTAATGAAACAAAGCCACAAAAGTACACTACGGCACGCCACAGGGAGGAGCAAAACGAAACAAGAAAAAAAGACCCTTCAAGGGGGATTTAATTGCAGCATGCGTCTGTCTCCCCTGACGTGTCCAATGCAGGGTTTGACTGTTTCTGCCCAACACCATCAGCTGGAACCGAGAGCAATAAGCGTGCCAAGGTTTCAGCCATCATCATGCAACTTTTGTGCACCAAAGATGGGAGACGGACACGAGATTTTTTGCCCACTCTTCCCTCTCCAAGAGTCACTTTCTGGTGTTTTCCATTGCTTGGCACATGGTCTCGCCTGTCTGCGCTCTCACCCCAGATACCACCCAACTGCCTTACCCCAGAAACAGCAGCCATTAGGGTTGTTCCCCGGACCCTGACTGACTCGCAACCCTGGGCTCACCCGCCAAGGAGCTAAATAGCTATCTGTCCATTGGTCAATGCCTCGAGAGTGGGGGTGGGGACGGTGAAGAAAAAGGCTGCGAGCCAGATCCTGGCACGGGCAGAGATAGCTGGTTTCTTATCCTGATAATGATAGTGATAGGAGAAGAGAGGGGAGTCAATTGCCCAGGCCCAACGCGTGTTGATTATCGCCATGGCGTGTTGACGTGAGCCTACCGCAGCTAACAGTCAGGCCAGAACATGGATAAGCTGCCCGCATCGATCAGCAACTGACCTATCCTTGGCCTGAAACCCATGCCGTCATTCTGTCTCTGCCCCCCGGAACGCGGCAGGCTCGGAAAAAAAGGTATTTGAATCAATTCGCCTGCACCGTTGGACAGGAACGAAAAGATCAGCAGCAGGTCGTGAACCCTTCCTCTCGCCATCCACCCTCGATATTCTCCGTCTCTCTCCCGGACTTGCTGAATACTCGTCGCAACCACCATCGCCGCCATGACCAGCGACACAGAGAAGAGCGCCTCCGCCAAGGGCGCCGGCGAATTGGCTCCCGTCACAAGCTCCAACTCGTGCGAGCAGGGCCAGACTCTCGTCTTCGATGATCAAGCTGTCCGGGAATTCTACGGCAGCGCCGTCAACGACAGCTACCGTCTGAAGTCTGAACTGGTGGCCCACCATCTTGCCGAGATTGGCATGGGCAAGTACGTTGTCTCGGTTGCTGCATCGTTGATCTGACTGCCAAGGATTGAATGCTGACTTGTTTTTTCTTTTTTTTGCTTTTTTAGGTTCCAGTGGATCCTCTTCGTTGTCAACGGCTTTGGTTGGATCGTCGACAACTTCTGGTCGCAGGGCATCACTGCCGTTCGCCCCCCAATTGCCAACGAATTCACCGACATTAGCCGCCTTAGCTTTAGCTCTGTGGCGTACTACATTGGCCTCATCCTTGGCGCTTCCTTCTGGGGCACCACTGCTGATTTGATCGGACGCAAGCCAGCCTTCAACGCCACCATTCTCATCGGCGGCGTCTTTGCCTGCGCCGTTGCCGGCACCCAAAACTTTGTCGCCTTCTGCAGCATCTGGGCCGTCATCGGAACCGCGGCCGGCGGAAACGTGCCCGTGGACAGCATCATCTTTTTGGAATTCGTGCCCCAGAGCCACCAGTGGCTGCTGGTGACTCTCTCTGCTTGGTGGAACCTGGGACAGGTGATTGTCTCGCTTCTCGCCTGGGTTTTCCTGGCCAACTATGCTTGCGATTCAACTGAGGCTCCTTGCCCTCGGGGCGACAACATGGGATGGTGCGTGCATTACTTAATCTATTTTGTGAGCTAAAACTGACCCTTGATTTACATAGGCGATACCTCATGATCACTCTTGGAGCTATGGCCATTGCCTTTGGTCTCATCCGTATTCTGGTTTTCAAGATCCCCGAATCCCCGCGATACCTAATCTCCAAGGGCCGCGATGCTGAGGCAGTGGACGCCGTCAACTACATTGCCCGATACAACGGCAAGCCCGAGCTACTCACCCTGGATATGCTGCAGGCCATCGACAGACAATGCAACTCGACAGTGACAACCGCCGACAAGGGTGTTGCCGTAGAGGTCACCCACGGTGAATCCGAGAAGGGCATGTCGTACATCGAAATCCTCAAGGAGAGCTTCAAGGACTACAACACCAACAGCTACAAGAACCTGTTTGCCGGCAAGAAGATGGCCCAGCACACTTCTGTCACGTTCCTGATCTGGCTGACGATTGGTATTGCCTACCCTCTCTACTTTGCCTTCATCACCTCGTACCTGTCGACCAAGAAGACTTACAACGCAAACACGTCATTTAATCACACGTACATGGTTTACTGCATCGTGTCTGCTGTCGGAGTTGTCGGGCCAATTGCTGCAGGCTTCTGTGTGGAGACCCGCTTTGGTAGAAGGTGGATGATGGCCATTTCGGCCGTTTTGACTGGTGTCTTCCTGTTTGTTTACACAGTCGCCAAGACCGAGACGGCCGACATTGGCTTCCAGTGTGCTACTGGTATTCTGGGCAACTTTGGTAAGTCATCACTGCTGCTGTTCTGCTCGCGATGAATTTGTTGCTAATTCATTATTTTCACAGAATACGCCGTCATGTACGCGTTCACACCGGAATCTTTCCCGGGTCCCGTTCGTGGTACTGGAACGGGTGTCGCCGCCACGCTGCTTCGAGTTGGAGGATTGGTTGCATCGCTGATCTCGACTTTTGCCGGATACAGCGTGGTGCCTATTTATGCTAGTGCCGCTCTGTGGATTGTGGCTGGCGTTTTCTGCGTCGGTCTGCCATTCGAGACTCATGGCCATGCTTCCATTTAGTCGAATGGGACGGTTCGTCCTTGTACATAGCAATAAGACCCACTCGTGCTCACTGAGCCTTGTATTATTCGTATACGCCTCCTGTGCCATTTATTGCTTGAAATGATTGTAAATTGCAAATTAGACATAAATGTGGACCCTGTGATACATTTGTGCAAGGAGTGTATGAAATGCATAATCTGTGAATAATCAGATTGGCAATTATCTCCTTAAGTGGCAGCAGCCTACAGTTACATGATGATGTAAGTTGCGCCCAATGAGAGAGCCCAAAAGCGATGTTTTTTGTTCTGTTATTGGTGGCACATCATGTGATCATGTCACTGTAGGCTGCTGCCACCTAAGGAGATAGTCTGCAATATTTGACTTGGTAGCGATTACATGGATGATCGGTCGACGCTATTGGATATTACAGTTTTACGTATCGGTCCAAACATATATATGTATCTATTAAATGAAATTACGACATTGAACGAGAGGAGAAAGCCGGACGGCGCGCCTCATCGATGTTGTGTGATTGCACCGATAAGTCACCAGATGCTCCCATTATATTCCTAGCGAATTTTACCTTGCAAAGCAAGACATGGGCTGCTACAAACCCTTGTCTCTCAGCAACATGTCGATAGAAACAGAATAGAGAATGAGGGGTAGGAAATGGATTTCCAGTGTGCACCCCGACAGTTGGAGCCGCAGAATGGGGCGCGGGTCCACCCGGAGAAGGATCAGAAAGACCGGCCGGGTCTCTTCCCCGGACATCAGGCCGATTAGATATGACCAAGAATGGAAATGCCCCTCGTCCCGAAGCGAGGTGGAGAGGTGCCGAAAGTGGGACAGGGTGGTGGACGTGCTCCATGCGGCATCCCCCACTTCCGCCGCACGCGCATCCATCCACTTCCCACTCCAGGAATGGGGACACCCGAGACAGTACGCAAAATTGGAGATTGGAGACGACGCTGGCCAGTGGATTGGATAGGCAACTAGTTTAGGACGCAAAGGCGGTGATGGGGGAAAAGTTTGGGGATGCGTGAAACAACTCAAGTCTTCAAAACCCCCAAGCTGTTTCCGAAGAGTCCTAGGAACATTGTCGAGAACCTCCCACAAGTCCAGCAGCCAAACACCGCACACCATCATGCCTGTAGCCACCACACCTCCGCCGGCTGTTGCCGCTCTCAAGGATACCGCCCTGTTCATCCCCATGAAGCTGGGCAAGCTGACCTTGAAGCACCGCATTGTCCAGGTATGTCGTTGCCGCGTGGGATGACTCTCGAGCGACGGAGGAGCAGACTAACCGTGTTCCTTTTTTCCAAAAAAACAATAGGCCCCCAACACCCGCATGCGCAATGACAAAGAGTCCCGTGGCGTTCATGTGCCAGGTCCCCGCGTAGCAAAGTACTATGGGGACCGTGCCAGCTCCGGGGGTCTCCAGATTGCCGAGGCCACCGACATCTGCCTCAACGCCAGCGCCTACCCCGGCGTGGCTGGCGTCTTCACAAAGTCGCAGCTCGAGGGCTGGCGCAAGGTGACGGACGCCGTCCACGCCAAGGGCGGCTTCATCTTTGTGCAGCTGTGGCACACCGGCCGAGCCTCGTCTGCCGGCCTCCGCGGTGGAGAGGCTCCCCTGTCGTCCGGCACCACCCCCATGGAGGGAAGCTACCTCGATGGCACGCCCTGCAAGGATGAGCCTCCTCGCGCCATGACGGTGGAGGAGATCCACGACATGACTGCCGAGTGGGCTGCTGCTGCCAAGCGGGCGGTCGATGAGGCTGGATTTGATGGCGTTGAGATCCACGGTAAGCACGCCCACCCATGGATGGCCATCTCATGGTTGAGCAGGTCTGATTTATTTAGGTGCCAACGGTTATCTTTTGGAGCAGTTCCTCCACGACAACATTAACAACCGACGGGATGAGTACGGTGGCACTCTGGAGAACAGATGCCGCTTCGTCCTCGAGGTCCTGGCTGCTGTTTGCGACGCCATTGGCCCCGACAAAGTCGGCATCCGTCTTTCCCCTTACAACTACTTCCAGGACACCAGGGATAGCGACCCCAACGCTCACTGGTCGTATCTGTGCAGCCGAATTGCCAGCTCGGGTGTCACCCACCGCCCCGCCTACGTCCACATGTAAGCGCACCACCTGTGCACACCACCTGTGCAGTTTTGATGTTTGAATCAAGCAATGTTTTGCTAACGCGTCGTTGCCAGGGTTGAGCCCCGCTTTGACGAAGTCCTGGACGAGGAGCAGAAGCTGGCTTCGCTCGACAAGGAGATTGGCAAGGCCCAGAAGGTGCCCAACTCTCTCTGCATCTTCCGCGACATCCTGCGGCCCGCCGGCATCCAGTTCCTCGCCTGCGGGAACTTCAAGCAGCACAACGCCGCGCCCAAGGTGGAGAGCGGCGAGGCCGACTTCATCGCCTTTGGCCGCAACTTCATCGCCAACCCCGACCTCGTCGAGCGCATGAAGAACGGCTGGGAGCTCAACAAGTACGACAGGTCCACCTTTTACGGAGCCAGCCCCCCGGAGAAGGGCTACAACGACTACCCGTTCTACAGCGAGACTGTGAAGAATGGTGATGCTTAAATAAAATTTCGCATATGTTAGGGAAGGCTTGTCGCATTGTCATATCTTGCTGGGTTGCAGTAGAACTATTTATCTGGCCGTGGACTTTTAGAGCACAGCAGAGGCACAACAAAGGTTATGATTACTAGGTGGGGAATTATTTTGCAGTATAGACATAAGTGCCTAGTTTTTTATATCAAGTCCTTATGAATAAAAATGTTATGAACATGGCAGGAATTGAAATCCTCGATGTGGGAACTGGCTATGCATTTTTGTATCGCAAACAATTTCAAATAGGTAGTTGATTATTCGAGATGCATACAATGAGAATTTCCAACATCTTAGAAAAAAAGAAGAAAGATGTGCCATCAAGTCTCCTTTTTCCCTAATTATTCTCCTTGTAGCGTGTTTTATAAACACAGCAGACTGGCTTCTTGAGAAACTAGCTTTATTCGTAAGATGCCACACGCGGTATTTCGCAGAAACATAATCATGAACCCATTTTATGATTCAAATTACATAAATAATTTTTATTTATGACAGTAATGCATCTATAGACTGGCCCGTGCCGGCTGAGTATTCAAGGCCGGCGGCGTTGCCTTTGCCCACCTCTCCTTGACGTCCTCCCACATGTCGTACGTCAAGAGCCACCGGCCCACTCCGTGATATCTCCAAGGGAAAGGATCCTCTCCTGTTTCCGGCGAGTAAGGAAGAACGGGAGACTCCTCGCTCAGCCACTTTTGCTCAAACTCGCCAAACTGCTTGAACTTTTCGTCGCGCGCCTCCTGCTCGGGCCCGTCCGCAAGGTGGTAGATCCACTGGTTGTACGTCCCGCGCCGCACCACGTTTTCTGTCCTCTCCCGGCGGCATGTCTCGTACACCTGGAGGGCCTTCTGCTTGGACAGCTGCGACTTGTCTGCGAGCTTTGCCAAGCAGAGACCGAGAACGCCGGCGTCTTCCAGGGCCATTCCTGCGCCGCTGGCCAGGTACGGTAGAGTGGCGTGGACGGCGTCGCCAAGCATGGTGAAGGATCCGGATGGGTCCGACCACGTAGGTTCGAGGCCCGGCCGGATGCACAGGCGCCACTTGAGCACGGAGTCGCATAGCGCAAGCATTTTCCCGATGCGCGGGTCCCAGCCGTCAAAGTGGGCGCACATTTCAGGGATGCTCCCTTCCAGCGTGTTTCCCTTGTCAAGAGGAATATCATCTGGGACGAGGAGGACCATGTTGAAGAGCTCGCCGCCCTTGAGGACATAGTTGACGGCGTGCTTCTCCGGACCGACCCAGTAGTTGACCTGCGGGTTCTCGACAAACGGCCTCAGCTCTGGGTCCTTGAGCATGTCCTCGGTGTTGAGGAGGAGGCGGTATGCCAGGTCCCCTGTGAGAACCGGTGGGTCTTCCTTGCCGAGGAACACCTCTCGCAGTTTTGAGTTGATGCCATCGGCCCCGACCAAGAGGTCCGTCGTCATGGTCTGTCCGTTGGCCAAGTACACCGTTGTCGACATGCCGTCGGCCGAGATTTTGTAGTCGTCTACCCTGGCGTTGGTGACGAGCTTTGCGCCCAGCTCCACGGCGCGGTCCAGGAGGCATCTGTGAAGGTTGGCTCGATGGAAGTCCCAAAAAGGAAAGCCGCCCGTCGCAGCAGCGTAGCCGTGGTAGTCCATCTCGGAAAGGTGGTTGCCCTTCCATCCGATGAAATTGCACTTTTGGGGTTTTGTGGCAAACTTCTCGAGCTTGTCTTTTAGACCCCAGGAAAACAAAACTCTGGCAGCGTTGGGGAGAACTTGGATGCCGGCGCCAACCTCGCCAATGTTTGACGCAGACTCAAGCACCGTAACGTCATGGCCTGCAAGCAGCACTGAAATCGCAGCGCCCAGCCCACCAAGACCAGCACCAACAATAATGACCTGGATAGATTAAAAAAAAAGATTCAAATTAGCCTAAGACTTTAATCTCGAGTGCCGGCGCATTTACCCAGGGGGTTTGCTTACATCTAGCCTGCTGGCCGCATCTCGCTGGATCTTTTCTTGGATTGGGTAATTTTTCGAGTCAGCCATGGTCGAATTGCCTAGACGGGATGCCTGATCAATTCTGATTGGTTTTATCTAGCCAAGGACCAGTCGGCGGGTGTGTGAACGGGTGGATAGGCCCTGGAGTTACGAACAAGATGGAAATGAGACTGTGAAATGCCCACTTGATATGTGGAAGCAACGTATTCTAGCTAGCGACACGGCTTATTTTTGGGGCCATGTGAGATATAACGGCACTGGTGCCTGTACGGCAGTAGCGTTGCCAATGAACGGCGGTTTACGTAGAGTGGGAAGTGGAAGTGGAAGTGATACGACTCGCATCATTGGGAGAATGCGGGGATGGCCGGATGGCCTCAACTCCTCACTTGGTTGACTGGTTACGCCTTCGAAAACCGCCTCTTGTGCTGCCGCAACGTATCTATCCAACCTAGCCCAGATTGAGATGCAGATAAGAGCTGAATTATGGGCAAAGTATCCGACACGCGACGAGAATGGTAGTGATGCCATCTCCACTTAATGCTGCCGGGAATCGACAGGGAAAGATGCGAGCCATCCATCATGGAGATGAAAAAGTGGCGAAAGTGGGGAGTGCTGGCTCAAGAGTGGGGGAGTTGATAAGGTCATGGCAGGGAGCCCAGTTCGTGACACCATGATAGATTAGATACGGGCGTCTACTCCAAGCGAGTAAGCCAATGTTGACGATTCCTTCTTGATCTCCGTCATGAGTTGCATTCGCGTGGATTGACGCGATGCAGTTTGATTACCCCAAGGCGTCAATTCTCTTCGGCCATTCGCTGTACCAGCTCCATGGTGGCGTGGCATTTTTCCAACACAACCCGTCCACCCATCGCCAATTGTCAATATAAGCTACTTCACCGTTGGCCGATCTTATCGGCGCTGGAACATTTTATCCGATGGCTGCGGATAGTGTCGCCTTATCGGCTCAGCAGGCGCCACCCCACTTTCGACCAGTTGTGCAGTAGAATTATACCCAGCTGTGCTCAGCCAACTCCCACTCTTCCCCTCCACTCCTCCGCACAAGAGGCTTGCTAAGCCGGTACCCCATTCTCACTCTCATTTACCCGTCACAGTACCTTGATCAAACACTAGGATCTCCGGGTACTTGGCTTTCAGAAGTGGATAGAAGACACAGCTGCGGCAAGTTGCCCAAGAAACGCTTTGATCGCTGATTCCAACGGCCCCCCAATATGGTGACTGTCGGTGAGAAGTCATTTGCCTGCTCCCATCCGGGCTGCAACAAACGTTTCACTCGCGCAGAGCACTTGCACCGCCATGCCCTGAACCACACCTCGGGGGGGTCGACATGCCCTCTGTGCCGTGCACACTTCAAGAGACCTGACCTTTTGAGTATGTTTCAGCCCGTGTCCCGGCGCCGTTTCTGCCCACTAATACCCGGCTTGCAGAGCGGCATATGGACCGCCACCGCCAGAAGGACATCGAAGCAGGAGGTCCCGGTTGCGGCGTCCTTGATACTCGTAAACGGTCCTGGAAAGCACCAGACGGCACAGTCGTGGAGAAGAGGCCCTGCACAAACTCGCAGCTCAATAAAAGCAGAGCTTCGGCTGAGCGCGCCCAGTCCGAGGCTCAGCAGCAGCCGTCGCCCGAGCCCGAGCCATCAGCATTGAATCACCCTGAGATAATCTTTCGGTCCACTTTGGATTCCAGTCACAGCGAGTACACAGAGGCAGAATCATCTCTGACTCTGGAATTGTCGCCCACCCACATCAATCTTAGCCCAGAAGTGCTGGAAGAGCACGAAAGCAGCGTGTCCAGCCTGGGCGTCATCTCCCCCACCCACCAAATAGACCCAAACCTCACTTACAACCAGCCTTGGCCCGAATTTCTGAATTCAAGGTTCCTGGAGGATGCCATTGACAGCACCGACCAGCTCCAGTACGACAGAATCTTCCAACCAGATACGGCAAGCTCGTTTAATATGCCATATACAACCGCCCTGGACTACAATTGGCTATTCAACTTAGAAAACCCGTCAGCTTGCACTTTTGGCGCCCCCCTTCCTGCTCAATCCACAGAATTTCACGACCAGAGCCAACCGGTGAACATGGCACATTCTGGTTTCGCAGTCACCCCTGAATCCATGGGCACGACGCAGATTTGGACGGAAAGCCTAGAGCCAGAACAGCAGGAAGCTACCAATCAGGACATTTCGCTCAACTCGCACAATCAACAGCTACCCCAAAGATTTATAAATAATAACACATCACTTGAATCTGCCCCAGACAGAAGACCTCGAAGGAGAATGGGAGACCCGTCAGCAGGTGCTCAAAAACGGGCCACCGGCGCGCAGCATATTCACATGGAGTTTGAACGGCCTTTGTCTACTCTGCGCAAACCCTTACCTATCCCCCAGCTCACTGAAGAGATTCGAGCTCGATTGTTGAAAATCATTACATCGGCAAACCCGTCACTGCCTGATCAGAGACATTCGATTGAAGACCACCCTCTGCTCTCAGTCCCTTCGCTCCAGTCGTACATGGAGCTTTACTTTACGCGCTTTAACACCGCATACCCTTTGATTCACTTGGCCACCTTCAACATCCACGAAGATGAGCCTCTGCTGCTTTTATCAGTCTTGCTTCTCGGGGCAACATATTCCAACAAGGATGCGCATCAGCTTGCCGTCTGCATCCATGACGTGATTCGCCCCAGCATTTTTGCCCATGCTGGTTTCTCCACTCGGCCAGAGCTGTGGACTCTGCAGTGCATCCTTCTGGTCGAGTGCTTCGGAAAGTCGAGAGCCGGCCAGAAGCAACATGACATGAGCCACCTGTTTCACGGGCTTCTCATCAATCTGATTCGCCGATCCGACTGCCAGTCCATCCGGCCTACCGGGCCACCACCTGGATCTGGTGAAGATAATATTGAAGCCCTGGAGCGTACATGGCGGCGCTGGGCGGAGGCCGAACAGAAGAAAAGGTACATTGAAACCCCGTCTAGTTGGCCCCAAGAAGCAGGTGAAAACTAACGGGTGCGCTCCAGACTAGCTTTGCTATGCTTCATGTGGGATACCCAGCATGCGGTTTTATTCTGTCAGAGCCTCTGCATGTCATCATTTGAGTTGCGGCTAGAGCTTCCTTGCAGCCAGAGCATTTGGGAGGCTCGAGATCCCACTTCATGGGTCTCTGCTTGGCGATCTACCCTTTCAGCAGACCACAGGACCCTGTATCTGCCTACTCTAAAATCTTATTTGACTTCCAACGTCCCGCGCCCAAGTGGGCTGAGTGGCCTATCGAGAGTCTTGATCCTGCACGGCCTCATGTCGATCGCTTGGGACATGCAAAGGCGTGACCAGACAGCCCTCGGCGTTGTTTCCGACGGCAACTCTGATGTGTCCTGGAGAAAGCTTGTCAGCAAAGCATACGACGTTTGGAAAGGTGACTTTGACGGCTATTGCGCCGCGGCCACTGCAAGATTCCAGCGCGGCCAGTTTGGGCAGCCGATGAGCAGCGGGAGCCGTGAGGAGGCGCTTGACGAGGAAACGCAGCGAAACGAATTCATGGCTTTCGCAGCCGCTTACAACGCCGTATACCACTCTGCGCAGGTTCTGCTCAACATGGACTTTTTGGATGTGCAAATCTACGCCGGAGCCCGTCACATCCTGGGACGGCCAGTGCAGCAGAAGGACTACATGCGATCGGCGCAGGTCGTGAAGCGATGGGCCTCGGCGGCAGCACCAGGAGGTGCAGCAGCTCGCGATTCTTCCGGCGCTCCTTTGTCGGATCCGCAATCCTCTCAGGCGAATGCATCCTCGTCCACTGCGGCGTGGCACGCCGCACGCATGCTGCGGGACTCCATGAGCACCCTGGTCGACTCCGAGGCCATGAACCTGTTCCACGTGCCCTGGTGCCTTTACTTGGTGACGCTGACCTGCTGGGCGTACCACCACGCGCGTCCGAACCGGGCTCGGCGAGCGGCCTCGTCGCGCATGAGCGTGAACGCGTCCGAGGACGGCGAGGACGACGCCGAGTACGACGACGACGACGAGATGGTCTGGGACCCGCAGGCCGAGATGAAGGCCCTGCTGGCCAGCATGGCCGAGGGCGCGAGCCGCAGCGACTCGGTCCTGGCGTGGGAGCGGAAGCGCACCAATGGGCTCGTGTGGATCATGGCCGACGCCCTCACAAAGGTGCGCTGGGGGATCGTGCACTCTGGCGTCGTGGTCTTGCGCGGCTTGGTGCCGCAGCGGCTCATCAACCAGTATGATGAATATGAAGATTAATGTAGCGGTATTGATAATGATAAATGCCTTTATATGATGAATTGTTTGCTTACATGAACGTGACACATTGGCGTCTGGTAAACAGTCTGCTAAATGTCCAGTGCAATGGTGGCCTATTGTCCCGTTTGACAGAAAGTAGTCTCACAATCGAATTGACTGATTTATTGTCATACACAAGCAAAAAAAAACAGTAGGATTTTCAAATGTTGCCAGGCCAGTATGTGCACTCTTCAAATGTGAGAAGGCAAGTTTAAAGACAAAATTGATTGTTGGGTTCATTGTATTTTACTGTTTATCGTTACAAGACGTTAAATTAGACAACCACGAGAGCATCTTGTTCATTCGTCCACCGAAATCTCCATCTCACCACGCCAGCTCTTCCCTCGCCCGGCAACTTGCTGCCTCCAGCTCTGAGCAAAACCTCTCTTCCTCGCTTAGCTTCCCCGTCTTCATCTGCCCAACAATTTTGGGAGTGGCTGGCCAGATTTCTTGTCCACCTTGGTCCAGCTCCTTCTTTCTGTGTCTCATGACCTCGTCTCTGACAACCTGCTGAAAGTAAATGGGGCCCTTGGGTTTGTGAGTTAGAGCGACCGGATCCCGCAACTTGGAATGTGTTTAGACTTACTCTTTCTTTGTCCGGGTGCAGCTCCCCGTTGACAAAAACGCCTGCGTTGAGGTTGTTCTGTGCTTGGTTGCACAAGTGCTTGTCCTCCTCAAGAACCTGCTTGTAGAAGGCGTTGATGGCGGCAAACTCCTCGTCCGTCGCAATCTTGTGGCGGTACACCTCATTCTCAATCCTTGTCTTGGTCTCGTTGACAGGGATCATGCGCTGGATATAGAAAAAGTTCTTACTGCCAGATGCCAAAAGTTAGTTCAAGCCAACTTGAAAACATGGGGTTTAAATGTGCGCAGGGCTTACGTGACTGTCACTGAGGTGCAGGGGAAGGCGAAGGTGATGGAACGGCGGAATTCATCGTCCTCATCTTGCGACTTCTTGTTGATGATTGTGTGGTCAAGGCAGCCCTTGTTCGGCTGCACCTCGTACTTGGTCAGGTCTGACACCCCTGCAATGAGCGGGTGTGATGTCGGACAGTGGTAACACTCGTTGTAGTTCTCCATGACTGACTTCCAGTTGGCGTCGAGGTCCATATCCCAGACGTGATCGTACGAGTAGCCGCCGGAAAAGTCAAACTGCTTCATTCTCTTGTCCTCGATGCCTCCGAAGTCATCATCCCACTTCGAATCTGGCTGACCCGCCTGCAGGTTCACCCAGATGAAGCCAGCCTTGTCAACGTGGACATTGATTGGCAGGAGCCCGTGTTGGCTCTTGTCGAAACCGCTGACTGTGTCGAACCTGGGGGCCTTGGCCAGGTTCCCCTTGAGCCCGTACGACCACCCATGGTACTTGCAGCTGAGGATCTTGGCCTCGCCTGACGGGCGCTCCACAATGGGGTATGCACGGTGCCTGCACGCGTTGTGAAATCCGTTGATGGAGCCCTCCTTGTCCCGGACGAGGAAGAAGGGGAACTCGGCGTACGTGTAGGAGAGATAGTCTCCCGGCTGATTGAGTCTCAGGCTGTGCGTGACCAGAATCCATTTCCGGGAGAAGATGGCGCGCCGCTCCAGCTGGAACAGCTCCTTTGACCTATACCACGACGCTGGCAGGCCCCGAGCAGGGGCTGTCTTGGCGTCGCTTGGATCGCCGGAACCGATACCGAGAAAGCGCCACATTTCCAAGCAGGTTGATTTGATGCTGTGAACGGATTGAAGAGTGAATGGATGGTTTTGCACCCGTGGATCAATGCTCTGCGATAGCGCCCTTTTTGGCTACGAAACTAAAGACTTCAACGTATGGGGTATAATATAGTGTCATTCACGCCTTTGCTTGCCCTAGTTTCCGGCATCTACTTCTACCGGCTACACTAGGCTCTGGGCCTCGAGAGCCAGGACTTGGTCGTCGTCGCCAACCAACCACCAAGACGTTATCGCGAAATGGCGCCACGGGAGTCGCTGGCCTCGGAGCCCAAGGCGGATGAGGCGGCCAGCAGTGGGAGTGGGGGTGGGGGAAGCAGAAATGGCGCTGCGGAGAACGAGTACCGGCCTCGACCCCATTCTCTCCATGCACCGGGACCCAGGAACAGTAAAGGTTGCCTCTGGCCAGATACGCCGGCTCGTCCCAGTCAAGGGCGCCAATGGCTCCTATCAAGCGCCGATGTTGCAGCGATAAGCCAAGTGAGGCGCTGGTTCCCGGGCTGATAAGAGATCGGCGCCAGCCTTGGTCAAGGATTGACGAGTCATTTCTGCGAGGCAAGATGCGCTTACCTTCGGACCGAAGCCCTTTGCAAGAGTGGAAGTGGCCCGAGAAGCCGTCGAGATGAAGATGCATCTCGTTCTCATCCTGCATTGTGCACCTTTCTCACGTGCAGACGCTTTGCAGGGTTGGGGTTTCCCCACCCCAGCGAGATCGGCCTCCGCGATCTGATGGTTTGTCTGCACGATCATGTACATGAAGCACGGGGATTGTCTTGGATGACGCGGCAGATTAACATTGGATCACTCTTTTTTCTATCTCGCAGCCAGTACGTAGGTGGGAAACTTTGGTCCGTAATTACCGTTACGGCCGGCCTGCTACACACTTTGCCTAGTTAGATACTCGCACCATCAGATATGCCTCACCATCAAGCAACCAATCAAAATAATAAATTTTTAAGGTCTTGAGCATGTACCCCATTATCAAATTACTAAATATATCCGCAAGTAATGAATCAAGCCAAGGAAGCGCTGAAACCGGGAAACTCCGAGATGTTACGCGCCACTATTTTAGGTGCGGACACGGAGGCTCTAGAACATTTCTTTACATGTGATGATCTGTCTCTAAGTTAAATTCCGTAGGTATATGTAGAATATTAATTAGGATGGTCGTTAATTCATTTTTTCTTCTCTAGAAAAAACCATTTGCCCGGTGCTCACTAAACTATCAAACTCTGTTGAGTTTTGATCATACTCAATTGTCACCATAACCATTGTTTTGTTCCAAACCTCACCAGGAAAATCCATTTAAATCTAATTTACATAGATTTGATCACATTAAAAATTTTATACAGCCTCTCACTCCCATATAAGCTGCATCAGCCAGTTCAGTAGCAGCTCTCACAAATTCTATAGGGTACGCATCTCCACGCTAATTCGTGGAGAAATTATGACATCAGAATGGGGGTTCATGGGTACCCCAAAGTCTAATTTCCGAACTCTGGGATGACATAGCAACATTTACTGCTTGGATTAGCTTATTTGCGCCATAAACATGGCATGGCAGTCGCATTTCTAATTTGCGGGGTATGGTGGCCGGGCTCTTCAAGCTTAAATGCCCCGAAGCCCGACGACGACAAGGGATATGACAAGGAACGTGGGCGATCATGATATAATCCACCCATGAGAGCGTAGCCCCGGAGCTTGGCATTTTACCAAGTGGGTGCGCATGTCGATATTGCGGGGAGATGGGAACTCGCGTTAATGTCATCCCGAGCGTTGGCAGATGCAAGGGTGAGATGGCTGGGGACGCAACAGGCAAAATGCACAAGAAATTTTGCAATCGAAAAAGTGCAACATAAATACTTCCGCGTCTGGCATACGGGGTCATTGCTGTGATTCAGGTTTCAGCATCCCGCAGCCCGCCCAATTGAGCACTCAAAACCGAGGTTGACCTTCGATTGCGCCATGGTTTCTCTCCGCTTGTCTCTGCTGGCATTGCTGGCAACCCACTCGCAGGGTAGCTGGATTGTGCCCGGCGCACGTTGGCGTGACACAGATGGCGAGATCTTCAACGCCCACGCTGGAGGCCTTTGCGTCGATCAAGAAACCGGTAAATTTTACTGGTTTGGTGAATACAAGAGCCAGGGCCAGGTGGAAGGGGGTGGAATTTCGGTGTACAGCTCCGATGACCTTGCAACGTGGACTTCCCACGGAATAGCTCTCAGTATGTTTAAACTCTATACGGCCACCGCTTCAACATTGAGCGCTCACATCCCCAATAAGAACCCGTCGAGGGACACAAGTACGTTTCGCCCGAAAATGTTATCCAGAGACCCAAAGTCCTTTACAGCAAAGAAACTGGCAAATACCATGTAGGTGACGAAAACTGATGCGCGTATTTGCTTCATGCTGACTTGATAAGATGTGGTGGCACGCCGACGATTCCACCTACAGCGAACTTCTCCAGGGATTTGCAACCTCGGATGACATTGCGGGCCCCTACACTTTTGAGGGTGTGATTTCGCCGCTCGGAAATTGGTCCCAAGACTTCGGAGCTTTCACCGACTACAAAGATGGAAAATCGTATGCGCTTTATTCGAATGGAGACAGGGTCGAAGGACGAGACGTCTACATCAGCCGCTTCAACGACAATCTCACCGACGTTGAGGAAGCCGTCTTCCGTTTCAACAAGTACGATTTTGAAGCGCCCACAATCATCCAAACTGAAAAGAGCTACTATGCGCTGATGAGCCACAAGACTGGATACCGTCCAAATAGTAGGAGTGCTTCCTAGATTTTGCGGACCCCAATAGTGTTGCTGACAGCACTAGACGTGGTTGCTATGCGTGCCGATTCGCTGAGTGGCCCATGGTCCCAACCGTTTTTCGTGTCACCTGCCTACACTCGAACCTTTAGCACCCAATCGGGATTCTCTTGGAGAATCAAGGGTACTAAGAAGACAACCTATTTATACATGGGAGACCAGGTGGGAACTATAGGTTTCATTAAACCGATAGAACTGACCGAAGCTCTAGTGGGACCTGCTTTCTCTCTGGGAAAGCCGAAACGTGTGGCTTCCGCTAGAGATCGATGAGAAGGCAGGAAGCATCAAAGTTGTTTGGCACGACATTTACGACCTGAATGTGTAAGTTGACTGGCGAAAGTGGTCATTTCTCGCGGCCCCTGACATGAACTAGCAAAACAGGCGAGTGGAAACCCGTCAGTGGGACGACTTACTATTCCAAGAATGCAAAGACAAATGGAGATGCCTACCTGCAGGAGGCGGTGCGTATAATGAGCCAACAATGTTAAAGCAGAGCCTGATCCAGATTTTAGACATTTGGCAGTTACCACGTTATTGCTACAGGAATTTATGGTAATGACAGTACAATTACCTTTGAAGTGGATGGACAAGGAAAAGACCAATGGGTATCCTTCTATCATCAGAGTAAGATTGAATCCTCTTGAGCTGCGAATCGATGCACTGAGACTAATTATCTGTCTCTTCAAGATATTGATGACATGGGCTTTGGAGACCAGCGTAAGCCCTAACGTCCCTGAACCCTTTCGGAATGCTGCTGACAAAGAATAGCAATGGGCGCGCCTGATCGAATCAACGGTACCTGGCACATTCGCCGCATCAGTAGCGTGGTTGTAAACGGGGATACTGAGAATGTTCATACCTTGTACCAAAAGGACACCCACAAGGGCATAATTTTGTCGACCCCTCTTTTACTGCCACTAAAGAAGGGAAAGAACACAATAACTGTGGGTGGACTAAACAATGGCTTTGATTACAAGGGCGCAGATCTAGACCGAATCGTTGTTTACCCACCAGAGACGAAAAAAAAGTCGAAGCGTTCAATTTTTGGAAGCTGGTGGAGTTGAGTGGAGGTTGTTCTCCGGCTCCGCGTAAGTGGCTGTAAATAATGTTTTGGGGTGACCAGTATTTATTACATAATTTGAAATATGATTCAACACTAAATCTTTAGTGCATTATTGGGTTTGTTGTTGTCGTTCGCAATCTTTGCCAAGGTTGGAGAATGGATAGCGGCCTTGCGCCTTCCGTGGACCAACAGCAACTAAAGGCGGAAGGGCGGGACCATAGAAGATAGATTGAAAGACGAGGACGATGGGCCGTGAATTTAGGCAGGACAAGCAATAATTGCGAAACGACCGGCGTCTTTCGAGGCGTCGAGGCTCTGCCGTTTCTCCAGGATATTCTAGAATATCACTCAGGCGTAGTTTATTCCTTCAAGAGTAGTTATCATATCATATCCTGTAAAATTCCAAGACCTGCATATGCTAAGCCCGATGCATAAATCATGCCACGGTGACTTTTCTGCCAACTTCATTTTTCCGGTGAAATCTGAATAATCCCACTTTAATTGTCCATTGGCATTGTTTCCAAGAAATCAAGACACACCCTCTGCATAATCAACTAGCTATAGAGGAATGCGGCTTTTTCAGCTTCCCTCTTTGGGTTTTGTGGCGTCGCGGACGATAGTTTGGCCGCCAACAACGCCAGGCGATCTTCACCGAGTGTCGACTTCCGAGGGATCCTCCCATCTTTATTTAGCTTAACGTTCTGGGTACTGCGGAGCTCTCGAAAAACGAGCTGAAAACTGATCGACATACCGTTCGAGCTTAACGTGAGTAGGCACAGTCGGAAGGGAAATACGTGACACGACTCGGGTCCTCCCAGATGTGTACTCGATGAGCAAGAGATGGCCTCATGGCCTCCGTTTTATCCAAATTGAATTTTTTACGGGCCATCAGTTGCCCCAACTAGCTGATGCGCGAGGCGGTCTTGTTAACACTCGCTAATATTTGGAATAGTTAGGGGAGAAGGAAAAAGGTAATTGCACTTATTTCGCCCCTGGGCCTTGGCACCCAGAAGGATCTACAAACCTGGATGTCTTCAACTTCCTTCTCTAGCCTGAGCGAAGGTTGCTTTGGCTTATTCTAGTAAGCCCATTCAACGGGCAAGAAGGAAAGCTTTTCATCGGGATCGTTCCGCTCCGAAGATTGGCTTCCAAACTATTGAACTTTCAGGGGCCGTTGGCTTTACTTCTAAACAAAATTAGAGATGCAGCTTCTATCCACCAGGAATATCAATAACTTTCCTCATGGCGCCAAGGCGAATACTATTTTACAACATCTAAATAACAAAAAGCTTACTGACAGAATCTCTCACAAGTCGGATTCAAGGTGTTTATCCCCTGTAGCAGAATGATTAGCGAGCCTAAGTATTGTGGAGGGAAAATTGTCAAAGCAAAATAAAATGATTGTTGAATCACGCACCCGGGGGATGGTCGATTTATCGGAGCTCTGCGCGGGGATTCCCATGGTGGTGGGTCTTCTAAGAAGAAATCGACAGGCTATGCGCGTTCCAAAGAGCCCCATACTCGGGAGATCAGCATGTTTGGCAAGGTCATCCGACAATGCCAGGCCACAATATCATCCAGGTTGACAATGCTGCCGTTGGCATTCATTGACATCATCATCCAACTCAAACACTCAGCATTCCATCTCATACACAATTGTGACTTTATTTTCGGAACTCATCAAGATGCTCACATGCTGGAAGTAATTATGGGGCTGACTGTTGACATTTATAAATAAGACCATCAATCATCAATACCATCTTCATCTCACAACTACAACATCACACTCAGACACACATTCGACAACCAAAAACCAAGAGCCAAAATGAAGTTTCTCACCATCGCTACTCTTTTGATTTCTTCAGCTTTGGCAATGCCCACTGAGTCAGGTATCGAGGTCCGCGAGGCTATCGAGGCTAGCATCGAGGCCCGCCAGGGATCAGTTTGCCCACCAACTGGCCTTTATACGAACCCGAAATGCTGTGCATTGGACATTCTGGGCCTTCTTGGCATTGATTGCAAGAGCTGTGAGTTTAATGCTGCTCAAAGGTGAGCCTGGAACCACCAGAATAGTACTGATACAGGACAGGGCCATCCCAAAGCAGTTCCTTGTCTTTCAGAGATGGATGCGCCTCCGAGGGCCGGCAGGCTCGTTGCTGCCTTGTTTCTTTGGTTAGTAAAGCCTGCATATTTTAGGGCGAACCTCAGGAATTCGTTCTAATATTTGGCACAGCTCGATCAAGCCGTCCTCTGCCAGCCACTGTCCGGGTCGAACTAGAAGACCATTTTGATCATGCCGAATACATAACGTGTCATTCTTTACTTTAATTTGAATACATGGGAGGCTGAAGGAAATTGAAATTGTCAAACTTGGCCATCCACTCATTTGGCCTGATACTATATTAGTGCAAAATTTAGTAGTCAAACAATACATGATCTTCACGCAACTTGATGGTTCTAAGCAGTTCTGGTTTTTTTTGTGTTCATCATTGCAAGATAGGAGAAAATTCACAGCCCCAGGGGTTGCTATCCGACGATAGTTCACCTTTAGATTCATCAAAGTAAGCTGTACTTCTGCCTTGATTGAAACCCCACCGCACTCATGCACATCCCATAGCTTGACAACCTTAGTTTCAAGCCGCATTCTTCCATCAACGGAAAGCTTCATCTGATTACTGGTGACTGAATTCCACATTGAATATTGTATTGTGTTGCAATTTTAGAAGCTGGTGCCTGTAGGAACAACTGTAACACTCGTGGCCGTTCCTTTACCAGAGTCTTCGTAGCTCGCGCTCTCAAAGCCACATTGCGAAATGATATCTTGAATCGCTTCAATAGAAATTAGTAATGTAGTTTTTAACCGAAATGGAAACCCAGAATACTAACCTTTCAGACCATCTGCAAATTTCGAGTCAGTCGCGCTGCTATAGCCTCGGCCTTGGTTCTTGCGCCGCATCGCAGAACGTCGACCCCGGATCTTGGTGTCAAAGTCGCTGTCGCTGTCGCTGTCATTGGATGGAGAATCGCTGTTGGAATCACTGTCCAAATCACTGCTTTTAGTTGCGGCCTTGAGACGCTGAATATTACGATGACGACGACGAATCTTGACACGCTTTTCGTCATTGCTGTCTGCATCGCTGTCCGCGTCGCTGTCATCTTCGTCACGAACTTGGATTCTCTTGCTCTGAAGCCCACGGCGATTTCTGAGCTTTTTATTCAGGTCATCATCGGTGTCGGAGCCATCCTTGTCGTCATCGGAGGACTCATCACGCGGTTCCCTGCGGGCGCGAAGTCTGTGACGAGTGGAGGTCAATCGGCTCCGGACCCGGACTACTTTACGGTAACCAGATCTTTCATTATCTGAAGATTCGGAATCGCTGTGGGAATCTGTGCTGTTGGTAGAGTTTGAGTCACTGGATGAATCGTTGCTGTTCGAGTCTGAAGAGTTTGAATCCGTGTCGTTCTTGTCATTGCGAGCGCGGATATCCCGGCGGGTCTGCATCTTCTTGCCACGAGCTTGAATTTTGTGGGTTTGATTATCATCGGAAGACTCGGAATCATCCCTAGATTCGGAATTTGAATCCGACTCATCAGATTTAGCTCGGCTCTTACGTGCAGGGGCCCTTTTGCGAGCCCTGAGGCGTTCCATAGTCGTCGACCTTTTGGTGGATGCAGCAATGGTTTGTTGCATGCAGTCCGCACAAACACCAGCTGCCTGGCTGACATTGAAGCTGTTGCTACTGCAAATGCATTGATTTCCCTGTTGCTCATTTCTGACCTTCAGCTCAGCGTCCCAGCTACCGGTGAACCGAACAATAGGCTCGCAAAGAGCCTGACAGGCCTTTGGCACATTGTCGTTGCTGAGGCGGTTGGCATTGGCCCGAGCCAGCAGAGCCAGAGGAGCCACAGCGAGAGCGACATTTTTGGTGTACATTGTGATGAGAGGAGTTCTGTTCTATACAGGGATGAATCAATATTGGCAAGCTTTTGTGATACTGCTGGGTTTGAATCAAGTAGGAATGAGTGTGGAGATAGGAGACATGACGAAGGAGCCGGACCAGGAGAATATTTATAAAAAAGCAGAGAAGCCGTGTTCAGTTATCGGTCACATGGAATCTCTTACTCGTATTTCTCATTCATTTTGCCTAATCCGTCGTCTACTTAGTCAGTCATGAGGTCATAGCTATGCCAAGACACTGTCAAACAATTATGGACTGACCGTCCGCGTGTTGGATAATGCGTGCCTTCGCTATACACGTAGCGCAGTATAGGGCTTAGTGCACTGCCAAGGCGGACGGGCCGAGATTTCTTGGCAAGCGCCAAGATGGCAATGAGTTCAAGACGATTAATCTACGTGACCCATGGTGCCGAAACAAACGATGATGTTATGAACGGGGAGCTCAAGTACCGACAGTCTGTTTTTCGGCCATCTTGCCGATGCCAAGACAATCGCCCAACGAGGTACGTAATATTTTGTTCCCATCTGGTTCTGTGGCCGGATGCTTGATTGGAATCAGGACTTTGGTGAAACACAGCCCTTTAGATGGGACCTGAAACATGTTTTAAGGAAATGCGAATTTCCCCACTAGGGTTGTATGCACGCCAAGAAAAGAATGTTATTCTCTTAGAACATTCAGCTAGCCCAACTAATTATAGCATGAAAATAGCAGGGTTTTATAAAGTAGGTTAGACTTCAGAGAACTCCAAAGTAAAGGAGAGAAAGGCAAAGGGGAAATGTATCTCCTCATACAAAGATCTTTCCAGTCAATAGTTCTACTTTTCTTTTTGATAAGAGATAGCGGGAAGCAAATATTGCTTGGCAAAAAAAAGAAGACTCTTGAAAGCAAATGTCTGATTCCCAGGGAAGGTGAAATCGGGTAAAGCTCCAACGCTAGAAATATTCCACATGGTACTGTTCGTACACTCATTCTCAAGTGAGTCAAGTGTATCTCCGACACAGCTCATCTCAAAAAGTTCACCAAAAATATCAGTCTTTAACCAGGTAACTATCTTCGTTTTTCTATTCATCAGCGGTTCGTCATTGAAGTTAAAGCAGAGGCTCGTGTAACCCGGGGTAGCTTTATTCACATGACTGGGCCAAATGGTGACAATAGGGCAGTGGATCAGAAAAGAGATACGCAACTTGGTGATCGAATAATCAATAGACAAGGTCTAGTATACCCTGAGAGTACACCCGACTCCTATGACTAAGGAACAGGCCATGACTATTAGGTAGCAGCATCGTGTGCATAACTAGATACCATCTTAGCCAGTGGCCAGTCGTAGGCAATACCTAAATCAACGCGCCATCCATTGAACATTGAAAC
This sequence comes from Calonectria crousiana, assembly GCA_013406985.1. NCBI lineage: Eukaryota > Fungi > Ascomycota > Sordariomycetes > Hypocreales > Nectriaceae > Calonectria > Calonectria crousiana. The sequence continues at coordinate 509,328 of VTGD01000001.1, read as the reverse complement.
TTGATTCAAGGCCTCGGCAAAAATGATTCACCACAAGGCCTCGGCCCCTTGAGGGTCCAGAACCTCTAGGCCGTCACGTAACATAAATGAGCAAACTGAGGAATTCGAGAGGTGCATTTACTTGGGACTGCATTAAGAGTTTCTTGGGTTGTCAAAGACATGAAATCATACACTTCTTCCTAAATCCAAATTCCTGGCCCCTTATCTTTCTGATCCACACGGGCCTCGGAGCTTCCGAGGCGGTGACCCGAGCCAGACCCCCACCGCCCTTCTCTTCTTGAAACCTCCACTTAGCAGTAGCAGTAGGGCACGCCGGCGGCGTCGTTTCGGCAGGCGGTGCTGCCGTCGTCACAGCTGCCGCCGCGGCCACAGAGGGCGCTGACAACCCACTCGCCGTTCGAGTCGCACACGCCGATTTCCTGGGTGCCGAGGCAAGAGTACGTGCCAGGGGTGCAAGCCGCCATAGCGGAGCCAGCGGCGGCGAGGAGGATGGCGATAGAGAACTGCATGTTGACTTGGAACTGTGAGACTCGATGTTAGTCTGACTGAGAGTGACCACGAAAATGGAGGCTAACCTTGTTGGTGTTGATCAAGGTGTGAGAGTTAGAAGATGGCTTGGTGTGCTAGAAACTCTTTCTCTCGTCTGAGAGACGGGGGAGCCGCTTTATACTTGTACGTTCGCTAAATAGAACGAATGAGTTAGTTATTGGAGCTTCTGTCCACTCAATACGTTCATGAATCTTATTCTCGGCCTTTTCCTAACACAACCACTGCCGTCACAGCCGTGTTTTCTCAGACAATGGCCAGTGCATATTCGACCATTCCACATTGGCCATGGACCTCTTGCTGTTCAGTTTTCAGTGGCCTCGGATATCGATGCCGCATCTCGACTGTTTGTCCTAAAAGGGCGAGTTCCACTGGAAAAGTGGAACGCAGAAGCATGGGACATTGGAGCCCCCAATGCAACACTGGCAGATCTTTCTTTTCTCGGCACATTCTAGACGAGATGACCCACTTACTTCTTGACTAGTCTGTCCCGCAGATTCCGCAGGCGAAAAGCAGTACTCCAATGACCAACCAGCAAAGCCTCGACACCTGCAACGGCTGAACAGGCGAATTGCGCCCCGGGGGTGTCTCTGGGTGCAATATCATTGTAATCGCACGTCTACTGATAACATGGTATGAACTACCGTGAAAGGGAGTAGCGGGAACCAGATCATGGCACGGGGAAGATGAGGGGCATATGACACAGCGCGGTGAGCCACGCCGCACGCTCATGCAAGTGGTCAGCTTATTTTAGTTTACCTCCGGGCCAAAGCCGAAGCCGAAGCAGGGCCAAATGCAACATAAGACGGCCGAGACGGGAAGCAGCGGCTTGGAGCGTGCCGAGTAAGGCATTTTCCGCTTTTGAATCATGTTCAACATCAGAGAGAGTCAAATTGGCGGTGTCAAGCCAGCCAGGCGGGGTGAGAACACAGCAACATACGCCACGCTGTCCGCAATAAACCTCAACGTAGAAGCACTCAATAGTCGTAAAGCAGGGGTTACATCACAAAATTCTTCCAGTGGAAGGGCTGATCCCCCCGAGTCTGACCAAGAAGGAGAGCAATAAAATTGAACAGAGGTTGACTATTGTGGTCAAAGCCACTGAGTTCTTCAAAGGTGATAACACGGTCGCTCGAGTAAAGAAACAAAGACGTTGCATTCCTAGCCAAGGCGGCCCGTGTCTTCGGGGGCGATTTGACCGTGTGCTGCGACGGCCCGACGATAGGCGACGCACCGAAGCCCAGACACCATCGAGTCGGGCCATCGCGCGAGACCAGGACGTAGTTCAAATGCTCAAAGGCAATGGCGTTCTCAGGATCAACAGCCCATCAGCGATATAACATCACCTGCGCGTTCGCTCATTCATAATTTTCAATCATATGAGGTCTTGGCAAGCAGTGTTGCGATTCGCGTGCTGGGGTGGTGTTGTTAAAAAAGCATGGAAATCAAAAAGATGAGGGTGAGGCCAAAGTTGGCTGCATGTGGAGTTGCGGGTACCTGAACGCAGGCATTGTTCCTGCATCAGAAAAGGGCCCATCGTGCTTAGTCATAATACATCTAGGGTACCAGCCACTTGTGGCGCTTGTGGCGCACCCTGTCTGTGTTCTGATTCTCTCTACCTAACCCTACCCTATCGTAGTGTCATTTCCTTCCATTTCGCACTACTCACGATCAAACCCTGAATTTATTCAGGAATATCTCTTCATTATTCAGGCACCCGACTAGACTTGATGATTATCCAAACCATGCTAGGGTTATTGAACTTAATAAAAGCTCCATAGCGATTATGACTTTTCGCCTATCCACAACATGTGGACTTGTAAATAAGGGTTGGATCCCTCATTTAGAAAAGGTGTTGAGTGACACAGTAACCCCGCCCTTTATATTCGAGAGTTTTTCTTCTCACTCCCGAATCAGGACCGAAATTAACTAAGTTGATCAACATGTTGATAAGCACCCTCGTCGCATAGACATTGCAGGTTTAGCCCTGTCAATTTTGGTAACAGGCAACCCAACTCATGCGCTGGACAAAGCAGCTGCACCATCAAATAGCCATAAGCGTTTTGCAGTATAACCCTGCATCTATTTTTTGCTCAAAAGTTTCTTCTAACTGATGGGAATTCCATGTTGCGATAGTTCCTATCTCTCTGGAATAAAATCCGCGCAAGTCCGTCGTCACTGGCTGAACCCTTGGTCCTAAAAACCGGCATTCACGCAATCCGTCTATAACCGGGAGGCCATGGAAACGGTCGGATCTAAATTTCCCCGATAGAAATGCAGTGGGTGCATTCAAGCAGAGCGTTAGACTGACATGCATAACCCTGTTAAGGGTTGCAGGAATACCACGGAGATCAATATTCTGCGGTAAGAACTGGCGAAATTCATCCATGGTGTGGAGCCGTGGCTTGGAGAGGCTTCTTAAAGAAAAAGATGCAACATCATTGTCTCGTAATTATCAAGTCACCGTCTCCCAGTTGAGAGGGGGCTTATAGTTCTAACTTAGTTTAGTTAGCATATTCAGAGCATTTGCAGACTCATGGCTCCACAACATGCATGAATTTCGCGAGTTCTTACGGTATATTGATGGCCTGGACTTTGGACAGCACAAAAAATCGGTGTATGGAGGCCAGTCGCAATAATTTCCTGTCCAGGTGACAATTATTGCAGTTCTCCTCAATGCAAATAAAAACCTCATCTCGTCGCCGGTCCTGTGGCCGCCGTGATTTCATTTGTCGGAAACACAGTGACCCAGGATAATGATTACGTGCAGCATGGAGGAAGCGCCTCATCTTCCCTTAGATGGCAAAGCCCCAAAAGCCACTTCTCTTGGTTGTCGTCATTCAGCCAATCGGCAGATACTGATCCCCACCCGCATTACCAGCTGAGTGTTGACGTGGTGAATATGAAGTGCCGATGACGAAACCTAAAGATCGGTAGTGACCAAAGGAAAGAAGTGCCGGACAGTAAAAATTGTGGTGGAGCTTGTGTGTTAAATCAAGCCAATAAACTGCTGGTAGGTTACCTGGCCGCATCGCCCTGGCTGTCTTCGATATCGGCATCTTCGTATCTCCATCCGCACCATACAGCGCTCGGCCCCGTAAACGTAGATCGTTGTCAATACTGGATCTTTAATAGTATTATATCTCAGCCTGTGTCTTCGATGCACTAATGTGAGATATCATAAGCTTAACTTGTATCTGATTCCTTCTGTTCATCTTCGAGCACTCCTGACAACTAACTCTATGACGAATGCTGGATACATCGTCCCTGGTGGAATGGTTCCGTCACACCTTGGGCCGATCTGGCAGCTTCAATGTTATCCATGTGCACGTGGCGATGCCGGTCACGTCAAATAATGTCTGCTGATCCCGGGGCGGAACAATGGAATTTGCCCGGAAATAGTATCCGTTTGCGGATGGCAAACACATTCTGCATTATGAAGGTCAAAGCTCTCACAGCTCACCACTTCTCCGCACGATAGCTCCACCATGCTGCATTGAAGCCAAGAATTGGCGTGCATGTGGCTGTCGGCCAACTCATCATGTTCACCAATGGGTCGACGCCGTGGATATGTTTCTCCCCAATGATGCGTCAGTGCTCTAGTGAGTAGGGTGGTGAAACAGTAAGCACAGAAGGTCACACTAGTGGAAAAAAATACGGTCAGCCCATGGATTGATCTGCAACAAGCTGGAAGTCTATTTATTGCATAGGGCTTTTTCCTGCTAGAAGTTCTACGTTTTTCAGCTCTTTTCAACCCGACCTCAAGAGCCAAGGCTCGGGGAAAAGCATTGCTCGGATTCCCTCGCATTTAATAAACAGCAGCCATGCTTCCGGTACGGGAATCAAGAAGAGCTGGCAGGCACCCTTCAGCCTTTGATGTTATTGTAATAGGCGGTGGGTTTGGCGGCTGTTACGCCCTGCATAAGCTGCGGAAAGAGGGCTTTTCAACTCATCTAATAGAAGCTGGCTCTCGACTCGGAGGAGTATGGCACTGGAACAGCTATCCAGGAGCGCGCGTCGACTCAGAGATACCCTATTACCAGTATTCCATACCTGAGGTTTACAGAACATGGAATTGGTCCGAGAGATTCCCTTCTGCTACCGAACTTCGAGCTTACTTTCGCCATGTCGACAAGACGCTGCACCTCTCCAAGGATGTCACCTACAGTACGGCAGTGGTGAGTGCTGATTTCGACGAAGCACGTGGCAGATGGACAATTTCAACAAGCAACAACGAAACCCTTACATGCAAATACCTTATCCCGGCAACAGGTAGCTCATATAAACGCTATGAGCCTGATTTCCCGAGGATAAAGGATTACCAAGGTAGAATTATCCACGCGGCATCCTGGCCTGAGTCTGGGATTGACTTGGTGGGAAAGAATGTCGCGGTCATTGGGGCCGGCGCAACTGGCGTACAGTGCGTGCAGGAGGTGTCAAAATTGGCTAGCAAGATGACTGTTTACATTCGCAATCCAAATATCGCCCTTCCCATGGGCCAGCGTGGTTTGAGCGGTTTGGAAAACCGGGCCCAAAAGGCCCTATACAAAGGACTGTTCCAGTTGGCTCGCCAGTCCTGGGCTGGGATCGCGTACGATCCACAACCACTTGCCGCAGGAGATGTTAGTGACGAAGATCGCGAGGCTTACTTTGAGGAGCTGTGGGGAAGAGGGGGCTTCAGCTTCCAGGCCTCTAACTACAGCGACTTTCTCACCAATCTAGAGACGAACAAGATGGTATACGACTTTTGGGTCAAGAAAGTGAGAGAGCGCGTTCGTGACCCAGCCAAGGCTGATGTGGTCGCGCCTTTGGAACAGCCATATCCAATAGCCACGAAGAGGTGCAGCTTGGAGCAGGATTACTATGAGTGCCTAAATCAAGACCATGTCGAGGTTGTTGGGCTCAAGCAGACGCCAATTCGGAAATTTGTCAAGGAAGGCATCGTGACTGAAGACGGCAAGAGGAGAACCCATGACTATGTCATCCTAGCGACTGGATATGACAGTATGACAGGAAGCCTTACCAGCATGGGTCTTCGCGGCAAGGATGGTGTGGATATGAAGCAGAGATGGAAGGATGGCGTTTGGACATATTTGGGCATTATGGCGACAGGCAATCCCAACATGTTTATGATATACGGGCCCCAAGGTAAGTACATGCCATGTGTAATTTCTTGACTTGTCAAAGCTCTGACGATATGTGTTCACGCAGCTCCAACCGCCTTCACCAATGCCCCCGTTTTCATCGAAGATCAAGTGGATTTCGTGGTGGATTTGATGACGAGACTACGAAACCAACGCATCAAGTCAATCGAACCGAAGCATTCTGCTGAGCAAAATTGGAAAGCTGAGGTGCAGATGACGAGTGATGCGAGTCTCCTGCGACTGAATAAAGAATCTTCATGGTATCTGGGAGCCAATATTCCAGGAAAGAAGCAAGAGCCACTCAACTATTTTGGTGGCATCCAGCCTTACGCTCAGTTATGCAGAGAAGGTACCAAAACCTGGGAACATTTTGACGTTGTGATGGAGGATGACACCCATCTTGACTTCCGAAAAGTGAAAGCTCGGCTCTGAACAATGTACTTGGAACGATAAAACATCAAGATAAGGATACCATCCGTGTGTTCTCATGTATGAGTTGAGTAAGACTAGGGTTTATTCATAATTCGTTGGTCTTGATTACAGTAATTGTCGAACTCGTTCTTGTCGAGGGGTGTCTGTAGCTTAAAGGGTGTGTCGGCCCTATCCAAGAGCCCGAGACTTGTAATTCATTTCTTTATAAGAGTCATCCACAGGATCATCCGACTCAATTACAGGGCCTTCAATGTCTGATTTGTGCCTCTGCTCACGGCCCACAAGGATTCTAATAACAATGACAAGGATGATTGCTGCGATAGCCAACCCGAATGTTGCAGGAAACCCGTATCCTGCCTTTAGTTAGTTGACGTTGTACAAATGGCTTGTGCGTATGGAAATTGAAAAGACGGTGGCATTTCAAAAAGCTGGAGGAGCGAACTCACTGAACGTCGGCGCCATAGTTTGAGGAAAGATGACGATCGGCAACCATGCGGCAACGGCGTATTGCATCCCGTTCATACTACCGATAACAAACGCGCGTTCTTCATTGTCTCCTGCGCATACTTCATTTGCCCAAGAATAACTGATGATTGTTTAGCTTTTTCATAAACCACAAGAGATTTAGATTGTATAACTCACAACACCGCCGTCATTAGATGAATGCTGCTTGTCAGAAAGGCAAATTCTTTAAGAGGAACACTGGATGGCCACACTGCCAAGATACCATTGGGAATAAGTGTCAGGACCTAACAAGTTAATTAAGCGATTTTTCTACCATGCACGAAAGTGGAAGTCTCACCAGCGGACCAACGATGAATGCGAAACGGCTTCCCGTGTAATCAGAGAGGAACCCCCAGAGTACCACGCAAAATGCCATAATGAGGTTTGATCCCGTGGGGATAATATTGCGTTCCACCACTGAGAAATTTTCTGATTTGAGCCAAATGGCGAAGTAGCCTGATGCTTGGCATGACGATCCGTACAACTGAGTGGTCGAATTAAAAATACCGATCACAGGAGTAAGATTGAGGGGACATACGACGTATCCAAAGACAAATGCGTACCAACGCCACTTTGTCAGAGCCCGTTTAAAAGTTTTCAGGGTCATGCGAGCTGGTGCAGCCTTGCCGGCCGCTTGTACTCTCTTTATGGAGAGCTCTCGATCTTCCATGCTCAAAAGCCTGGACTTGGTAGTGTACGGGGTATCTGGAAGCAGGAAGAACGTAGCCAAGCCTACTGGAACGGTCATAGCCTGGGACAAGTTAACGGGGAAAATAGCCAGAGATGCTCGTTCCCCATTTACTTACACCGCAAACAATGTACAGCCACCGCCAGCCGGCGATTCCATGTGCGCCGTTTAAATTCTTGTAGACTGCCGCTTGCAAGTAGCCGCTGAATGCTGAACCAAGAGGTGCAGTCATGTGGAAAAGCGCCACCCGTTTTGCGAGCTCCGTTTTTGTGTACCAGCTTCCCAGCACGTACAGCAGCACTGGGAAGAAGGAGCTCTCGAAGAAGCCGACAAGAAAGCGGAACGCATAAAGTTCGCCGACGCTGTGCATTCCAGCTTGTGCAAAAGTGAAAGCGCCCTTTTACAAAGTGTCAGATAAAATTGTCCCAAAAGTCTCATAATGGCAGTGTCTTCGGGGCACTGGAATCCGCTTACCCAACCAACTTCCATGATGGCCAGCCAAATGCTGGGTCTGATCTTTTGCACGATGAGTGTGCTGGGAATTTGCATGACAGCGTAGGCGCAAGTGTATGCAGTTCCTGCATACGTATACTCATTGCCGTACATGGCAAGGTCCTCTTGCATGCCAGAAACATAGGCGTTTGCCATGTTTCCCTGGTCCAGATACTTCATAAAAAATCCCAGGCATCCTATTGTTAGGATAGAAAAGTCGAGTTTCCGCAATAGTTTGCGCTCCTCTGGGCTCTTGAGATGGGTGTCGGTGTCCCAAATGAAAGAGCGAAACGAACGGGATGGTGAACCCTTTGTCTCCTGTTCGCCCATTGTGATTGTAGGCACAGCAAGGCGTCGGATAATGGGATGTGTGCGCCTGATCTGCTGAGCGCTCGAAACGCTTTTATAGGGTATCTTATCTCAGATGGCCCTGGTTGAGGACCGAGGCATGGATCGACGCTTATCACAACAATCCGACGCTGCAGCACACCACCACGGTGAACCGCCTCGAACCGGCATGGTTTATGCACGAGGACGGATCAACGCATACTTTCAAGCATGTTGATGGTAGCACCAGGCCTCAATGCGCCGATAGCTCCGACTACTGCAGCATTTCGTCTAGGTGCCTCCAATTATATTCAAGCGGACAATGAAGAGGGATCGGGGTCGTCACACGCAACGGACTGGGTGGATGACGAGATGCCCCACAGCACTCATCGCGCTCTTGCGATTGGTAGAAGCGTGACGTCGCATCTATCGGAACTAGCAATGATTTTAATATCCGCGATGCAAATAAATAGCTCTTTAGATATCTTTTACTGTCGTCCAGTACAAGTCGTGGTAAGGCCATATCAGAATTTACATGAAGGCCCTCAGTGGCAAAAGCACCAGCCTAATGGGCACTCCCCAATGCTATGCATCGGGGTCGTTATATTTTTTTTTTATTAATCTTCAATTAATATTTCGCTGTGAACTACTGTGAGTATCGATACGTTGTCCTTGTGTTCCAAATACTCTCCAATTCGTTCAGGATCCTCTGGCTTTCTCCATATCCCGTACGTTCCCGCGTATAATGAAGAAGCTGCCGTATCAATTGAATATCGTCCTCGGCCATGACCGCGTAACCAAATATCAACATTGGCCACGCAGCCAGATAGCATCGGCTCCAGGTCTCAACCGATTCTGGTTGCCGCAGAATAAGCAATGCCTGGTCAATCTGCCATCGGGGTGGCTTTGAGCAATGCCGCTTTCTTTGATGTCCCGTCGGTGCAGTCCCACACAGACCTTCGACCGAGCGAATGGTGGCCTGTGACGAAAGGGACTCTACGACCCAGTCAAGTAATAAGGACGTTGCAAGCACATATAAAACCAACGTTCCTGTATGGAAATCTGCTGTAGAAAGCGAAGAACTGGCCTTTGTGTTTTGACCGAAAGCCACTTCTTCCCAATATGCCATCTCGGTTTCGAATTTAGCAAGGGTTGAATCATCTATACAATTAGACGCTGCATGAAGTTGAATTATATCCAAGATGAAGTGGTATAGTGATAAAATGGCACCTAACACAGGACTTGAGTCTGCTAATGCTTTGTTTGGTAATTCTTTGGGCCTGAGCGTCCTCTCAATATGGGTAAGGAACTGAGTGTCGACATGAAAATTCGGCGCAAACGGTTTTCTGATGGCAAGAAGAAAAGCCTGGTAGAGCACGCTTTCAGCAGTGAGTCGATGGAATGGCCGCGCCATAGACAGCGGAGAAGCCCTGTGGTCATATCGTAAATTAAGCAGTTTCATGGCGCCGGCAACATGCTTGCGAGGATCCACGGTAGCGTCAGAACCCCATAACTGATAGATATAAAGCGGTCAGCGACTTCCACGAAGACTGTATTTCGGGACATATCCTTGTCACATACGTCGTGAAGATATAAATACACCACCGCGGTTACGAGCGAGTCACTGGGAACTTGGTCGGTTAGAGATAGTTGGATTAACGATTGGGTTACTTCGGCTACTGCTCGAGAATAATACTGGAGGGCAAGCTTCTGGTATCGCGCATCGTTTGATAGGATGTACTTGTTAGCAGCACAAGTGGCGAGAACGGCGCATTTCACGCTCCGACAGTGCAGCATCATGCTAACAAGCTCGAATTGATAGTCCAAAAGATGACTTTTGTTCCACGTCGGAAGTACGAGGACGGGGAGAAAGTTGTTCAGGAAGTGGTATACTAATTCCAGATCGCATTCGGATTGGATTCCTGAATTCCCCAGGCTCGTACTGGGATGATGATAGATGGTCATGACTTTGTTAGTGAGCGCATCTTGAACCGGGGTCGGTTCGCTGCGGGGCGATGAGGTAGAGCGGCGACGGTTTGATTTTGAGAGATGACGACGGTCGCAGAGATCCTGCGAAGTGGGCCAGTCGCATTGACGACCACAGGAGAGGCAATTGCGGCAACATGGCCTCTCTTCTCCACACTTTACCCTTCGTTTTCTACCTGCCATGTCACGCGGCTGATAAGAGTACTGGTGAGACTGGTTGGAGGAGGCAACGTACAAGTAAAGCAACCCGTCTTTGTGCGTAATCTTGCCTTGACCATGATGAATCACAACAAAGGGTCCTGGATTTATCGATGGTGTCTTCCAATGGCACATGTCGGCATAAGGGAACTCGTCCAAAAGGATGGCACCGGGATGTGGAACGGGATGAAGCAGGATATCGACACACGTGACCCGCAATGAGGGGTTGCTATCAACGGATCAAGGACAGGCTTATCTTGCAGGTCAAGGGCCCCCCTGAAGCGGAGATATAGACTTTGCCCTACAGATGGGATGGCTGTCTAAGCATGAATGGGCTGAGATATGTTTGATCAAGTGCCGCAAACACAGTGCAACTGTGGCTGGCGTCACGATTCTTGAGTCCGTCACGGACTGGTTCAGTGCGCGCACCGAGGTTGGCGCAGCTGCACCCCGTCCCATCAACCATGCACGCACTAACTCGCTGCGGATTAAAATCCCACGCTGCTCCCAATCATCCTTGAACGATTTTGGAGACCAGCTCGGTTGCGGCCACCGTCTCTTCGTCGCGGAAGTGCTTTCCCACTAGCTGCAGCGCGATCGGAGCGTCAATAAACGTCTCCGGGACGTCTATGGACATTTTAAAAAGCCAAAGTCAGCCATAAATCACCAAATTGAACTAGATCAGTCATACTTACACCGCTCATACTCTCGCCTGTCCTGCTCAGAGCGAGGTACGTAGCCCTTCTCAACAACGTCTACTGCAGGATCTACCTTCAGCCCACTTGGGAAGGCGACGCAGGGCTGGTCCAGAATATTCCAAATGGATGTGTAGTTGAAATATTGACACGAACCAAGGGTCGCGCCCGCGCCGATGTATGCAGGACAGAGGATGAAATCCACTCCTCGTTCCTTCATAACTCGATGGTACCTTGAAAAGTCAGCGCCAGCCTTCACGTCTTGAAACCACACATCAGGACACTCACGCGTCTCGTAGAGCATCTCTCCGCACATTTAACTCCCAGTTTTCGGTGACGGAAATAGGTTCAGGCTTCGCCTCGTTGAAGATCCAATCAGTCAGGAAGGCAACGGGTTCACCGCCTGCTTCCAGAAGGTCCTTCTGAGTGCGAGCAGCATCAGGGAAATACAGGGCCGAGATGATGTCCCAGCCTTCTTGGTGATTGTATGGCTCAAAGTCAACCACTTTGACGCCGGCTTCCTTCAGCTTAGACACGGCATGCTTCAATGCGCGGGTGACTGGCGGGTGGGGATGAACCATGCTGGCCACGTCAGAATCAGTATAGGCCAAGAAGAGATCATACTTGAAACTCACCCGTCATCCCAAATGACACCAATGGTGACCTGATCAGGCTTGAACGGAGTAATGCGCTTCCATGGCAGAGGCACCAGGGGCGTTTCTTCCTCCCACGGCTCCTGGTCGAGGAGCGCTCGTTGGAAAAGCCCCAGATCTTGCGCATTATTTGCGAAAGGAGAAATGACACAGCGAATACTCTCTTGCCCGGCACCTGCCAGGCAAACTCCCTTGTAGGGGTTGCGCAGCGCGGTAGTGCGAAGACCGTAAGCACCACAAAACGCGGCTGGCGCTCTGACGGAGCCGCCAATGTCTGTGCCGATCCCCAGGACGGCGCATCGGAGACCCAGCGATGCACCTTCGCCTCCACTGGAGCCGCCGGGGGTAAGGGCTCTATTATGCGGGTTCACCGTTGTGCCGTAAATGGGGTTGCTGCAGTCGATATGCTAAATTGAATTAGTGTGGCTGGACTAAGGCATGCAAGAATCAACGAGTCTTACCATGACGCTCTGAGGCTCATTCGTTCGGACATGAAACACTGCGCCGGCCTCTCTCAACAGTCGGATGATCAATGCGTCTTCGGAGACGACGTTGTCAATCCAGGCGACGTATCCAGAATGAGCAATGCGGCCCTTGAACCCGACATGTTCTTTTACAGAGATTGGCAGTCCGTGCAAGGGGCCCTTGAGCTTCCCCGTAGCTTTGAAGTGAGCGTCTAGTTTATCGGCAGCGGCCAGAGCATCATCAACCATGAACTCGGTCGCGAGGTTGGTCAATTGATGAGCGATGTGCGCTCTCTTGAGAAATGCCGTCGCGGTTTCAACAGCCGTCAGGGTTCCGGCTTCCATTTGCTTGACCAAATCAAGCCCGTTGCTGTTTGTGATTTCAAGCTCGCGCGCCGTGAGGCGCTTGCACGAATCAATAAAGGTGGATACATTGAGTTGTGAAGCAGGAGGCAGCTCATCGTCGCTTAATAGCCAAGCCGGGTTCAAGGAATCTCGCAGGATCTTGCGGCACGTCTCTGCCTTGATTTCCCACGGTGCCACCTTCATGTTCAAACGACGCCTGGGTTTTCGGGAACGAGTTGAATGGGGATGAGTATATGAACTAGGAAATGAAGTATGGTATGAAGGAGCTGTGTGAATTGTGTTTGGACATTTACTCAGTCGGTATGAGACGTTTATTTTATATTCCTGAGAAGGCCTCGTTTTCCTGGTCCTATTTTCCATTTCCCCTCATCCATCCGCCCCACGACATGACCAGACACTACCTAATCATCAATAACAATGGGGAACACGCCTTCCAGTCTGGATCCTTGCATGTGATGCGTATTCAAACCCTTCACTCATCAGAACTGGTGGTGTGTAAGTCGCATCAGGCATCTCCACTGGAATGCAATCAACACCCGCCCATGGCATCCATCTCGCATGAACGGAGCGCCAATTTCCTTGGCCGCTCGCAATTCATGGTGATTGGTTGTTTGGCGTTTTTCACGCTAGTGGTGGGTCCAAAGCATCCAGCGCTATCACGGGTGTCATCGGCCATTTCATCCAACAAGTCTCGCAATTCAACAGGATTGGTCAATTCTGGACCACAATTTGCTCCGCCTTCAGTTATCTGTGGTGACTATCTTCCAACACAGTAGTATTCTGCGTCCTGTTCACCGATTGATTGCCTTGTCTCAGTTTGTAACAGATCTCTATAAGAATATTACCGTCTCCCTTCCATTCCTAAACATATCGCCGTGCCGCTGTCTAGTGTGCATGGGATTGTTCAGCGCTTTTTTGCAACATCACGATAGCCATGGTATCTGATATGACGTCAACCCTCTCCCCGGACTTTATCCCGGGGACAGTTCATCTCGTCGATCTTGATGGCAATTTGCATTCGCCCCATGCTCGAGGCGCAAAGAATGTTGTGCTTGTTCCAGCGCCCTCTGACGACCCGGACGACCCCTTGAATTGGAGTCGGGGGAGAAAGGCTATGTTTCTCTTCTGTATCTCCGTGTAGGTTAATTAAATCCCCATGTTGTGTCTTTTTTTCTGACAAAAACTTTGTATAATTTAGATACTGCCTCGCAATTGGCATCGCGTCAGCCGCGATATACTCAATTCTCGTCCCAATTTCTAATGCCACACAGCTCAGTGTCGCCGACCTGAACTCTGGCACAGGCTACATGTTTCTGGCATTTGGCTGGGGCTGCCTTTTCTGGCAACCTATGGCCCAAAAATTTGGCAAACGTCCAGTCTATCTCTTTTCTTTACTGAGCACCATGGTTAGTCGAGCCTAAATGAAGCTTGAGTACAGACCCTGATTATTTAATTCGCAGGGGATCATGTTATGGGCTCCTCATACCACCAGCAACGGCCAGTGGATTGCCAACAAGGTGCTTCAGGGATTTCTTGGTGCTCCAATTGAGTCTCTGTGTGAGATTTCGATTTCTGACGTCGTAAGTGGAAGCAGCGTTGTCATGCATGGTGCATCGTTGGCTGAATATGAGCACAGTATTTCACCCATGAACGAGGCACATATATGGCATTCTACGGAGTGTTCCTATTTGGAAGCAACTATTTCGCGCCAGTCATCGCCGGCTTCATCAACGACGGGCAAGGGTGGAAATGGGTTCTTGTGCGTTTGGACCCAGGTTTCCCATCAAACACAGAGTTGAGCTGACTCTTCCGTAGCACTGGTGTTCAATCTTTTGTGGTTCTGCCTTCTTAATCTGCGTTCTTTTCATGGAGGAGACTAATTATCAGCGCACTCCACTCTTGACTACTACACCCGAAGAAACCGACTTGGAAAAGTCGCCAGTCATGAATCCCGACCGGACCTCAAAAAAGGAAGGCCTACAGGATGCGAATGGCTCAGATGTCAGCTGCGGCCAGATGGAGACTCGTTCTACTAAATCGTTTCTCCAGCGCATGAAGCTGATTCGGCAAGAAGATCTTCATGGTAACGTTCCACTCAAGGGAATGTTGTGTCGACCATTCATCTACTTCTCGTTTCCTGTTGTGGTTTTCTCAGGATTCATGTACGGCTCTATCCTATGCTACTTCAATGTACTGAATGGCACCACATCCCTAATTTTGTCTGCTTCTCCATACAACTTCTCGGCGAGTATTGTCGGACTCTCCTACATGTCTTGCGTCATTGGAGTTCTCATTGGGTGAGAAATATTCCTTGCCATGATTCTAGACGACATGCTAACAAGGACACTTAGAACATATTATTCAGGCCCCTTGAGCGACAAGTTTATTCTCTGGAAGGCCAAGCGTAACAACGGTGTCATGGAGCCTGAGCATCGCCTTTGGCTTTACACTGTTCTGCTCGTCACGGTGCCTGGAGGTCTCCTCCTCTGGGGCGTTGGAGCCGCTCACAAGGTCCATTGGTTCGGCCCTGTATTCGCAATGGGCGTGCTTGGTGCATCGATCACTATTGGTGGTCTGTTGCCCATTAGCTATTGCATCGACAGCTACAAGGACCTCGGTGCGGACGCTATTGTGACTGTGATCCTCATTCGAAACACAATGAGTTTCGCAGTGAGCTATGGGTAGGTTATTTTTGAATCAGTTAAATAGTGAGCTAACGTCTTGTTCAGTATCACGCCATGGGTTGAGGACCTGGGCTACCAGGACGCATTCCTCGTCGCGGCCTTCACCGCGCTGGCGCAGATCGCCACGTTTTTTATTTTTATCAAGTGGGGTCGCCAGATGCGTAAATCAAGTGTGGAACGATATTGGAAATACGTGCAGTGGGTAAAGGAGGATGGGCTGCTACACTGAGCTCGCGTGCTGTTTGATCAATTACGAAAGATTGCTTGAGGATAACAGGGTCTGAAACCGCCCTTTAATTCCATTTATGCTCGCTCCATATGCTAATTTTGAACGCTATTTCCCGTGAACTCAAGACCGTGTAATTTTCTAGTCAAAAACAGTCATCCATACAAACGTAAGCAAACCCCCAGCAAGAACGAGTGCTGTCAGGACGGCCGCCCCAAACTTGTCTGCCGCTGTGATGGGAACAATGACGGGGCCATCGTGCGAATTGGTTCCCGCCTTCGGATCGCCTTTTGAAATACCTCCCGTGCTATTTGTGACTGGACCTTTCACGTCTTCAATCAACAGGCTCGAGACGGCGGAAAGGACGTTCATGACCTCACCCGCACCACTTGTTCCGTCCACTGATGGATCAACAAACTTCCCGCTGCTCCAATAAAAGCCACATACACGACCAGATGCCCCTCCTGTGCACTGGTTGACAGCGGCCTGTGTTGACTTTTTAAGGACGGGGAGAATCTTTTCACGTGTCTGGGGAGCAACCTGGGATACCACAGACAGCCACCTGTGCAAGTAGCCTTTGAACATGAGCATGTCTGCAGTGCACACGCCCTGGGCGCCTTCGCATGGAACCTCGTAGGCAATATCTTCGGGGAAGAAAGTCTCCAGGATGGAGTCGAGAAGCCCGTCAACCCGTTTGCCCCACACCTCGGATCCTTTGGTCTGTCTTTGCAGTTAGCGACTATATTAGCTATTGTAGCGTGAATACTGACGTAGTTGTACATGAATGCTGAGCCTTGCAGTAAAATGGCGGCATTGTACGAAAACGTTGCCTTGTTAACGTCGGTGCAGTTTTTCTGCACATGAGCCCCGTCGTAGACCTTCCAGTTTTTCGAATCAATGTAACCGACTTCCCAGAGCCAGTCCCAGGTTTTTTCGGCATGCTCGGCGTAGGTCTCATTCTTTGTGTATCTCGCGAGACGTGCGCCGAGGTTGAAGAAGATGCCGTTTGCAATTGCTATGGCCAAGTTTGAGCGTTCTGTTCCATCATTCAAAGACAAGAAACCAACCCACTGTTTTTGTAACTGTATCCCGCATTTGCAAATGGGATTTGCCATCTCAAACCTCCATTGCAGGTCCCGTCGTGTCTCTCTGGGGCGGCCTGGGTGGTCCACACGGCCTGCGCTAATGCCAGCCAATGGGGCCTGTCCTCCGGAGGGTTGGGGAATTTGTTTTCTGCCGCCAACATGGCAGACATGCCCCAAAAGCCCTGGTCATCGTTACCCAGAGATGCGGTCCAATTGACTGGCTGGTAGTCGTCCTTGGCGCCAGTCTGATGCTGCATGCCTTCCATGACCACGTCGTTGTAACTGGTATCCCCCGTCAACTTCCAGTAATCTAAATTTCCTGTGATTAGACCTGAGCATCGTGTGCAGAGCAGAGTCGCAATACGGACCAATATAAACACCCATCATCGCACCCCCCTGATACCAGTAGTAGTCGCCCTTCTTGTCATCTGGTGGCCCAGGCAAAATGCCGGGGATCATGCCAGTTTGGTTCCCGGTGTACTGAAGCATCAGATCATAAGCGAGTGTACGTGCGGACTCAATGATTTCATCTAGAAATGAGGTTTAGCGTGCATCACCAGTCACAAAATGGCCAAACCTACCGCGAGTGCTAATTTTGTAGTATTGGGCGCTACACAGTGGCAAAAGGAGTGAGCCCCAGAGGAGTCCTGACCCGACTGCAGGGGTCCGCCGACCAAACCACATTTTAAACGAAAAGAAAATCAAAGGAGTGTATGAGAAAAAGAATGTATAGGACCTACAATGGCCGCAGCGAACAAGCCGGCGTTTGCTTTTACTGACGAGGGCTCGAGTGGTTAAGTAACCCCCTGAGGAACAACAAAAACACCTGCCATTCTGGGCACTCTCCCAACCTCATTCCGGTTGAGCTACAGGATGCAATCTCATTCTGAGCCGATGGCCTTGGTAAGCCGCCGGTGTCTGGGCGCCGAGGCAGTGCACCTGTACTGCCCCACATGCACAGATTGAACACGAGCCCATTGGCATCGCACATCCAATGGCCAGCGGTGATGATTGCTTTTTCCGCAAGCAACACCTGCAAGAAAAAGGTATAGGGGCTGTAGCAAACACGCCATGACAGGCGTTCCAACCCCTCATCACCCCAATCTGTAAATCAAAATCTCATCGATCACATAGCCAACATATATAGCGTAGTTGATAGGAGACACAGGCCACCTTCCGCTAAATTCAACACGCAGATGCAGCCCGCATTCAGTCAGGCATCAAACAGATCGGAGTAACAAGGCCTGGTCTCAGACGGTGTTTTCGCCATGATCAAAGAAGCAAATCCGTTGCAAGGATATACGCACCTGGCCAACCGTCATGTTGGTCTCCCTCCGTCCGAGAGAATGCCAAGCGACAAACACGAAAAACCGACCACATTATGCTTAAATATTAGCTTGTCTGTCTCCCAGAGGACGGAGACGCGTCATTCTGACCAAGGACCCTTTACGACGCCAAGTACCACGACTTCAGGCGCTAGCGGTTTTGCGAGATTACGGGGCAAAATAGGCGATCCGTTCCGGTGTGGATGTGGCGGCCTAGCCCGGATCTGGCGTGGTGAGATTGACCCATCCGTAGCTATTTGTGAGTGGGATAATAGCGATATGCATATGTGATGTGCTATGCTATGCTAATGCAACAGTTTCGCAGTTATAACTGAAGTTTGTGCCGTGTTTCAGGGTGACATTTTTTATGTACATCCACCTCAAGACTGTGAAGTGAGTAAATAAAGTTGTTCATGGCCTGAACATCCTTTAGGCTATTTAAGTTAAAACAATTATTTTGGTTTAAAAGAAGAAGGGAAAAAGAAGGGAAAAGCTTGAAGAATCTTCAAGTAGATGTTCGTTGGAATCAGCGTGATGTCCACTGATGCTGTTGTGGGAAGTCATAATCGCCCAAGGTTTGGCGCTTTTCATGATGATGTCGGATGTCTTTAAGCATATATCGCGCAATGGGCGTTCAGAAACCACAAAATTGATATTGAGATGCTCAGGTTCTTTTACTAATGCGTACATTTTTACTCATATCCAAACGCAAAATTGGGTCCACATATCCATTTCCACATTACTCTCAAACTAGAAACGGGCATACAATCGCGTCCGGACCTTCACCAAAAACGGTCCCTTCAAACTATAACTGCGATCTCCTAGTAAAACGCAATGAGATCAACCGTGTTCTATGAGTCTGAAACGCTATGGACAAGAGTCGTGATTCCAACTTCGTACTCGGTCGGGTTGTTGCGGGATGAATTATATGGTTTGAAAAGTGTTAATCCTACCTGCTTCACATTGGCATCCTACTTGTGCCTTCGGCCAGGAAATCCAACGACTGTAACTTGGATCGAGATGCTCTAGCACGCCGTCAATAACACAGTGCGCCCATCCTCTCATGTACCAAAAACACTCCACCGTCTGAAGCAATACAGCAAAGTGAGCCAATATAACAAGGGCCAACGGCATCTTCAATTTAGCCTGGTTAATAAATCCATCCTCTAGAGAGATGAGCCAGCACATAACAATATAGATCTTGCCGTGTGTGCAGCTGGCAGGCTTTTGAGCTGTTCCATACACACAATTGAAACAGTCCACCAGAGCCTTGTGTGTTATATGAAAATCGTACCCAGGCTCCTCCCAGTTCGCAATCAACACTACCAAATTAGACAGAGTCTCTTCCCATGGTATATATCCTTTATCACTATCTGTGGGGGGCATCTCGGTCAAGTTATCAACAGGAAAGGGGCCGAGGTGGCCTGAAAATATGGCTGGAAGTCCCATAATGTCAATGATAGAGTGAACGCCTCTAATTAGACCCAGCCAACCAACCTCGGTTCCCTCGGCCACCACGAAAAGATGACCTTTTTTCGGAGTGTTCGCGAGTGCACAACCGCAAATGAGGATTGTAGCGATATATAGTGCCGAGCAGTTATTGCGGTTGATATGAGGGAGCATTTCCGTGACACTAGGCAGTGCTGTTGAAGAATGTACCTCAGCAAGCTGTGTGTACTTGGTTGCCTCGGAGATACGAAGCCGAGCTAGATGGAGAGCCGATAGACTAAGAATGAGGTTCAGGAGAAAAGGATTCTCAAAAGCAAGGCGAGGCACCTTTTCATGCCAGAGCACATCATCGCCAAGTGTAAGCGACACGTTACTTATGTAGTGATGGAACAGCTGAAGGTCCTCGACGTTGAGGTTATGCGCATAGATGA
This sequence comes from Calonectria crousiana, assembly GCA_013406985.1. Taxonomy (NCBI): domain Eukaryota; kingdom Fungi; phylum Ascomycota; class Sordariomycetes; order Hypocreales; family Nectriaceae; genus Calonectria; species Calonectria crousiana. Next base: position 489,633 of record VTGD01000001.1, on the reverse strand, counting down.
ACTTCTCCGTCGATGAGGACGTTAAATTCATGTGAGGGCGTGGATCAACCAAATGAGTTTCAGGGATATCAGAGCTTGCAGGCTGCCTCTTCAAGGGTCGACCGCGCTTCCTTGGGGTGTTGGCTGAGGCGACTGAGCTTGTCGCCTTATTGGGGTTAAAGTCGCAGTTGATGGAGCACCGAGAACAGTTTTTGCACGTGGGCTTGCTCTCGTCACACTGTGACAAACCATTCATCAGCATCGAAACTTTGCCACCAGCCCAGTGCGTTTAACAGAACAATCACTCACCTTGACTCTGCGCCGTTTACAGTTACCGCACCCATTCCGGGATTTCTTGTGTGACCTGCGTTGTACCGGGTGACCGGGGCATCGAGAGGAGCCATGGACGCGTTCAGCTTTTTCGTGTTCAGGCATCGTGGCAACTGCAGGCGTATAATGGGTAATGCATGTGGATGACGGCCTCGTTGGCGTCAGTGATGAGCGAAGAATTCTGGACAACCCATGTTTCGGACGGGGACGCTTCGGGCCCACATTAATGTATGGACAATGCTGATTCACGCCGCAGGTTGGGATTTAGCTCGTTCGCTTCCCTTGGTAAAGTTCCACTAAACGGGTTTAGTCTGTAGGTATACCTGAGACCACCCAAGCCTCCTTCGCACGGACTTGAACTCTGGCTTATTTATCGTATTGGATACAGGCTATTGCTATTGGTTCTTTCCGTCTCCTCCCAGGGTGGGGAGTGAACGAAAATCCACAGACCAAACTAGCTCAGGATTGACGCGGCGAGACCTGCCTTTTGCCACAGCAGGTGATCTACACCACAAGCATCTGCTCGTCAAGGCAAGGAAAGGCGATACTTTCTCTACTCATGCCACTTTTCTCATTTTGCCTTTAATAATACGATGTATTCCGTAAACCAGGAACCTAAACGACCCACATGTGATACCTGTAAATGTACTACACCTACCCTAAACTATTCTAGCATCAATCAACGCTGACACTAGCAATACAGATCTACTTCGAAGGAAAATATTACGAGTTTGTAGCATAATTTCTGAATTCATTGTCATTATATAACAACGAAAATTACCTCATAATTAGTGTACAAAAACCCGTAGTCCCCCCAATTGAGCTGGGAATCATGGGCATGACAAACCCGCAGTGACCTAGTGCAAGCTGTGTCTTGCCCCAGACTGGTACGGGGCCTGGCTAGTGTTTTCTCGAGAGTGAGCATATTATTTTCTGAGAAGCCCTACTTGACAGTGTACCTGAAATGCTAACCTCGTTGGAAACAATTTATCCGCTATTTACGTAAAAATTAGGCAACACCAAATGAAGGACTTCCTTTTTGGCCATGGCGATATTTACTCGAGCATCTTGTCGTAACCTTAATTGGAGCCGCCTTTAAATACGAGATTTTCTGATTGGACATGGCAAGTTTGCGAGACCGCTTCCCCGTCATTGCACAGAGACCACTTTGGCTTGAATACGGAGTTTTTTAATTGGCTAGATCCTCTCGGTTATGCCCCATCAATAACTGTGCACTCCGAGGGTCTTAAACTACTGCGTTGGAAAAGAAAGATTCGCCTATCATTGGGAATCCGAACCAGTATAACTTCGATATTACGAAACAAAACTAGGGATTTAACAAATGATCATTATAAACTAGATTGTTGGAAAATTCTTTATCTGTACTGTTCATATTATTACAAACATGACATGATGGAGCGGGGACTTTTTATTGACGAGAGGTAATAGTCCAATGACCAAATACATGACTCCTTTAGATTCCCTGTGGAGCTGAGGATGAGATCTGCATATGTCTCTGTGCATGAAGACGCACTTCGGGAGGCATCTTGTGGTTCCAATCATCAGGAAGGTCCAGGGAAGGCGGAGCTTGAAAAGGCCCGGATGCGATTTCCGGCTGTTGTACGATTAAATTCTCCGACCGAGATCCCGACGGAGAAGTGTAGCCTTGGAGGGTAGGGATACTATTTGAAGTACGTCAGGTATACATTGGAACCTGTGATGGTGCCCAGGCGATGAGTAACTTGTCGGGGTCAAAGAAGTAGCCAGGGGGATCAATAATTATCGCCAGCCCAATGATGACAATGGCAGGTGCTGTTTCGGACATGGTCCGTTTCCCCCAATTCTAGGTCATAGAAAAGACCTTTGTCAAAAAGGAAACAAATTGACTTGTTACCTCCCTTACAATAAGCCCGCAGCCTCCCACCTCATCATTAGAGTTTACTAGCCCGAAGACCCACCCAGAATATTTAATCGTATTGAATACGCCTTTTCTAAGATTACGCACAGACTAGTGACTAACTGAACCGACAACGTCACACTCGAAGTCTGCAATGCAAGCGATCCTTTCCGCCAATCAATGAACATCTCTTCATGCTGTAATCATACGAATCAGCGAAAATGGACCAAGGGTAGATCTCGGTTTTGATGGATGGGTATTCATACAGTCACAGACAAAAGTTGTCACGTTAATTTTAAACTAATGAAAACAAAGGCCAGGTTGAAGATTGTATATTCTGTCTACGTAAGTGATTCCTGGCCACAAAAGGCTACCACTATTCTAACCAAGCGCAGTCATAGTGAGCTTGTTGCCTCCATTAGCGCTAATAGCTGCGCCGTTGACCCAGCGGCCCTCTTCACTGGAGAGGAACCCAACAATATAAGCAATGTCGTCAGGAACTCCAATTCTATTGGCGGCCGTTGTATTTTGAATCTGACCATCAAGATAGTCCGGTGGCATCAGGTGTTGAGTGGACTTAACGGCGTCGGTAGCAGTCATGCCGACGACGACGCTGTTGAATGTAGCCTGTCTTGTCTTCGCAAAGCTATCCGCGAATGAGCGTGTGTAGCTTTGAAGTGCGGCTTTGGTGGCTCCATATGTCATTGTAGGATCAGAGTTTCCTTGGTAAGCAAGCGTGCTTGAGATGTTGATCACACGACCTCCGTAAGAGGGTAGGTATGGCAGTAGCGCAGTGGTAGCTGACACGGGAGCGAAGACATTGCCCTGCATGACCTCGTAAAAATTGGCCAAGGATTGATCTTTGATCGCCAGTGCTTTTGCGGGGTCGATCAAGACAGCATTGTTGACTAGGATATCAATGACCCGTGTGCCAAGCTGTTCAAGGACTTGTGAAATCAGCTTTGAGCTAAATTCTGGGTCGAGTGCGTCCGCCTGGATTGCGACAGCCTGCTTCACTCCCAGGGCCCGGCATTGTTCAAGGGTTGTCTCTGCCGCCTTGAGGTTGGCGACATAAGTAATGGCTAACTTGGTGAGCCCTTTGCGCGCGAGGTGAATAGAGATGGCTTGTCCGATGCCACGAGATCCCCCGGTCACAATGGCTGTCTTGCCAGCCAGAGACCAAGGAGCATCTGGGGAAGGGGGTGCAGCCATTTTGAGATAGGCTCAAAGTGTGGTGGTTCCTTTTCGTGTTTCTTTTGTGTGATAGAAGACTAGTGGAGGTTGTAACTAGCTCCTATAGCAGGAAAATTGCTTTACTTATAGCTAGGCTACATTCACTTCACCATTTGAACCTTAAGACTACACAGACCTCAAATTCACAGGCTTCCGAAGTCCGCCAGGCGAGGATGAAGCGATGAATTCCAAGCGGAGCGGACATTGGGCGGAGAACTCACGTCTGAGAGAAAAAGAGGAATGAGCACAGCAGTGGTGGGGGAAAATCGTAACTCATCGGTCAGACGAGTGAGATGTTGAGATGCCCTAACCCCTGTTCAGGTCAGACCAGGGGGGCTAGGTCGGTTCAACTAGCTCCTTTTGGCTAAAATAGTCATTATCTCCTATATCCGGAGCTTAGGACTAACCTGCATTGTTGCGAAAAACATTATGAGGCATGAGTATGTGGACTGGTCCACTTCAATAGACGTTCGGCACTATAAAAGACTTTTTTCCCTAAGCAAGTTTCGTAGGGTTAGCGTAAAGACAAAGTTTTGATCAGATGATGGCACCATGTCGCACCATGGCCTATCCAGCCCCTTATGGCAGACAACTCTATCCTGCAGGTACAAGGAGATAAAGGATATACCGGGTTCCGGGAGCACTCTGGTATCCGAAGGTTGTCAAAGCCAATGTGCGAAACTGCATTAGCTCTTCCCATCTTAAAGCACTGACGTAAATCATGATGCGGGACGAACGGGAATGACATAAACAAGGTTTCTTTCAAGCCGAAATGAATTGTCTGGTGCAGGATAAGTCGCCAGTGATTTACAGTTGTTGAGTTGATCACATCAAAGTTCATTTACTTTTGAATAGAAAAATAAGCTGTAGGCTCAATTGGGTGATCCAGGAACCACGCCACAAAGGTGACATACAATTAGAGTTGTACAAATAAGTTGGTTGTGAAAAGATTATCGCACATCAAAGTTCATCTTGTAGAATAGAATTGAGAATGAAAGAATGAAGGCTATCAAACAAAATGATATTAAGCCATGGTAGTAGCGCAACTAGTTAAAAATTGAACAAAGAAATCATCCCGTGTGTCGTAAGTAGTTTTCGTCGGAACTAACAAGGAGAGGATTGCGTTCTTATTAGGCAGTGTTAATGGCATCATCAACAATCTTCCATGAATGATCCTCAATCTTCTTAATCTCTTTTTCTCTCTATTTTGTCCTTTTCTGTATGATGTGGCCTTTTGCGTCAATGCACCACCAAAAATTGTCCACCATTTCCCTTGAACCTGTCCAATCTTGTGTACCCTGTAGCAGGCTTTCAGCACAGGTCTCCGGAGATACAGAAAAAAAGCTGCCCACAGCTTTTGAAGTAACCTGAAAGTACCATGGGAGCCCTTCATAGATATTTGTGTTGACGATACCTGGAAGAACATGCACAAAATGTCGTTTGTTGGTAGTTTGGCCTTTTTGCTGTGTAGCTTGTGCTTGGATCATAGCATCAGCATTGAGATACAGTGTTTAGTCACATTTGAGAGACTGTAATGTGTCTGGAGATCCAGGTATTCCTAATTGAGTGATGCTGAATTTCCAACAGACGACTGTTACATAGGTCAGAGCCCGGAATAGCCAGTATCTAGATAAGGTAAAGGAAGACGGTCACGGCCGCAGTCGGCCCCAAAACACCATACTAAATGACACACAAACCTTCCTACACATCTATCGACCACGGGCTCTACCGGGCCCAGCCAATTGACCATCGGGGCCAAGTCGCGATCGTCATGTCGATCAAACCTTAGAACCCCGAAGCCGGAGGCCGCCCTCAACAGCAGCCTCCAACAGTCAGCAGCAACAGCAGCTATAAGACACCCAGATAGTTCCCTTCCATAGGTACGAAAATAAAAAGCTTCGATATGCATTTGGAATCATAACTAGTGATAGCTTATAATAACAGCGGAAAGTGTAGAATCGGCAGCGATACGACAGAACCTGTTCCTCCCACTATTAGAGCTCTCATTGCTGTATCTGTCCCCAGAATAATGAGTATTATCTGGTACGCATAATTTGTCGACATGTGGCGCGAGATCTTAATTGGGCGCTTTTGAACAGGTCTTGAGCTGATTAACACATAGTATCCCTTTGACTGCGGTAAGACTGCATCCAGGTACCAGCCCAGTTGCATTCCCAGCTACATAAGCTCCAAGATGGAAAATAATATTTTTCAATAAATATTATATAATCTACCATTATTAAGAACAATATAACTTATTTTAAGTAATACTGCACTTCAAAAATACTATTTTCTGCTAAGGCGATTGAAGGAGGTACCTGCGTGCAGTCTTACCGCAGTTAAAGGGATAAAACTAGAAAGATGGCGATTACGTAATTTATACAGCAATAATTACAAGCGAAGTGCGGAGAACTTCCTTTTTCAAGCACCTACTTTTAGCAAAACTTCGCGAGCCATCTTCGCAAAACGAGGGCAATTAGCCATCAATGCGGATATGTATTGCCTGTTTTTTGTAATTCCACCTACGATTAACGAGGTTATCCTGTCAAGATGCATGATGGAATAAGAACAGCTTACCTACTGATAAGGCATAATAGTTTACTTCTGGGTAAAAAACAAGCTGCCGGCTCAACTGGATGATCCAGGAACCAGGCAACAAAGCTGTCATGCAATTAGATTTGAACAATAGGGTTGGTCGTGAAATCTTGTTGCTCTGAGAAAGAGCATAAGCATCTTATTATCCTTTTGTAAAACACTCTGCCCTTGTATCGGTGATTAGGTTGGCCCTCCACTACGTTAAAAGCCAATACCAATCATGACAGCATCAATTAGAACAACTGGTAGGGAAATGATTCGTGCCTTAGAATTGATTTGATTTTTCTGACAAGAAAGCGGACGAAGGGCAGGCATAGGTTTTGGAGAGGGGCGTAATACAGGTAGAGAGGGGCCGTTTGTTGTTTACGGACAACGTCTGTGGCGGATGTCTCTATGCTGGATTGTAGGGTTTCGCCGATAACCACACGTTCAAAGGAGGGCACTGTGGTGTCAGATGATGGATGATGTGTGTTGCAGTCAATCACTCTTGGTAAGGTAAGTAATAAGAAGTGGAGTGTTTATCTATGATACATAAAGGCAAAGCCTGTATTTCAAACCAAGTCATTTGAGCACGAGGCACCGTTGAAGGCAAAACGAAGGGAAATATAGAACTGTACGAGAGCGACGACGAGAGAAGAACGGTGCGGAAGAAAGGCTCAAACAGACGAGGGTGGAAATATTTGCGTGTTTATACTTAAATCACCAAGTGCAAATAAATATAAATTATGAAATGGAAGTGAGAAAATCCAAACCAAATCACAAATATTTATAAGAAGGTGATACTCAGAAGCGATTTCACATCTTTCATACCAGGCCGTCGTGTTTAATATTTCAGTGACACCGTTACCGCCGACCGCAATCTCGATTTCCCAACACTTGACAGTACCAACAAATTCAAAAGTCCTAGCTACACGCTACACGCCTGATTGAGTTTGCGGGGAAAGAAAAAGCTGCAAACGCTCGCCTAGTGCGCCGGACGGAGAGCTCCTAGGTTACTATGCGACAGGGAGTTTCCCGGGCAGTCAATCAATCAGTCAGCCCGATTTCCAACACTTCATGGCTGGATTGATGTCTCGGATGGTGCTCGGAGCCCTTGGATGGAGTACGTAAAAGCAGCGACAAGCCGCGTGGATATTTTCATGGTGTTACAAGTCCAATTTCTGCTTCTCGGACATCTAATCTATTTGCTACAACCTTTACTTTATAGCAGTGCGCTCCTTTTTGTTGAACGACCATCCAATGAGCTTGTCAACGTGACATTTTGAAGCGCTCTTGGGCTGTTCTTGCCTTCCATTAGAGGGTTGATGGGTTGGACATGATCGCCTAGTTTCCGCCATTTCCACGCCTTGATGGCCGGCCTGTCTGGCTCAACGCCCTCAATCACATCGACTATCCAGTTTCCGATGTTTGGCAAATACTTGAAAGCATGCCCGCTGCCCCCCGTGGCAACCATGACGCCTGGCTTCTGCGGAACTCGATCTATCACGAAATGGTTGTCAAAAGTGTCGGTGTACCAGCATGCTCTGGTAAAGGCAACGTCGTGGCCTTCTTGGATAATTTCTGGGACATATTTTGCCACAAAGGAGGTAATGGTGTTCATGGCCTTGGTGGGGATCTGGGTAATCTTGTCTCCCTCAGTCCATCGGGTGACAGGGACGCTGCGCTCTTTGCCGTCGGGCTGAATCTGGGGGTTTGTGTATTTGGTGCCGCGGTATCCAATCTTGAAGTGGTCTTGATCGTCGAGCGCAAAGCCATAAAGCCCGCCATCCGCCCCGCTCCGCATGTTGTACATCCATATCGGGAAGTTGTCGGCCGATAGGCGTGTGTAAAGAGGTGAGGTCTTTGGGATGTGAAATACGGCTACTGAACCGGCGGTTGCTTCGGCGAGGCCGTCCAAGTCAGGAACCAGCAGCGGTGTATACGGACCGCAGGCCATGATGGTAAGTTTGGCAGCATGTGACTTCCCATCCTTGGTGCGAACTCCCACTACTTGATCTCCGTCGTACACAAATGAATAGAAAGATCCTGCGACTGGTCCAAATACAAACTTGGCACCGTAGCTTCGGGCCTTGTGGAGGGCAAAACGACATGCCTTGTCGGCGACTGCGTACCCGCCGCTCGTGTCAAGGACTCCTACGGTGGGATGGCCTCGCGTCTTGGCCTTGAATTGATCCATGTTCAAACCTCTTTCCTCTGCGACCATGACATGTACAGGATCTGTTGTGGCGAGTTGGGTATGTCCATGACCCAGTTCAGTCATGGCTTGGATCGTGGCTTGCTCAAACGGAGGCAGAGTGTCTCCGGAATTTATCGAGATTGCTCCATTGTTGTGAAATACGCGATCCGAGCTATTCATGCCCGGTGGAACGTTTCCAGCTGCCAACTCATCGTTCCAGGCGTGCCACTGCTCAATTGCCTCAAACGACAGTTCTTGATATTCGGTCTGGCTGCCATACCCTGAGCGAATGATCTTGTTCATGTCTGCATGGGGCAAAAATTAGGGCCCATCTTTAGCGTTGCGCTAGCGCACGTACCTGCCGAAGCGGCGTCACATCCCTTGAGGTAAGAGTACAGCTGCGCATCGTAATCGTGGCGATCAAAGACAGTGACGGATTGGTAGCCGCGGCGGACAAGATGCAGGGCGGTACTGAGCCCAAAGATGCCTGCGCCGATGATGGCGATTGGGTCTGTTTTGCTTGGAGCGTTTTGGGCCATGGCGTGGACGTGAGAGCGGTGGTGTGTGCTTCTTGGCGTGTCAATTGTGGACAAACAGGATCTTGTCGTCGAGATAAGTAGCGACAGAGCAGAAAGAGTGCGCTGATAACGGCGATAAGTCACTGAGCCGGCAATGGCCGGTGCAACCAGCCCTCGCGCCTGGGACACTAGCACTCGCTATCTGGACCTGGCAAAACACCCTGGATCCAGGGCCTGGCGCTAATCAGTTCGGTGGAATCCGAACGCCCGTTGTAGGGGCCCACACAGCCCTGGGCCGAACCCGGAGGAACCCATCCAGTGTGTGCCGGTGCCCTCTGTCGGTGCTGCAGCTAAACGCGTCAGTGTGTAAAATGCGGGGAGAGATAGCGAGTCCACACGGTGAGCCGGAATCCAGAACCACGCGACACTCCGGGGGAATGTCACCAATGGGACCCAATGAGCATCAAGCCTAACCCAATGAGCATCAAGCCTAACCCAATATGTATCTATGTTGTTGACATCCTTCATTGCTACTTAAAAAAGCAAGCCCTGCATCTGGGCTTGCTTCGGCCTGTCTCCATTCCTCTTCATTGTCGTCTTTTACTGGTCGAATAGGACTTGCTCGTCTCTTCTCGCCAGTTCACCATGGGTAACATGTTTCGCGACTCGACGCTCGCCAAGTACGCTCGGTCAATTCGTGAATCGCCTCGGGAGGTCATCTTCAATCCCACCCTGCTCTCTACCGCCGCCGTGTATGCCTTGTCGGGCATATGCATCAGTAAGTGACTGGTCAGATCCTACCATTTTGGCGACTCTCGACTGACATCTTCCGTCCAGCATGGGATCAGGGTTCAAGCTCAGTTGTTCCCTCTCTGCCCGGATTTTCCAAGGCCTTCGGCATCGCGTCAGCCACAAACCCAAATGAGGTGACCAACTTCATCTCATTCGTCTACCTCACCGCTGGTGTTGGAGCAGGCTGTTCATTCTTCATCAATGACAGGATTGGGCGCCTTTGGTCGCTCCGATTGTATTTTGCTATTTGGATAGTTGGCCAGCTCATTGCCACATTCTCCTATGGAAACCTGGGCGCCCTCTACACGGCACGATTCGTCTCAGGGCTCGGCATTGGTCCATTGACCGTCACTGGCCCGATGTCAATCGTGGAAATTGCACCGACTGAGATTCGAGGACTTTTGACCGTTTGGTTCAGTGTTGTCATGCTGCTCAGTTTGACCGTGTCCACGTTGACCGTTTACGCATGTTACCTCCATTTGCCCGCATCGCATTTGCAGTATCAGGTTGTGTTTTTCGTTCCAACCATCGCATGCGCGTTTGTAATTGTGGCGACCTTCTTTATCTCAGAGTCACCCAGATGGCTCATGCTGGTTGGCCGAGAAGCAGAGGCTGAAAGCTCACTCGTCAAGCTGCGCGGGCTGCCGAAGGATCACCCTCGCGTGGCCGGCGAGCTCGCAGATATTCGCACCCAGATCGAGGCAGAGCACTCTAAATTTGGTGCAAACGGAGGAATCAAGCCCCTTCTCAAAGAGACCTTTATGGTCCCCTCCAACCTTAGACGTCTTCAGCAGGCTTTGATTTCTTACGCCTTGGCCCAACTATCGGGTGCAAACTCTGTCACCAGCTACCTGGTTCCAATTTTAGCCCTGATGGGTGTCGATGGAGCTAACGGGCGCAATCTCTTCTTGTCAGGCATGTATTCAATGTCCAAATTCTTTTACACCTTGATTGCCTCGTTTTTCTTCATCGACGCCCTAGGGCGAAGAAAGAGTCTTTTTGTCGGAATTACCATTCAAATGATCAGCGATGTATATATCGGCGCATATCTAAAGGCGAAACAAGATGGAACAGAAGCTCCGGGATCATCAGAGGGTGCTATCGCCGCTATTTTTATCCACGGCTTCGGCTATGCAGTTGGTACGTTGTCGGGCCATGGCAAGAGTTTCGTGATGAACTTCTTGAAATCCATGTTACCTACCCATTTGTTTCAAGGCCTTTGCTAACAACTTCACAGGCCTCCTCGTTCTGCCGTATGTGTTTGGCGCCGAATTGTGGCCTAACAGCATCCGATCATTTGCCGGAGCCTTGACCCAGGCATGGCATTGGCTCTTTTATTTTGGACTCAACAGGGCAACTCCCAGCATTCTTTCCTCCATGGATGATTGGGGCGCATTCATATTCTTTGCGGGTTGGTGCTTCCTTTCTCTCATTTACGTCTTCTTGGCCGTGCCAGAGACGGCAGGACTGCCTGTCGAGCATTTCGATGCCCTTTTCGAGGGTCCCTGGTGGGAGATTCGAAGCAAAGCCAAGAGGGCGCAACTAGAGACAATTGCTGCACACGGCATTGATGAGGAGTGAGTGAATAGTTCCCGTGCTTCTTTTGGAAGCTAATGCTGACGCAATTTAGGGGTAGTATTGGACAAAAGGAATTTGAGGCCACAGTTGTTGGAAAGATGGCCGATGTCAAGTCTGCACCCACCAACTAGGTGCAAGACTTCTGAGAATTATCACTCTCTACTGAGCTCTAGTTTTCAATTTAGACTTATAATGGCCGTTTTGTTCTGACTCTCATACCGAACTCAGAATTTGACCAAGTAACAATGCATGACTTGATCAATACTGTAGACGCAAAATATGCAACCAAACTGCACCAAATTTTATCGAGTTCGTTCAGGATGTAGGAAACTATACTTGGAATTAGGCTGCAACTAAGTGGTGATTTCCCAATTTGTGCACTCAGGTCGATTTCCCAAATAAGAAAGCACTGCAATTTTAGCTCCTCATGAACAGTCTTGGTAAAGTCACGCGCTTCAGCGTTCGGTTGTATTACCCATTGCTCGCATCTGTGTGTCAAAGAGAATGCTTGACTGACTAGCAAGGAATCCATGCCATATCCCGATTAACCACTGCCAAAAGAAGTTGTTAGAAATTGCTTTTCTTGGGGTTCGAGCCACGATAGACCACTTCTAATGCCAATCACCTTAAAAAAAATATTGAGATCTTCCAATGAAATCAGACATCTAAATAATTTTACTTGCTCTCAATATTATTAAACACTGCCTCTTTAGGGCATGAGGTTTCTTCCAATCTATTTCTTAATCTTGTCTAGGTTCACCGGGCTGTTTGCTTTTCCTGTCTCGAAATAGGCCTTGATATTGGCGAAACACTCTCGTTCCGCCTTTTGGAAAGCGATATCCGTCAATCCGCCCAGATGCGGCTGCACGATGACATTCTCCTGCTCAAAGAACCAAGGGTCGACGTTGGGCTCGTTGCACAAAACGTCGAGGCCGGCGCGCGCCACCTTTCCTGACTGGAGGGCGACTTTGAAGGCAGCCTCGTCAATCACACCTCCTCGGGCGGTGTTGACGAGGAATGCGCCATCCTTCATGGCGGCGAATTCCTCGGTGCTGATAAGGTTGGTGGTGTTGGCGTTCAGAGGGCAGTTTAGTGATACGACATCTGATGCGGAGAGCAGCTCCTTCAGAGATGGGTAGTACGTAGCGCCGTACACTTCCTCATCTGCCTTGGGTAGTTGGTGGCGGTTATGGTAAGCAATCTTCATGTTGAAAGCCGCAGCCTTTTTGGCGAGATACTGCGCGCAAAGTAAGTAAGAATGAAATCACCTTGAGATGGATTTGGATGAGCTCACCTTTCCAATAGCGCCCATTCCAACAATGCCCAGAGTGAGACCGGAAGGGTCCCGTGCGGGGGAGAGCACGCCAGGAGGCCCTCTCCATTCTCCAGCCCTCGCAGTGCGCTCAGCGGTGAAAGCGTTCCTCAGCACGGCCAGGGTCAGAAAAATGGCCATGTCGGCCGTGGCCTCGGCCACCGCATCTACAGAGTTACAGAAGATGATGTCCTCCTCAGCCATCCAGTCGACATCAAACTCGTTGTACCCTGCAGAAGCTGAAGTAATGATTTTGCACTTTGGCGCAAGGGCCTTGAGCAGGTCCTCGTCAAATGGCTCATAGGGAGGTGTGCCCATGCGTATTATGAATGCATCGACGGGCCCGCCCTGCTCAATGAGCTTGGGCAGCTTTTCCTGCGTCTCGGCTCTGTTGGCGGCATCCAGCACCTCAAAGTCAAATTGCTCGCTGAAGGCCTTGATGTAATCGGCCCCCGCGTATTTCGGCGCGCCAAGGCACACCACACGGGGCTTTTTGGCATCGCCTTCCACACGGCTGGGAGACATTATTGTGATTTTGTAATAAAAGGTCGGTATAAATGGCCTGAAAAAAGCAAACGATGCGAATGGCAGAAGAGCGAATTGCAAACACCAGAGCTTATGTGTTTATGTCGGATTGAGTGATTGCAGCCTGTGTCTATTGGGCTTCCAGAAACAGAATTGCGACCTCTCCGTCGCCCAGTGACTAAAACGATTTGCTTGCCCAGATTGATGGATGCTCTCAAGGTTGCTGCTGCATGTCATCTCCACAATCTCCGTCTCCAGCGCGGATTCCCCCGGTCGGCCATGAGTTGCAATCGAGCCCCATTGACCATGTCGGCTTCCCCCGTGATTCGCTGCTCGCGCCCCGCCAGTTACCACCGCGGAACCGGACCCTCCCACTCGGAATCAGAAGGACGCGATCGGACCATCCAATTGCATCTTGACATGATCAGCCGGCATAGAGTAGTAATTGATGATACACTTTCTGGGGTTCGATGGTTGATTTAATTCTTTTTAATTGCTTGACTGCTGCATTGCTCACACACACAACAATCACCAATCTCACAATGGCGGATCAAACTTTTCCCCCTCTGGGATTTCTTGCTGTGGAAGTAGATATCTTTAGGCCGCCCGGCGACCCTTTCAATGAGAAAACGTGGGATTTCCCCCTCATCCGGGAAAAGGTCACCGGGACCTCTGAGTCCCAGATTGTGACAGGTGGCGCCTACGACGATGCCTTCATTGATCGCTTTGTGGCTGCTGGGTTGAAACTTGCAGAGAGGGGCGCCGTGGGCATCATCACGAGCTGCGGCTTTCTTGCCATGGCCCAGAGAAGGTATTGCGCTTTTCGAATAGGCTGGTGGGTCAACTTTCAAATGTGCTAAGACGTATCAGACTCGCATCGCGTTTACCTATTCCCATCGCGACCTCGGCTCTCGTCCAGATACCAAGCCTCAGGGCACTTCTCCCACCGGAACAAGCCGTGGGCGTCTTTACTTATGATAGCAAAAGACTGGGCAATGCTCACCTTGAAGAGCTGGGCATTAATCCTGAGGGCGTGAGGATTTGGGGGCTCTCCGATGATAGCCATCTTCGAGGCATTTGCACTCGAGGAGAGCCCTACGACGCAACAAGGCTCGAAAAGGAACTTGTTGACGAGGCAAGGGCGTTTGTTTCTAAACATCCTGAAGTCAAAATTATGGTGTTGGAGTGCACTAATATGCCACCGTATGGGGACGTCATTCGGAAAGCTATAAATCTACCTGTCTACGATGTATATACAATGGGTAATTGGTTCTACTCTGGACTTGTTAGAACAAACCCGAAAACATGGGGGAATGAATAAATTTAGAAACATTGGCTCCGCTTGCTTATTCACGCGTTGGGCTATTTGGTCTATTCACTTTTCAATATTCCCATGCGATAGAGCGAATCCACCTAATATTCTGATGAAGAATGATAGTCTTGAATTGACAGATTAAACCTGACACATTGTTTATTACAATCTGGTCCCAAGCTCAGCCTCCTACAAGCCCAACTACATCTCATGATTTTTCCCACTCCAAACTAAAACTATTCCAAAAAATCACCTCCTGTAAGCTTCAGAGTAAGGCGATACTCGGGCTCAAACTGCATGTACATGACCTCTGGGCTTCCGGTTCCCTTCTTGGTATACGCAGCCTCCTCATCGCTCACCAGCGTCTTCTCGAGGCTCGATCCGTTGGGTGCCATGGCGGCCTCGACGAGAAGCTGAGCTTGGCACGCACGCTCGAGGGCGATGAAGAAGGCGGCAGCCTCTCCAATGGTTCCTCCAGCCGTGAGCAAGCCGTGGTTCTGCAGGATGATGTTCTTCTTGGTAGGGCCGAGCGCGCTGGCAAGGCGCTCGCCCTCCTCCTTGGCAAACACGACGCCGCCAAAGTTGGTGTAGACGGCCAGGTCCTCGTAGAACATGCAGCTGTCCTGGTTCAGCATCTCGATCGGCCTCCCAAACGTCGACCAGGCCCGCCCGTGAGGGCTGTGCAGATGGCACGCGGCGTTGATGTCGGGCCTGCGCCTGTGGATGGCCGCGTGGATGATGAAGCCGGCCGTGTTTACGGGCAGGTCGGCGCCACCAATGCGCGACCCGTTCTCGTCGATATGGACCATGTCGGACACGTTCAGCAGGCCAAAGTGGACACCGTAGGGGTTGATCCAGAAGGTGTCCGGCTGCACGGGGTCTGGCCACAACCGTTAGCATGGGTCTGGATTGACCCGGGGCCATGGTAAGGCGTACCTCGGAGACTGATGTGGCCACTGCCGCCGTCTGCATACCCCAGCCTTGCAAAGACGCGGAATGCGCCGGCCATTTGCTCAAGCTGCCATCTCTGTTGCTCCTCCTTTGTCTCGTAATGAGGAATTTTGTGTATTCTCACCACTTCACCATCCTTCCTAGTCGTGTTCAAGGCCGAGGAGGCTGTTGATGCTGGTTGACTTGTGGTCGCTGTTGGTGCCATTTTGATTTTGTTTGAATTGAGACTTTATTTTTGTTTGTAATTCTCCGTCTCAGTTATTAACTGGGTTTAATATGTAGTCATGTTTGATTGCGTTCTCGCCTCCTCACTTGCACAAGCGGTCACGTAATTGCGACGTGTAGGGTAGCTTGAAGTGGCGTCTTCGGCTTCCCCCGGCACTGGTCAGCAATGCATATCCGATAGTGGATACACCTTAGCTGTCTCTTTACTGTCCAATGAATTCGGTATTTTCCGCCATCTTATCGGATATGTAGCCGTGTGCTGTTGGGCGTGAAAGAGAAATGTCAGGTAAGATGAGGCGATGAGTCGCGTGAAGCAATCTTGTCCTACCATCTTGCAAATCATCCCATGCTTATTAAATAAATAAAAATGGCTAGGTCTTATCTGCACGATTTTACATCTCATCTTTGATCCATATTGCGTCGCCTGCACATGGAATCGGCTCTATTGGAGGTTCATCTGTGGTGCTTGATCAATACCAAACGCCTGATCACCGGGTTGGACGCCCCTCATGCCATGTAGCAGCTCTTGAACCAGCCATTCCGAATCCATTGGCATGCCGTCATTTCCAAGTCCAGTGATCCAGTCTTCTACGGGCGGAGGCTCCACATTTGCCACATCTCGACCAAGTGCTGGTAGGGTGGAAAATGCACCTTCTGATGCGTTGACCTCGTCACCACAGACTAGGCTGATTGTTCTCTCTGAGAGAATCTCGAATATGTCACGATAAGCCCTGGCATTGCTCCATCTTTCGGCGATGATGACCAAAGCCGTGTTGCAAGCTATGCAGGTATTGATAACATCCATTCTTCTTGCTGTCTGGCGAATCCTTGCAGATTTCCAAATACAGAAGAGATATGTCAGCCCTCCGAGAAAAAGGATGTGCAAAGATCCCCACGTAAATTGGAGAGATTGGCTTTGGAATAGCCTCCTGTACAAAAGGCACAGATCTCGGGATCTGTGGAAGCAAATTTCCAATGCTTGCTCCACGGATTGCTCCTCACCAGGTGGTGGCGTATGAGTTATCCAATATCTGTAGAGTATCAAGATTGAGTGGTCGTATGCCAGGCGGAACCACTCTCTGGACGCAAAAACGGACAGTGGATCCAACTCGGACGTATCTGGGGGCTGTGGAATGTTGCTATGCCACTCTTCCAGTTCTTGAGCCAACTTGTCTAATAATGGCTTTTGCGCGACGTCTTGATACATGGAAGATTTCGTAATAGTCGGGTAGATATTATTTCCAATCTTTGACCACAGACGTCGCAGTTTTATTACGTGGATTGCACCTGTCATTTTTGTTGGTGGTTCATTATTTGATGATCGGGGGTCCTGCAGGAAACCAAGGGTATTGATGTTTTCGTCATCAATATCTAGAGGGAGCTGCAAAGTATTGTCAGTTTAATGCTCGTGGGATACCCATAATAACCAACCTCGGCGTCAATGCAATCATCAGGAATGCCTACAGGCCGCCCTAGAATAAACGAAGCCACTCTGTCAATGTCATAAGCGACCCAAAAACACCGTTTCGACATTTCCGCCACCAGAGGGTTCGATTGCTTGCGATATTTGTTCACACTTCGGTGATAGCCCAGTTCGACGCAATATCGAAGAGCAACACCGGATATTCTCCTTTGAAACGTTCAGCCTCGCATTACACATGATGCATTCAGGGTTCACGTACCAAAGACTGCCACCTGCAGGTGATCTAATGGAGTATACAGCGCAGCACAACAGGCTCTGGATGGACTCAATACTGTCAAGCTCTAGAATTGGTGGTTGATGTTCCAGGGCCATGGAATAATATGATTCTGCCGTGTCGTAGTGAGCGGGCCCAAGCGCCAGAGATGCGATCGCGTACACCTAAAATGTGAGCAGCTGTGCGGACCTGGGTGACCTATTGGAGTCTCACCATCCAGACAAAAAATAAGGCCAGATCCCCAGCAGCATAAAGGTTACCGGCTTCATCCGCCTTCATGCACGTGTCTTCCCAAAATTGAAATGTTGGACGATGTAAAAACGGGTACTGAGGGTGAATGTTGTTGAAAAATGCTTTGGAAAGGTTTGACCCAAGAGAAGGCGAAGGGAAGCTTATGGGGAAAAGTCGCACAGATGAGAAGCCAGTATTTTCTGCCATTATAGCGCTGGTTTGCGAGCCCCCAACCTTTCTGGGCAGTTTCATGGCAGCGCTGACGATGCGAGAGAATGAGACGGCTGATGAAGGCCCGAAATAATGAGGCTCCTTGCCGGCTGCGCTTAGACACAGCAGTGCAACATCGGCGGATAGCTGATCAGCAGGGTCTTCAACATCAATGGACGGAGCTCCTTGGTTGTCTTCTTGCGCATTGGCCCGCCTCGGTGCTGAACTCGAATGTGTATCAATTTGGGCATTATCTGCAGTGTGACCCTCTGGGTCCAACAGATGGTCCGAGGCAACGTCTGGCCTTGTCTGCTGCAAAAGGCCCTCCAAGTACGCTACCCTGGCCTCCAGCGACTGCATATAATCTCGGGGTCGATGCAGGCCGGTTGCTGGATCCTCGACAAGGCATTCTGCTTGATCAGCTTGAGCGCTGCTGTCATTGGGAAACACAGCGCTTACCACGGCCGCCTCTGGCGCAATTTTGACATTTTGGGGTCTGGCCATCGCACTGTTGTGGTGTTAGCGATTAGTGATTTATTCCATTGACACCGCGGGGTTTCATTCTTTGAGTTTCTTTTGCTTGCACCAACTGCAAGCCAACATGATGCGCTCGCCCAATCGCGGCCTCTTTGCCGAATGCGAGCTATTCCGGCTACGCGGTAGCATCTTGCGAGTTGATTTTACTTCTGTAATGGATGTCTGTATCGATATGGGGTCCCGGATTGCGCGTAGCCACCGACGCGAGCAGCGTTGACAGGTGGAGAAAAGAAGCAATCGAACTCTTTTATGGTCGGCGATTGGACCCAATGCTCATCGTCACGCGGAGCCTTGGTTAACTAAGAACACCCTGGTTTCTCCACTCTCAGCGCTTGGGACGACACCAAAAAGCAGTGGCTTCGGTGGATCCCGAGGTACGCTATAAAGGCTATCCAAGCATTGACGGACGGTCGCCAATTTGCAGAGCGAAAATATATTACCGGAATAAAAATCAGCCAAGCCCACTATCATAGTACCCATTATATTTATTCAAACTATGAAGTCGGGGAATTTTGCATGGGGGCACTGTGCATTTGTCACTGTTGGAGTGATGCTGCGTCAAACAGGAAACCTAGGGACAATATACTATCACAGCGTAGGAACCCTAAATTCATTCTTGGAAACAAAATCCGAACCCACTCAGTTATGGAGAGCCTTCCCCCTCAGCAATTACACCAAGAATCTCCTTGAGGCCTTCAACTGCTCGGTCTCCAAGGGCTTGTAGATTACCCATGCCGAGCATTTCAAGAACACTAATGTCAAACCTGAAGACCTTATTCCACCATGCCCTCACTTCAATAGCCAGCAGGCTATCTAATCCGCTCTCCTGAAGTGTACGAGCCACATCAATTTCTGATTCATCCTGGACGGGCCGGAGAAGAAGAGCCTGGATTTTTATACCGATCTGTCGTGCGATATGTCTGCTGACATCTGCACCATTGAGCAGCGATGGTTCAGCCATTGCAGATCTAATGAAAGCCAACAACGCACCGGACTCATCGGTCTTTGAGTCTAAAGAGCCCAATGATTCACCTGTGCGACCGTGCAGGTTGTGGTAGAATGCCACTCGTCGGTCTTTCTTCCAAGGCGTGTGGTTCGATGGATCGGAGAGGGACAAAGTGCTTCGAACACCAATGGCGCATTGAGATGGCTCGTAGAATGTCGCGCCATAGTTTCCACGAGCCTGCGGTAGTATGGCGGCTGTTACAACATCCAGTAGGTGTTTTGTTCTAACACCGTAGATTCCTGCCTGAGACAGGTTTTCGTTGACTAACTGATTTTCCGAAACATAGCCACGATCTTTAATCATGCAGATATCAATGACTGAAGCTTTCAGACGTAGACCGGCTCTGTATTGAGCAAATGCATCCAAAAATGTGTTCGCTCCAGCGTAGTTGGCTTGGCCTTTCTGTCCCGTGAGACCCGACATGGAGCTAAAAAGGACAAAGAAGTCGAGCTCTATTTCCTGATCTTGGCAGGCATTGTGCAGATTCCATGTTCCCAATACCTTGGGGTGTGTCACGGCGTTCCAGTCCTCAAGAGGCATTGTTAGGAAGCTTTGATCACGTAGCACCATCGACATGTTGATAATGCCCTTCAGAGAAGTTGGGGCCGAAGCGATGGCTCTTTTGACGTCGTCAAGAACCATTACACTCCCCTTGATAGCTGTAACGTTGCATCCTTGGTCTCGAAGTTCCTCAAAGAAGCTCTCGTCACTGGGACTTTTTCCTGCACTCCGAGAGAGGAATATAAGATTCTTAGCCCCATTTTCGGCCATCCAGCTAGAGACCACTCGGCCTAAGCCTCCTAGGCCACCGACTAGGAGATAGGAGGACTCCGCATCAAAACTGGGTGACACCTGAGGTATCGAAATTTCCGAAGCATCAAAACTGTCCATGGGAACAACAAGCTTGCCGATGTGTTGGCCTTTTTGGATGAATCTGAAACAGTCTTGAATCTTGTCTGGGGTAAACAGGTGGCAATCAGGGATCGGTTGTACGAAACCCTCATCATAGTATTGGATCAGGGTTTTCATTAACCTACAGGGCTTGTCAGTATCTATTCCTTCTTTGTGTGTTTATCGTAACTCACCTTTTGAGCTTCCATGGTTTTCTAATGAGAAGGTGTGACATGTCGAGACCAAAGTAGGCCCTGTTCACTGAAAATGGATGAAGGTCGAGCTTGCCATGACCAAGGAGGTCACGCTTCCCAATCTCAACCATGCGACCAAAGGGAGCCACGCACTCCCACGATGCATGAAGCAACTCTCCAGACAGTGAGTTTAGGACCACATCCACCCCCTGACCTTCAGTTACACGAAGAATTTCAGATAAAAAGGAAGCGTCGCGTGAATTGAAAACTTGCTCCCGCGGGATTTGACAGTTATCCTCAAGATATTGCACTTTTTCATCGTTTCCGACAGTGCAGTAAATTTTGGCACCTACCATCTTGCAGATTTGGATGGCAGCCAGACCAACCCCTCCGCATGCAGAATGAATGAGAACCGACTCGCCCTTTTCCAGTCTTGCCATTTCGAGGAGTCCATGAATAACTGTGGTAAAGACGCAGGGCATTGTGGCGGCTCCTTCGAAGCTTAAGCTATCGGGGATTTTGGCACATAGTAGCTCTGACGACACGAGACGCGTCGTGTAACATCCTGTGTCCATGACCATGACTCGATCTCCCACTTTCAGCTCCTTCACCTCTGGTCCCACTCTTCTCACAATACCAGTAGCTTCATAACCAAGGCCAGTATTGAGAGATTCGATAATGCCCATTGCGCAAAGAACATCTTTGAAGTTTACTCCCACGGCTTTGGTTTCAATTTCCAC
Source organism: Calonectria crousiana (assembly GCA_013406985.1). NCBI lineage: Eukaryota > Fungi > Ascomycota > Sordariomycetes > Hypocreales > Nectriaceae > Calonectria > Calonectria crousiana. The sequence goes on along the minus strand of VTGD01000001.1, from coordinate 468,704 downwards.
TTCATCGTCCACCAAAGCTCTTTCAGCTTTCGGGATCCAGCGGAGACTGTTGATTTTCCCAAAGCTCTCGATTTCCAAGGTGAAAGAAGAATTTGAGTGTTGAATTTGCGTCTTCGCTAGCTCATCTCTGATAGAAACTGGGTAGAGTCTTGGGATATGCACTTGCTGACCGGTGATGGCATACTCCAACTCTGCTTTCATGGACCCAGAGGAGACTCTTTTCTGGAACTTCTGGAAGACCTCAGATACGCACTTGATTGTTTCATCCCCAGTGTCTTCAAGCTCACACGTAGCGACATCGATACTGAGTTCGTTGCGAATGCTGCGACAGGCACCAATCGTTTGCGCCCAGCGTGGGTCTGAACAGTTCATCTGGGATGTTCGCGTAAGCCAAAGCATACCCTTATTTGAATCTGCCAGGTGATTGATCAAATTTTGGAATGAAGAGTATTCATCCAGGCTGATGCCATCAAAGAACGGAGCGTGCAAATCGACGACAGCTATGACTTCTTGCTCAGCAGTCTGCAGGGGATGGGCTAGGTCATGAATTGATGCAACGATGCTATTTTCACGCAGGTTTGAAGAAACCTTGTCTGCCAAGTCTTTTGAGGGCTGGTCATAAACAACTGTCACAGTTTTTGCAACTGCCGGAGCTTCCACAATGGGTTTCGCAGTGATGAAAGCCATGTACCGGTTGAGCGGGGATCCATCCACAGCAAAATCGTGCACGCCATGGAAACCAGCTTCTTTGAGATGGACATCCCATCTGTCGGGATTCACAACCGGTGAATCGATTCTTCCATCATTTTTGCCAAGCCACCATCCAGGGAGGACACCCATGGCAAAATTGACTGCTTTGAAATCTGCGCAGAGTTCCTCCATGTACAATCTACCCTCGGCACCGAGGAGTTTTCGGACATTGGACAAAGTTCCCGTTAGGCTCAGTGTGGCATGCAATACATTTGCTCCAATGATCAGATCATAGCTCTCAGCTTCGAACCCCTGTTCCAGAGGGTCTTTGTTGATATCGAGTGTCTTGAACGTGATGTTGGGGTGTTCTTTGAACCTCTCCTTTGCTGCATCAAAAAAGCCTGCAGATATGTCCGTATATGTGTAGTTTTGATACAAGACCTGTTTATTCGGAGCTTGAAGGCCCTTGAGAACAACGGCCGTGGTACCGCCCGTCCCGGCGCCAATCTCTAGGACCCGAAGGCCAGGATTTGAGTGGCCCAGCGATCGGAAGAAGGCTAAACGATCAGTGAGCGTAGTATTGTAAAACTTGGTAAGTGATCCCTCAGACATAAGAATCTCGAGAGGTGCTGAATCTCCTTGAAAAATGGGGACAATGTTGTGTAAGACTTTCAACACGAGGGTGAGTAGAGGATTGAAGATTCTGTCCTTTATCTCTTCACCAAGCTCCGCAATAGTCTTCTTGGTCGTTGGAGCTTGTTGTTTCTTCATCCAGTCAAGGAATTGCTGCAAGTGAGGTGCCTTTGTTTCGATACCTTCAAGTTTAACCAGGCATTCCTGCACGCAACGAAGGGTCAACTCTTGAAACAACTCCAGCTCGTTTCCAGGGTCCATTGACTTCATTAAGGTCGAGACTTTTGTCAACTCTGGGTCGAGTTGCCAGTAAACTCGAGCTCCTGCATATGGGTCTGCGCTGTTCTCATCCTTTTCTGGCTCAAGAGCATTGAACTCGATATCTTCCACCTGAAAGACGATATCACCAACTGGATTGCTTGCTTGACCATTGCTAAAGCTTCCTCCCATGACAGGGTCTGAAATGATCTTGACAGTTGCCTGAATTTCATCAACTGACTTGCGAGCCTCTAAGGTTTTGATCGTAGTTGGGACCATCATCGTTTCGATTTGGTGTGCCGCGCCTTTGGTAGTGGCGACAAGTAAAAGCTGCAAGAACAAGTCAATCTGGGTAGGGTGAACGGAGTATTCGAATTCATCTGTTATTGGAAGAGTTGCAGTTCCTCTTGCAATATTTTCTCTGGTTGAGCAAGACAAATCTTTTAAACCTTGGAAATGAGGCCCATAGTTCGCTCCCACCGTGCGCCAGGACTGGTAAAACTTGCTTGAATCAACTCTTCTTGGGAACTCCACCTTAAAGTCCGAAAGAGTCAATAGGCTCGAAACCTTGGATTCCCTCGCACAGATAAATCCGGTACAGTGTTTGACCCAAACCATGTCGTTGTATGAGCTGATTGAGAACTCCCACCAATGACTGTCCAGTGAGTCTGTCCATCGAGATCTTTTCAAGCTGGTGACAACTTCAGTTGGCTTCTTTTCCGCAAGGACCATTGCCGTTTCAATCACGACATTCTTCATTCCAAATCCCTGGAAATCACGTTCATTCCGACCGCTTAGGAAGACTTGGCGAATGGCCTCACCGACCATTCCTACATAGCCCGCACACGGGAAAATAACGTCGCCTTTGATGTTGTGGTCCCTCAACCATGGTGAGTGGTCAAGCTTCAAGATGTTGCGCCAAACGGGCTCGGCCTCGGTGCTCTCAAAAACTCGACAACCTAGAAGTTCGTGCTTGAAGAATTTGTGGGACTTCCAATCATGAACAAGTCGAGACTCAATTTTGTAGCTGCGATCATGATTCCAAGGATATGAAGGCAAGTCTACAAGAACCTCGGCGGTTCCACTGCTGTTTGTAAGAGCATCAAATGCGATAGGCACGTTACGCTGCCAAAGATTGCCGATGGCGGATAAAAAGGCCTGGGAAGAGTTCGTGTAGCGTGTTAAACAAGATGCGTATTCGAAATTAACGGATATGCTCTTGAGAATCTGCCGCAGCGGCCCGGAGAGAGCCGAATGAGGGCCAACCTCCAGGAACACCAAGTTGGCACCAGGAGGGTCGTTCTTGTAATCAGAGACAAGATTCCTGATGGCCGTGTTGAATAAAACGGGCGATTCAAGATTGGATTGCCAGTACTTTGCATCTGGGTGAGAATCGAAATTCATCATCTTACCAGTGACACTTGAGAATAACAGGGGTAGAGATCCGGGCACAGCGGCGGTTCCCTGGACAAAAGGAGAAGCAAGACACTGGTACTCTTCAGAGACTTGTTTCATATGATGAGAGTGGTATGCTTTGTCAACCTTGAGAAGCCGGACAAAGGCCTCTGGTTTGGCATCCTTGATTGACTGAACAACAGCCTCAACACTTTCCTTGTCTCCAGATATCGTGACACTCGATTGGGAGTTCTCACAGGCAATCACGACACCTGGTATCAAATATTGAAAAGTTTCTTCCTTGCTCAGCCCGATTGCCGCCATAGCGCCAGGAGTAGTAACTTTGCCAGAGATCAGGCCGCGATAATACGCTGCAATAATGGCCCCACGAGAAGAAAGACGCTTGGCTGCATATGCTGCCGCAATTTCTCCAGAAGAATGACCCACGACACCATATGGCTGGACGCCAACATTGGTAAGCGTATCTACCAATGCCACTTGCAAAGCTGTGCAAAGAGGTTGAGAAATAGAGGCTTTGTGAAGGTTGCTAGAATCGGGCCCTTTCATCATTTCCTCCTCGATCGACCAACTCGGAGGTTCAGGCAATGACTGAAGAACTTGGTCCATATTTTTGATCGATGCCGCGAATACTGGAACAGACTCGATCAGTTCTGCACCCATCTGTGGCCATTGTGCCCCCTGTCCATTGAATATCATTGTTAACCTCGGACTTGATCTAAGTGCCTTGAAAAATGGCGAGTTATTTTGAAATGTCCCATCCCTGACAACCGAAAAAGCTCGATGAGGAAGGTGTTCTCGTCTTGATCCAAGTGTGTATGAGAGGTTTGGGGCGCTGAATGGATTTGCCTGAAAATAGTTCTGGTAATTTAACATTTGTTTCTGGAGCGAGTCAAGAGTATTGGCGGAATAGACCAGCAAATGAGCCTGATTGCTGGGCTGGGTCATTTCTAATTTAGACCTGAAGCCGCCTAGAACACTCGTGCGAGACTCCAGGACGACGTGACAATTTGCGCCTCCAATGCCAAACGAATTGACAGATACGCGTTCGCTCCTGTCGCTGGGCCACTCCATGACATCGACTGGAACTGTGAGCTTCCCTTTTCTGAAGGGGATATTCGGGTTCGGTTTGTTGAATTTGATATTTGGCGGAATCTTGCGCTTCTCTAGAGCCAGGACACACTTGATCAGAGATGTGATACCAGAAGCCCCTTCAGTGTGGCCCACGTTGGGTTTCACGGAACCAATATAGACGCCTCTACCGCCAAATACCCTTGCAACGGCTTTGGCTTCAACAGGATCGCCCGCTGGTGTTCCGGTTCCGTGGCATTCGAAATATGCAGTTCCTGAAAAATCGCTGATGCCAGCGACCTGGTACGCGCGCCGAATCACAGCCTCATGACTTTCGGTGCTGGGAACAGTAAACCCGGAACTTTTCCCGTCGGCGTTGCTAGATGAGCCTCTGATGATTGCACGAATTGGATTTCCATCACGAAGCGCCTCGTCGAGCCTTTTGATGTAGACCATGTTGACAGCCTCGCCTCTTGCGTAGCCGTTGGCATCTGCGTCAAATGTTTTGCATGATCCGTCAGGCGACAAGACGCCTTGATCTCCCATGTCAATAAACATGTCTGGACCCGTAATGAGGCTGCTGCCACCGACGAGCGCCGCCTTGCACTCTCCGGCACGGATCGCCAGGCAAGCTTGGTGCAAGGCAAGCAACGATGCCGAACATGCTGTGCGTATGGTCATGCTGGGCCCCTTTAGGTCGTATTCATATGCAATGCGGTTCGACAATGCAAAGTCGCTGTAGCCGATGACTTTATGGACACCGCGGTTCAGTGTGTCTCGGTTCATCTCAAGCAACCAATCCTCTCCAAAAGAGCCCACATATGTGCCCACCGAGGATCCGCGGTAGTTTGTCTCACCTGCATCTTCCAAGCATTCTCGAGCAATCTGCAAGAGCAGACGCTGTTGGGGGTCGATGCGTTCAAGTTCGGATTTCGAGATGCTAAAGAAGGTCGTATCTAAAGCTGCAACATCTATGCTTTCATCGAGAAAGTATCCATGTTGTGTTTTCAAGTAACCTTTCTTGCCTGAAGCCGAGTATAAAGCCTCGGTATTAAATCTTGACTTGGGAATAAGACTTCTGGCATCCTTCTTGTTGATCAAGAAGTCCCAAAACTCGGAGGGGTTTGAGATGCCGCCTGGTAGGCGAAGTGCCATGCCACATATTGCGATTGGCACGGTTGAGGCACTCAAGGGATCCTCGTAGCCTACAGCACTGTTTGCAGCCTGGCCTGTTGTACTCGCCTAATGAATCACATCAGCACCTGCCCTCACGATATGTGTGTTCAAGAGGAGAGCGATATAGTAGCCCTACCGCGGGTTTCCCACCATCGGGGCCAAGATTTGAAGCCATGGTTAAATGACGAGTTTGGGACACAGGAGCGTTCGGTAGGACAGTAGATCCTATCTCGAATGGCGAACACGCGGTATTTATGCACGCCAGCACCTCCTTGTGCTACCCCGACAAATAGGAGCTCCGACTTGAAATAATATGATCGCCAAAATAGCGGGATTAATGCAGAAATGAGCCTGCTGGGTTTGAGCTATGCAACTAGCGACCATTGTACAAGCTCACGGTGGAGCTGGATCATAGCAAGTTGTGGAACTTTGGATACGTGTCCATCACACATGGCGGAGTTCGTCCTACGTAGTCTAAGAAGATGCCCAGCCCCATTCAATTGACACTCTTGTGTGTTCTGATACGTGGTAGAGACTCCACTGACCATGCATTGGTGTTTTTTGTCATACCTGGACAAGCTAGCGGTTAGTTGAAGAGAGGCGTAGCACGCTAGGGCGATGCCGTGCCCGCAATTCTTGGGCTTGTCCCAGTCACATGTCGCCATTCACAGCGATTGTGTGTTCCGCAGCACTCACGTATCCAGAGTTGACCAATAAGAAGGAAGTCCCTTAATGGACCAGCTCTGGCTCGCTTAGTTGGTTTATCCCCTGCGATATGAGAATGGGCAATGGCTCAAGACTGTTCCAATCCCCCCAAAATCTCAAAAGTATTATGTATGTCAGTGTTGGAAGCTAAAAAGATATTTTGGGGCCGGCAATGGCTATATTCAGCTGAATCCCGGTGGCTTCTATAACATTGTCTGATAGCGCCCCCACCCACTTGGTTCTAGGTTGATAATATATCAATTAGCCACAGTCAACTCATACTCGCTTTATTGATGTCCAGCCACAGATACTGCCAACGCCATTACTGATGTATATCACGTGTTGCGTTTTCCTGGGTTGGAGGTACCTGTTGACTGAGGTGGCTTCACACATGTCCATCTAATCAATGCTAATTAAGTGGTTAAAATACCGATGCCGTGGTACGAGGAGGCCAAAATAGTACAAAAGACAGTAAACCAAAATTCGCCTCTAGTTCCACTGTTGAGCCTGGTCTGAGTCGGCACCTGCTCCATCTACCCAATATCCCGGTAGCCGGGCTAGTTGACTCGGCAAGCTATTTCACGAGTATGTATCGAATGCAAGGGTTATGCCCAAGATCCACTGGTGCCAATGTCAATCAGAATCCGTTGTCCCTGGATCCTCCACTTGGTACGCCGTCCTCCATATGACCTTTCCGGACGCAGGATCCATAATTACAGCGTAGTGTGTTTCTTCGTTGCTGATTTCCTTGTCTCTTATGAAGCGCACGACATCTGCGAGGGTGACTGCGTGGCTTGCCCCAGAATACCGCCGACTACAAACTCTCGTGCGGTCCTGCCACATGTCGTCCAGGCGAGCTTTTCTATCAAGCGATAGCGCAATAATCTCAGACATGCCGATAGCATGCTCAGTCTCGGCTATTTCAGCCACAGCTTCTTGCAGCCGCATAGGATTGGCTTCATCGCAAGCGTCGTGATTATAAGCAGTCAAAAATGTATCTGAATCCCTGATGGAGGCATGACGATGATCCTTCTCAACAACGAAAACGCGATCCGGGGTGCAAAAAATTAGGTATGCAGCAGTCGACGGCGACTTTAGCTGCGCCGACAGAATAGCCTCTATGTCGATGGTTCCATCCTCCATGTTTTCCTCTTGTGTCGCAGCTCGGTCCTTTGACCCCCGCCGTATTTTTTGGTGTGGCTCTCTATTTTCTATTAGAATGCTGCGCAAAACACTTGATATAGATTGTCGGAATCCCAAGACCACCATGACCTGGTGCCAGCGGAACGAAAACCGTTTCCATTTTGATGCTCGGGAATGGTAAGGCCTGAAGTTTAAGCTCATGCTGAGACTTTTTCTGACGCCAGTCAGGACCCCAATGTATCCAAAATAAGTCACGGTCGTGGCAACCACAGGTCCTCCTTGGCGACGAACAAAGTCGAGCTCCACAATGATGTTCCGCAAACGGTCCATCCCCCAGTCGAGCGTGCGGAAGTGCAACATGTTCGGCGCCTGCTCGGAGGCCACTTTCTCTGGCTTGATGGTGCGGACCCCGCCGCTTGTGCAACCCAGCAGTAGATCCAGCAGAACATTGAAGGCGACGAGGACGTGCATCGGTATGGATGTGGCCTGGGAGATGCCAGAGAGTTCCCGCGACTCCTCGTCGACGTATAGCCGGCGCATGGTGAGTCGGGCGATGAGGGCGAGCAAGCTTCCCCCTCTGGGGCCAGCTATACTTTGAAGAAGATCGTCAAATATGTCTGGCAAATTGCACGTGTCGATTTGTTGTTGGAAATGCGGTACCAGGTGGGCATAGCGGCGCTCAGGTGGTTGGGACAGATCAATAACAAATTTTGGGATGTCCATTTTTCGCGCTGATAGTGGTATTTGTGGAAAGATGATATAACGAGTGCGATGGCGATTATGTACGAAGCGTATTGAAGAGAGAGTATGTTAGAGTGCTGCCTACGGGAGATTCTTTCAGCCTACGCCATAAAGATGAAGCTGTGGCGAATGAAGCGTCGTGGACTGGATGGAATGCGGGGACACAGTGCGTGTTGAGCCACGACGGTCATGTGGACTGTCTTCCGCTTCCAGCTCGTAAAAACCAAACCATGGCTCCGATTGCCTACATGATGCTAATCTTAGTACAAGATAGTTTTGTAATCGATGGGTCGGCCGGCGCCTGATAAAACTCATAAAGACTCAATGGGTCCGACTTCTGGTCACCCTCACCGCCCGTCTTGGCTATGACGTCACTGTCGAGTCGAAGATTACTCAGATCCTCTGCCGCATCGTCAAGTTGCCCGTCAGAGCTTTGTCTTCTCCGTCGTGCCAAACCAGGCATTTCTCTAGCGGCCGCGGAGAGCTCTTCGTCGCTGACAGCGTCTGCTATTTTGAATGCCAAGGGCAAAACAATGGAGCCGGAAACCCTGATGTGTCCTGCTCTGACAAAATCGTGGCCGGAATCAGTCTTTTCCAACAGCAACGCTTCGAGAACGAGCTCACTATCCTTGACTTGACGCGATAGAGCAATAAAAAAGCAAAATCCACTCCACTCTCTTGCCTTGCTTGCAGCCTTTTCCTCGGTGTTTGTGCCATCTTCTTCAGCTTCTTCGTCATCTTCCATTCGGTCCAAGTGATATGAGAACGATGGTCCTGATAGAGATCCCAGTCTTTCGTCCTCATGCGCCCTATCACTGTCGTCCACGTAGAAAGCTTGGCGGGACGTTTTGCTGGGCAAGTACCATCGGTCAGCCTCGTCCACATCGCTGGACACGGGCTCCTGAACGATTCGTATTTTTCTGAGGAAGCCTTCCAGTTCGATGTGACCACCCGGCTGGATCGCACCGAATGGTGACGGAGTGGACGGAGTGAGATAGATGCCGCAGACCCGGGATATCGCATGTTGAAAATCTGGATACGATTTCGGGACCACGTTGAAGTTGACAGCCGATCCCAACGATAGCCACGACCACGACGGTGCAACGTAGGTACCGCTGTCATCTCGGTTCTTTTTGGGGCCCGAGGCCGACCACAACAAAGCTCCGGGGAGGCTTGATGACCAGAAGCCAGCGGCGTAGGTGTCTCCCGGGAACAAAGCGGCATATTCGATGGCCAAACCCGCTAGCGCTGGCAACCGGTCCGTCTCAAAGGTCAAGGACTTTACGGAAAAGTCTTCGCAGAGGTCCAGCCAAGACTTGATATTGGCCTTGCCGTCGTGCCCAGCCAGCAGGAGTGACGGCTCGTACTTGTGCACATCCGAGAAGCGACTGTCGAAAGGAGAGCCCGCCGAGTAGGTCTCGCACGCGCAGTAGGGGTCCTCGGCGCAGCACTCCCAAAACACCTCGTGCTTGGTGAAATGCAGCACCCGCCGGGCCAGCTGCCGCTCCTGGAAGACCCAGGCGCGCCGTGACAGAGGCGCGGTCGTGACCCACTCGAAGATGTTGCGTTCGTCCATGGCGATCCACCACGACTTCTGCAGGTTGGAAACTCGAATTTTGAAAGGCGTCACCTTTGCTTGGGGGCGGTCGCGGAAACAACCGCCTCGGGCATCGTCTGAATCGTCGGCCGAGATGTTGAGCAGCCCGTACTTGTACACTTTGCTCATGAGCAGAGCTTCGTGGTTCCAGTCAGACATATTAGGCGAGTCTTGAATGATGCAGAGCGAGTCAATCCATAACCAGCGCACTATTATCACAAGAAGCGGTTAGCTAGTTCCATTTATGACATACTAATCACCAACCTTTGAACCATTGTGCTATTTCCATAGCATCTCGCACCAGGGGCGGTAGCTCATCGAACGCAATCCCTTCCAACATGTACGTAGCCTTGTTCTCTTCCAGGAGACGCGGTAATTTCGACTCGTTCCAGTTGCCCCAGCAGTGGCTGAGCGTAATGTATGGTGGGATTTCAGCAAACAACTCGGCATGTTCCACAGTGGAAACGACCTTGACCATGGCGCCAGTCTTGGCGGTGCTCAGATCGACAAGCCGTGTCGGCAGCCACGCCGACGTCTTTGCGATACACGCTTCGTGGATTCCACCATGGTTGCTCATGCAGCGATCCAGCCAGTCCACCGCCATGTCCTTGGCGCACCTAGTGTTGATGCCCCTAGGCAAAACTTCAAGTTGTCTTGCCGACTGGTCCTCGCCGGCGGAGGGCTGCACCGGAAAGAAACCATCGCTCGTTGGAGACGGCCAGAATCGTAGCTTGAAGATTGACCAATAGGTTTGGTTGGTCCTCTCGGGCACTGAATTGGGCGTCAGGCAACATGCCAGCCGCGTATCTTCCGGCTCGTCCTGCCCTGGCTCGTCCGACCCAGAAGATGGGCCAGCTTGCTTGAGGCTCGTGTTTAGAACCAGTTCGACCCGGCAGTCTTGCATAATCTCGAGGCGTGAAAGATACCTGGGATCCACGTGCGCCGATATGAGCGAGCACAGGTGGCAGCCATACAACCGTGAGTCCTCGAGCGCTAGAAGATTCCAATGCAAAACCACATTGGGTGGCAGCCTATCCGATATTTCGTACCGGTTCGGGACCGTGAGCTCCTCCTCGATGTACTTCGCAAGATGGCCCAAGGCACTAAGGCAGGCGTTGCATAGATTCTGATTTGACTCGACACTGACCAAATCGGCATCCTGAGTGCGCTGGGGGCCATCGCCCTTCCGTAAAATGCCCAATGCCCCATCCTCGCTAAGTTTGGTCTCGAACTCGTCGTCATTGGCCGGCCTCGGCTCAAACGACGGCCTGACAGGAAAGTACTCGGCGTCCCCTTTCTTCAAGGACTCCGGGTGCATGAGAATCATCAGGTCTATTTTGTCGTTCATCGCCCTCACGCGATTGGCGTTGATCATCTTGAATTACAGCAGCCGTGCTTTGGCAATCTTGTATGAGGTCTACCGGTGTTTCTATGCAGTCGCTGTGAGATGTCAAATACAACTCCAATGGGTAATGAACTTACATTGGTCCCTCTTCTGCGAAGGGCACTTGTTTTGAGGTTATTCCTGAATTTTCTTGGCCCCTGCTCGCTGTGGGTCGAGTGGTGCGGGGGAATCAGCTTGGTTGTCCTTGCTGCATGCGTTGAGCCTCCTGCGCCCTGTGTGCTCCTTGGTCTGCTCTCCACCTCTTGGCGTTCTCAAACGACGAGTTTGTTGCCTATGCTATTCAAAGCCTGGTTACAAGTTATTATACGTCCTTGAACCCTGTTATACAAGAACCAAAACTGCCAAGCCGTTTTAGGCAGCCATGTAAGACAACCCCAAATGGGCCAGCTAATGCAGTCAGCTAATGCGGTCAGCTGACTGACCAGTCTTTAGGGAGACATCGCCAGTTTTTGTTTTTTTTTGGGTAGCATTCGGTCCTGACGCGACGGTTGATGGAGTCAATTGGCTGGCCTTTCAAATTTTCTCATGAAATCTCTGAAACTAAGTCACGAATTCGTTAACAAGCAGGCTTGCAGGCATGCTCAATATATTGAAAACAAATTCGATTCAAATAACAAGCTGGGTCTTTGCTGAAGAATTTCCTCTCGAATCACAAAGAATTTTGACCATTCAGAGCACTCGAGCGGAAGCCACTCTTCACGCACTGGTCATACGCCGTTCTATTTTCACCCTGAGCTAGTGGCAAAAAGATATTGACTGTGTTGAAAATGAAATGAATTGAACAAGCTCTTCGTCAACATTGATATTGAAATCTTTGGATCAATTTATTCGTGATGTGTGCCTTGAGGCGTGTTCCGACTGCAACTATTGAGCTATATACTGCTCTGAGCAAAGAAATCTAACCAAAACTTTTTGTCGCATCGCTTGAAACTTGCCAATTGTTAACCCCCCCCCATTACTATTTCTTGTTTATATACTGGACAAGTTCAACTTCATCCACGTCGTCACGTGAATGCGAAGTGCGGGCACTCCCCGGGGCAGCCACCCCAGGTGGTGCCGAGTCCACACGAAAAGCAGACTCTTCGCCTCCAGTTCTTCTTTTCTGAAAATATCCATCTGAAGCTCTCGTGCTAGCGTCAATACTCTTTGTCGGTTTGCCAAAAATTTTCGTAAACAGGTACACAGAGAAAAGGCGAAGCGATGGGAAGCATGCGCAAACAACGCCGATATTGATCTCCAGAGCAGAATAATAGGAGATTGACATGTAGTTCCAGGTTGGATTCTGGTCCGTCGAACTAAACTTTTGGGCTGCCCGGAGACGCAAGATGCTCACGATGGTGAAGCTAGAGAATGTTAGAGATGGATATGGGAAACAGGGAAAAGCCTTACCAAGTCCCACCAAACAACATGACTGCAGTAAAAATCTTCTTTCTCCAGTCCAGATTCAGTGATTTGACCTGAACCAACGGGATAGCAAGCATCCAGATGTCTACGGCGACACTAATGGCCGAACTAGAGACACTGATGAGGTTGAGATTGAGGCACTTTCCTTCTTGCGTGCCATCCCAACTCTTCCAAGCTGAAGTGACAGGAGAGCAAACAAATATAGTTGTGCATGTATAGACTATTCCATACATGGCAGAGAAAACAATCGTTCCCCATAACAAATGACGAACGTACCGGGTTGGGAAAATTCTGAGATAGAAGAAGAGGAGCGAAATTTTGAGAAGGGTGATTTGAACAAAGTAGAGGGCCGACGAAATTTGAAAACACATCAAAAAGGTCGTAATTTGATTTGGCGTGAGCGTGTAGATGTCTTTGCCAAACCCGTTTTTCAGCAAACCCCAAATCTGCAAAGCAAAGCTTCCAAAAACGGACGTGAGCTGGAAGATGAGAACCCAGTCGTCGGCACCCAAGCCCGTTTGCATTATGTATTTGTAAATAATGCGCTGGGCAACGCAAACGGTAGCTATAACCAGCATTACGCTGATTAGCCATCGATAGCTGTTTGATCTGTCTCTCACGGGTGCGTCGCAGAATGTGCTCGTAAGGTTTTGTGTGTCTAAAGGTTGGAATTATTAGTGTCGTCAATTCCATGCTCTGCCAAAAGATGTTACAACATACAAAGAGACTGTCGAACAGTGCATTCTTTTCTCACGCATATTTTAACCTCGGCTTTGAATTCTTCGTTCTCGCAGAAACAAGTTTGATTGGTTATCGAGCATGACGACGTGAGGGTTGCGTTGGTGATGCACCCTAACTAAGAAACGGCAATTGTTATGAATATGCAACCACTCGAAACCGGAGTCCACTTACTGCGCAATCTGGAAGCTCTTCAAACGCAGACAGTGAAAAGGATTGTGCTGTCACGGCTGGCAAGGCTGCCATGATAGCCAGACACCACAGGCTCTGCATGAACTTCATCGCAGCTATGACCATTCGCTCTTGGCCTTGTCAATGAACAGGATCACTGCTGTTGGTATCGCCAAGTCAAAAAGGCCTGGCAAAGTGGGAGCGACAGCGAAAGCAACCTATTTGAGAGATTGTCTCGCTTGCACAGACCTGATTGCCACATGGTTAGTGCGGCGGGAATCGCAACGGATGCGCATCCGCGAATGCGACTACCAACAGCAAAAGGGCATCATCAGCGAGGGAGAAGGGCTTGGTTGGACAGTAGGTCTAGATCGCCATGTGCACTTGCAGGGATGGGACGGAGAGCAAAAAAGACGCCACCCCACAAACGCCGTGCTATGGCCAATGGGTGCTGAAGCGCCCAAGCACAAAACAGGACATGTCTGCGAAAACCTAGTGGCGGAGCACGGATAATAGCGGACCAACAGTCTACGACCCTTCTTCTTCGTCTGTCCTTTCTGACTCGTAGCTCCGGGCATCGGTTCACCGTTACTGGCCATTGACGCGAATGCAACACTAGTGCACATCCATGGCGGCATCACATTTTGAAATAAAAGCCCGTTAACGGCATGGTGCCGCCGGAGAGCAAGAGCTAACAGGTCTAGAATGGCACCCTCAGCCGCCCAAGCAGCGGCTGCTCGACGCCCCCAACCGGTTTTGGCGCGCCTAGCTGCAGCGCACGCGAGATGAAACAATTTCTTAGCGACTTCGTGAGGAGATGCCCTGAAACTCATCGATCGACTTAGCTTGCCTCTGCTCAATCGCAAAAGGTTTAGTCGTGATGCCCAGCCTCGTTGCCGCTCTCCCGGTGAAGCGGAAGCTGATGGCGTGATCCTAACCAACTTCCCCTGCAGCTAGCTCGGTAGAGCGTCGGGACGAACTCAGCTTTGGACAGTTTGCGATAGCCTTTGAGAGCTATCATAAGTGAGCAGGGCGAGTCGAACGACGGCCTCTCGACTTGCCAATTGGAGCCCGGAAAAGCGCCTGCAGATACGAAATCGCTCCACTCTCAACTCAATAAAGCACGCATTCTGACGTAGACTGGCAAAAACAGCTTTGAGCCCCAGATGAGATATAGGTACAAACCCCATTGTTTTTATGGGGTTGCCCAACAAATTGAACATACATGAGCTGTCATCCAAACTAAGTGTGGCTCGAGGCCAAGAAAGAAGCTGCAAACATCCCACGCGCTCCGAAAGGAGGTGGAGCAGCAACGGCTGTGGGCTTGAGCGGTCTGAATTGAAAATCTCTGCTCATGCAATCAGCCGATTGGGACCATTATTAATAATTTAAGTTGGTAAATCAAAGAGCAAAGAAAAGAAAAAAGAGTCTTGTAAAGTGTTCACGTCAGGGTGGAGACCTCAACGACGATGGAGATGGCATCCTCATTCAAAACCTCACATAAAGTTTGACCTTGAGGGTAGACATTTGCCGAGTGGGGCATTGGACCAATTGAGCTTAGCGTCGCGGTACCTGGATAAGTATTACCCGACACAAACCACAAATGGCCCATGCTACGGCAATGTTCAGCCCTGTGATCTGGCTAAGATTTGCCCTCCCATGCCCTTGTTAGAAGGGTATGAGTAAGGAAAAAAAGACGCTCTGTTCGATAAATTTTAGTTCCAGCCCCTTCAATCTATTTTGTGACACAAATGCCTCTTATTTCTCCTGATTTGCGGAGTGCATTCGAATTGTTGCTGGAGCAATAGGACCATATTTTGATCAATCCTTACCCTGCAGCGTCAATAATTCATCGGCAAAGTGACTAAGAAAAAACTTATCACAAAGGAAGCGAATGTATCGCTACGTGGAGGACCTTTTTCCACTTCTCTTTTTTCTCGAGAAGAATCAACATAAATATGCCACTTAGTGCTTGTATAATTAACATTGTCTGTGATTGATGGGCCGGACCGAAATTAATTTGTCAGCTGCTAATATAAAAGAGCGAATGCCCGCAGGATACAAGGTTGGAAAAAAAATCAAAAGCCGACCGAGTTCAACTTCTGACCTCACTTATCACTCCCTTCATTTTCAGGTGGTCGGTTACACTTCCTCAATGACTCCAAGAATCTTCATGTGAGTAACTCCCAAGCTGTATGATTACAGCAACTAAAATCTGGAAGCACGGGTGGCACTGGGTTAATAGGGGGCGACTATTTGCATTTGATCACTGAAAAATATCCCCTTTGGAATGTTGCTGTCCTGGTGAGAAATCCAGAAAAAGCCAAACTTGTCAATGATGTGTTCCCTAGAGTCGAGGTCATCCCAGGGTCACTTGATGATCTCGAGCTCATCGAACAGCAGAGCATGAAGGCAGACGTTGTTCTCAGTACGTATTTGGTACAATTTCTTAGCCAGTTACGGTTCTCCTACCAACTGGTGTGCACATAACCCTTAGTGTATAATTCCTAACATGATCAGACTTTGCGGATTGCGACGATGAATCGGCCGCTCAAGCCATCATTCGGGGCTTGGCCCGACGCAAGAACACTGGTACCGTGATCCACACCTCGGGAGCCAAAATCATTGCCTGGGAAACAGAAGCAAACTCCTCGAAATGGGGAATAGACACTCCCAGATACTATAATGATTGGGATGGCGTTCATGATTTGACGTCCGTTCCCTCCAAGGAAGATCCGGAACCAAGTGGTCATACCCATGTGCTTCCCAACTGGGCTGCTCACCGCAATGTTGATTTAGCAATTCTGCGAGGGTTTCGTGAACATCCTAACAAGGTGCGAACTGCAATAGTTTGTCCTCCCACGGTTTTTGGGCCCTCGAGATTGCCAGCATTTACGCGGTCCATCCAACTTCCCCGTCTACTTAATGTTATGCTCAAACGACGCCGAGCATTCACAATCAATGGGAACACCAATCGGTGGAATATGGTCCATACGCAGGACATTTCACAGTTGTACCTGTTATTGACAGAGGCAGCAGTGGACCAAAGAGAAGGTGAATTATGGAATGAAAACGGCTACTACTTTGCCGAGTGTGGGGAATTCGCCTGGGGCGATGTCATTCGAGAAATAGCTCGAGCCGGGTTCGCAAAAGGACTTTTGGATTCACCAATCCCCGAAGAAATTACAAGCGAGGAAGATTATAAATTTTGGTTCAGGGTTCAAATGAATGTCAGCTCGACAAGCCTGGGGCGCTCGCAAAGAGCGAAGGAGCTCCTTGGCTGGAGTCCTACAAAACAGAGCATATTGGGAGACATCCACCGAGCCATGCAGGATGAAGTTGAATTTATCAAATCAACAGTGTGATTTACTTATTATTTTACATTTATGGAGATTATTCAATGAATACATGACATGAATTCATCTTCGAGTTTATAATTAGAGGCATACATTTACTCTGACCGAGCGCGAGAATTGCGTGTGGCGGTTGAAACCAAGACCAGCGGCAAAGTGATGCCGAGAACGGGGAATGCTGGGCGTGAACCCTGCTCGCATCGACGTTCCCGTCCGATGGCTTTAATTCGTGGAATTTATTACTCCTCAAATAGCACGGATCCGTCTACAACATCCCGATCGATTTTTGACAGCTTGTATCTTGACCCCGCAAATGCAGTTGCAGAGCTGAAAGACCCTGTTTGATTATCACAAGAGCCATGGCACGAGGGCTTCTAGATATGACACGAACCAGAATTTGAGGCTAATGGCGCCTTCGGATAAATGAGTGTGTGGGCGACCGGAAAAATTAGACGCGTTTTCAGCCCCTCGCAATTTCGCTGGAGATGTAAGGCAATAGTTTGTTGAAGCTAGCGCGTAGTCTGGGGAGTTTTCTTTGGAATTATAAACGGCGAGCCAAGAAAATGATGATGCTTGGGCCTTGTGATTCTCACGTATTGTCTTTGCTTTAACCCTGCCAACATCATGTTTTGTAATACATTCCTCACATCTGCCTGCCTTATTTGGGCTTTGCTTATGGTGGATGCGGCCGCTGTCAAAGGCAGTCCCGCTAAAACCTACAGCAAATGTCAAAAAAGGACGAGCAATCCGCTGGATCACTGCCCGCATGGCACACTCTATGTTAGTTCAGATGATGCCTTGGCGAATTTTACTAGCATCCAAGATGCTATCGACTCGCTTCCCCAAGACAACTCTCCACGAATCATTTTGATCGCAGCTGGAACCTACAGAGAACAGCTGAATGTGAGTCGTCAAGGGCCGCTCACACTTCTCGGGCAGACCGATAAGCCATGGAATGGAGAAGTGTATGCGAATGTTTCGTACGACGATAGCCCGCAGAATGAGGTTCAAATTTTTCACGACGCGGCAAATCAAAACTCTAGTTTCCCTGACAACATTGACACTGGTGTTCTGACCGTCGGCCCTACCTACAATGCCACAAAGGTCGGATCTGGTCCCACTGGGTTTGCAGTCCCTGCAGACACGCCCTTCGGATGTTCCGATTTCCGGGCATATAATATTGACTTTAGAAATGAGTGGGCTCCGCGCTCATCTGGGCCGGCTCATGCTTTGGGTGCTGGATATGCTAATTTGGGGTTCTATTCTTGTGGCTTCTTTAGCTATCAAGATACCGTAAGTAGAAAAACGGACCATTAATGTGCATTTAATAATTGACTACTAATCTTGATGCAGGTGTATATTGGAAAGCTGGCAAATGCCGTCATGTATGATTGCATCGTTGCCGGCCAGACCGACTTTTTGTACGGCTTTGGCACGCTTTTCGTCGATAAATCAACGCTTCTACTCCGCAGCTGCGGGGGCGGTATCACGGCGTGGAAGGGCACAAATACTACATTCCAAAACAAATATGGAGTGTATATTGCGGACTCCAAAGTTCTCGCTACCAATGCTACGATCCTGGAAACACAAAAAGGAAAATGTTCCTTGGGACGTCCATGGAATTCCATCCATCGGTCTTTGTTCAGAAATACCTACTTTGACCAGACAATTCTCCCTGATGGATACACGATTTGGGCTGGATCGCCGAACAACTTTAACAATCTCACCACTATGGCAGTCTATGAGAACAACGGACCTGGAAACAATCTCACGGCTCAAGCAGCTAGCGGAGTAACATTGGCTTGGAATAGGACCCAAGCTGAGCCATATTTAAGGCCTATTGATGTGTTTATGAAAGATGATGGAACCCAACCAAATGTTGATTGGATTGATTCTGCTGTCGTTAGGAAGTAGTCTTCAAATTCTACCCATGGTGATGTTGACATTAGACCTTCTTGAGTTCAGCCGGCTTTTAAGAAATTAATCAAGTCCTGGGCCAAAATTTTATGTGTATGACTGGTTCTAGGAAATAGTTAGTGTGGATGATGCTGGTTATTCGTCCATGGAACTTACATATGTGCCGAGTTAAACCAAAAGTAACCGTCCATGGAAGTACACCCAAATGCTTCGGGGTCAACCAGCACTCTTTCATCGGTATAACCAGGGCAGAAATGAGTTGTATTTGTAACGTCATATGTTGTTGGATTGTCAAGCACATTGCTGAGGAATGAATATGTGTCATAAACAATTGATGTGGTGGACTTGTGACTACTGAAGAACTCTGCAGTGCGTTTCGAAAGACGATCATTCCACCACTGCATCATGGTGGCATTTAGTGTGGGATTAGTAGCATATAAGTTATACGGACTCCGATGCAACGGAGGCAAGTTTAGGAGGAGGAAGCTTCGGAATCCTGCTTGATAAAGAGACTCGACCGAGTTATCAAACATGAACTTGATCATGGAGTCATAAAGCCCCGGCAGATCGCCAGAGTAGCCGCTGGTGTCAATGATATCATTGATACCGATCCAAATTGCGACAAGAGCCTTGGACTTTTTCATGCCTCCCTTCAGGACTGGGTCTGCCCAGGTGAGATATTGCTGAGTTTGATTGATCAAAGGAACTGTAAAAGGATGATGTAATGGAGTAAATGCTTCCGCTACATTAGCCCCGGCAAAAGCGAAATCCCACAACGGCAAATTGCATGTTAAAGGAGCTGTGAGTCCTGCATCAAGGCCACACCCGCTGAGGAACTCCACCCAATTGGGACCTCCAGCTGATGTCCCATTATAATTTTGTATTATTTTGTCTGAAAGCAATTGCTCAGGCGTAAAGGAAAAGTTGTTTTCATAGTCTCCGATGAAGCTGTACTTTGGATACCCCAGAGTACCCTGCACGAACGTATACGAGTCCCCGAAGGCGATGCTGATAGGCTGTTAGAAATCTCCATAAATGTTTTCACGGAGTTGCATACACATGCTTGATATCATTCCATTTGAATGAGTTTCCACTCGTCACATACAACGCATTTGCTGATTGCGCAGAGAACGAGCCCAGCAAGATGGGCACAAGATACCTGGCCATGACAGCAACGAGTGGAACTGATAGTCAAAGCGCCCTAAGAGGAAATCTGGCCTGGTAGTTTTGGTCCATGATTGGTTTGGGACCTTAATAATAACCTGTTACGGAGGAACACACAAAGGGGGATTGGATAGCTCAAGGTTTGAGTGAAAGGTTGGGGGAAGGGGGCGTTTGGTATTACTGGTGGAATTACCATCATTAACTTTGAAATCCCTTGCCGTCGCCCTAACTTAATTCAAATTCGACATTGGGGGTGGAGTGGCCCGAGTATGGGGGAGTGGACAGGGATCATGGTGCAATTGGGCCACGGATTGGACGCTGTTGGAATTTAGCCTGAAAAATGGCCGTCTATGGACAAGCCATGCTTGGTGTAGAGAGTCGCTGACAGAATCTCCACCACCCCCGCACGCTCTCTCGCCGACCTCCCTCTCTGAGCTAATCTCTGGTCCAAAGTTTAAGGTATGGTTCGGCACATCATCTTCCGAACACCCTGACAGCTGCGTGCGGAGTGCTGCAAGTGGTCTGTGAGAGTCTAGTATCCGAGCGTAAATCCGGGCGGCTGAGTGGTTGTATTGTGATTAATTGTGCATCAAAGGCCGCAGACATCATCCCATCATCTGATTCTTAAAGCATCTTGGCAGGATATTTAGATGGGAATGAAGAAAAATTACCCTGTTTAAATCCATTTCACGCACAACTTAGCCTGAATGTAATTATCCATTTCAAGGTCCAAATGGACGGCTGTGGAAGTAAAATGGCTTGATATTGAAACCACCCAATACCGCAATGCCTTTTCCGTCTCAAACGGGATACTGTATTTTTATTCGTCATTTCATTCTATGCGCATAGCAAAATGCCACGACTCTTAGCCCTGCTAGGATTGGTTTACACAACTTTGAGTTTGGTGGTAACTGCACTAAAAAACCCCATAATTACAGGGTAATGACTTGGGTTATGAGCTGGTATCCTATGCGACACAGCTGATTTGAATTATAGATGGAATCCAGATCCTCATGTCCTACGAGTTGATGACACATACTATGTTGCTGTATCCTCTTTCTTGACATTTCCCGGAGTGCCTATTTACCAGTCTAAAGACTTGTCCAATTGGAAACTGATATCCCATGCGCTGGATAAACCAGAAAAAGTGCCAATAACTGGCGTTAGAACGAGCAACGGTAATTTGTGATCTCCAAAACGCTGGACTTTAAAGATTGACACAATTATTTAGGTGTTTGGGCCCCATCTCTCACAGGGATCGATGGAGTATTTTATATGACATCTATGGCGATGACTGGTTCTGATCCAACCTATCGGTCTTGGCCGCGGATCTTTTGGGTCACTTCTCGGGATATGAAGACATGGTCCGACGTCATCTGGGCCGAACCGCAAGGCATAGACCCCCACTTGTTCAAAGACCCAGTCTCAAAGAAGTGCTATCTCACTTTGATGGGTTTGAACAATGGCTACGATCAGCTGTGGGGCATATCTCAATGCGAGGTTAACTTAGACACTGGTCGTTGTGTCGGACCATACCGAAACATTTGGAATGGCACACTGCCCGTGACTACGTCCACACGCCCCGAAGGTCCCAAACTATTTTACAAAGACGATTATTACTACCTGTTGATTGCTGAAGGAGGCACTGGGGTGACCCACCGTGCATCCATAGCACGTTCCAAGTCTCCAGAGGGCCCTTGGGAATCATCTCCAACCAACCCGCTCATTTTCAACGGTGCCTCGACAAACCTCACAGTCAGTGCCACGGGCCACGCCACCTTTACAGACACGCCCGAGGGCGAATGGTTTGCCACCTTTTTGGCCCGCCGGAACGTAGATGGCCAATCTGTTCTTGGCCGAGAAACCTTTTTTGCGCCGGTAGCGTGGGAAGATGGGTGGCCAACCATGAATAACGGCGAACTCGTGCTGTTGAGCCAACGATACCCAGAGTACGGACCAGACAGACAAGACCCACCAAAACCATACGAGGATAAATTTGATGGGTCTGATCTGGACTTGAGCTGGTATCAGTTGCGATCTCCTTACAGCAAGAATTATGAACTCGTTCAGGATGGCCTGGCACTGGTCCCAAACGTTTACACATTGTCTGACCGAGAAACGCCAGCGGCCCTATTGAGAAAACAAAAGTCCGTCAACATGACGTTTGCAGCTACTCTCCTTCCCACCGAAAAAGGACTCGGTCCGTACCAATCAGTAGGAATATCAGCATATTCAAGCGAGGCGAACCACCACGAGATTGTTGTTCGGGGCTGCGCTAACAGTACGGGGTTGTGCGTCTCTATTGACATGACGATCAGCTCGCCAGGACCAGGAACCCGTCCAGAGGTAAGCCAAACCCACTACGCACATCTGCGCTATATTCTTTCTCAAAATTGACAACTGGGGTTTCTGCAGAGCTCGGAGTACCCGCTACAACTGGACAAGATCCCGTCGGACATGACGCTACATATTCGCTCCAAGCCCCGTGAGTACAGCCTTGGCTACTCTGTCGGCGATAAAAATGTCACATGGGTCAAGAGCTTCCCTCCAAAGAACTTGCCAGTCGGATTTGACGGTGTCATGTTTGGTTTGTATGCCAGCGGAAATAGCTTTCCTTGGCCCTATGATAGCCCTACCGTTGGGTTCAGTCAAATTCGAGAGGAGTACTTTGATGAGGGATTCGGCGACTACCAAAGTGAACAGCTGGATTAGAGAGTATGCTGTAATGCAATGACAATAGATATTGATGAATGAGGTCCACGACTGAAATCTAGTCAATATTGGCCCCATTTTCGTTGCCAAGTCATCTCCAACCAAACAAGGTATAAAATCAAGACAAGATATTGGCCTCCAAGGACTCTATGGTTCACTAGAAAAGATATTTACTTGCAAAAGAATCCTGGTGAAGTTGTTGGTATCAAAATAACTCAAGCATACAGCTCTCGGGCAACTTCATACGTGTTGATGTAATCAATGCCCTCCTTACGCCACGTGTCATCCTCGACCCAATTTTTGGTCGCATTCAGAACCATGTTTTTCGGTTCGCTCGTGTCATAGAGTGGCCAATCCGGCAGTAGCTTTTCCTGTGTCCCGTACTTGTCGCTGGGGTTCGGATCTAGATCGTACACGAACCTCACATAAGCCTGCACAATTGCCCTGGCTAATACCAAATGAGAATCGTACTCCGGGCTGGGGCCCAACGCTCCTGTTGCATTCATGAAAGAATAGTAAGTGTTGTCGAAATGCTTCACGCCGTCCCACTCGCTGCGCCCATATATCCTTTGGTCAAATCGATAGCTGTAGACTGGGGTTTTCGCAGAGGTGAACAACTCAGCCATCTTGCGCCTTCCGCTAATCATGGTAATATCGCTCCCGATGGCGTTGGCGCGGCGCCATTGCAAACCTCTGGAAGTGTTGATTGAGCAATTGGTAATGGCATACGGTGGTTCGTTGCAAGGATCGTTGGGATAGAGCTCCAGCAGCTTTCTCATAGTGGGGGCGCTCAAGGCGTAATTGCGCCATGTAAATGCTGCGCGGAATAATTCCTCTTCTGTGTTAGGGTTACCCATTGCAAAAGCTTCATCCGTGTTGGCCCCAATAATCATGGGTACGGTGTGGTATTTGTTTTTACGAATAAGCTGGCTGGGGTACCCAGTAAGAAAATCACCATCAATTAGCGGGTTCCAAGTGAGAGACTGCTGGGCTGCGTAGAGAGTATCACTATCAACTTCTCTGAGACAGTTAATCTGGTCTTTGGCCCCCCAGCACCCTGCAGTCCGAGTGAGGTTTTCAAAGGGCACATTGTAGTAGCTCAAGTCGTGCACCTAATTTTGTCAGATGGCTGGTTTTCCGGGCATCCCGAGCAATGCTCACCTGTGCTCCAGTAATGCCGCCACTCTCAAGGATGGCACCGCGATAGAGATTGTCATCCTTCCCGTCATAGGAAAACATTTGATAGGCGATACTTTGCGCACCTGCACTCTCGCCCCAGATCACCACTTGTTCTGGATCGCCTCCAAATGCGGCAATGTTTTCTTGGATCCAACGAAGTGCAAGTCGCTGGTCCAGAAGACCAACGTTGCTGTTACCTTCCTCAAGAAGTTGCGAATTTTGAAGGAACCCCCAAATTCCCAGTCGGTAATTGAAGCTCACCGCGACGATGGGTTGGTTCATGTCTTGGCTGACCTTAACGATGCCAGAAAGATTGTATCGTGGGTCAGCTGAGCTGCCGGTGTACAGGCCGCCACCGTATACCCAGACCCTGTCGAAAATCAACATCTTTTTTTCACATTATTCGTCGGTAGTCACTCACAAGACAGGGAGTTTCTTTTTCGGAGTCCCAGCTGGCCGAATCACATTGATGGTGAGACAATCCTCGGAAAGCGAGAAACCCTGGCCGTACTGCATGCAGCTATATCCATATTCGGTCGCATTTTTTTCCCCATCAAAAGACGCGTTGTTGCTTTGCGGCAGCTTGAACCGCAAGGAGCCGACAGGCGGTTGAGCAAATGGAATTCCTAAAAAGGCATCTTGATCCCAGTTGGAAAGATGGGAGCCAACGTAGGTGCCGTTCAATGTTTTGGCGGTGGGCGTAGACGAACTGTTTGATACACACAGCGCCGTAGAAGCCAGTGCAATGACCCCGGCAAGCAGTTGTAAGACGATCATGACACCGGAAAGTGCAACTAACACTTGCCCAGTTTGAATACAATCGCTTGGCAATAAAAAGAGATTTATACATACTTGCAATTTTCTGTACTTTTAACACGGACAAAATTTGTAGGAGACGGGAAATCTATGGCTTTCGTCCGGACAATGGGGCCACCACTGCCAAGCAATTTCGGACATGGCGGCCTGAGATATGAATGCAGTGTATCCTAGTCACAGCCAGTCACAGATGTACCCCCGCCTCGTTTTGCCATGCCCAATATCCCATTTTCCAAATCTGTTTGAAAGCAAAAAGCAACCAAACACATAGCTGAGCGTAAAGACGCTCGGATTTACTTAGCCAGGAAATGCATGGTCCGGCCACTGAGAACCCTGTCTGCAGTCGCATATTTCCCCCACCCCCAGGGGTTAGAGAAGTGGAGTGATCCTTATATCTGGCCAAGGGATAATCAATCCCAGCAATAGCGGAGAAGTCTAGGAATTTGGCCCCGACGCAAAACGACATTGCCCATCCACCCCACGGGGTAAAAGTGGGTTTATTTCTTTATCTCAACGAGATTAATGGAGAGGCCTCTGGTTTCCGATTTTGGAAGAAGAAAAGTATGGTAGACCTGGGGTCCTGGTAAATATCATCAGATGTGGTGGTGAATTATTCTTCCATCTCCCATTTAACCGGCCCAAACAAGAATTGGGTTACATCCAATTTCGCACGTCCATTCCACCCGCGTAAACCACCAATAATTGATATGAAATGTCATTTTCACATGGCAATCATTAAACTGAATCATCCCGAGTCTCAGGCCCATTCAGGAGGGCTATCTTCGGCGCGATAAACCCAATTTGAAGCTTGGTATCATACTTGCTACCATAACCCTGGTTATTTCGTGGCCTTTCCCAATAATTTAGTGGATAGACTGCTCGTAGACTTTTGAGTGTGCCTGATTAATGTTCCACATTCATTTTGCGAGATGAATGGCCCCCAAAAAGATCTACCACAAGTCAAAGTCTTTTCTATTCTATTTTCTATTCTAGGATGGATGAATGCCAACCAGTTATTAAGTCGTGCCTTATCAGCCAAAATATCAAATCATGGCTGGACCTTTCATGGGAAATAGATACAACAGTTCTCAAAACATGCATAACATCCTGGAGTGATCGAAGCAAAACCTGGGTTGATCAGGCATGGAGCTAGCCCCTAAATCCGAATTCCGTCGGAAGATCGGCTTCCAATTTTGTAGCTAGTTTGCTACCTCTTTGTGCTATAAATGAATGATGCGAGGTTTGAAGAATTGGCTAGCACCGGACTGACAAAAATAAAATGATCAGAATACGAAAGTGGATAAATCAGTGGACTCTTATAAATCCTTTTAAATTGTTGATATTTACATTATTTTCAAGTCAGCTATGTCCAAGTTCAAATCAACTATTACAAGAAGTTGAAGCCAATGAAATCCGTTATGTCGTGCATCACCATTGCTGGCGTTAAAGATATACCTTCTCCCTGTAGCTAAAAAACCCTTTAATTATGGCAAGATCTCCGCCCCGAGCAAATATTAAATTGGCTTGCAATATGGTGCAAACAATTTCGCGCCGTCCTGCGAACCAATCATGTGGAATAAAGCAATGTCGATAGTACTCGATATTCCCAGAGTCAAGGTTTGCTGATTTGTTGATATCGTCAATCTTCAAGTCAATGGAGCATACCCAAGATGAATGGTCAAGGAAAACAAGTTCTCCGGTATCCTTGATACCGATGATATGAGATATAATCGCAGCTAATGCTGTAGTTTGGGAACGGAACAGCGAGGCAATTCCCTTGCTCAAAGTTTGATCGCTCGATTCTTCAGGCGCAGAAGGGGGATTGCCGTCAGTATGAGAGCTTTTCCGTAAGAGATTGTTTTCAGAATCCTCAAGATCAAGTCCAATTCCAAGACAGCTGGTATCGAATAGCATTATATCAACCGTTCTAGTGGAACTATCTCGCTTCGAAAATTCAATCAACATTTTGGAGCTCCCCCCTGGGAAATAAAAGATCAAGCGCTTCGGTTGGATCGTACTATTATTGATGGGAAAATGAAAGATTTTCTTATCCACCCAGCTTTCCCAGGTGTAAACCAAAGCATTGTCATTGTCGATGCAAATTAAATGCTCAGAGGATGTTGGGTGGTGACTCCACTTGCGTCTGGAGAGATTATCCTTATAATCTCGTTCGGCGCTCTTAGTACCTTTGAAAGTAAAGATATAATCTAATTGTCGAGTCGATACTAAAAATCTGCTCTCTGCTTTTTCGATAAGCACATCCGTGATGGCCATTTCGGATTCAAGTTGAGACTGAAAAAGAGGGGTTGGGTCTGCCGACCAGCCATTGTTGGGCCGTTTCTGAACTTTGTAGAAGAAGATGCGGTTCGCAGCATCAATACTCATGATGGCCTGTTGTTTCTGGCACCACCTCAAAAGTCGGACGGGCGATTTGTGAGTGTAAAGTGTGCCAAGGCACGAGGCGGAGTCGCCAGAATACAGCAACACTGCTCCATCATCCCTCCCGCAAAATATAACTCTGGACTTATCATGGACTTCTATAGCTGAAACCTTGACATGAGCATCCAAAGACACTGTGTGCGCGGTGGAGGATGAAGTCGTGGCGCTACTTTCTTCTTTTAATGAATGTCGTGGGAGTGCAGTTGGTTCCCAAATCGTGCACCGTGAGGCTCTGATATCGGCAAATCGAAAACCGCCTCTGTTGAAGTTGATTTGTATAATTTGAGAACCAGGCGATTTGACGCTATAAAGGAGTTTTAATGTGTCAAACTCGAATATTTGTATTATCCCGTTAGCAGCCCCGGCCGCCAGAAGCCGACCATCAGGGCTGGAAGCCAGGCTGTGACAGTTTGCACGCAAACATTCAACCACTTTGTTTTCAAAGGGGTCCAATATGGCAAGGTCCCCATCCAAATAGGCCACGGCAAGCAACCCAAGACTTGGGTTTGGATTGAATGCAAGTGCAACAACAACGTGTGTGCTGGTCATTCCACTGGAAAGCGTTTTTCCACATTCCCCGAAATATGCATCCTCTTCCAGATCCCAAAGTACCACTGGCTTTCCAGCATAGAAAGCAGCGAGCATTTTATGATTCACAGAAATTGCAACCACGTTTGCAAGACGACTGGGCAGAGCATCTGTGGCTGGAGAATCCTTCCATGGTCTTTTCGATTCCAAAGCATCCTCTCCCAACACCCAACGCGTCAAGTGGCTATCATTACTTGCAACTATCAGAGAATCACCATCAAATGCCATATCCAGTGGACGAGGAGGACTCTTTAGGCGATGCAAAATTTCACCGCTCCGAAAGTCCCAGACTTTTGTTGACTTTGTTCCGCAGGTTACCATTTGGTTCGACTTCTTCTTGAATCTGATAAACTTGACAAGCTCCCCATGATCGAATAGCTTATGTTCTTGGTATGAGGTGGCATCGTATAACACAACCGACCCGGTCGTCAAACCAACCGCCAAGAATTCATTTCCATAGCACAGTGCGCTCGGTCGGCTTTGACCAAATTCGAGGGTCGAAAGCCTGTCGTCCCATTGCGGACTTGATCTTCCCAGCACCGTGAGTTTCTGATTTGGATTCCCTGTGTTGTAAATCATGGATTCAGTCGGACAAAACGGAGGTATCAGTGAGTAAATAGCGGAAGGCGATAAAATCAAGGCGTTTCCAAATTTTGTCGCAACCCGAACTAAATCCACAACCCACTGTCTCATTGGTTGTATCTGCAAGTCCAGGGGTGAGCGCTCCACGCAGCAAGCTTCCACGTAAGATCTAAGGTGTTTAGAGACACGGATCAATTGATTGAGATCTTGCTGCGCCGTAGCAAGTTCGATCCAGCTAAGTATATTCGACTTTGTGAATTGCGAGGTAAGTTGGAACAATTCTGGTGTTTTCGGGTCCCCCTTGGACAGGTGGTAAGCGAATTCCGTATTGGCGTAGGTGGCAAAGTCAACCCTCTTGACTTGGTTCGTCGGAACTTTGTTACGGCCAATTCTCGGAGGCCTCATTTCGTCTCCGGTGAGATATTGAAGACAAGTTAGTGCTATTCTAGTATGGGCATTTTCAATATTGATAGCAAATTCGGAGTCAAGATCTGTATTGAGGAGAAACTCTCTCGCAGTTTCATGGACCATGTGAATTTTTCCAGATCTGTCCACGATCACAAGCTGGCCGCATAGGGCCGTGATACTTTCTTCCAGCTTTGGGAATGTATCCCCGAGTTCGATTTCAAGAGCATACCCTAGCTCATTGAGGGACATGGGTCGAATTGCGCACGAAACCCATGTGAGAATGGCTTTGGAGAGTTCCTTTCCACGAACAATCTGGGACATGAGGTCAAGTGTCCTTTTGTAAAGTGGCAACATCCCCCTTGGAACGTCTTCAAGAACGCGATCAATCTCATTCTTGCTGTGGCAGTTCAGGAGTTCTTTGAGTACCAAGGTTGTCCATAAGAAGGATCCTTTCGATTTGCTTAGTATCCTTTCCTTCAACAGCGCACCCTTATCTGCGTCCACAACAGCAAGTTTGTTCATCCTACTTTCAATGACTAGCTCATGATCCAAGATAGTATCCATTGCTGACACTGATATAGTTAAAACTAAACCTTGCGGAAGGCTTGATATACTCCGGTCTAGCTCAGCTGTATCTCTACCAGTAAATAGAACTTTTAATGGGACGGCAGACTCAATTTTAGGGAGGATAAGATCGACAAAGACGGAAGAATTGACAGATTCATCGACCGCATCAATGACCCAAAAGTGTTCCAACATATTAGTCCGGAAAATCCCATTTGTAAACAGAATTCTCCAGAGGGTTCGTATTTCCAGGTTTTCGAGCTGAACACCGTCTTCGCGCATTCCCAAAATAGCATCTTGTATTTCGATGTTTGAACAAGCCATTTGGAATGCCAAGGTTCGTAGACAAACACTGAGGCGGGACTTTGTTTTGTCTCCATGTTTGAAGAAGAAGTAGCTGCAACTTTTCCCAGATTCACACAGTTGATCAATAGCATAACCTGCAAGAACAGATTTTCCAGTTGCAGGCTTACCCTTGATCCAAAGTATTTTGTTGTCTTTCAATTGGCCATCTTGCCATTCCTTATAGGCGCTTTTGTTTTTTACCCATTGGCAGGATCCACTCATCCGAGTTTCTCTCAGGGTAGTGAGGTCATCTTCAAATCCGTCCGAAAGTCCCAGGTATTTTTTTATGTGCCTGGCGTGTGTCGGTCTTTCTTCCGTTTCCAGCGACAAAATTTTATTGTCAATTTTGCTGATAGTTGAAATCAAACTATTTCGCAAAATTGTATATCTTGGGTCTGTCACCGAGTCAAACTTGCAGATAGTACGGTGGTCGGCATTCATGGGCATTTGCTTTTCATGAGGATAGCCAAGTATGGCCGATTCGGGATCAACGATTAATGAATTGAAATATTTCATGCATTGCGTCTCGTAAAATGAAAATAGCTCGATCTTTTCCGAAATGTGGCGGAATTCATCATTAATGACTTGGATAGCAGACGAGTTTCGTCCCAGATCAGCAATATAGGCCCGATCGTAAACTGCTTTCAGGATGTTCCTCAACAGCTTGGCCGAATCAGCACCACGATGAGGTGTTGCTAGGAAGTATATGGCCGTTATTCGACTGGCAAGCTCTTGATGTGCGGTATCTTGTGTTGCTAGAATGCATGCCTTCTTGACAACAAGACCCCCCATACTGTGGCCGATAAAAATAAGTCGAGTTTGGGAATTGGCCAACTGTGGGGAAGTGCTGATCTCGCCAAGAAATAATTTTCCAATGTGGTGAATATTCAGACAATCTTCCTTGCCCTTTAAATAATCCGACACATAACCATAAGTGTGTATTCTAGTATTCTCGAATCCTTCGTCGTGGGGCAGCCAATCTTGTGGCCAGAAGCTGGATTCCAACGAAGATTTGCTCCATGTCTTCTTCGAGTCGCCTCCAAGGCCGTGGACGAATATCAAATCGACTTTTGGGTCGGTAGGCAAGTGCAGCGGAGACAAGCCAAGAGGTCCTTTGGGGGCTTTCGTGCCGTCATTAAACAATGTCGAGGTTCGAGAGACCGACCGTGTAAGCGAGAACGAGGCTAATCGACTGGTGGAGGATTGGAGATGATTTGAGGATTCGCCCGCCGAGGATTCGATGTCAGTGCGTCGTCTTCTTCGAAAAAACTATGGCGAGGACTTTTTTCAGTGAGGGCCAGAAAAGCCGAGGCGTGGAGTGGACTCACCACCATCCTGGCCTGTCACGGGTACGACCACGAGGAGCACGGTACCGGAGTACGATCTTGGAGCGTGTTTCTTTTTAATAACAGATATTGTTGCACCAAGAGGTGACCTGTGTGACGTGAACATTGACCCATTCCCGATGGTCTGGGTTGTCCAAGGAAGAGGCGGGAGGAGGATGCGACCGGGTGGATTTAGGGGCACACGACAAGCTCATTACCAGCCCTGCGGCGTGGCTGAGGCCCGTCCCGTCCCGCCCCCCGCTAGGCCATTTTCATCACCAATTACATATTCGTTTTGCCGCTCATGGCGCGGAAGCAACCAACACCAAATATAACGCATGCAAATTTTTGTCCGTCTCTCTTGATCTTGTCTCGGAGATAGAGAAACATCCTCAGACATCGAATTATTACAATCCAGCTTGATTATGGCTTCTCAACCCGCCTACCCCACCTTCGACGTGGGAAACCACAGGGCCTTCATGGAATATGCGCTCACCCAAGCGGTCCTATCACCCGAAGAAAACAACAGGTTCTGCGTCGGTGCCGTACTCGCCGACGGGGACACGGGAGAGGTATTGTCAACCGGATACTCGGAAGAGTATCCGCGCGATTACAAGGGAGATCCAGGAACCACGCACGCTGAGCAGTGTTGTTTCATCAAAATTGCCGACAAACACAACCTGCCTGAGGAACGCATCGGCGAGGTTCTGCCACCGAACGCAGTCCTATACACCACCATGGAGCCTTGCAACGAGAGATTGAGCGGAAACATGACTTGCGCCACCAGAATCTTGCGACTAAACGGCGCCATCAAGACCGTCTATGTAGGAATCAAGGAGCCAAACACGTTTATTGAGAACAACGATGGGCAGGACAGGCTGGAGGTCCACGGTGTGAAGGTTGTCTATCCTGCGGTGCCGGATATGCAAGCCAAAATAACCGAAGTTGCGATGTCAAGGCAGTAAAGCTTTGTGATTAGAAAAAAAAAGACTGATCCCGCAAACGCGATGAATTACACTCGCCCTCGCTGTATGCACCTGCTTAACATTTTGTAGAACCCCTTTTTCTATACACAAGTGCACAAATAAATAATAAAGCCTTCCAGACAAAGTGTTTTACAATTCCAAGATCATGTAGCGCTTTGACACTGTCTGCACAGCGCAATCAGACCCGCCATTTGCAGGCGGGACCCTGCAAACTATATCAGTGGCCCAAGAATAGTGAGGCCCGGCAGCCAATCTAATGCGTTTTACGGTGGCAACCGACATGGGGGCCGTTTGCGCGTTTTATTCGCTGTGTATGGGCGGGGTTGCAACGCAGCAGATCCTTTCATTCTTCATGATTTGATACATAGGCTACCCCTGGACCGATACTGCCTGTCCCAGCACGAAATGGCCTCCGATATCAAACAAGAGCTCGAATTCGGCGGAGCCAACACGAAGGTTGATCCAAATGTTCTGAATGGTGCGTCTCATCAACCCTATTTCGATACTGGCTCCTCACACAGCGTCGCATTGAAGAATTGCCACAGGGATGCACAGTGCTATCCACTAAGAAGCATGGTGTCAGCTTCTGGGCACGGACTGGCCGTATCGACGTCTTGCTTGTCGATGGGAGAGAAAAGTCATTCTTCATCAAAGTGCTCTCGAACGAGTGCGGGAAAGAAATGGTCATGAGCGAATACGAATCAACCGTGGCCGCGAGCAAAGTCATCCCACACTTTGTGCCAAAGCCTATTGCATGGGGAGAATATGCAACCGTTCCAGGAACTCACTTCTTCCTCTGTGAGTTTAGGGAGATGGCCGATGGGGGCATGCCGGAACCTGACGAGTTTGCCCATCTCCTCGCAAGACTTCATCAGAAAAGCAGGTCACCCGAGGGCAAGTTTGGCTTTCACGTTACCACCTATGCAGGAAATCTCCCTCAATACGTCGATTGGGAGGATAGTTGGGAAACTTTCTTTGCCAAGAGCATGAAGCAAGCTCTCGACTTGGAGATCGAGAGAAATGGTCAAGATGACGAACTGGATTCTCTTTCCAAAGTCCTATTCGACACAGTGATCCCAAGGTTGCTGAGGCCTCTTGAGAGCGATGGCCGAAGGGTCAAACCTTCGCTTGTTCACGGCGACCTTTGGTACGCGAATTCAGGTGTGGATGTTGTCACTGGGGAGCCTCTGATCTTTGATACATGTTCCTTTTATGCCCATAATGAATGCAAGTTTCTGTTGTCCTCTTTTTTCAGTCCGCCCGTACTGACATGATCTCTCCAGATGAATTTGGCCAGTGGCGCCCGCCGTGCAATAGGTTTGGTGAGGATTATGTCATTGCCTACAACTCATGTGCCCAAATCTCGGAGCCAAAAGATGATTTTGAAGGCCGACTAGACTTGTATCGCCTGTAAGTAATGACAGGAAGGAGCAGGAATACCACTGATTCAAAGTAGACGATTCGATACTCATGTATCAGCACTTTTTCTTGGTACCGATACTCTTCGACAACAGTAAGACACTGCTAACAGTTTCGACTGATGTCGCTAACATCTTTTTAGAGTTATTGACGTGATGAAGGATTTAGTGAATAGGTATGGCGAGGAAAATTAGAACTTAGAATAAACCGAATTAAAATTTTCGGCGCATATCATATTTTCATTCCTTACATCAGTGAATGATGAAAAAGAAAATAGAGAAATCATTTTTGTATTGAACAGTATTCTCCAACTTCACATAGTGCCAGGTGTAAAGGATCGCAACGCATTCGATCTCCACATCGGTATGATTAATCAATGGTTTGACAGCAACGCAACCGATATATCTGTCTTGCTTTTTCATAGAGAGAGCCACTCTACTTACGTTCGAGTGGGCTTGATATTCCCCAATATGCTCCCTAAACCTCATCAAAGTCCTTCATGTCTAACAGTTGGGCATTGACTCAAATGACCATTCAGGTACTAGGACCACTTCCTCCAGAATCGCACCTAAATTACTCATGCATTAATGCTTTAAATATACGTGAGAATTTTTTTGAATTCCTCCTGGTCCTTATCAGCGAAGTCTCAACGTGTGAGCTCTAATATCGCCATCAATTAATTTGCCGCTCCCTGGGTTGAATGACATTATTCCTCAAGTGTGTACAAACCTATTGGCAACAATTACTTGGCTTAGTATCGCCAGTATCGACGCCGGTGAGTCGGTGGTGGATAAGAGAGCTTTTTTTGCCATGATGTAATATAGCGGAAGCCAACAGAGTAAGCAAGGAAGTGAGCTGCAGCCGCATTTACTAACATCCAAGACGCACATTAAATATGTCTATTGCCAATTGAACCCTTACTCGTTGAAGCTGTGGAGGATGGAAATTCGATATCTGAAAATCTTAATTCCCAAATCGGTGCGCGAGTGCGCCGTTGAAATCCGTCGTTCGGGCAATGCATCTCAGGAATAGTCAGGTTAATTGAAGGTGGGAGGAAATGTATCCATGAGTGACGATTTTTCCATTTTATGGATATTCATTATCAATTCAATTTCTTAAAACAGAAACAGGTAAGAGAAGCTTCACCACTCAACAAATCATTTTGTAAGTAGCTCAAGCCACACCTCCGCCGTTGAGTCCAACCTCGCTGGGTTGACACATACTAACCTTCTTGATTCTTTTCATCCACCCATTCTTCGAGTGTTAACGGTCGATATTAGGGCCTCCAACGCGCCCTCATCCATGGCCTTTGTTCCCATTTCCAGCTTCGGACCATCCGGAAACCACGGGGTTTCCTCGTTGAAATTGCTCCTGCGCGGCCAACCTTCGATCGTCCAACAATTGCCGATGAAGCAGATGTATTTTAGAATCTGGTCGCCTTTTTGTGAGAGACCACTGCCTTGCGTGTACTTGGCAATATCAATGTCGACTGCTTTTGTACCCTTGGGTGGCGGTGCTGGGCAATCATAGCTTCGAAAGGCAGTATCTGTGTAATTTTCACCAGTGTACAATTCTTCTTCGGGGTTTTGGATGTTCTCCATTGCCTCCACGATACTTTCAGTATGGTCTGAAGGGAACAATGAGCCTTGGCCCATTTTGAAAACTTTGAGGGCAACCATAGATTCACTCCATCTTGAGAGCACCCTGCTCCATCGCAGAGGATATTCCCGCGGCCTGAGTGTTGAATTGTAATTCCGAACTGTGGGCCCCCGACGAATCAGCGACTTCATGTGATAGCCCTCGTTGGAAATTATCACATCCTTGCCGTCCATATCTTTCCCGACAACAGTATCGCCATGATCCATGATGTTCTCATGCCGACCGTGGAATATAATTCGGCAATCATCGAGGTACAGCTCTTCAAGACCGCCAGATTTGTTTCGCTTCCCGAGAGATGCAAACCATTCGATCTGCCATTCGTGACTAAAGACGAATCTCCCCAGCGCCAAAATCCTCAGGTTTGGAAATCCAGAGTCGACTCCTCTTCCTGGTCGAATAGCCCTAAAATCCATCCTGGGGTTCCATCCCCAATAGTCTCGACAAAACAAAGCTAGTGTGGTAAGATTCCCAGCCACTGGCGGTGACAACCAGGTGGAAGGCAAACTCTCAAAGAAATCATATTTCCCCTTGATATAGAAGTCGTCCTCGGGCGCTGCTTCGTCCGTCTCCAGAGCAATGAACAGCTTCAAATTTTTCAGCGTGGCTAAAGAAAGAACTGTTTTAAAGGCCAGGGATTCCGTAAGACGTTTGTCATAAAAGTCTCCTAGATTTAATACTGTTAGTTCTCGTAGCGGAAGCGATGCATTTATCCGATCGTTTTGCAGTATTTCTGTTCCATAATCGGCTTCAATATCCAGATCCAAGCTTGAATCTATGGTTCTCTGCCTCTGAACAGACCAGGTTCCAGCCAGACACTGAAATACCACATCCAATACCCAATACCGAAAGTCATTCGTCTCAAAATCTTGGCCCTTGTATTCATTTTCCTCCCCACACTCCTCACTGAAGCGCATGTGCAAGGCTGCCAGGTTGTGGAAGAATCGCAAATAGGGCAGGGCGTTCATGAATTCTTGGGGTATTTCACGCTCATCCCTTCGTCTCCCGGAAAGAAAAGGAGAACCAAGCCCAGTGTCGCAGGTCACCTCTTGGACAAAACCGCGCAACTTTTCGGACCGTGCGACTTGAACGAACCCCGCGACATGGGGTTTATTCTTTGACGCCCTGAGCTGTATATGCCGAAATGCTAGTGGTGTAGCAATCGCGTTGATAACGCTATTCACACTTCTCAATCTCAACAGCGAGGGCTTTGGAAGAAAAGAAAAGATTTCTCTAAGAACCTCGGGTGCGAGTTTGTTGAAGCCTGATGAAGTTGATTCTGCCATGACGGCTACTCATTTCAAAATATGATGGAATTGAAGATTAAAAACTCCAACACTCAAAGTCCATGCCAACTATGGCCGTTATTAATACTTGCGAGTGGCTGGGCGAGCGTGGCTGTTGCCTGCTAATTCAGATTCCCACCAGCTTGAACAACCAAGGACTCGGGATTTGCCCTTTTAGGAGTAGTCTAGTGGGGTTGGTGCCAAATTTGTAAGCGTCTTTAGGGTAGGCCAGCCCGTCTCACCGCCACGCATTCACATCGTGAAATTAGTCATACATTTTTGGACTTGGCTTTTTTATTATTTGGCGTTGGGGCAAGGAGGAGGTTTTGAGGGCCTAATTGTGAGTCTGGTGTATGGTATTGAGTACTCAACACATTGATGCTGCTCGATCTGTGGTGAGATAATTTTGTGCGAATAGATACAATCTAAATGCTAAATCAAAAAGAACCGCGCACCAAAAATAGACCCTCAAAGATATCCCAGTACTTTGACTAACCAAGGCATATATTACTACGATTTCTCCATTATTTTCAATTATTGCATGACTTTATTGCAAATCATAATCTACTCAGTGTATCAATACTAGCAAGAGGTGGGCTGTGCTACTAATGCAAGTTCGCATTGAGTTAACCCGAATGGCGCTGGCTTACGACTCATGCTTGTATTCCGATGAGGTTGGATTCGGGCTACTTGTATTCAAATCGAGGTAAATGATTTTTTTGTTTCGCTTCTTTCGCCCTTATTTTCTCACTGGCAGAAGTCTCTTCGCACTGGAGGCCTGGACCAGCGCCATAGTTCATCCCGGCCTCGCTCCAGATTCGGGTGCGATGAAACCGGATGAGGCAGAGGCATGCCGCACATTGTGTGTGACGGGCGGCCAGCAATGGTTTTAAGATTCCGCAATACCCGTTGTAGCCCTGCTGAGCCAATCGTTTCATCTTGATTCCGTATTAACCGCCGAGGCTCGTTTCATTTGCCCACCAGCGCAGCGCGCCCCTTAGGCGCGGTGCTGGGATTATCCCGCGCGTTGATTGGCTCCCCACTGAAGAACTCAGATGAGCCCCAAACTGCCGACTTCCCGATCGCGTTTCAGCTCGAAACCGAGAACTGAGCTGCTGAAGCAGTACAGCCATCACGACGGATTACCTAATGCTCTACCAGCCATTGGAAGTAGACAAAAAACTTCAGGAGTCAGCCATATTTGCTTGAACAGTTGAAACTCCATGATCTGCGACGTGAGAATGCAATGGCGGAGCTCCATGCCCTCCCTGGTTTCACTCAATAGCAGTCTTTCGAGGCTTGGAGACGCAAAGTGTGTGAAATTTCCAAGAGCCTCGCCCAAAAGATAAATAATAAACGCTGTCGCCCTTTGCCAAGGATTTCAGCCAAGATTTCTATCCAGTTTCATCGACCTCTTCCCGTCCACTCATCGTTTGATTAGCATTCCTCATTTGCATTGTAACCGTCCATTTTCCTTGGCACAATATAATCTACACAAGCCATAATGAAGCTGTCATCCACGCTGTCCATGGGAGCGCTGGTTTCCCTTCCGTTTGTTGCAGGCCACCCTACCACCAAGAGCGAAAAGCAGTTTTCGGTTCGCCAAGTTAGAAACCCAAGCTATACGAGGGATGGCACACGAGCCCTCATCAAAGCATACAGAAAATATGGCATCACCCTTCCCGAATCGCTGAGCACCTCGCTGCAGGCCGGAAGCAGCCAGCCAGGCCGCAGAGCCGAGACGGGCAGCGCAACAACGGTGCCGATCCAAAACGACGCTGAGTGGCTGACGCCTGTCCAAATCGGCTGCCCCCCAAAGACGTTTCAGATGGACTTTGACACTGGGTCTTCCGACCTCTGGGTTTACAGCTCCAAAGCAGCAGCCGCTGGCGGCCAGACGCAGTACATCGAATCCGAGAGCACCACATCCAAGAAGTTGGACGGCGCCACATTCAAGATCTCGTATGGAGACGGCAGCGCTGCAGCTGGCCATGTCGCCATGGACAAGGTTTCTATTGGTGGCCTCGAGGTCAAATCCCAGGCTGTAGAGGTTGCCGAAGAAGTTACCCAGTCCTTTTCTCAGCAGCAGGATCTCGACGGCCTGGTAGGGCTGGCGTTTAGTTCCATCAACACGGTTAAACCCCAGCAGCAAAAGACCTTCTTTGCCAGCGCCAACGCTGAGCGCGGCACCACCCTGTTCACGGCAGACTTGCAGCACAATGCCCCGGGTACCTACAACTTTGGATTCGTCAACCAGTCGGCCTTCACTGGCGATATCGCCTTCACCCCGGTCAATGCGTCTACGGGCCTTTGGACCTTCACCTCCTCCGGGTTTGCTGTGGGCAACAGTGCAATGAAGCAAACACCCATCACGGGAATTGCCGACACCGGCACGACTCTGCTTTTCCTTCCTGGGGCGGTCAACGAGGCCTACTATTCCCAAGTCAAGGGCGCCCAGTTGGATCAGACAGCAGGCGGCTTCGTCTTCCCCTGCGACGCACAGCTGCCCGACTTTAGCTTCGGCGTTGGAAACGGATCCGTCACGGTTCCTGGCTCCTTCATCAACTTTGCCTCGCTCCAAGGGACCGCCTCGAACAACAAGAGAGCTGCGAACGACTCAGGAATGTGCTTTGGTGGGCTCCAATCCAGCGAGGGTGCGGGGATCAACATCTTTGGCGACGTTGCGCTAAAGTCCGCCTTTGTGGTATTTGATGGAGAGCAGTCTCAGATAGGATTTGCCAAGAAGCCACTGAACACGAATGCGTGAGAATTGGCTTCGAGCTGGACTTGTTACTTAGATGACTTCCTCGACAGTAAAGTCAGCTAGAAGAGGAAACCGGTCACGGGGGCTGGATAGCGTTGGAGGTGCCATGTAAATAGCCCATTGGTAGACGGCTCTCCACTATTACCTCAGTGGCAATGTCACTTTTCTTCTGCGGCGTCGGAGCTCCAGGCTGGCACTGGTGGAGAGACAATAGCATTCTGTTTCAATTAATAGAAAGATGGACTGACGAATAGCTATCGCAACGCTGTGATGTTGAAATGGACAGCCTCAAGGCCTAAAAAATTGATTGACTGTTTGAAGGACATTGAAGGCGTGCAAATGACACTCCTAGCTGAATTTTTCGCGTTCAGGTGATACCGTGCAAACCACCCAATGGCTCTCAACATTTACGGCCATATTCACAAAGCCCCCAATCTTAACTGGTGCTTGGGATAGAAAAAAATCCATCATCGTGAATTTCATTCAATGCATAAGATTATCTGACGTCATTGTAAAAGGCTTGCATGCTTGGTTGGCTGGCATCATATTCTTTTCCCAGTGGGATGGGTGCGGACGGAAAGCTCCAGTCTCGGCCGATCAGAGTACGATTCCAACATTGAGTCATGATGGTACCATGGGTATCACTTCCAAGCCCAGATGGCATCGGTGCTGATAAGATTCGTTTCGCATGAGGGCTCCACAGCGATTGATATGCAGCAGCTCCAACCGCCCACTCAAATCTCTCGGAACAGCTCAATATGACGCGTCGCATGAGCTTCGTCTGCATTTCGAATAAATCCGCTCAAATCGCTCAAATCATATCCTCAGGAACGATGATCTGGGCGTCAATGAAGTCATTTACCTGAATAATTTAATCTCCACATCTGCATGCGGTAAGCTCACTACCAAATTGTCAGTCCGCGCGACCAATACGGCCTAGATCCACAGCATTTTCGATCGCCCACATTGGGAGATGTATGCTAATAAATTTAGGTAGACGCTAAACGTGGCCTAGACCCCTTGCTCCGAAGCTTGTTCGTGGATGACGTTCATGACATTGTGTCGGGCGATGGTTGGCGCTTTTAGCTCAATGGCATTCAGCCTCTGACGCCAGTCCAACCCCACATCGGCTGCAAATCGTACGCTGTGCCTGAGAAAGCATCATTGTGGGACATTTTGGTAATGTGGAATTCCGTGTCAGTTCGGTAGCTATAGCTTCCATGCGTGGGTAGGTGCGATCAAGGTTTTGACATCGTAGTTTTGGCGCTCGATCGGGCAGGCCAACACGGTCATGATTGACAGTGACGAGTGCATCTTGACCGCAGGAGACTCTCAGAAATAACTATATATGAGGATGATTCACGACGAAAAATAATGGCCTACATTACAATTCAACACAGTCATCACAATCTCAGTCCACAATACAACTTTCAAAATGCAGAAGGCTAAGCAGGCAGTATCCGAGTTCCTGTCTCATGACGGACACCATCAGACCTCTGTCGATGAAAACATTCGACCATCAGTTACCGAAGAACACATTCGACCCCACCAGCACGAGAATGTCACGACTGCCGTCAACAAGGACATCCACAAGGAGCATCACCACACGGTAATCCAGCCTATCAAGGCCAAGGAGACTCTGTAAGCTGTCCCACATCTACCCCGCCATGTTTGTTCACTTTCGCTAAGATGAAGTAAAGGCCTGAGAAGCACACCCATAAGGTAGCGCCCGTTGAGCACAGAACATTCAACCATGCCGGTGGAGAGAATCTCCAAGCCACCCTTGAGCACGACGCAAACAAGTACAAGAACACTTCGACGACGCACAACACGACTCATACTACCACTGCGGCCCCCATTATCACTGGAGAGCGTGTGCACCACCATGTTCATGAACATATCCAGCCGGTAATCGAGAAGGAGACGATTGTTCCCGAAGTCGTTCATACCACTGTCCCCATTCACGAGACGCACTATGTGCCGCCTGTCCACCATGAAACCACCGTTTTACCAACTAAGACTTTGGAAGATTTCAACAAGGGCACGGGAACCCTGTACGGAGAAGCGCGCACAAAGGTTGGCGAATTCGAAGGCTGTCCCAAGGTGCCCCATGAGGCTCAGTCCCTAGAGGGTAACAACAAACCCTT
The DNA here is from genome assembly GCA_013406985.1 of Calonectria crousiana. Lineage (NCBI taxonomy): Eukaryota > Fungi > Ascomycota > Sordariomycetes > Hypocreales > Nectriaceae > Calonectria > Calonectria crousiana. The sequence goes on along the minus strand of VTGD01000001.1, from coordinate 427,909 downwards.
ACGATCGCAGAGCCAGAAGACCAACGGAATGGGACACACCCGAGGTCGCAGCAGCACAGATACCAGCAAGACTGGGGTATGTTTTCGTTAAACTTTTGAGTCCGTTTTTGTACTAACATTTTCCAGTCCGGTGGTCTTGGAAAGCATGAATCTGCAACAACCAACAGCTCCTCGCTGTCGTCAAAGCCGTCGCTGAAGGACAAGCTAAACCCATTCACAGACGCCGACGGAGATGGAAAGAAGGGAATTCTTGACTAGAATGGATCATACTTGGTTCGTTTCTTGTGCTGTAGATTGATGCAACTACCGTCTGCGATGGTGTTGGAAGGATACACTAGACCGAGATGAGCTTATCTGAATATAAACGCCTGTCATTACCTTTGACCTTGCGAAGCTTTACCAAACGCATGAGTGAATATTAGCGCGTGTGGCACAGATATTGAATCCTTTGGTTAAATACGAAAGGTTTGCGTGTTAACATCTCGTAAAAAACATCTCTGCCGCACCCTCGTACTGATCATGCCAAATGAGATACAGGCCAACATTGCACTATGCATTAGCAGAGTGTGACTTAACTTTTGCCGTGGCTGGCAATGTGGCATATCAAGCGGCCGGTTCGTGCATGATGAGGCACTCATTGTATTCCGGCACCGCTGAGTCAAGTGCCGTGGGATGTGCCAAGTGCTAAAGTTCCGCAGTGTTGAAAACAACGTTGGCGTCACAATTGTGTGCCGCAAACTATGCATAAGTGCTACGCAGCATGCCGTGTGACCAGCGTGATGTGCAAAAATGCATTTTTGTGGTCAATGTGACGTTGCAATATCACCAAAACCGCTCCCACGGCACCTCCTACGCGCCCGGACACTGCAGTATGCCGGCGAAGTGCTAAATTGCGTGGCGGACCTGCAAGGCAATAGCGATTTAGAGGCGGTAAGACGGGTACTTGTTTAAACAGTAGCTTCGGCGACCTCGTACATGAGCCAATTGGCTTTATCGCTTATGCAGGGCAGCCCATTAATGCATAGTTGTCACAATATTGTGGCTTTGTATCAAGCATGTTAAGCCGCTAGCATAAAATGCGTGAAAAAGTGTGAACGCTGATGGGTGCAGATTTGCACAAACCTCAGCCGAGTGCGAAAATTCATACCACCATTTGATATTTATCTCATCGCTCGAATTTATGGTATCAATTGTAAACGCGTAAATCCAGAACGTTCGAAAAACCAAGATTGGCTACAAGCCCTCTGGAAATTGACGGATAATTTGATAAAAAATTGCACTGATGGAGCTGTGGAGTTCGTGATCTGCGGAGAAAAGAGAGCATACAAATGTGTCGCTTAGCGCCAGCAATTGCCCGTAGCGGCTATGCTTAGTGCCGCTTAGTGCCATCAATATCAGCAAACCCTCAAGGAAGGCTGGAACTTTGTCGCCGAGGCTTTCACGATGTTTTCAATATAAATCGACTCGTTTATTTCAATCGGACTTGAAAGAAAACAATCAACAAACAACCATTCCTTCATTGAACATACTCTTCAATTCTTTTACCCACCCCTTGCAGCTATAATAAATATGGGAAATCTGCATATCACAATGTTTGGATTTGATGGATACCATCCTCTGCGGTGTCTACATTTTCAGGGCAGAGTGGTACACTCCCAAGGTGACCGACATGCCGAGCAATCCATCCATTGTGCCGAAGACCCAAAGCTGCATATTCTTTTAGGCATTCATGAAGGGTCATCGGAAGTTTCTTCCAATACCATGCGTCACACAACTTTGCAAGAAACCGCACCGCAGGTCGGGTGCCCTTGGTCTTTTCCTCAAGCCCTGCATCAGCCTCAAGAGAAACCATCTTTTGACAACCTAGGTGCTTTTAAACCCATATCGCGAATTGGGCAAGGGCAGAACATTCGACAAAGTCTTGCTAACTCACTGGTTGAGCTTTATCTTTTCACACCTGGACCCTTGCGGTCATCTGGAATCAAAGTCAGATTTGACATCGACTTTACTCACATTCATTCTCTTACTTCCAAGAGCGAATTCTACGCTTCTGTCGAGCCTCAAATGGAAGATCTAGATGGTGAGCAGTTGGGCATCCACTCGAACTGGCTTCGTGTCAGGATAAACTCAATCTCCCAAGCCGATGTGGCAGAAGGAAGCCACAGAACGATCGTATACTTTCTCCTAAATTCGGATCAGCATCTCTCGATTCAAAACTATTCTATTTCGAGTGATGGAAATGAATTTCTCGTCCATGTCACAGCAAAAACATTTCTTGATGAAGAGGTCGGCGATCAATTTGCTCGAGCCGAACCATCTTCAATGTCTCATCAAGATTACCAAGAACCGGCTCGGTACATCGCCCATCAGATCCCTTTTATCACGTGGCCGTATCGTGTCCCTCTCTGGCTTGAGGGACAAAATTCCACAGGCGTTGCGCTTAACGCTCAAACTCACACCAAATGTGTGAATTGCGGTTTGGACGCTGGCTCAGATGCTGAATTTGAGAGCGGTGATAGGCCGTTTTCAGATACCACCAGCGAATCTGATTGCTGTTCATCATGTTTTAGCTGTGAATCTGGTTCTGACCAAAATGACAACTACCGCGGCTCTGAGCATCCAGGCGAGGAAGACGAGTCTTCCAGGGTGGGTCTGGACGCATTGGAGCCATTATTTGAGAGGATTCAAAAATGGTTAGTTTTGACAGAGCACGGTGTGTCGCTGGATGACACATCATCAACTCCAACGTATATTAGGGTAAGTGATACACCTCCTCAGTCGGTATTTGCCTTGGCCGGCAGAGAAGAAGGGCCAGAAGCTTCGATAATGTCTCTTGGTCAAGGCTATTGTTGCCTAGCCTGTCCATTTTATGTATCGGAACCGGGGAGACACCTGGAGTGTCTCCATGATCAACAATATCACTGCATCGACGATGTTATCAGACATCTCAGGCAGCATCATACAGACCCACCATTCTGTCCGATATGCAATGAAATCTTCGATGGCTTCATGAAACGTGATGAGCATATCCGTTTGGACACCTGTGAAAAGTCTGATTCTAGGATCAGCTTTGATGGAATTGACGCCCTTGACTTGCAAATGATAGAGAAGAGGGTCAGTCGATGTCGAGGTGAAAGAAAACAATGGTTGCGGATCTGGAAAATGATATTCCCGCGGCTCGAGCTGCCTCCTTCGCCTTATTTGGGCGGGGCCTGATAGCGTTCCCCTCTCTCAATAGGTACTCTAGTCACTACGACCTTCATCATTTTTGCTGCCCCTCGCTGGTTCCAGTACGTAACATTTGTACGGTGAAATGGAGCAAGTGATGTGGCATCTGTGATTGGTGGATATATGCTCCCCAAAGCATTTTGCGATAACCACCGACCAATTTCTTTGCTGCTTACCGTAACTTGTGTGGGCAAATTCTGTAACTTGATCAGTTGCAAATGCAGCTTACCGCTTGTTCAACGTTGGAAATTAAATCCGAGTGGCGGTGGCAGCCTGGCTGAATTACCGACAGTGCCGCGCCCAAAGCGTCGGTCAAGATACAAATCCTGCAATTGCAGGTGAAAAACAGGACAGAACAGACAAGGGGCATGGAAGATAAGAAGCTATCCGAACACGAGGCTGGAACGCTGTATCCACATTTTCACTGCAGCCAATAAATGATCGCTACAATTGTATAGGAAGATGTGAGGCGGCTGGGGTGGATCTTTGACCGCCATTGCAGCCTGTTTGCAGGAGCGCGATCCCATCACAATGAGCCCTGCACCAAGATATTATCGGTGTGTGAAAGGTGTGGAGAAGTGAAAAACCCAAAGCACAGTAGTCGGACTTCAACCCTGGACAACTCCCAACAAGCCGAGCGTTGGGAGGTTGTACTCTCAACGCAGTGTTTATTGATCCAATCACCAATTTCAGTTCACCCGGCATCAAAACACATGCTCTAGCCTCTTCCACTAGTCCTGATGTGGCACCCTTCTAGAAATTCCGATTTGCAACAGTTGTGTTATTTGTCGCGAACCCATTGGTCATTTTTGCGTTGGGTACAAATAACATCCCTGAAGAGAGCACAATTTTGAAATTGTCAGGTTGCAACAAGCGGTAAAAAAAAAATTTAAAAAATTAACAAAAAGTGGTCTGGCGTTGGCCGGGCTGGATCGTGATGTGCTTGGTGGTTTAGTTCTCCTGGCTGACCAGCCCAGCTAGAACTCGGGAATAAAGCTCGCACTGTATTTACGCACCTAGTCACTCTCACCCAGGATGTGTAATCACTTGGTAACGTCGGTTTCGACGGGCTTTTTGAGAGAGAGAGAAACGGCATGACCAGTGTGCAGTCAACAGTGGAGATGGCCTGCGTGTGATGCCACTCACATCACGTTATTGACTCGCCATGCCGGTCCAAATTGCAGGGGGACGACGTCGTCGCACGTAGTTGGAAAAACGCGCTTAATATGAATCCTTCTTCAACTCGCCAATCCGCCCAATCGCATCTTGGTATGCAATCGCTTCGCTTCGTCCCGCTCAGCACTTCTGCAGCCCGCGTCCGAGCCCAGCTGCCGCCAAGAGGCTCCCTGCCAGCGATCTGCAATAGGACCTCAGCAGTGGCTCATGTACCGGTGCATCTGCCTATGAATGCCTTAGAATCCCAAGACGAGTCACTGCAGTGGCTTGGCTAGCTGGTGACGAAACGCAGCCGTGTGAGCTGTTCTGCGACTTGCGGAAGCAGGGACGCGCTTATTCCTTGCGCTCCAAGATGCATCTCGGAGTCGACCCACCGGTTCAAACTGGCAGAGAACAGTCGTTACAATTGTATAGTGCTCCACGTGGAGGTTTTCACTTTTGAGGCTCAAACGAAATGGAAATATCGAGGCAATAAATTACATATCTCGACCCTTCAGCTGAACCTCAACTTCTTGATGCAACCTCATCACCCGACCACTATCTCTCAATTGGTACATCGAGATGCCACATCAGCTTCAGGGGCTGCAACAGCGGCGCAGTCGACCTCTAAGGACCACAACGTGGAGGGGGCGACGATTGCCAACACCGTTGTGCCCAGAGCAACCAATTGCGTCGTCAGCTCTCTCGGCATTGGTTCCGAGGTCGTCACATTTCCCCGACGTCTGCGGCCCTCGAAAACCGGCCAACCTCTTCCAAGCTGGGAAGCTCCGCCATGCCTCCGTGCGTTCTCGTGTTCCCCATGCCGGTTCTTGCCAAGACACGGACCTGGCAGCCTCTTCCTTGCATAAAAGCTTTTATGCTCGCAACAGCATCTTTGGCTCCTATGATACCTCAGCCTGCTCCTCGGTCTGCTCGAGCCAGATATTGCCCAGTGGTGGGGCGCACGGTTCCATCCTCCCCACTGCTGGGTCTTGCGACTCAAACCAACAACGCTCGTATGCACAGACTGTGGCTGGTTCTGGCAGTGGTCCAATCCACCAGGGAGGTGTGGCTTCTGAGGCCGCAGGCAAGGCTGGCAACACAAACGAGGCTGGTAAAAAGAGAAAGAGGCCATCAAAAGATGGGAACCAAAAAAATGAGAGCAACGGTGATGCTGAAACCGGCCAAGACCAAAAGCGGTTCTGGGCCTGTCCGTTCTACAAGTTTGATCCCCACAAATACCACCGGTGCGCAGGGAAGTACGAGCTGAAGAAGACTTCAGATGTGAAACAGCACCTTTCGCGATGTCATAAACTCAGCGGTCCCTATTGTCCCAAATGCTACGAAACCTGGGAGTCCAGTGCGCCCTGTCGTGACCATGTGTCCAACCGTAGCTGTGATCCTCGGCCTGGGCCTGAGCGCCTGTTCGAGTACGAGCTGGATGCCATCAAGACATTTCCTCCTGGCCTTAGTCCTCACGAACAGTGGTATTGGATGTGGGGATTGCTGTTCTTCCGCCACCCACCGCCCGAGTCCCCTTATGTCGAAGCAAGGGGCGCTGAATTAATAAAAGTGCTACTGCGCCAGGCGGACCCTACGCTACGCCACAGGTTGCCTCAGCTCCTTGCGCGAACCAGTCCGCTCGACGAGGAAGCCATGACGTCTCTCATTGACAACATTTTGCAAATCCTTTCTGAGGCTGCGCATACTCCGCTCCCTTCACGCTACAGGCGCCAGAACTTGCCTGCATTCGACCCTCAAAACCATGAGCGTGGCGGGCCAGAGATCTCTGAGCACCAGGCCGGCTCTTCTCTTGCCAGCGACCTGAATTCAGCGTCGTCTTTCGATGTTGCGATTCCTGCAACTGCCGCATTAGCAGCCTTCTCGGAGGGTGGAAGTCAAACTCCCGCACCCGCTCCTGCCAGTATCCAATCAAATGTTACGGCTGAGGATGCGAACCATTTTCTCAGCCCCCCTGCAGTAGTCCCAGCATGGACCGGATTGAACAACCCCACGCTATGGTACGAAATTAATGGGGGAGATTCAGGCCCAGAAGCTCCAGGAGAGGCAGATTATCAACCCGGCATGTGGTTTGACGGGATGCAAAATGCCCTTTCTTTGGCGATGGACGCGGACACCACCATGGCCGAGCCCAATATTAGTGGCGCGAGCCAAACAGAATTTTCTCGACATCTCATGCCCCCTAATGGCCCAGCGCACAGTGGAGAGGGCGATTTTCAAGCAGCACCGTTTCCTCTGAACACACCAATGAGCGCTTGTCCCGAGTACACACCTCAGGCTATGGGTCGTGTTCATCCCAGCGGAACACAAACCCAGGACATGGAGTAACAGGAATATTTCTCTGCTAATCTTTTCTGTTACTGAAACATCCGGGTTTTGATAATCAAAAGTCGGCCAAGACGATACGAAACATTTACGATGGAGTAAAAAAAGCGAAATGAGGGAGAGACCTATGTCCAGGTGCGACCACGCACTCAGACTGACATTGTTTTTTCTGGTTAGACTTAGAAAATACTAGCCGCGGTATTTTGTTTCTTGTAAATTTATCATTCAATAACACTACTATAGAAACATTACGGTCCCTCCCTGGCCCAACTCGTCACTGCTCCTTCGCGTAGCTCCCTCTAGGGTAGTTCTCTGGGAAGGCATGTGAGAGAACACCCTGACAGATTAGATGATTTGGAACCGAGATATGAGAGAGATTAACGTAGAAAACCGCGCGTAAAATTCCTATTCAAGTCTAGGACTTCCAAAAGTTGTTTAAAACATCCTGGCGCTTGGTTCTGAAACCCAAATTTTGTCCATGACTTAAAAGATGACAAATGTCTTGTCTAAAAGATGTTTTACATCCTGAGTGAACAAGTGCTATGCTGCATTTTTACACCTTAGAGTTTTGTATCATCTGAGTGGATAACATTGCAGTTGCAGAGTTTAATGATGGGCTAAAATTAAACTCAATTATAAGGTTCTCTACTAAATAGGCTCGCCTAAAAAAGCCGTACGACTTCTAAAAATCCCATGGACCTTGCTCTAACCTAGAATGACTGATCTTGAGTGGTGCATTGACGTCAAGATGTTGGAGAGAACTTTTTCAATCTGTTCAATCATATGGCCTGTCGAAATTTTGTGCGCTTTGATTCCCCCAAGACAAATCCTTTCTCGAACAATTGAAATAAAAAATCCCATAGAAATTTAGCACAACCTGCCATGACCAACCTTCTTACGCACGTCACATTTTAATATGTTTCGGGAGCAGGAATGTGTGGAGGAGTATGCATTGTAATCTTGACATGCATTCCGTATCACCTTCCAGATTTTTTCCGAGGTATCAATCCATAAGGATCGTTGATATAGTTTATTCAACAAACCCAGCGGCCAAGCTCCAATACCCGAAAGTCTTCTCGACACAACGGAGTCAGCTGACTTTGATAGCCTTCTAGCTAGACTTTTGGCCATCAAAGTCAGCTACTATAGCTTGATACTATGAAGGAGAGCTGATATAAACCGTGGCACTAGCGTTTTGAACCAAATACTGCCTGCCCGAAAAGAAAAGCTTGTTTTATTTGCAACTTGCACCTGGAAGAAACTTTTTCTCACCGCTTAAAATATGGGAATGGAGTGACAATAACGGGCCTATTTAGATTATGCTGATGATAGTGGCCCACCACGTAAAACAATATCCATGTGTAAACTATGTCCAAGACATATCATTCGAAGAGGGCCTAGCCCTTCATCAGCTTATGACTTTGTGCAGGCCTGCACATATTCTGCCCACTGCCCGGGGTAGCGGAAATGTCCAGGCTCACTCTGTCTTTGACATCCTACCCTTCCACCAAAAAACGCAATAAGGCACAAAAACAGTCAACATCATGACTGTTTGAAGAGTTCCTACAGAAAGCCACACTTTGTTTAGTGTAGATTCCTGGCTCCAGCCCTTCCAATTGGACAAAATCATGCCAATACTCAGTATAGCAATAATCTGCCAGACAATTAGAAGCAATAGGTCACCGCGCCACCTGGCATCTTTTTTTGGTGTGGTTTTGCCAAGGCCCTCTCCTATTTAATACCAATAATTATTAGTAATCAGCTATTGAACCAAAGAGAAATAGAAATCCATACCAGCAAGGGTTGATTTATTCTTTTCAGACATGCTGTGGCGGGTAAGGGAAATTAATCGAAGATGAGTATGCGCTGTTAATTAAGATATGTAATGAGTGGAGAACGGAGACGGTAGCAGCCGGATATTGGTGAGATTAAGTAGACTGGCAAAACCCGTCAGCTCCGTTCAGCGAGGCAGAAGCAGCACCACAAAGCACGGTCCAACCTGCTTCGCCCCAAACTAATGCGGTTGGCTGAGAAGTTCGTAGCAGCGAATGACTACCATTTGCTGGCGTTGTGGGGCGCGGCTGGTTGGTTGGTCGCTTGAGTTGGCTGCACACTTGACGCAGGCCACAGGGGCCGAAACAAAGTGAGCCATGCATTATTATGGTTGTTGGGTAGGTTTGATGCTTATCGGAACCTCATCCCGTGGGAAGGATGAAACTCACAGATGACAGGAGGCGCAGCCGTCTTGTTGCACAGCCTGTGGATATGCGCGATTGAGCGTGTGAGCTTTGTGTATAGGTGTGTGTGTGGTGGCGGGGAAAAGAGGCTGGGCTGGCTGTTCCGCATTTTTGCAACCAACCTTGAGGCACAAGAGGTTGGCCGGACGCCTACCCGACCACTGTCCAATAATGATTCTCATCAGGTAGTTCCTAGATACGTAGGATTTAGGCAAGAGGCAGTGGCCGAAAGTAATGACATCAGCGATACCTGGACCCGGTTTCACTCTAAATGCTTGTTGGATGTGATTTGAAACAGACCTCTGTGCCGCCTAGCCTGGCCGTGCAGGTGTGCCGGCGATGGCGCAGCTACAGAAGGCAGCCATATTGGCGTTGGTTGCTTCATGATCAGGATCGGCTTGATGATGCACTGTGAATTGGAACTGGGTGGTAGGAGAGCCATAATTTTTCAGCACTGACGGACCTGAATTTAGAAAAAAGGGTTTCGGTTCACATTGATTTAAACTTGATAGTCTAGAGCGATCGAAAGAAATTCCACTTGATTGCGTGGGTAACCACATGGAATTGAAGTCAAAAGAATTGACCGCAACTCCGTCTCTCGCTCAGACGCTTTGCTTCTTTCTCGACAGCGGGATTAGCGCCGAATCCATGGTAATCCGTCACGCAAAATAATTGACACAACCGGCAGCGTAGTATCGCCAACTATTGCAACCGTGCACTCGGGGAAAGGGCTTCCCACAAGAGCAGAATGGACCAACCCATGCGCGATTATCATGTACCCAGGCTGTGTAATGGTCCTTGACGAGCTTGTTGGTCACTGGAACCTGCATCTACCTGACCCCTCAGAAGTACAATCCTCTTGCTCTTGCATAGGATCAAGGACTCAGAATTTCGCATCTGTATTATCACAGACCAACGTGGAGGCTTAGATGACCTTGACGAGGAAAACATGGGAGGACCAACAGAGCAAGCAAGCCTTTGCAACGAGGCTCTGGTTGCTGGTCTGAGAGGAAAATCTATAAAGACCTTCGTTATGTTTGAAGCAGCATAAACCAAATCTTCAGCTTCATCCAGGATTACTACAAGTTTACCAATCGCCATCTTCAGAGCAACTCCCCTTTCTACACCATATCTATTAAAATCATGCATAAAGCATCCACTTGCCTTGAAGGTGGCCAGCATGGCCCTGAGCTGCACTATCGTCAACGTTGGCTCAAGCTAACCTTTGGTGCCATAGCTATCCTCTTCGCATGGAATTTCCTTCTAAGCGTCAGGTTGCTATCGCCTGGGTTGAGCCATTACTCGGTAGCACAACCCCAGGAACTTGGCGTCGCGCCCCATAACTTCTCCTCCGATTCCACTTCCTTGTCCATCAATAAGCAATCCTCTGCTATGGGTAAGCTAATATTTTCTTATGAATGAGAGATGATTAACAGGGAGTTAGAAGCAGGTCTCACGGACAATGCCCTGGCTCGACGAGTAGTCTGGCCAGTCCCAGGGTGGTTCAAGAAATGGTCCTCCATTACCCTCAAAACAATTACCGTTACGGGCACGGGCGTTGGCATCTGGGGTATTGTGGACGACTGCAAAGATTTCCACGACGAGAAGTCTGACAAGCCCGGTCTCAAATGCGTGATGGGAGTCATGGCCACCGTTGTCGGGCTCGGAACCGCAGTCCGCGAGGCCATCATCGTTGGGGGAAGGTTTGTGGAGACTGGCCTCATCTACACCAACCCTGTCCTGAAGCGTCAGGTTGAAGACACCTTGTCCAGCCACTTCAAGACCGAAATCCGACACATTGCGGATTGGGACGGCGCCGAGCTGGATCACCTCACCAAGCGAGACAACTCTGAGCCGGTTCCTGTTTTCGGAATCAACTTCCACGGCAGGGACATGCACTTCTCGGTCGTGAGAAGTGATGACAATTCGACCCAGCTGCGCATCGGGAACGGACCTGGCCCGGACACGGAGAGCAACCGCCGACTGCGCTCGCGCAAGACCCAGTTCAACGGTGCCATTTTCAAAAAGGGCGGCATGGACTTTGAGATTGTCACCGATCAAAAGCGCAGCATCGACAACAGGTACCAGTTCAATCCCTCGTCGCAAGAGGACTATGATTGGATCTACAAGCAGGTGGAATGCTACATGGCTCTCGAGGCATGGGGCCCCATGCTTTCCAGCAGCCCGACCGACATCATGGGAAGGCTCAACATGGTTGGCGGCATTTACTTCGAAGTGACCAACACAAAGTACAAAAAAGTCGTCGGTTCCGGCAGAATGGCACCTTTCCTCGAGGGTAAAAAATCCATGATTAGCAAGATGAAGAGGAACGAGAAGGTTCCCCAGAATAAATCTTGTGCGAAGAAATGAGACAACTGATGCCCAACTGCCAGAAAGTCGAGGGTGTGGGGGATAGTTGTCAGATTTACTACTTATTTGTCTCTCCTTGGTTTTTTCAACACATTGTTCGAATCCTAGACTGCGAAACTACGCTTAAATTGAATTACCATACTTTGATTTAGATTTGATCTGTACCTACTCACGTCTCAGTGCACTGTGACGGCTTAGTTGCAAAATTTGGGTATGAGCTTAAGGTTTGCTTCAAGCTTTAAAGTCTTGGTAAAAATAGCCATAGCGCCATTTCGTGATATACTTTTTGATATGACACCTGATTTGTGTTTCTGCCAGCTAAACCGTATTGATTTGATTTCGGTGTATTATCATCTTTGAGACGTCATTTGGAACTACTTCTTCGTATTGATCGAGGGAGTTTTTAGTTTTATTAGGCAAACGCGATTTCAGAACGTTATTCTGTCGCATGCTAGTCTGATTGGCTAAGGGGCAGGATAGAATCGCGTACATCAGCTGCCCTAGTTGTGCCGATAGACAGGCTGCCTTTTCCCCAGAAACGCCGTCAATCCTTCATTAAAGTCATTCAAGCTAAAGGTAGAATAATACAAAGCCTTCTCATGTACCATTCCCGCTTCAAGATGGGTATTCTCAGCTGCAAAGGTATGATGTCAGATTCACTATGCCTCTGCTATGGTTTGGATATAAGGAGTCAAGGGCACCACTCACCATGAAGAACGGCCTGTTTAGCTGCGGCCACGACCGGCGCGGACATTTTTGCAATCTTGGATGCCAGCTTCAGCGACTCCGGGAGCACCATGTCTCGCGGAAAGACCTTGGTAACTACCCCAAGGCGTTCAAGTTCGGCGCCGCTAGCACTGGCCCCTGTCAAGATGAATTCCATTGCCCGCGTGGGGGTTAGCTTGGACTCCGCTTGAATACGGGTGGGGAAAAGAAGAAGAAGGTTGTGGGACCTCGGCAGATGGAAACCCACACGCTTCAACTAACTAACCTTGTGCTTCCCTAATGCTTGGGTAAGCCGTTGCGTGCCCCCAGCCCCCGCGATCGTGCCGATGGCAATCTCAGGAAGCCCAAGTTTTGAGTCCTCCGCCGCGTAGATGATGTCGCACTGGCATTACGTCAATGGTTGATGGTCACTCTGTCAAATGCCAAACACTTACAGCAAGCGCGATTTCGAAACCGCCCCCCAGCTATAAATAAAAACCGTTATTTCTGCTGTGCCACGTTTGCCACTTTCAAGGAATACGAGATGGGGTTACTAACCGCGAAACCAATGACTGCTGCAATTAGCGGTTTAGAAAACCGCGCAAAAGCATCCGTCAAGTCCTTTAAAAAGTGTCGCTGGTGTGCCGATTTAGTGGATATCTGCACCAACTCGCCAAGATCCATGCCGGCTATATAGCATTAGCGTGTTTTCATGCAACCGGAAGTAATATGGCATTGTTGAAAATTCAGAAATATTGGCCAAGGTGGCACAGTGGAGCGCAACTCACCGCAAAACGGTCCTTCGGGGCCGCCTGCTACAACTACTGCGTGGACGTTGGGGTCCTTGTCGAGTGTATCCAACGCTACTACCAAGGTGTCGATCATGGCCTGCGAGAATGCATTGCGCTTCTCAAGACGGTCAAGTTGAATCACAACAACATCGGTATCGTGGGTGTAAACCTTGACGTGTTGACTCGAAATGTCTGGGATAGTCCGCGTACTGGTAATTTCCGTCATTATGACGTAGTGGTTCGTATCGATGGTCTGGCCGAATTCAGGCAAAAGATTTTTTTCTTGTTTGAAAAAAAAAACAGGAATTGCAAGTGAATGTAACTGAGCATCAGACAAGATAGCGACACCAAGATTCAAATACAACACAACTCTTATTGAGACGAGTTACGAGTTCAGGCATCTCGGTTCACCGGAGGGGACTTTTGACAGAAGTGCCAGGCTGCCCAAGCGGTTAGGTCGTACCGGCGAATGGGGCTCTGTTCGATTGGCGCCTTGGCGTTTCAAACCAAGTAAGGATAAGGCCGTCAACGGGCCCGGCAGGTGTCGCGATGGCTGCGACCCTGTGCATGCGGCACAGTCCACCAGACCCTGTACAGTTTGATTAATCGTTTCAGGGGATACTTACGAGTGGCGGAAATGCCAAACACGTACAGATTGTTTGGAGTAGATTAAGCTTTTGCCGCAGCGCGCATGTTCTGCGGAGTCCCCCATTGGTAAAACAATCCGAAAAGTTAGGAGCAACCAGATCCGTCATCCTAAACCGATCAGGTTGACAGGGTCTGTTCGGAGAATGCAACTGAGCCGAGGCCTGCCAGGACACGGCATTTCTGTTCATCGTGACGTTTATCAACGATATGGGCATATCCTTCGCGTAGATGAATATAAATTCCTAATCGAATATCTGCACGAGGCATGTGTACCGGCTTGGGATGCAGTGCTAAATCGTGGATCGGGGTAGCCGACATCGCTGCTCAGTCGCAGAAGCGCCGGAATGTGGGATCCGCGGGCCATGTGGAGATTGTCCCCCAAAATAAGAGAAACGCTGAGTTACATTGGAAAAATCGTGATGATTCGGAAAAATAAAAGGCGCTATAGCGTGTCCATGTTTAGAGTCAAGGTTTAAGTTGCCGGGGCTATTTTATTTACCTAATCAGGAAGATCAATCCCGGTTTTCTCGGCACCTTTTACCATGTGCCTGCCACCCCTGGATTGTTTGGTATCATCCACAACTGCCTAGTTCTGGTAAATCTCCGCTGTATCAAGTTTGAGCACTCTAGACGAGGCAAATACCAAGAGCTTAGTCAACTCATCCACAAGATGATCAATCGTGGATTTTGGGTAAACTCCGTTCTTCTTTCGCACTCATACCCTGGGATTGCCAAGCAAGGAATGCGTGTTCTTTGCCTCGGGAAAATACCACGCGACAATACCACCCAGCAAGTGTCAGGTAGATGAGGATGAACAGAAATGGGAGTTCGGTATCTCCGCCACAGCGGGGGCCCGCGAATATATAATACTGTAAAGCCAGTGTGGACAACAGGTTGCTCAAGCCTTCAAACATGTCCTTCCACGCAATAGACAATCTTCCTCTGGAAGATCAGCTTCTCTTCAACCAATATGGCAGAGGTCCCAGTGCCAGGCTCGCGCACACCACCACAACGTCAGCGTTTGCCACCATCGCAACGGCACACCCCCACGCTGTAGCCTTGCGCGAGTGCTTTGGGTCGGAACGCTCCATGACGTATGCAGATCTCGATCAGCGCTCCAATGTCGTGGCCAATCTACTGATTGAGCAGTACGGCGTACGGCGAGGCCACCGCGTTGTGTGCGTCTTCTCCCGGCACATGGAGATGTGTGCCTTCATATTCGGCGTCATGAAGGCAGGGGCACAATACGTGCCGATTGACGGCGACGTCATGGTGGAAGAAGGTTTGCGGCACGTCATTGGGGACTCCCAAGCCCAGGTGGTCCTTTGCATGCCCAATTTCAGAGACAAGGTCCTTGCGAGTCTACCAGAGGGAAGTACTTCCAAAATTGCTTCAGTCGGCGCGGTTGATCCGCTCTGGCAAACAGGCAATAGCCGAAAACCGGCAGTTGAGATAAACCCTAGCGATGGTGCATACGTCATATACACTTCGGGCACCACCGGGAAACCCAAAGGCGTCGATGTCTCTCATATGGGTAGCTGCAATACTCTTCTCAATGAGCCTGCCCGGCTGGGAATCACAGTTGGCACAAGAGTGGCTTCTCTCTTGATGCTGGGGTTTGACATGTGTAAGTTGTCAAGGCCCGGAACATTTAGAGTTCAAACTGATACAGTTTCACTTAGGCGCCTGGGAAATCCTCGCGACTCTGATGAACGGAGGCACGCTTCATCTTCGGGCCAAAAGCAAGCTAGGAGGCGACAAGGACGCGTGGGCCTCATGCCTCCGGAGTGTAGACGTTGTCATCAATACTCCTAGTGGCGCTCAGAAGTACTTCCCCAAGCAGTCGGAATTCCCAAACATCAAGACCATTGTCGTCGGTGGCGAGCCGTGCCCGCTCTCGTTGGCGGATGAATGGGCGCCGCATGTCAACTTTTGGAATGCCGTAAGTTGTACCAACTTCTTTTTGCGATGATTGATCCTGGCCGCAACAACGTTGAAAGTCTTGGCCTCATGGTTTATGCTAACTGGGATTCTCCTCAAGTGCGGCCCAACGGAAATCTCCATTACCAATACCGCGCATCTTCATAAAGTAGGCACACCATTAGGTATTGGAAAGCCCAACCCAAACACAAATGTTTACATCTTGGATGGGAACATGGAGCCAGTCCGCATAGGTGAGGTCGGTTTGATGTGGGTTGGTGGATTAGGTGTGTCTCGCGGATATGTCAACTTGCCACATCTTACAGACGAAAGATACCGCCTCGACAAGTTTACCATGGACGGGTAAGTAATATGAAACCTCAGTCTCATATCTCATAGCTAATCTAACCGCATGATAGGAATATGATGTTCAACACAGGAGATCTCGGCAGATGGCAAAAGGGCGGGTCCCTAGAGCACATGGGCCGAATTGACGACCAAGTCAAGATAAAGGGAGTTCGGGTTGAACTTGACGGCATCTCGCGGTGCCTTGAAGAGTTTCCTGAAATGGATAAGGCGTGTGTTCTCAAGATCAAAGACGAGCTTTGGGGCTTTTACTCGACAAAAAAGGGCCCGATAGATGAGACGGACCTGAGAAGCCATCTCTCGTCCTGTCTCAACTACTACGCTCGGCCCAGAAAGCTCATATACGTCGCAACTATGCCCATGACTCCTGGTGGCAAGATTGACAAGAGACAGTTGCGTGAGATCGGAGCTGATCAACAGCAGGAAGCCGCTGTAATCCCCAGCAGTGCAACCAGAAGTCCATGTGCATCTGAGACCGATGTGGCCACCTCACTGCACTCAGATGAAGATGAGAAGGACATCAAGGTAATATCTACCTCGTCGGTCGACTTTGAGGAGGAGGAGCCTGTACTTCCTGCCAAGAACGGATACCACGGCCAACGGTGGCTGCGCCACAAGGGCCTTTCGGCATACAGGAAGTTGTTCCTGCTCATCTTGACAGTGAACGTGGTCGTTTTCGTTGTGTTGCTGGTGCAATCCTCCGGCAATGGCCTATCACCTGCACACCTTTCCACCGCCGTGGCGTCGAACCTGCTCGCATCAGTGCTCATGCGTCAGGACAACGTCGTCAACACGGCCTTTTGGCTCGCAACGCGATGGCCAACCTCGGCTCCCTTCTGGATTCGACGGCACGCCGCGCGGGTCTATCACATCGGCGGCATACACTCGAGCGCCGCCATCTGCGCCACTCTCTGGTGGATCGTCTTCACGGTCCAGTCTGCCATCTACATGGCCAACGGCAATGAGAGGTACTCCATCAATCCGGCGACAATGGGCCTTACCGCCATCATACTCGCCTTCCTTTTGGCCATCCTGGCCATGGCGTACCCCGCGGTTCGCGCCAAGATGCATGATCAGTTCGAGTGGACGCACCGCTTCGCCGGCTGGACGGCGCTGGCCCTGGTGTGGGCGCAGACGGTGGTTGCGGCCGCGTCCCTGAACCCTGACCAGCCGCTGGGCCGAACGCTGGCGAAGAGCCCGGCCTTCTGGCTGCTGTTCCTCATCACCGCCTCCATCGCGTGGCCGTGGACTCGTCTGCGGCGCGTCGAGGTGACGCCCGAGCCGCTCTCCAAGCACGCGGTGCGCCTGCACTTCGGGTTCGACACGCCGCCGCCGGGCCGCGGCGTGCGCATCACGCACAGCCCGCTGCGCGAGTGGCACGCCTTCGCGACCATCACGGAGCCGGGCCGCCCGGGCTTCTCCGTCATTGTGTCGCGCGCGGGCGACTGGACGGGGGCGTGCATCGACAGGCCGCCCACGCGCATCTGGACCCGCGGCGTGCCGGCCTCGGGTGTGCTGCGCATCGCCCCCCTGTTCCGCAAGATTGTGCTCGTGGCCACGGGCTCCGGCATTGGGCCCTGCTTGCCCGTCATCGTGGCGCAGAAGGTCCCCTGCCGCGTCTTCTGGTCCACTCCCAACCCGGAGGAGCGGTACGGACAGAACATCATCGACGCCATCAAGCAGGCCGAGCCCAACTGCGTCATATGGAACACGGCCGAGCGCGGCCGTCCCAACATGGCGCTCGAGGCGTACAAGCTGTACAAGGAAAGCGGTGCCGAGTGCGTGTGCATCATTTCAAACAATGCCTTGACCACAAAACTTGTCTATGATCTAGAGTCAAGGGGCATTCCTGCGTTTGGACCCATCTGGGATTCTTAGGAGAAGAAAAAATTCACATTGATATCCTGTCATTTTACACGAGCAAACGTACTGTTTAACACTGTTTCTATGTCATTGTTTTAGTCTAGTTCCTGAATTACCTGGTCAAGCGTGCGTGTTTTTTTACATTTTGTCGGCAAAAATAAATATTGGATCCTTTGGGACTCTAGTTCAAAAATCACAAATGTGAATGCTTTTTTGTCTTCGTATGCAGTGAAGTAATTGATTCTTTTTCATCCTAAACAATCGTCAAGTTGAGTCCCCTTTCAGCCTCGCTACCTGCTATGGCATCCTGCAACTATACCTCAGCACTTCAAGTCCCATAGTACAACCTAAGTTTATTAGGGACTAACCGAAGCATCAATTACCGCCGAAAACTCCCAACATTCACTGCCCTTGGTTTCTCTACTGTCTCTTCTGCTCCTTGATCTTCATCCCCACATTCCAAGCGTCCTCGAACAAGGTGGGCTTCGGGGCTAATTGGTATGATTGGATGCCCAACCGCCTGACAACCTTGAACGCGCCGGTACCAACACTCATGGACTGGCCCATAATGATTGACTCGCTCACGCCCTCGATTTGGTCAGCCTTCATTCCCGCCGCGGCATCAAACAGATGGTCAGGCGTCTTCTCAAACGAGGCAAGATGAAGCACACTGTCCCTCATTTTGGAGAGGCCAAATCGTGTGATTCCGAGAACCTCGCCCTTGAACGTCATGGCATCCGCCAAGAGCTGCATGTGCCTGGGATCAATGTTCATGTCCTTCATTACCTCCTTCATCTCCACTGCAATTGTGCTTCTCGCAGCTTCAATGCCGAGGACCTCATTGCACTCGATGACGCTATTGGATCGAACCTTGGTGCCGACCACGCCATCTGTGGCCATGCACGCTTGAAGGCCATAGCCTTCTACTACTATTCGGTATATATTTTTTTCTGAAGCCTCAATGAGAGCCCGGGTGGCATCCAAGTATCCAGAGATTACCACAGATGGTAGTCTTCTGCTGAGGAAGTTGGCTCGCACCAACATGTCACCGCCGTCGTCAGCCACGGCCTTGGTTGTTCTGGTCGGTCTTTTTGCTGCCATTTCTCCCGCATCTCTGATGCGGATTCCAATCGTGTCGCCGTTGATCGTTATGTCGTCCGGTAGAATCTTGAGTTTCCGCTCTCCGCAGATGGCGTTGGCAATATGAACCAGGTCAATGCCAAGATGCATTTTCGTCAGCGCATCGGTATCGATTCTCAACAAAATTTTGCCTTCTTGAGCACGCCACTCGTCTTCAGTAAAGCAAAGAATATCAGACAAGTGAGTCTTCTCAATCCGTCCCTTGACAACCTTTGCTGCCTCAATCTGACGATCATTGAGCAAAGGGCAAGTAATAATGGGTGTGCTGATTAGCTTTGACGCATTGATAATCTCCTTGATTCGCGGGACACCTTGTGTAATACTCATACCTGCCACACCAGCAAAGTGAAACGTCTTCAACGTCATCTGCGTACCTGGCTCACCTATAGACTGAGCCCCGACAGCTCCAACAGCATGGCCGGGTTCGACCTGCGCTCTCATGTACTTCTGAAGACAAAGTTTGATGAAGAGGGTAAGAGCTGAGGCGGATACCTTGGCGATTTGATCTGCATAGCTCTGCGATGTCTGCTCTGTTGTCTGTTCATTCTGAAAGCCCGCCAGCTCCTGGACCGCCTCGAGCTTTGCAGCCAGCTGCGTGACATAAGCTTCAATATCTCGAAGGAAATTGCGAGCACCCTCATGTTCATCAACGCCATGGTAGGTGTCGTCATCGTAATCGAGGACCTCATTGTCCAGTAGGTTGTGGCGCGGAAGTCGCTTGCGCTCGTCGTGGAGCACGGTGTTGCAGAGTGCTCGGATCTTGCTTGGTGACAGGGATGGCTCATCGTTGTTCCATGTGACAGTCTCCGCATGAATCCACGTGCGCTTGAAATTAACTGGCTGATCATTGCCTTCCATTTCGTCTGGATCAAGTCGATCAGCCCCATATTGGAATTGAACAATATTTCCAGTTGATGTCCTGACAGTGTTGTCATACTGGGTAGAGATATCCTCCAATGACTTCATCAATCTGCGTGACATGTAGCCGGTTTCTGCAGTTTTAACAGCTGTATCCACCAAACCCTCTCGACCTGACATGGCGTGGAAGAGAAACTCGGTAGGCTGAAGACCGTTATAAAAGCTATTTTTGACAAATCCTTTTGAGGGAGGCTGTCTGGCATTTTTATGAAAATGGGGCAAGCTTCGATCTTGAAATCCGTCAGTCACTCGTTGATTGCCGATGATCTGTTGGCCAACCAGAGCAACCATTTGAGCAACGTTGATCTCTGAGCCTTTTGAACCTGACTGAGACATGACCAATGGAGCGTTATTGCGGCTTAGTGTATTAATGCAATGGGATCCAGATTGTTCTCGTACTTTGCTCAGGATACCTGAGATAGAGTTCTCCAGTGTCTGTTCCATACTGCAGCCAGGGGACTTTTCCAACTTCCCTGCCTTGAACAGCTCGATAAGTTCATCGCACTTATGATAGGCAACAGATACGATGTCCTCTTTTGCCTGCGCCACGCTATCAGTTGGGAAAACGTCAACGATACCAATAGAGAAACCTCGGTTTGCCAAATATCGTGCGCAAAGTTTCGCCAGCCGATTCATGGCTTGAATGGCTTCCTGGGGTCCAAAATCACGGAGAATAACATAGAAGATGGAATCCTTCTTCCCGGATCCAACAGTAGATTTGTCCATAAGACCACACATGACCTCGGAGTTCCGTACCACAAGCCACCCATCAGTCGGACTCATATCAGGAGCTTGACCAGGAATAGCACTGTAGGTTTTGCATTTTGCATCAAGGTTTACTTTGACCGGACATTGCTTGTTTGGCCGCATTAGTACACTGAATACTTGTTTCCCTGTCCATAATGCCTGGGGCTTGATGATTGATGGAGGAGGGAGATCCAGTGGTGTTTGGTCATCAATCATATGCATGCATATGTAGGCAAATGTTTTGCGATCAAAGAAGTTATCTTTGCTGCTAATAAGAAAGGCAGCTGTAATAAAGTCTTGTGTTGCTGCAATGATTGGCTCGCCATTTTTGGGGGTAGTTAAGTTGTGCTTGACTCCCATGAGAGTAATGGCTTCAGCTCGCGCTTCTTCCGTTTGCGGGACATGCAAATTCATCTCGTCGCCATCAAAATCAGCATTATATGGGTTGCAAACACACTCATTTAGTCGGAATGTCCTCCATGGACGAACCTTGACCAAGTGGCTCATAATACTAAGCTTGTGAAGTGATGGTTGGCGATTGAAAAGAACAATATCACCATCTTCAAGGTGACGTTCGACAATGTCGCCAGATCTTAGGTTCTGTGCAACAGCCTCTCGATTGCCAAATTTAAGAGATATTTTGTAACCTCCTTCATCCTGCTTGAGCACTCGCTGAGCTCCTGGCCAGATATTAGGTCCATTTCGAATGCATTGTCGTAATTTTTCGATATTCTGGTGTTGAACCTTTTCTGGATATGTCAAATTTTTAGCCACTAGTTGAGGAACAGCTACCTCATCCACACCAAGATTTGGGTCTGGAGAAATAACAGTACGACCAGAAAAGTCTACCCGCTTGCCAGATAGATTCCCTCGAAATCGGCCTTGTTTGCCTTTTAAGCGTTGACAAAACCCTCTTGTTGTCTTACCAAATCCGGGCTGTTGCAAACCAGGAACATCGCTGTTGATATACATTGCAATTTGGGTTTGAAGATACTCCCATTGTTCCATAATTGTTTCAAGAGATGTCCCTTTCTGTAATGCTATTCGGATCATATCACTAACCCAGACAATATCAGCTAGCTTGGTAGTAATATCATCTTCGTTACTGGCGTTCTCCTGTGCGACCGATGGCCGAATACACACTGGAGGTGCAGGAAGGAACTGCCAGATAAACATTTCTGGTCGACCTTCGATAGGGTCCAAACCCAGGAGCTCGCAATCAGGCGCACTGATCTTCTTAAAGAGATTAAGAACCCTAAGTGGGTTCAGATCTTCCATTGCCTTGCGAAAATGGTTTTCCATCTCAGGATTAGCCTGACGAGCTTCGTTGAATGACGTATCGAACTTGATTTTACTCTCAGGGGCAATCCTTTTTGTTGATGTGGATTTGTTGAAGAATGAGAACTTGTCATGGACAAGTTTCAGGACACCGATTTTGCGAATTTGACCATTGATAGAGTTACAGCATGGGCATGTCCTAGCCTTACGGCATTGCTCATTGATCTTTTTGGATATTTGGGCTCTACGTAAATTATCCAACTGCGGTCGTCTCAACTCTCTGAGAAAGTTTTGTCGATCGGTTTCGTCAAGCAATGCACGGCTGCAGTCCTGTAATGTGTTAGCCAAATAATGATTCTGTAACAAAAGAAAAGAAATATTGAAAGATATTACCTTGCAGATGTCTTGAAGAATCTTCATAATAAATCGCAAGTATCCAACGTGGAATGCCGGCAGCGGGAGTTTCACATAGCCAAAATGGCCATGGCAGTCCTGTAGGACCTCGTGACATGTTGCGCATTTCCCAAGCTTGCTCGATATACCCTGAAATCGTGTCTTTGGTTAGCTCGGTCGAGAAAATCCAAGAATCCGGCAAGGTCTATTTACCAGTCCGGTATCGAGGGGACCATGGCGATAAGGAACGCGGTTATTTTCGATGTCGTAGAGCAGTCGATTCGATACTTCGACAACTCCCTGATTTGCGATGTCCTGGTTGGACCTATCCAACCATTAGCAGGTAAATAACGTTCGCAGAGTGATAGATTTGTCTCTCACTGGATGCCGAATTTGATACCACGAAAACGCTTGGGCAATCTGTCAACTAGCTGAGGCTTGGCTGGGTTTTCGGTCGAGTCAGCCATGATTTCTGTTGCAAAATAGAAGAAATTTGATCATTCGGGAAGTTGCGACCACCTAGACGTTCCTGCCCACGTTTCTGGCGAAGGCAAAGTCCTAGGTCTCAGTATTTGATAGCGGCGTCGTAGTTGACGGATTCTGAACACAAAGCAGGAGAGGGGAAATTTTTACATTGAGAAGGCACATCTGGCTATCATGTAGGATAAGCCAGCATGCTATCGTGTTGGGTGCCAACAGCAAAGACCGAAATTGAGTCATGTTGGTTGAGCTGCCTACCTCCCCTGCTCTGACCAGACCAACCGCCCCACTTATCTTCTCAGCCGACTGGTTGGCGAGACAGCTTCGTCTCAATACGCAATTTTTGGCCCTATTTTTGAAGATTTCTTTTGAGAGGCCGTTTGATCCAAGGGATCTTACAATATTTATGATATTTATTTTGATTTAGCTGCTGCTGAATATTATTTTATTTTGCTACGTTGGCCACTACTTACTGTTGGCTTAAGTGGTGATCATCGATAACCTGGGGCAGTCCGGTTCTTATTTCCGAAGTTAGTATCATTAATGGCTCCTGACATATTGGCACAACATGAATTACGCTCCGCTCCGGCGGTGTTTCCGATCTTTGGATGCCTCTAACTACGACTTTCTCTATCTGCTGTTGCCCCCCTCTCCATCTCCTCCTTCCCGCCTTGGTAGTGGAATTTCACCCACCGGTAACCTTGAGTCAATTGGGCTCCAGTGTTCACAAAGTGACAAAGAAAGATCAAATAATTTCTTGGTGTGACGGCAAGAGCATAACGCATAAATGTCATTGAATAAATACACATAACGCCTGTCATTTGGCCAGAGATCCTAGGTAATACGACGTTAATAAAGAACCACATCTATTCAGGGATGGAAGGCCTACAATTCCGGGCTTTTTTGAGTATCCAGGACAGCCGCCATCGGGATGCCAAAGTTGGAAACAGGGCCCCAGAAATCTGAATGCCAGCATCAGTAGATGAACTTGTGACAAAAGCCAATTGAAACCAAGCGCAGGGGTGGCACCGGCTCTCGCCCGGGCTGAAGCAATTGAGAAGTTGTGAAGAGGTGCCCAGTGATATTCCGATAGAAATGTTACGCACGAGTTGAGAAGACATAGTCGGCAATGGGATTGGACCGAACCTTGGCATTCGCAGCCTTGATAAATGCGGCCATTGTTGAGAGTCGAAATTGCTGATGCCCAAGAGAGCAGGTTTCTCAATTGAAAAGAATGATTTTTTTGCGAAAAAATAAATGAAGAAAAACCCACTTCGTAGCTGGGTTTCTTTTGTCTATCCGTTATTTCCGCTAATTCCGCGTTGCACTATCCAACAAGTGCCGAAACGATGGGTTTTATTTAGTGACTCAGTTCGTTGGGTGACTCACGTTGAGCACTCTCTCTAGCCTGCCGATTCCCGGAGACACTAGTATTAAGCCACAACTAAAACAAAATTGGCTCTTGGTAATGAGTTCCTTCTGACCTTTTCGGATATAAAAAGTTTCCAAGTGTGACGTGCGACAAACTTGGTGAAGGGGGTCGGGCAAGGACTATGACGCATGAGGCAATACCTGTCGAAATGATTGCTTCGAATATGATTCATTTCCGATTACAATAGCAAAAGGGCCTGTTGAGAAAGTAACCTACATAGCGAAGCGACACAGTTCATCAAGCATCCCATTTCCAGGCCAACACATTCCATGGCCCACCCGCCCAAGGTGGGATTGACTGCAACTGGACACAATCGTATTGACTACAAATAGACATAATTGACCAAGAATATTCTGATTATCCGCTTCATATAATAAAAGTACAATTATTGTAGCCGTGTAGGGCTTGTATAGCTTCGTTGCCGGGTCGGGGTCGCCGGTGGCTCACCTGTGCCTTGGTCAACATGTTCCATGTGCATTACCTCCCCTCCATATATCGACTGGAACTTTTTACCACGTCGTTGCGCCCCACCAGCAGGAATCTGCACAAATGAAGTAGGGTTGGGGTTCTCCCCAGAACCAGCACCTCCTCGCTGTCGAACAAAATCCACAAGCTCGCCGAGCACTGCGAACTCAAGCTTGAGTTTGATCGTGTATATGACGACCTTGATTCCCTGCTGCCATTTCCACAGGCCCACGTATTCGACGACCAAAAGCCCAATGTCCATGGCAACAATAATGATGTTGATGAGGAATAAGTGCCACATGTACCTTCTGGTGCTTCCGAAAGCCGTCTTGAGGATATCTGTCGTTCCCCAGATGTAAAGGCCGGATATGATGAATTCCTGAAGACAAAAGAAGGTCATTTGCACCTTTTCCAATATGTAGAATGCGGCTGTGCAGTTGGCTCGATTCGGCTCCGGGGCATACCTGGAGCCGAATATAAGGACAGTCATGGTGATGTGCCAAATGACACCGTTGGCGACAATCATCCAGAATACCAGACGAAGTGCCAAAGCGTGACGAAGAACAAGATGCAAACGTGAATAGAGCACCACAGATTGGCCCGTCACCAGGAGGACCCATCCCACTCCATCAATGCTCATGCCGACCCAGTGCCGGCTCAGGTTAAAATGTTCGATGAGGAGGCCGATGGCATATGGAATGGCGCCGAATGATGCAAGCAAAATGCTCCAAAAGTAGAGCCCTTGGCGTTTTTTGAATGTCGAGTAGATGAGAACAAGCAGCTCGAGGGCATTGTAAATTGCCAAAGCTGAGCAGGCCTGCCGGATGGGTCAGCGTAGTCGACCACGGGGCAAGAGGCTGTTCCATACGATGATCATGACGCCAGCAGGCCGGTAGCCATTTTCTCCGCGATACGCAGCCACGTCCCCAATCGGACCGGACATGTCTCAATCCACGGCCCGCTCTAGCGGGGTGGCGATGATGGTGCGCAGGCGCGGAGCGAGCAGGTCTGTGCCTGCTTTGTTCTGAGCCCTTCGAGTCCGGCTCCGAGGCCAAGACGAACACATTTGCCCTCGAGTACAACGCAAATCCGGGGTAATCCGATGAATGCAGGGGAGGCAAATGCCGCCGCTGGGCAAATTTTGAGCAGAGGAAAATCGCGTCACGTTACCGAGGCATTAGCGGAGCGGAGAGCGTTTCAAGCCCGCATTAACATGGGCGCAACCAATTAATCCCGGCAAAAGTTGCCCTGCCGGCCTGGTTGGGTCATGGGTCGCGTGTTGGAGATGCCCAGCAATTAGCGGCGCTTTCACCATAGGCCGGGCGAATCAGGCCAAACCTCTGACGAGCTATGACAGTGTGGTTGGTGATGGGGATTTCATGGTGGCGACCCCACATCGACAGCGAACCGAAGCCTGGTACCCTAGACTCATAATGAGCCTGCACTCTTCAACACGCATCCTGTCTTGACATGACTGAAATAGTCGAATGTTCATTGAGTCTAATTATCTGATTTTCCTAAATAGTTTCATCTTTGCTATCTATATATTAAAACAGTCAACTGCACTACTTGATCTGAAATTACAAGGGGAGATGTCCATGTTTAAAAAAAAAACCAACCCACTCAACCGTTCGTTAAATCTTCGCAGCAATACCGCCTGGAGTTTTGAGTTTAGTTACAATGGCAAAAATACCGCCAGTGAGGCACATGACGCCACTAAAAATGGATACTTGAGAAAATCCTCCAAACTTGTCAATGAGCGCGCCGTTAACAGGCGGTCCAATCAGCGACGCGATACCACCCACTGCCATTCCCATTCCAGTGTAGGTGCCCAGGTCGCGCGCATCCTTGGGACATTTGGCCAATGCCGCAGCACCACCGGAGATGATGGTCCCGGAAGTAAACCCGAAGATGGCCGAGTAGACAATGAGCTCCGCGTTGGTCTTGACCGAGTTGAGGCAAAAGATGACAATACCATTGGCTAACCCGGCAGCGCAGAGCATATTCAGGGGACCAAATTTGTCAGCCAAAATGCCGGGGATGATACGACCGAAAGTCGAAGCCGCATTGATGATGGCAAGCAGATATGATGCAAGTGTGGCATCCATGCCACGATAAACACCATAGGTAGGCATGAAGAAAAGGGGAGTGAACATGCCGAGAAACATGAAGAAGAGGGAAATGACAAGAAGAACGTAATGGGCCTGTGTCCAAGCGGATCCGATGAAGAAGTTGGTCGTTCTAGGCGGCAAACGGGCCTTGACTACCACGCACGCAAAAGACAGCAGCGGTAGCATGATGAAGCCGAGAATTCGGACCGTCCACCCAAACCCGAGAGAAGATTCGTTGAGCATCTTTGAGAGGGCGATCGGGAACACAATACCTCCAATCGAAGACCCCGAGGCAGCGGCACCAAGTGCGGCAGCTCGTTTCTTGTCGAAGAATTGACCAAGCGCGGCCATGCAAGGGAACATGAGCAGCCCCATGACGGTTCCAATGAGGACACCCTGAACGAGCATGAATTGCCAGTACTTGGAACACAGACTCAGCATCATGATTCCAAATACGTAGGCAATCATTGCTGGTCGAAGGAGCTAACATTGCGTTAGTGAAGGCTGTGAGCCGCGCGTGCTTTTGTCAGAACCTACCCATGCGCCGTAACGGTCAAACAGTGGTCCTGCGATGGCTCCTGCCAAAAACTGCAGGAATGATGCAAGCGATCCAATCCATGCGACCTCGTCCTCGGAGTATCCTTGTAGCTGGTGCGTGATGAGGTACTGCTGAAAGACACCGAAACTGTTTGCGAATCCGAGTCCACAAAAGAAGACGAATGCCGCACCTGCCACGACAAGCCATGCGCGAAGGCCACCATCGGGAGCTGGACTTAAGAGAATGTCGTCCTTCTCCTCGTGTCCATTGGCGACTTGGGGTAGTTGCTCTTCGCTTTTGGCTGAGCCTTCTGGGTCGTGCAGTGAGTTGTTCATGTTGCTGGTTTGGCTCTGGATGAGAATATGTGAATTCTGACTTTGTGAGATAGATGATTATTTGTCGAAACTGGCTTTGGATTCTCGGATAAATCTAGACGAAAAAGAGTATTCCTCAGATGAATTTATATCCCATGAGTCTCTTGATGTGTCCCTCCTTGCTGGTGTCGGTGATAACCCTTGTCGGGGATAGCGGCGCCGGTGGAGTCGGATCCGGCAAGCTAGCCAACCAGTGGCCGAGAAGAGTCGGTGTTTGGCTGGCGACGCGGACCAAAAGCGCAATTACCGACTGAGGGGCCCGAACGTCAGCGTATCAATCAGTGTCCATATTTCAAAGCAGCCGGGATCAGAATCCGTCGGGGATACCATAAAGCTTGGCCTTCCCCGACTAAGCCCTACGAGGTCTCGGACATTTTGATTATCCCAGTGGCGATCCCAGCACCCAGAAAACAGTCATGGTTGAAGCCGAGCGTCGACGCCGGAGACCGGCCATGTGCGTTGACCCTTGAGAAAGAAGAAAAGAAGAAGCGAAAAACACAAGCGTCGAATTACTAACGGGATGCGGGTGCAGTTCGTGCGCTCTTTGCCGACGGCGCAAGATCCGGTGCAATCGGGAAAGTCCATGCAGCAATTGCGCGCGTTCCAAGAGCGAGCCATGCGTCTATGAGAACCCACCTCCGCCCCCACGCCAACCTGTCGCTCGAGAGAAAGTCATCCAGCCCACCCACGTTCAGTCATCACCCAACAACTGCCCAACCATCACTTTCGACGGAGACTCATTTGCGAGTATAATATCCTCTGCGCCGAGCAATGCCTCGGCATCAGTTGGTCATGGTTCAACAACAGCGTCCTCGCCCGTCAACCCTTCTCTTGGGGATTTCGAGTCCATGAGAAGGCGGATCCAGGAACTGGAAAGACAACTTAACCAGACGGCCAGAAATTCTAAAAGCCCTCATTCTACACTTGACAATATCAGCATTGAGACATCCGATTCTGGACTGACTGGGACATTCCACCATATTCGCCGTCAGGGTCAAGTGGTGAGTAATGTTATGCACAAGACTAGACTATTTGGTCAAAGTCATTGGTTTAATGGTGTCACACTAGTAGGTCAATTCATAAAATACACTCACGGTTGATGGGGCTGACATTGTATTAGTTCCAGGACATGTTTGAACTTCTGCAGCCATATGTGCATGACCCCACATCCAAAGCTACGGCCGGGGTCAGAAAGTGCAAGTCCATAGCTAGAGCCGTGAAGCTCGACCGGGCATCTGCATGGCCTACACCTCCGACGACTGAGCTGCCTGCAAAAGACGTCGCAGATGCGTTGGTCAACTGCTATCTTCGCGCATCAGAAAGCATCTACAGAGTTCTTCACATTCCATCCTTCAAAAGAGACTATGAGGCCCTGTGGACTTCAGAAACAGACCGGGACATGGCATTTATAATCCAGGTCAAGCTCGTGCTGGCCATCGGGGCTGCGACATATGATAAAGCATTTTCACTCCGATCCACAGCCATAAAATGGATCTACGAAGCGCAGACCTGGCTTTCAGCGCCGGTATTCAAGTCAAGGCTGGTATTGCAAGTGATGCAGACCCACGTTCTTCATTTGATTGCCAGAGAAACCGTCGGCGTAGGTGAGGATCTCGTATGGGCATCGTCTGGCGAGCTGCTCCGAAAAGCGACGTTCATGGGTCTGCACGTGGACCCCTCACGTTTGCCTGCAAGATCTACTCTGGCTTGCGAGATGCGCCGAAGGGTTTGGAACACCATCATCGAGATCAATCTCATGTCCAGCATGAGTGCTGGGGGTTCGCCATTCTTTTCGCTCGACGACTTCAATACGGAACCGCCCAGCAACCTCGATGACGAGCAGCTGCTGTCCGAAGATCCCGTCGTCAAGCCTGACAATGAATTTACTCAAACTTCAATCGCTATTGCTTTGCGCAAGACGTTTCCGATTCGGCTCGAGATTGCTAAGTTCTTGAACAGCCTAAACTCCACCACCTCTTACAATGAAACGCTGCGACTGGATAAAGAGCTGAGAGCCACTTACAAAGATGTTAGCAGATTGACGAGGGGTTTTGGGAACATGGGCGAGGAAGACACCTCCCAACCCCCGTATGCACTGCAGGTGGTTGATTTTGTCATCCGCCGCTGCATAGTATCCCTGCACGCCACCTTCTTCAAACCATCCATCCATGAAGCAGCCTACGCCTTTTCGCGCAAAGTAATCATCGATACATCCCTGAAAATATGGGCCATGGTATACCCTTCCTCAGCTCTCGCGTATCCTCAGCCCGGCATGCAGAAGCCCGAGGACACGCTTTTATCGCGTTTGACATGCTGCAGCTGCCTCTACTACCGCATCATAGCCATGCAGTGCTTCTTCTTCATATCCACCGAAGCAACGATCCAGTTAAAGGAAGACGAAGGGTTTGGTGTTTCGAGCGTCCGTCCAGATCTCTTGGCCATGGTGGACGAGGTGAGAGCATGGACCTGGCAATGTATAGAGGCCGGAGAAACAAATATGAAGGGATATCTATTCGCCTCCCTAGTATCCGAGCAGATTCGTGCGCTTCAAAAAGGTGCCGATCGAAAAGAGCTTGCTGCCATCATGGTAAAGGCGGTAGAGGATTCCATCGACAGGTGCCTAGCCACGTACGAAGCGACTGCCGGCAAGCTCGCCAACGATACTTCGGGTGCTGCCGCCGACGACGAAACTCCAGCGTGGTTTTCGGAGGATTGGGACCTAATGGTAAGACCCATGGTATTTGAAGTGAAGGCGTCGCGCTAATTGCTTGCATAAGATGACGGACTCGGACTTTACTATCGGTGATTGGGATCCAAACGGTTGGATAGCGAACGATGTGAGCGTGAACGAGTTTTCTATTTGGTGAGACAGGGTATATGGGTGGCTCAAATCTTTTAGGTACAAACCTATTAAAACCGGTGTCGATACTGCGGAGCACACTAATTATGATAACTTCACTCAATATATTTCTTTCAATAAATCTTTTTTAAAAAAGAAATCACTATGTTGAGAGACTGAAAGCGGTATTTTTCAAGCCAGAGTGACAGAATACGAATTTCCAGCAACTGTATCGACAGACTTGACAGACTGGCCATTAACTTTGAAGCTTACTCCGTCGCCAACTCTTACATTCAGCGTGCCTCCTCGGCGGGAGAGAATATTGGCTCTGGTAAGCTCCCCATTGTCCCAGCTAATGGAAACCTCGAAACCGCCTCGGGCCACTAGGCCAGAGACTGAACCATGCTGGAATTCTTTGGGAAGGGCCGGAAGCAAATGAACGGATCCTGCGTGACTCTGAAGAAGCATCTCCGTCACTGTCGCCACCATACCAAAGTTGCTATCAATTTGGAAGATGTTGGACGAGTCGATATTGTTGAACAGATTATCCATGGTATGAATTTGAAGCAGCAGCCGTGTGTGATTCAGAGCTTGGTCCCCGTCGAGAAGTCTTGAAAAGCATGCGGCCGTCCATGTTCGCGACCAACCAGTACCCGCGCCACCCGCATCAAGACGTCGTTGTATAGACACTGTGGCTGCTTCCGCGAGCGTTTTGTTGATGAGAGGCGACATCGCACTGCCGGGAAAGAGGTCAAATAGATGGGACATGTGTCTGTGCGCAACCTCGGACTCTGCGTAGTCGTCGCGCCACTCTTGAATCTGCCCATAGCTGCCGATCTGGTGGGGACGAAGACCATCGCGCCACGGGGCGACGTTGGATAGAACATCGTCTCCTTTGGAGGGGATGTTCAAAACAGACATTATTTCCAGGAGGTTTGTGTAAAATTGGCGGATCAGCGACGTATCCATCGTTGGCGAGATGTCTATTGCCTCGGCCGCATTGTAGGTAGTCGCACCCTTGGGCACTATGAACGCGTTCTCCGGAGAGGAAGAGGGCCCGGTTGAAGTGTACCCCTCAAACTCAAAGAGGTAGCAATCGAGAAACTTGGCAATGTCGTAGAACAGATCCCAAACTTGATTTGCGAGAAACTTTTCGTCTCCCACAAAATGGTAATGCTCCATCATGTGGGTCGAGAGCCAAAGCTGGCTCATCGGCCACATTGTCCACTTGGTGCCGTTGTCGTGAGGGGCTGAATCCCCCCAGAGGTCAAAGTTGTGGTGCGATGCGGAGCCCTCGCACCCGTACATGCGTTTGGCAACCTCTTGACCGCGCTTGCGGGCCCGTTGCATGAGATCCCAGAGCGGGCTCAGAGTTTCGGCGAGGTTGGTTGTTTCGGCAAGCCAGTAGTTCATCTCCAGGTTAATATTGGCCGTGTACTTGCCTCCCCTGGAGAATATCAGAGGCGGCCTGGTGTGCGCGGTGATGGGAGCGGGCACTCACCATGGCGGGCTGTAGTTTTCATTCCACATGCCCTGCAAATTTGCTGGCAATCCAAGTCCGGTGTCATCCGTCTTGCGCGATGACGAAATGAGCAAGTGGCGACCGAACTGGAACATCAAGGCAATCAAGCTGTTGTCGGAACTCGAGTCTTGCTTGTAAGCTTCAAGGCGCTGGTCTGTGGGAAGGATTGAGGCAGCGCCATCCGCAAGCTCAAGATCCACGCGGCTCATCAGGCTCTTGTGATCCTTGATGGCTTCGGATTTGATGGATTCGAATCCAGCTTTTTCCGCAGCATCCAACTTGCGGATCACCTCAGCTTGATATGCTTCTTCGCTGTCCCATCGAAATTTCGTTTCCGTGTCATAGAACAAGTCAACGGTCGTCGCACCAACGACTTCAAATGCTGTCCCGTTTGACCTTATCTTGGCTAAAAAGGCCGACAGTTAGAACACACAAACTTTCAAAGTATTTTGACGTCTTACCGTTATCTGCTACTAATCGTAGACCTGAAGAAAATGCTATCGATGTAGCATCCAAGCCTCCAACATCAAGCCCAATGGTTCGACTATCTACATCCGCCTCATGGTTTAGGATGCCTCGATCCCTATACAAAGAAGCAGTGACATTTAAATTTCCTGTCTTTCCAGCTTTGACACGCACGGCAATAATACCGTAGGCATGGCTGGCGATAACCTCGCGGCTGTGGTTTGCCATGTTAATTTTTCTAAAAGCAAATTCAATGCTGTCATGACGCACCTGTATGTCACACTATTGTACTCATAACTTAGACCAGTATTCCCTTGGAGGGTATCCAGCCATCTCTCATAATTCTTCCAATTGTCCTCGTCGTGTCCAAAATCGAGATATAAATCGTTCGTAACACTATACGCGCGACTCACATTGGGTATGGCCGACATATTTCGCAGGACCAATTCCCCAGCTGCAGTCAGGTTTTCATCTTTCAACATTTCGCGAACTTCGGGGAATGCGCTAAGAGAGCCATCGTTGATCCTATCCTGGAATTCTCCGCTCCAGACCGAGTTTTCGTTCAAGATTATTCTTTCGGTTGCCGAACCAAGGATCATGCCACCAAGTCGGCCATTTCCAATAGCAAGGGCCTCGATGAAACTGGTACCGGGTTGCTTGTACCACAAGTGGCGATTCGAGGTATAGTTTGAAGCCTGGACTAAAACTGAGTGGGCGAGCCCAATCGCAGCTACTAAATTGAAGCGCATTGTGGTTCATAAATGTAAAGAATAGGCAAATATAGTGAACAGACCAATGGCGCCAACATCAGTTGTCTGTTATTTATCGTTTGGATGCACAACCATGGGATTTTCTGTCTGTTATTCGCTCCCTTTCTCTTCATGCAGTATTAAATATCCGTCGGATAATATTTCAATTTAGACCAGTAGTCAAGTTACTATCACACGCAACTTTGATCCAAGGTATACAACATTTGGGAAAGAAATAACGAAGATCCTTGCACTTAGCCTAATAGTGTCACTGAAAGGAATAAAAGAAGCAACAAATTCCGGATATCGGAAGATTAAGCATTTTCCGAGGCCCTATCGGAAGAACTCCTACCCGGTTGGTGCGAGTATGAAGCGGGGTTGACCTAAATATATCCCTGCGACTACTCTTTTGAGAACCCTTCCGCGTCGATTGACTTTCACAGATTTTCCCACGAGTAATTTACAAGTCATTTCCCCTCTTTGATATTCATGATATTGTGGAAGGGAAATTATTGTTTTAAATTGGAAATCTTTTTTTTTTGCATTGAAACAAGTTGAGAGACACTTCACAGTACATGTCCTGAGCCTTGTGGCCAAGCAGCCTTGGACGCGGAAATAGCGATGCATTTCATTCCCATCGTCACTTCATCTAGGTCCATGTGGCTCGCACAAAAGTCTTTGCGCTTTACTTATTGCCATAGACAGCCGAAAAGACCAGCGATTCCTTCAACGTAGTCGAAGATATTTCAATTCTAGTATCCTGACTGTATCAAAATATGAACCCCCAGCCCCATTGAGTCTATTCTTCTCATGAAGACATCCTCTGGAGATTAGAAGTCCTTTTACCCTACCATCCTAATCCGTTTGCTCGACATTTATCTCTGTCACTTGTTCAAAAGCCTTCTGCGCTTCAGCCATGTTCTTCTCTTTTAAAAAGGCACTTCTTTCAAGTGCCTTTTCTGTACCTAACCAGGTTCTCCCCTGGAGATGTCTGAGGCACAGTTGCTTTCCTTCATCTGGATAATATAGCCAACTGGCCCATTTTGCCCACTTTTCCTTTGTCAGTAGCGATCCATTGAACAGGTATTTTGGAGAGGCAGGAAAATGGAGTCAATTGCAGAAGAGCACGGGATTTGTAATAAGGTCCTCAAAAGGCAATATCGTGTTCAAAATGCAGTAGTTTTGACTTACTGATCCCTCCTTCATCTGTGCTCGAGCACGTTGGCCGACTTTATCCTCGATAAAATCTCCTCGTAGCATAGCCAACCGAGTTGGGAAGACGTTGGCTAAATAGTGTGCAGTCGAGGCGACATGAGGTTTATCATGCCAGAAGAACAAGGGCGTAAGCGGTATCTTTGAGCCTGGAATTGCACTAAAGTCTCTCTTCAAGGAAGCCGTCATTTCTTTGAGGACAGGAAATTCCGCGACGTGTGCAGACGTCGCATAGGATAGCATGCGCACCGCAGGGAGGCACACATATTTGACGGGTAATTCCGGCTCAGACTCGGAGTTTTGCATGACCTTCAACATATGATCTATGGGGAAATCAGAGACCAGGACCCAGTCGTGCTGCTGTACCCATACGTATGGGGTTTCGGTCATTCTCAGCGCAGATCGCAGGGCTAGTCCAAACCCCAGTCTTCTCTCAGGTTCTATGAATGTGACTGATTTATCAAGTGTCTGTGTCGTTGTGACGGGGACCACATTCTGAGGGTCATGAGCACTGCCAAACTCCGCTTCTGCGCTACCAGCTACGAAGACAACATCGTCGGCTGTCGAGTAGTAATGGCCGAGAATGACACCCTTGACATTGTCTTTGTAATTATGGTAAGATTGGGCTTGTTCTTGAGTGACCCAGCCCTTTTTCAAACGCTCTTTAGCATTGACTCGATCGTAGCCGTCAAAAACCACGATGACCCTGCAGCCTAACAAACCTGGGCAGTAGGTCTCATAAGACTTTAAAACCGACGATACCAGCTCGGTAGATGGGGCTGATGGTGTTATCGACGTAGTAATGACGACAGTAAGCAGGCTGCGCACACTCGAGGACGCGTCAGTCATGTTGGATTGATGGTGAATGAAGTTGGTTGGGGCGAAAGGATTGGGCCCGCCCGTCACGTGTCGGTGCTAGTTTTTTTTTTTTTTGGTCATACAGAATATCAAGATGGCCAGAAAACTCGGGGACGCCCCGTAATTCATGCACCATTTCGCGCTTTGATGACTCGTTTTGAACTCTTGAGCTTTAGTATTTGAATTTCAGTAATCAACCGTCAAGCAGTTATGCCTGCACATGGGAATGTACATGTTGAATGAAGCAAGCCTCCAATTGTACAAATCAAATACATAAATGATTGATTCACCTTTAGGCTTCAGTGGCCATTGCAGTCACTGTATCATTGGATTTAAAAGGATAAATTCAGGTAGCCTGCTCCTTAGTTTCTGACCTTGTCGAGCTCCTGTTCCCGCCAGCAGAATGGCCTTTACAAATTACTTCAAAATACATAAATGAATGCGGCTTTTATAAGCTTGTGGTTTGCATCTGTGAACCCTCAACGCGATCGCGCTTTGTCATTGTGGTCTGTGCACCCGGTCTTACAACGCCGGAATAGATTGTCTTGGAATAAACCCGATCATACAGGAATGCTGTATCACCATATGGCAGAGTTGCTTTATGCCGCGAGATTGATTCGTTTGATTCCTGACTCTTCTCCTTCTTTACCAATCTTCAGAACACATCAGTATGACTTGAATATAAAAATCATCGTTTCTCTTACAATCGGACTGTTCCATCATCGCCACATGAAGCAATCAAATTCGAATCTGTTGGGCTCGGACAAGCCTCGTTGCAGACATTGTGCCCACTTTGTACATTGACTTGAAGTTCACCCGTCTCTCGGTCCCATACAGAAAACGTACCATCTATTATATGTTAGTCAAAACAAATTATGAGTCGGTATTCACTGGCCATGGCTTCCGCTGACAACAAACTCATCTTCGACTCCCCAAAACCCGTTCCTTATTAGAAATTGGCCATCTTCGTATCCATAATATTCCTGGATAAGTAAACCTGATTTCAAGTCCAACAGCTGGAGTTTGTCGCTACTTAATGTAACCAGGATATGTTGCGAGTCATGCGATATAGATATACTCGTAGGTCGGGCGTCAAAGTTAATGCGGTGAACAGCTGTTGAATCTGTCGCGTAAATATGAATGGCATCCGGACCATCCACCACAGCCACCACCTCGCCATTTGGTGATCTGGCGCAGTCCTATGCTTCATGGCTTGTGGTAAATCGCGGTTGAACCACATTGGTGTTGAGGTCCCAATCCCAGATCGAAGGTCGACAAAACGTAGCTAAGATAAGCGATTTTCCATTGGCCGCCCAAAAACTTGCATTAATCGGCGAATCTGCCAAGTATAACGACTTGACAAGAAGAAAATTCTAGAATCTTTAGTTATTTAGTCAACCTCATAAAGTGGATCAGTACTCACATCAACATCCCAAAGCTGTGCAATTCCATTAGAACCGCAGATCACAAGCATGGAGCTATCTGCACTCCATAAAACACCAGTCGCGTAGGAAGATTCACACGGCAGTGAGATGGAATTCAGATATAAAGTATCCCATATCACAACAAACCCGAAATCGCCAGTTGTAGCTAAGCGACGGCCATTTGGTGAGAATTGGACTCGCCAAACCTCTTCTCCATGGTGTAGTTCAGCCGTTTGTTCAAAGTGAAACCCCTCACCAGGTGTATTTTGCACGTGCTTAGTAGAAGCTGAGAGTTCCGATTTTAATAGTACAAGATTGACTTTTGGTGCTTCTTCACGTTGTGCGACTTTGTACTTTTTGGAGGCTGTTGGTTGACCATGGTCGAATTGGTCAAGATCCCGCATGATGGGTGCATCTATTCGCCCTCTCGCAGGTTTCCGAAGCGATGAACCAGACCTATCAGACTTGTTTCCTCCTTCATTTTGGCCTTTGGATTCAATCATGTCAGAAATATTTGCGTGTCCTCGAGCAGCTGCTAATGAGAGCGCCGTCATGCCATCCACATCTCGCCCCCACAAATCCGTTCGAGGGTCAACCAGGAACAGCCGAACGATATCTACATGACCTAGGCTCGCGGCAATCGCAAGAGCTGAGCGGTCAAATCTATCTTGTATGTTTGGATCAATGTCGGTCCGCGTTAAAAGTAGCTTCACAACATCTTTACGCGCTCTCATTGAAGCAAGTAGAAGTGGAGTTCGGCCGTGTATATCCTTGCAATCAATTGCAAGGCTTGGGCGGTTCAATAAGACTTCTACAACCGCGGAGTGGCCAGCTTCGGAAGCCACAGAAAGAGACGTTTGGTTCATCTTATCCGTCATATTTATGTTCACATTGTCTGCTTCCAATAATGCTTCGACAATATCAAGGTGGCCTCTTGCAGATGCCAAATGAAGAG
The DNA here is from genome assembly GCA_013406985.1 of Calonectria crousiana. NCBI lineage: Eukaryota > Fungi > Ascomycota > Sordariomycetes > Hypocreales > Nectriaceae > Calonectria > Calonectria crousiana. Next base: position 390,380 of record VTGD01000001.1, on the reverse strand, counting down.
GGCTCCATCCATAGCTGTCCTGTGCGTTGTTTGTGAAGCCAGCATCCAGAAGCTGTTTCACAATATCTCGATAGTTTCCAGTATTCTGAGTACTCTCACTATCTGAGGTTATGTTCAAGTTAGACCGGTCCCGATGGTTATCCGCTGTTGCGTGCAGGGGTGTTCTACCAAGCGTGTCGTGCGTATGGTACGAACCAGTCTTTCCGGGTCCCGCATCCAAAAATAGCTTCACATGGGTGGACAAATCTAGAGATGCAGCAACATGCAAAGCAGGTTTGCCATCTTCTTTGCTCTCAATCCGAACATCCAATGGCCATGAATAATTCTCTTTCTCGGCCCGCATTCGACGGGTGACAGCAGCCAGGCGAGATCTGATGTCCTCAAAATGCGTCTTGATATTTTTTGACACGGATTCAGAGCCGAGCAATACCTCAGAATACCAAGACCAATGGTTCAGAGCGTACACCAGAAGTGGATAAGGGGCTGGCTTTTCGCTTGTGCCATCAACTGATTCATAGTGGTTTAAATATGTCAGGCAGGACTTCAAAATAAGCGAGTTACAGCTGGTCTTTTTGAGGCAAAAGATTTTCGGCGAAACTTCGTCACTTCGCAAATACTCTAATACTGAGAAGTGAGCGAAGTGGACGGTACTAATTCGGCCAACTTGGCTGCTGGCATCTGAGAGGTTCACCAAACCTGCTACCAATTGAACAACTGAAGAAGTCTCAGGAAATCTATCTTCAGGGTTGAATGTGACAATTTGATTCTCGAACTCCAATTCTTCATTGATGAAATCAATATCAAAGGCTGCAAGCTCTGAAAACTCGTAAACGGTGAGTGGTCTTCGAGAATAGGCCAACCAGGTCAGAAGCATGATTGCTTCTTGAGCCTTGTTGCTCTTTTCAATCGTCTCAAGCATACGTGAATATGTTTGCTGAAGATTCTTCGGTATCATTTTCAGGGCACGTCGAACATCTTTTTCTCGCTCCTCCCGTTTCAGCCGTTGAATTTGCAAATCAGCCCAACGGAAAACTCCCTCAGCGTTGGAGGTAAGCTGTCGTATAACATCCGTTCTCAATTTTTCTGACCACCGTTGATAGCGTCCCTGTGTCGTGATACTTTCTAAATGGCGCTTTATGTCCAGATTAATTTCGTACGTAGACAATGGGATAGTAGTAATGGAGGCCCAATTGCAATAGTGCTCGAGTGCCCATTCAATTTCGACCTCCCAGCGACTACTGACTAGGATTTGGGTATTTCCGGGATTGATCTGCGATATGCCCTCGAAAAGACGTAGCACGTCAACTTGCATATCGTGAGATATTTCGTCCAGTCCATCAGTAACGATATAAACTTGACCAGACTGCCGTAGCAGCTCTCGAAGGACCACTTTCAATTTTTCTGTCTTAGGAGAGCAACTTGGATAGAATTCCGTGTACAATGATTGGAAAATCATTGGAACAGAGTATAATTGTGGTTGGCTTGGGTGTTGATGAATTACTTTTTGCAAAATTACCGTCGTTATCGTGGTGAGTATTTGATAGGCGTTAATCTCGCTTGTTTGACGAAATGAAAAGTATAACGGAATTGGTGTACCCAGGTTCTCATCCATGCTCTTTTCAATGATGCTTGAGCATAAAACCGTTTTTCCAGATCCAGCTAAAATACTTCCGTAAGTAAAAATAGGGAAACACTGTCAGGTACGAGATGCTAACCTTTCCCATGTAACCACAAAAATGGAGTTTTGTCAATTTTCCAATCTGCAAAGTGATAATCAAGGAACCATTTCCCAGTATCCTTGTTTGGTTTTGCATTGACTGCAACCTGATGCGATGGCCAGAAGTCCAGATATGGACGCCAATCAAGATATCGATCCTTTTTGGCTGCGCTCACGAATTCTACTCTAGGTAGTCAGTAATTTCATAACGAATTGAGTGTAAAGACAAGTCGCACCGTCGTTTGGTGGCCTCGACTCGATGAAGAGCATGACCTCTTCCTGCGTCCTGGGGTCTTCGAGGTAGAATTGAGTTGCGGCCTCGATCTCTGCTAACCTTTCTACCTGATCCAATTTTACCGTCCCAAGTCCTTGCGAGACATTAAGTCTAAAGTAACGACCTTGAAGCCCATACTCAATATGATTTTCATAAAATCGTTTCTCTGTAGCATCAGTTTCTGTTGCGGTTCTTACTAGAGTCTTCATAATCTGGCGAATATCATCTCCAAACCCCCGGGGCTCCAACTTTCCCGTCCCAATGCTTACGATGCATTGGATCCGCGGGATAACGTTTACCCAAATAGCCTTAGCTTCCTTGAGAACTTCCTCGATGGGGTTGTTACAAGCAGTAGCTCCGTCTACATAGGTCTGTTCGCCGATATCTATCGGATCAAAAAATCCCGAGGCAGCTGAGGTAGCCCGAGCGGCTTGCCAAATCTTGCACTCTGTGGTTGAATGTGGATCGGCAGATTGACGGTTGGTGTATGAACGAAGCTTAGTATGAGTATTGAGAGACTTTGCCTGCGCACACACGAATCTATTCGATTTATCAATACTTCTGAGGGTTATGATTCATGATGACAACAAGACTTACACTTTGCAGGTAGATTCATTACTGAAAAGCAAAGCTTCTGGATCTCCTTCAAGTTCCTCGCATGCGGATTTGAATTCTTGAACTAGGCTACCAGAGCGGTATTTTCCGTGTGCCTTCCACGCATCCATTCCTCGGCCCAGGATGTCCCCTTTGTGTCGCTTTAGTTGAAAAGCTTCCGATGAGAGCTGTGTGTATTTCTGTATACATTCATCGACGCTCATTCGCAACCTTCCTAGCATAATGGCAATCAAGCTGGATTGGTTAGATCAGTTCAACAGCGGGACTGCACTCTACTACTCACCCACCTGTACTTGTTCCACCAATGAGATGAAAATATTCACACGGCTTTGGTGGATTTGAGGCATCGATTTCATTAAATGCCTGAGGATAATCGGTGATGACAAGCCGCGAATTCCACCACCATCTGCATGCGATTTAGTCAGGAACGTCGGAACTAGGACCAGCCTCGTACCTAATGAAAGAAGTCGGATGGGTGATGACGACATAGATGGCGAGTCGCTCTGAGACATGGACATGATTTTGACACAAACGGGAAATTGCTTGCACTGAGATGGAAAGTTGGAAGGGACTGATGATGAATGATGACTGGAGTGCGGGGTTTAGAAATGCAAGCGGAGATGATATCGTTTCCTGGCTTGGCCAATCAAATATAGATTTCGATTTGCACATTTCCTTCTCTGCGGTACAGCCATAGGTAACATCAGCTCATTATGATAAAGCTCAGCGAATCAAATTTCAATAGCAAAGAACTCTCCAGTAATAAGCCACTGGACTCTGGGCTTTGTAGAAACCACAAGTGTGCAAATATGGAGTGCATTGCTAGGCCTTCTGCAACGTCTGTGTTCTGTTGGACATAGAACGACAACATCGCTTTGAAGGGCTTATTTTTAGCGGCCGCATAGAATCATACAATAAGATATCCATGCCACGACTCCAATTGAGAGTCTTAGTGATCCTACGTGAGATTGATGAACTAAAAATTCGATCATCATCTTGGCAATAGATTTCTCATCAAAAGAGTACTATCTAGCCATACATCCTCTTATTATAGCGAGATGCCACCACTACAGCGCCTTAACTCAGCACATCCTTATTAAGCTAGCAAAGGAAGAGTTTGAAATCGGGCAATTTCCTTAACACGCATACCATGAGCATCATAAATCTCTTTCCGATCCTGAACAAACCGCGCACCAAGGGTGCAATCTTTGTTCCCTGATTTTGATATATTTCAAAGGCGCACCGGCCAACGATTTACGGCCTGTGATGCGGCCAACAGAATGGCTGGGACCTACTTGTCCCAGTGATAGCTCGATTTATTCTGTCCTCCGTGAGATTTTCGATTCATGAGTACGACTTGCTGTCAATACTAACATGTCGCGCTATACCAGTTGTGATACCAAGCAAATCGAAACCGTTTCAGTTTTCAATACACTATTAGTTCAGGCCGGGCCGAAGTCTAATCCCACGAGGAGGACCTGGCTGATACCAGTGATATGTCATACGATGATTACTTTGAGTATTATGGATATCAGACCAAGCTCCAGAGTCGATGGATTCCGAGTCGGACTATTTGAACTTGAGCAACATCTAAGTTCGAAAGGGAACCTTTCTCTGATTAGAGAATGGTTAAAGTGTTGTCGAGATCAACACTACCAATGTGCCTCTGCTGACCCTCCGGTTCTTCCTACACGCATCGTTGACCCTCAAGGCGGCTGTAGCCCCGATACCCTTCATACTCAGGGCTTGAAATCTGAATATGTTGCGCTGAACCACTGCTGGGGGGGAAATATTAAGCCTAAGCTTCTTTCAAACACTCCTCACGTACATTGCAAAAAGTCGGCGATCCCGGGGCGAATACACATAGGATATTTTCAAACATTTACTTCCAAATAAAAGAAACAAGCTGCAGGCCAAACCAGGTGATCCAAGAACCAAGCCACAAAGGTGGCATACAATTAGGGTTATACAAATAGGTTGGTTGTGAAAACTTATAGGTTTTCAAACATGCGAGCAAGAGTTTTCGTATTATGAAAATTGGGAAAGACGGGTTCTTAATTTAATATGATGTGAACAACCGGGATTAGTTTCGGAAACGTATTGCACTAAGTCAACTAGTCCAGACATGAGATTAAGATCAAAATGAATTTGCATGTTCAATTATTTACAGTTGCTACGTCTCCATCCACGTTCCAAGCATACTCTGTGCGATCTCCTGAATATAAAGCCAGCGTTGCATCCTTGATGCTTGCGGCTTTTTGAATGTCCAATTCATGAGAAAAATAATAACCACCCATGACTGAACCATCTAAACACCAGAGTCATCCTGCACAATGGCGTAAGAATCCTGGAACGTGTTCCAGGCCGTGCAAACATCATCAACATAGGTGGAGTTGGAAATGCCCGCAATCTCGCTTTCGCGCTCGATAAACTGGACCGCAAATCCCTCCGAGGTGTGCCATCCGATGTGGCAGTGCATCAACCAGGCACCAGGGTTGTCGGTTTGCCAGGCCAGGACGAGGAAACCGCTGGCAGGCAGCATTGCAGTGTCACGTCTGATGGGGTTCGTCGTGTTCAGCGATAGGGCGGATGAGTATGTGCCGGTTCCTTGACCAATGACGAAAAAGTCGTGTCCGTGAAGATGGATAGGGTGGGGGACGGCCAGGGCAGTTTCGATGACAAAGTAAACCCACTGGTCTGCCGTGTCAAGCTTCATGACCGCGTTGGAGGTTGTGAAGTTGTCGTCGCCGTTCAACACCGATTGAAGGGTTGGGACGCCCCAGTCCACCAGCATGGTGGTGCTGTTCAGGTACCACTTGAAGAGGCCTGCCGAGTTGGTACCCACCGTGGCTTCTTGGAGCGCCGACCAGTCCGCCCCGGAGACATCCTTGGATACGTAGGGGGAGAGGTTGAAGGTCTCGTCGTCACAGCCATCGGTGTACGAGTAGCCAGTGGTGTCGGGTGTGGATGAGCTGTCTCCGTAATAAACAATGCCCTTGATGTTGGCAGAGTTGTCGTTGTCAGAGCAAGCAGACTGGGGAATAGCTCGAATCCAGAAGCTGTCCGCAACGTCGGCTTGATCGGCAGTGACAATAACATCATATCGTTGACCTTGAGAAGGTGGTTAGCAATCGAACCTGTAATGACTCCCAAAGAGGGCAGACTTACCCATGCCGAGGTTGACAATCGTAGTGTCCCAAGGCTCCACAGGAACAAGATCAGCAGCAATAACCTTCATGGTGTGGTTGTCAATAGAAAATTTCCAATGAGTGTCAATGGCAGCGTTGATGAGTCGCATGCGATACGACTTGCCAGAAGTAAACGAGACATTGAAGCGTGAGCCAGTAGTGACGTTGCCGCTGTCAGTCCACACATTCGTGCCATTGATGAGACCGGTGTCTAGAGTCGGGGGACCAGTGGTTTCAGCCGAGGTGTAGAGCTCGTCAACTGTCTGGTGATCCCAGTCGTTGAGGAAGACGACACCGAGATCCTCGTCATAGTCTGCTGTGGCAGGGCCGTTGATGACGATTCCGCCAAAGACACCCTCCCAGGCTTGCAATGCAAAATGGGAGTGGTACCAGGTTGTTCCGTATTGGATAGCCTTCCACTTATACGTGATAGTGTCTCCGACGGCAAGAGCACATTGTGTAATAGACGGGACTCCATCATTCTCATTGGTGAAGTTTTGTCTGATTCCATGCCAATGGATACCTGAGCCGTTCAGAGATGAAGTCAGAGAATTCGTGACATGGATAACAACATTATCACCCCAGTCCGCGTAGATGGTAGGACCGGGAATAGAACCGTTGATAGCCATTGCAGGTCGAGAGATTCCATCAGGAGCAACCGTGACATCGGTGACGTCAAACCAGTACTCCCGGGTCACTCCCGTATCAACAGGTTCGGTTGTATAATCAGTGTCGATGGAATAGTCGCACCACTCAGAACGAGTTGTTGCAGTATTTCCATCACAAGTGGCACGAGACTCAAGAGTAGAGCCCAGTGAGTCCACAGCGGCAGCTGAGACCAGCTTGAGTGCCAGAAAAGAAAGACCAAGAAGGGACCGCATGTTTATCGGAGCCCAGGATGGAAGGAGGGACTTGGATGAAGCGAAGGGACAAACAAAGAGGATTGTGTGATCAACGAAGGAATTGTAGTGTGAATGATAGATTGAGACACGAATGTAACGAAGGAAGGTCGTGACTTTTGTACAGAAAAGCCCATCTACTATCATCTCGAACTGGCAGCTCAGATGCAAAAAGTCTCGTGCAATTCCGCGGCCATAACCTGATGCCTGCTGACGCTCGCAGTCCCATATCGCAATCCTCCAACGGCATGTAACCCGTTCAGGAAGGATCTGCGTCCTAGCTGAACCGACCTACCGTTGGTCAGCGCTTGAATTGCATTGGCCGCGCAATCTGAGACAGCTTCAAGAGGGAATATCTAGCGAACATGCACCGCCCAAAGGGCATCCTCCCGGCGTCGAAGCGCGCAGACATGTCACTCCCCGACCCACACGCACAGGGCCGCTAGGACTGGCCCTGGCTTACGCATGCCCAATCTCCTCTTCGAGTGCAACCCCGCCTCGTCATTGACAGCCTGCTTTACCCCTGGCTCTTTTTCTTTTTTTAACTAGCCCTCTCCAGGGGGGATCTCGGGGATAAAGCGGCGGCTTAGTTTACTATCGTGCATCAGATGTGACAAAACTGCATCGCGGATTTGATAGTTCAGGTGTATAAACCACTTCGTCATTGGGTGACGTGGCGACCTGCAATTTCGGAAATAATCCTCCTTAATTCCTTGAGCGCTTCATAGCTACTCTTTTCAGGAGTGGGCCCATTCACTCGGCTGTGATACTTGTTGGCCGCTCCTTCTGGTTTGTTCTTATACCTTGGCCATTCTGTGTTCTCCCTTGTGGTTCCATTACACTCCCAACTATTGTCCTGATCATTTTTTACAAACCATTCGAAAATGCGCGCTGCTCAATTCTTGTCCGTCTTGGCCGCTGCAGCTGTGGCTGCAGCTTTTCCAACACACGAAAAGCGGTCTAGCCCAGAGGGTAAATTCCAAGTCTTTGCCTATGGCGATAGTATTGGAGGATTGCCCTTGTTCACCTCTGGGGGTAAGTTTCGACCATGATTCCAACGCCGCAACTCGATAGGGAGCTCACCATGTCCTTTCACTTTCTCAGGGGCTGCGTATGTTGGAGACCCTAGTCTCGTGAGCAGTGACCAAAGCGCCGCGGTAATCTGTATGTGTGCCTCCGACGCTTCCATTCTTGATTCTGCCCTAACTAGTGTCTCAGTCACTGATTCCGGGGGCCACCTCTATGGTGCCCCCAACATGACCAAAGTTGGAGATTACAAGCCTTCCTCTTCCTGGTCCAATCTGACATTTTATGTTCCGTCTGCTTCGTCCTCTTCGCACACCGTTGGTTTTCAGAACTCCTCTGCTGGCGCCTCTGGCCGCTCCATGGGCTCCTTCAGCTTCTATGGCAGCTGGATGGGGGTCACCGGCGAAGACGGGGCCTGGGAGACGCTTTGGTACGCCGTTCCAACTGATACGGATGGCGTTTATTCCTTGCAATGGAACCCAAGTGACGATGACACCAGTGGGCAGACATTGCTTACCTTGAAGACCACGGCTCCATCCGATGTCTAGGGTTAGATTCCACTGTTTCAGCCTCTCTTCCCAGTGTGCAGCAGGGTAAATTATAACAGCTGGGAAATTGTGGGGTGTGGCGAGACTCGGAAAGTTTCAGATCATGAGCTTATAGCTTATAACATGTAAAGTACAACTCCGTAGTAATTAGCCTTTCAAATCTAGCAAACATACGATTAGCCTTGCGTGATGCAGTTCTCCAAAGCGATTGGGCATCCCCGGACCGTGCACGAGTCATTGGTGCGAAAATTAACCCATGGTATAACAGCAGTTGCATTGCAGCGCGCGTTGGTTGAGTCATTGTGCTGCAAACAAGTTGCAGTTACATTGCGTGGGGTTGTATAAATGCAACGTCGGCTCAACACACGATCTGACAACAGTGATCTGTCAGGGATATGGCCCCCCTTTTGTTGCCGAAAACCCAACCCTGGTCACCACGAGGTGCCGAAGATGCCGGGCCCACGGCACTAGGAGAATAGGAAAACACCGATCGATGGCTGGCAAATCTGCATCATTCCATGACCTCGTGGCTGTGGTTGGAATTCCTCACGATCCACAAGATGGATGGAGAAAGCAAACGTCATCAATTCCGTCAGATATCAGCAGCCGAATAAACTAATATTTTGACATGCATATTAAAATTAATCATCTCGCAAACGTACATGACATCTTGCTTCTGCTATCGCTCGTCATTGTGGAGAAGCCACCCCACCGCAAACCATCATGGGCCTCCATATCGCAGACGGTGGATATCGGTTATCGACGTCCCTATACGCGGAGGGCTCGCCCCCCAGACTCCACAGCGGGAGCATCCATCGCCAACTCAGTCCCTCGTGTTTGCGAGAGACGCCAGGATAAGAAGGTCGTCCCATGTCCGATAAACAAGCACCGGACCATGCCAGTTCAACCGCCAGTGCCACCCTCAGCCGCATGCATTCCCGTTTCGTTTTGATTGACGAACCGCCCTGGCAAGCCCTTACATGTGCATTCTGACAGCATACGCCTCTGACAAGACGCTGCTGTGGGACCTGCACTAGCTTGCCGTGCAATCCATGCCTGTGTTACCGCATGACGGTTCCTCACCTGAATTCTGCTTTTTTCAACCGTCGTGGTGTTGCGAGACGCGTCATGCCCTCCGCCCGCTTAGCGCGCAGCCCGCATCTCAGCCTCGTCCCGCCCGCAAAAGTGGGCATCTTCAGCTCTTCGCTTGTTGAAACCCAGGACTTTGACAGCGTGCTCGAGCCAAATCCTATCTCTGCTCTGCTCCGTGCGTTTCGTCCCACGATGAGAAGGGTTTTCCGGCGCTCGCTCAAGGTGGATACAACCATTGCGGCTTGGGCAATGCTCAAGTCCTAGGCCGGCATGCACTGGGGCCAGTTTCATTTGGAGTCGCACGACAAAATCTTGGCGTATTGTATTCATCCAAAATCTCGGGTTTCTATCGGTTTGTCTACCTTGCCCCGTGTTCCTAATGAAGCATCTCCACGAACTGCATCTCCGCTCCTGCAACGTTACTCCTCCGTCGAGCATAGAAGACCCAGAAGGCCGCCAGAAAAAGTGCACATGCACCAAACACAACTATACAATAGTTCATAGACGAACTTGTGACAGGTAAATAAACAGGGAATAAAGAAATAATGAATATAAGAATCCCCCACAGAACGGAGATGACGTTGATCGCATATCCAAGGCCCGGGATCAAATCAAGGTTAAAGAACCGCTCCGGTAAAGTTGATCGACCCCGAATCAGCAGGATGATGACTGGCGTGAAGTATGTGATCTGGTACGCGCCAACCGTGCAGCTGACAATGGCGTTCCATGCAGTGTCGCTAGCTATGTACAGAAGCCCAGCAAGCATGCTGATGCCCACCGTTAGGAGAGTGGCGCCGACGGGTGCACCCGTTTTTGGGTTCGTGGCCGCGAAAGTGGGTGCATGAGGGACCCATCCGATCCGAGCTAGTGCCCAGACGATGCGGGAAGCTGCAACGAGCGTCTCTGAGCCAGCGAACAGAGCCACCAGGAGCATTAGAATAGTGGCAACTGCCAGGCCACCTGCGCGGCCGGCCGAGTTGACGTACAGCTGAAGGTAAATCTCCCCGAGCGACGAGTTTACAAGGTCATCGAGACGGCCGAGGGAAAAAAGAAGCAAAATTGCAAAGCAAAAGCAGGTCATGATGGAAAAGCATACCGAGGCCATTAGTACAAGAGGAATATCGCGATGGGGCCTCTTGGTCTCCGCCGACATGTGGACCGCAGCTTCAACGCCTGTTAATGCATAGGTTGTCTGGACAAGCGACAGTATAAAAACAAGACCTGAGCTGGACCACCCTGAATTGTTGATGAATTCGGTAAAGACAAATTTTTCCGATTGGGGTTGAATATGCGATCCCCAGAGGCCAATCGTGACGATGAGCATGGACACGAGAAATATCCCTCCTGCTAAGCTCCAACCTGGCAGCCACGCGGGCCTAAGTGAAATCGGGATGAAGGTGAGAGAGAAGGCCCAGTATATGAGACATAGCTGCCAACGATGCCATTCGTAGCCATGCAGAATCGTGATGAGTGCAGTCACGACTTGCGTTGAAGCAAAGCCGTTGGACGCCAAGGCTGCAATGTAGGCAATCGCATTTGTCCACCCCATAAAGAAGGAGAGAAGCCGGCTCTTGCCATCGGGCGAGAGCTTGATGACCCAGTACAATGCGCCTCCGGGATGAGGCCAGGCAGACGCCATCTCAGCAAGGGACAGCGTCGTGAGGGCTTGAAGGAAGCCAGCGACCAAAGTCCCGTACAGGAAGCTCACGGGGCCCCCAATGTCCACGGCAACGCCGGCTGACAGGAGATACGCGGTCCAGGATCCTGCAAAGGCGATTTGGTAGCTCAGCAGCGACCAAAAGCCGAAGAGCGGCTTGAAGGGGGCGGCGTCATCGTCATTCCTCGTGACATTGATGTCATTGGCCACCTTGTGCTCAGTGCTTTCTGGTGAGGAGGCCATGATGAGGGCGATGGCGTATTTGCGCGCGAAGCTGGTGGTCGCAAAAGGCGAAACGACCTCGAAATAGCGACACGGTGAGGCTAACAGAGAACAAGAGAAATAAACAAATCCAATCCCCCAATTATTTGGTTTAGCGAAAATTCATTGAGACACGGCACGACGCGGCACGACACGGCACGGCACGTTTAATTCCATGCCCGGATATCCGATAATGCAATCGGGTTATTAGTGTGGTGCACAAATGCACGAGCGAATAGCGCATCTTTTCAGGCTGTGGCTCCATCCATCGACATGATGGCGCTGATGTCTAGGGTAGTGTTGTTACTCGAATCTCACGACGGGTGTCCGTCGATTGCACCACCACAGTTATGCCGATAATCTCAGTCTCCAACATCAGTCCTCACAACAAGGCGCTCATGAGCTGATGTGTAAAGCATGAATAGTGGCGTTGGACGGCTGGCACTTCCATCTTGGCGAGGCTCGCCCAGTTGTTTCCGCGACCTCAGTGCCAAGCCCTGGTTCCCACCCGCACACTTTTCACTGTCACAAGGCAACCCATGGATTTGGGCGCACGCAGGGGCTCTTGGCACACGCGAGAGCCATGCCATCATTGGTGACAGGCCCGGCTGTGCGGGGCGGCTGAGACGCCATCCAGCCTCAGCGAGGTGAAGCGGCTGATGGAAGCACGGACTCGTGGCGAGAAACGTCCTATCATCCAATCATGATGGCGCAAGTCTTACGATATGCATAATTGTACATCTCAGCCTCAAACGTGGCCGCGGGTAGCCCGTGAATCCTGGTGTTGGCCCCAGCTTATCACCTGCCAAAATCAGATCACACGGCAGAATCCTATGTTTCATTGTGACGATTCATTACTATTTTCTCGTCTGCTTAGGATATATACCTTTTCGGAAATACACAACTAGGACAGGGATTTGAGAGATGCGGCCTGGCCGATGCACGAAACCTTTTGGCTAGGACTGCGTACATCAGCGGCATGGGTGTAGATGCATGCATTGTGAGTAATGGCAAAGCTTGCATACACAAGAAAGAACTATCAATGCTTATAAAAATACTCGAAAATAAAGCAGTCGAATAGACTGGATAATCTTGTTTGCTGTGAATTGGAAGATCAGATTATGGGCATGGAAGATTTCCTACCACTGTGCCGCACTGCTATCACATGGCTGGCATTTCAGATAAACCAACACTCTGGATCCCCAACTTGATTCCACAGCTGTGTAGGATATAATACAAATTTCTTTAGCTGTTGATGAGATTCAACTTTTCAAGATATTCACGTCGTTGCAAGAACCAATGTTGACTGGCCCTGCCCGCTATCCTGATCGCCTTGCCCGTCCCCGGATGGCAGGCATCCAACGAGGGTCTACCAATTATCAGAAGCAGTCTTGGGCATATAAGATTGAGACACCCAGGCCCATCAGAAATTATATCATGAAATCGTGGCGAGAGATGACAATAGAGAAAATATAATACGGGCTACTTTGCGAAGAGAAACCGGAGATTATTTCGACCATCTGAATCTTCCCCCTCTACCCCATCTATTTTCTATGTCTAGCAAAGCTAGTCACAAGATCAAACTCGTTCTCAGCCAACTCGGGTACTTATACCTAATACCGACTACTGTTACCTCAACACAAGGCAGTTTTGGCACCGTTGCCGCTTTCATGTACTTGAGTTCAGCTACCCCTCTAACTAACACTACTTCCTGGCAACCCACTGATCTCTAGGCAGCCTTGTTGAGTTCAATACACAATTTGAATTATTTCTGTGTCGTTAACGGCGTTTTGCCGAAGGATTTGCGACGGGTTCAATATCAGCTATCGGAATTGCTAGGTCCATCATTACCTTCGTAGAATTCACTGGTTCTTTAATTTCGACCGCAAGTAAGATTTATCGCTCTGTTGATGGTGCCGTATTAAGAACATTACACTTGGTGCATCTTTACGAGAAGCCTGATAACTTGAGCTCCGAATTACAGGCCGCAGGCCAATCTACGGATGAGACAGGCTTTGAACTGTCGCATTGCCAAGCTCTCGGTGTGGATGTCTCTGCACCTATGCCGTTGTCCGCTAAATGCAAAGATGGTTGCAAAACTTTTCTTTTCATTCTCTCTGGGCTCGAGCTTGATAATGACGGCAACAAACAATAGAAAGGAGTGAAAGTTGCATTAAACGCAAAATCAGAGAAGAAGATTTTAAAACTTGAGGAGCGGCTACTGAAAGTTCAAAATGACATGAGTCTTTGTGCGGAAAACGTACGAAAATGAGCGTATCACAGATTAAATTCCACACGCATCTTAGCATTAAGAATTTGCTTCGTCGTGCAGGAGCCGGCCTGAGTAGCATCCAAGCAGTTCCTGGAAATTTGAGCAATGTCTGAGCAGATTATGCGGTATCTGATTGATAACCGAGTAAATCTGAGGGTACCTGAGTATTAGCTTGCCAATGCTAGAATGTGCATTCCTTTGAGAATAAGAGTCGTATTCGTATGTGTTGTAGAGAATAAAATGGTCTTAGCGTATAATGATAGATAACATTTTAGCCCCTGCCGCGCTCATCCCACATTATTCAACTCCACTGTTGCATTTCCGACAATTCTATCGAGCCACTTACGCAACGGATTCTCCATAATTCAGGGTATATCAGTATTCGAATCGTGGTCTAGTTGGGAGGGTCAGAGTGTAAATCCTACCAAGCGACCACATTCCACTTATCACAAGCTAGATTTAATTGTTATGTTCGTACCCTCATGACAGATGTTATCTCCGCAGGTAATCGCAAACATCAGATCAGAACTATCTTATTTACTTCCCTCCTGGCCTAATGCCACGTGACCCATACACACGCGCGCGCACAGAACAAAGCCATTTTGCTTTTGCCTTCGCCACCTTCGCCACACCTAGGTTATCCAAACTGGCCTACAACAGTTCGATTATCTGGCCTGATATAAAATACCTAGCTTATTTGATTTGGCTTACAATACCTAATATTTCCAGTGTTTTAAATAAGACCGCTCGGAGAGCGGCAGGCCCTAGTCGCAATTATTGACCTATCTTTCGGCCTGACCGACTAATCCACGTAGTAGAAAGTGCGAGTTGTCGCAGTCATTGCCTTTTTGAAATCATTAGTTAAATGATCGAGCTTTATTGCTGTCTCTTTCAAAATTCCTTCAACTCACATCAGGGGATATGTAATAACCTTTTTGCTGCTCTAACTTTTGATAACTTTAGTTTCTATTTCACCTCATTATTTACCCAATGTAGCAGAATTTCGTCCTCAGTCAAATCGTCAACTGATAGTCCAAAGCGTTTAGCATTATGAATGATATGTTTTGAGAACAATTTTGATTCCACAGGCTGGTTATTGTCGGTGTGATCATAAAAGCAAACAACTAATGATTGGCGAAGCCATGATGCCCTTTCACTGGCGTCACACTCATGTCTTGCACATTCCAACCAAATTGGATGTACAGTTTGGTCCAAACTAGAAATGGGCGAGACATTGGCCATAGCACCAATCACAGTGCCACTTATCTTACGTGCCAGATGGCGTGCATCGTGATTTGAGGAGAGCCCATCTCGTTCCCTAAAGAATTCAGTGTAGTGGGGGCCGGGCTGAGCCATCAAAGAGGGAGAAACGAGTGACCATATTTGCAAAAAACGCTTCGCTGAATCATGATAATTTTGCGGAATTCTCTCCAACGACTTGGTGAAAGATTGGAGCAGGGATGAGTAGCCGGGCATCTCCTGTTTGAGGAGGTCGTTCCAAAATTCCACATCCTCTGACAAGACCCGGCGAATAAACCTTTCTGTCAGAGTTTCCTTATCCCCAGGAGCAAACTCATAAATTAGCGTATGTTGCATATAGTAAACCGAAACCATAATCATTAAAGGATGATAGCAAGCAATCTTCGCAATTTTCTCCACTTGATCATCGAGAACGGGTATATTGTACGAGACCAGTTCTCTTCTCAGGAGAGTCTCTGCGTCTTCCTGGCTCATCTCAATGATAGCGAAACGGTCAAGGCGATTCGTTTTAAGGGATAGGTGTGTGCTAGATAATGAGGGGTTTCGACAAGAGTAAATAAATATAGTTGGGTTATATGGTAGGTAGGCTTCAATAGGGCCAACACTGGTGATGCCGTCCAGGTCGTCAAACATTACAACGCAACCAGGATTGTCTTCGCTTGCCATCCACTTCTTGATGACTTCAAGGCGCTCGTCATAATTCATAGATACCCAAATGGTATGAGCCTTCAGATGTCCGGGGTATCTGAGAATCAAGGCATCATGGCCTATCTGACACATCAAAATCTTGTATGACTGTTCAAGAGCATGTGGTGTTGATGAATCGAACATAAAAATGATGCGCTAATTTTCAAAATTTATAGCAATCCTATGGACAATTTCGGTTTTTCTGCGCCCGGTTAGTGATCTCCAATATATGAGGATAATAGAATATGGTCCCCACCCGATGCCACCTAGTCCATACAGAGAGAAACGCTTTGTATCCGAAGGATTTGTTGTGTTTTCACAAGACTTTTTAATGTCCTCAACAACTTGATCCCGACCAACAAACATGTCTGTACTGCGAATTCCTAGGGTTCCGGAATAGAAATTCTTTTTGTTCAAAGAAAATGGCGTCTTGCTTGCGACTATTGACGGCCTTCCGGTATATGATAACTAATCACAACACATTAGTGACAGCAAAATTTTAAGATTTAGTTATGGGCCTTCTACATCAACGGGGCTTTTCTTTCCTTCAATAATAGCATTTGTTGCTTGTCGTCGACCAAGTTCTCTTTTAATTTTGATGATTCCATCTTCGACCCATCTGTATGCCCGACTACCGCTACCATCGTATCTGCAGATAGTATGATGATCTGTCCCTAGGATTTTGGTTGCATGCGTGAAGAATTCTGCGGATGACTCTGTAACAATCTACAATTTACGTGTTAGTAAAAAATCAAAAGTAAAAGCGTCAATAAGAAGTTTTATAAGTAGTGCCTTACAAGAGAAGACACCAAATGTGAGATCTTTGTCTTGTTTGCCTCACAAAAAGACATGACAAAGGGCTTTTCAGGGATTTCTTCCCATAACTGACTGCAGTCCGCAAATGATTGGCTTAGGCTCTGGAGCTCATTTATTAATTCGCTCCTTGCACCTGTTATGCTGCCAAGATCGACCCAAAACTTGCGCCAATCTGCTGCCTTTGATCCAAGGTGTGGCGTACTGAGGAACAGAAGCCCAAACTGACTGGTAGAGAGTCCATCAAACCATTTCTGCCTAGCATGAAGCCGTAACATGGCTGATCGAACGACCAATCCACCCATAGAATGACAAATAAATATCAAGGGGCGAGTCGGATCAGTCCGCCTAATTAGCTGTAATTCTTTCAATAGCGTATCGGCATAATCAACGAGACGGTCGTGTTTATTTTGTTTGTCAAAAAGCTGAGAAGTGTACCTAAAGGTCATGATTCTGGATTTTGCGAACTCCTCCTTGGTCGGGAGTATATCACGCAACCACATTTTCCCATTCTCAGCACGCCATGTGTCCAAGGCGTTCCCGTTCAAACCGTGCACCGCACAAATGCTATCACGATATTAGTACAGGTTTATTAGGAAAACAAACACCACATACTCGACCTCAGCGTCTTTGGGTGACGTAATGACTGTCAGGTCTAAAAAGTTTGCATCTATCCCTTCCCACTCTATATCATTGTGGCCATTTATGGCATTCTGAGTGGCCCTTTCGAGCACTTTGCTATTTTGGTTTTTTTGAGGAAATGTCACTGTAGCGGTGGCACTGCCAGGCTCTTGTTGGGCTACAGTCACAAGCAGCTTCTTATAGTTAGTCCGCGTGCTCATAGTTATTTACTTGCAGGTCTAGGGCTTTTCAATAATACCTTTGATAACTCTTTTGCTGATATTTTAGCGAGGTCGCCCACTGCGCTTCTGATTTTCTCCTCTGTGATACGCCCATTAGGAATGGAAGTATTGACATTGGTCAATCGAACCGAGTATTTAGATTCTTTCATTTCGAAGTTTACGAAGCCTACAGAATGTAGGGATCCTGTAATAAGAAAGCCATGAGGCGAGTTGCTTTGGGCTTATCATTGAATTTCATAGCATAACGGGTAGCCTATAAACGCTGTGCTTGTTGCGTCATACAACATGCCACCTGATGGCCAGCCAGTGAGCTTTGCAGTCAACATGCATAATAAGCAGAAACCCCGCAAAGGTGTACGCGGCCTTTAAGCAGAAGCCTTAGCGTATTACCCCAAAGTAATCAAACCACAAAATCCATCTCTTGTTGGACCCGTTGGTAAAGGAACGAGAAGGAAATAACTTGCAAGATACCTTTCATGTCGAGGCCAACCATTCAATCTTCCGCAAGCAACATGTCAGTGTATCAATCGCATCATCAACGTCCGCAGGATATTGGAGGTGTACTTGTGCAGCTCGTTTTCAAAAATGGCAAAGCTTTATCTGATGTCGCGGTGGAGCTGTGTTTGAGGATCGCCACGGTCCATACTGGTCGGATCCCGGCCTTCGTGCTGTCATACTGTCTACTAAATCGGATCCCTAGATGGAATCTGGAGGGCGTGGTCACTAGAGACTTTCAAGAACACGCAGATACTATGCCAATTTTGCTACCGTCCTAATACAGGTTCGGTGAAAGTGTGCTTTTTGGTCCAGAAGCAGCTTGGTACTTTACCCGGACGGAGCGCCCTGCCAACTATCCAGTCCTATCAAATTTAGAAGCTCAGCAACTCTTTCGGGAGGGGGTTTGATTCCACAAAATGATGATGGCTTATCATATGTGCGCCTCTCTCCCGAATTTGTGGACTTGGTTCGCACTAGAGTTCGAAGTGTAGACATCATGACGGCGACGTATCGTATGATTGGAACGCTATCTCGAACTTTGCCAGGCCCTTTTACTCATCCTCTACAACTTATATTGGCATACAATTGCAAAGAAATGCTCAAAACAACGGTGCTACCATATATTTTGCAGGGTGACTGCGCCAGGGTGACTTCATTGGCCTCGACCGAATTTCCATCCATGTGAGAGGCAAGAACTGCGGAGATTTCTCAGAAACTGACGTGATTTATTAAAGACTCGATGTTTTACATATTTCTTTTTATTGTCTGATGTGCGGCATTTCTCTCCCCCGCGAGACGATCGCCTATCAAAGATGGTCTCCACAAGAAGCGAGATACCAACTTCATCGGATTTTCATCGACTCGATCGAAACGGGCCCCAAGCCCAATAAACCCCCTGATACTCGCTACTTTGCCGAAATTAGAAACCATTATTCCCTCGACTCTTCACATGAGAAACACATACAACTTTTGCAAATTTTCAATGCTTTTGCTGCACTGCCTCATATGAATATACCGGAGCGAAGAATGCGGCGCGAAGAACTGACATCTTGGTCTTCTCTCATTTCAGACACCTTTGGCATTGTTGCAGTCCTAACCAACCCTAATGGCACAAGTGACAAAGCTTTGTCATTAAACCCTTGGATTCTGACCTCGGTAGCGCTGGGGTTCTCGGGAGAGAATCAATCAGCCATCGTTACTCGAATGCTGGGCAATATTTTTGGTTTTAGTAAACGGCCATCTTTCAGGTCCCATACTCGGACTTTTAACTCCTTTGGTTCTACAATTCTTGCAGCTGAGTATGTCAAGTGTCTTCATGCGGATGACAATGACGGCGAAGCCCTTTGGTTTGGTCAAGAAATCTTGGAGAACCCAGTCACCTCGCACAATCTCGACCCGGTTGCCGAAGCCTATCTTTTGATAAATATGGCAGATATTCATATCGGCAAAAGTAACTATGAAGAATCCAGACAATTGTTAGAATGCGCTGTCCAGATTTTCCAAGTTCCTCATAACATAAAATCATTCGCGGCGCTAAGGCTCAACCAAATCAGACGAAGAAGCCACCAAACTTTGGACTTTGCGGCGATCGGGAGTTCAAATCCCTTGGTCATTCCGATAACCCACATAGACACCTTAGATTATCCCACTAAGCAAGAGCTTTTGTCTGAGTTGATCGCTACACTATCACAAATTCGTTGTCCTAACACCCGACGGTTGAGGTTGAGTCCATTAGCACAATTGGCTTACCGGAAGCTCTCTAGTGAAAAGGATGTTGTTAGCGATTGGAGATACACCACTTTGCAACATATGATGTCAATAAAAGGCGGCCCTAAGTTAAAACAAGAACTAACAATTGGCTTGACTCCTCAACCAACTCCTAATGAAAAGTTTTTCAAGTTCCGTGAACTCGTTGGAAGGCGGATCAATGATGTCAAACTAACAGGGTTCACGGGTGTTAATTTTAATGAGGTTGCATACTTCATTCCTGATAAGGAAATCGTGGCCTTCTTTCGAGATCACAATCGAATAGATGGCCTTGTGGATTCCGTGTGGACAAATCCTCATACCTCATCCCCAATCCTTGCGCATATCATGAAGCATACACACAAGAAAGTGACATGCATATTGATATCGTTGGATAGGCCTGACATGATCTTAAAGTTTGTATCCTGCCGAGCTCTTGCGGACACTAATTTGCCTTTTGTTTCTATGCCTCAAGGCTTTCCCGAGGGGGATGCAAATTTATGGACATTGTTCTATAAAGAACAGTGGAAGTTTTGTACCAAACGGTTGGGATTAGAAGGAGATAAGTCAACTTATCAGCTCGAGTACATTTTTCCAGTTTCTGAAAAGATTTATTCCGGTGTAGGCCGGTGCGCTATGGTTGATAAGGTAAAGTTCCATGAGGAATACGGCCCTATCCTTGCCAAAGCACCCAAATCTTCGACTGTCTACGCATTCAAAGTTTTCAACACATGGCATGCCAAGCAATACTATCAGACTGAGGTTGAGGCATTCAGGCATGTCTCGAAACATAAAAATTTCTCTGAAAATATTATAAGATGCTTTGGTGGTGTCCAAACCGCACAATCATTCGGCCTTCTTCTTGAGTATGCTGATAGAGGAGATTTAAACACATATATGCAAAAAACTCCACCACCAACTTCAGACATTGAAATCACAATGTTCTGGGCCTGAGTGTTACGACTAAGCCATGCTCTATCCTTGATTCATGAGACTCCATCAGGTCCTGGTGGAATGAAATTGTGCGGGTAAGTTTTTAATAAGACAAGCAGTCAATTATGACTTAATGATAATTTAGCTGGCACCAAGACATAACACCAAGAAATATTTTATTAATATCGGGCGAAACTTCCTCGCCATATGATATCGCTCTCAAGATATCTGATTTCGGTATGAGTCACTTCAAACTGATTGAGGCATTTGAGGAGGAGATTTTAGATTGGGATAGTTATGGATCACGTGTCTATGGTACGTGCGTTACCAACCTTAGCGTATTCAAACTAAGTCATGATCAGGTGCACCCGAGAGTTATATGCTCGAAGTATCAAGTATAAAAACAAAAAGTAACATCAGCCCTCTTGTTTATGTTTGGTCTCTCGGATGTGTTTACAGCGAGATTCTCGCATGGACCGCTTTGGGCTCCCCAGGGCTGGAAGAATATCGCCATAATAGAGACGTTGAAGCCAGGTCAATTCCGTCATTGGTAGTCCGTGGAGGGTTCCACGACAGCTCTAACTTGCTTAATTCTGTTATATCAACCCATGATAAAGTCCTTCAAGTTTCTGGCTTGAAATTTGTCGACATGATACTACCATTGATAGAACAAATGTTGACTCCAGCAACCAACCGACCATCTGCTCTTCAAATTTGGATTAATTCTGCTCACCCGATAGCAAATGATTTTGAAACATATACTATCAAGGGTGAGAAGGATCAGAAGATCAATCATGTCAACTCAACGGCAGAATCGGGGCCTAGACGGCGGATTCGAAATCAATCCGCAACGCTAAGTAACCCTTCATGGCCATCAAAACCAGCCGGCCCACATGATTTAGCTTTAGCCGACAAAGGATTTCAAGGGGTGGCCGATAGCTTGGCCAAAGGAAACGTCAAGGAAGCAGAAGCACGACACAACCTATATTACGATACGATATCAGCTTACCATCTACGCTTTGACGTTCTCCGAGGGTTTTTAAGAGAGCTATTTATAATGGATATTGACATAAGTGTAAGTTATATAAGCGGTCTATTGATCTCCATAATTTCAAGTTTACTAAGGCTATTATTTAGATTGCAGATGACAACTATATGTTTCAGATACCGAGGCGTTTAACTATGGTATGTAGTAAGAATCTGTGAAAGGTTAAGTTCATGATACTAAATAAACAAAATATAAAGGACGAAAGGCACTTCATTCGAGAAAAATTAACAAATCATTTTTTTTGAAGTAGTTGGTGGGGACAGGACCCCAGAAACTGAGGGGCTGGCTGCCTGGACATATCCTGAAGTAACCCGTAGAGGCCGTTCCGCTGGTGGGAACAGGGCCCCATCAAAGTCAGAAACCGAGAGGCAGGCTGCCTGGACATATAATTTTAAATCCAATGGTACAGCGACCACAATGGTCGCTGGAGCCTAAAGGCAATGCAAGAAGAAAAGTCTTCAAAGCTAACTCTAATACAAATTCATCATAATAAAATGATGCTGAATTAACAGATCATGTTGATTGTTTTTAACAAACTTCGTGCCGGTTCCCCAGCGGCGTGCTGGATTCTTTGCATTTTGAGTTCACAATACTACTCTCATAGCCTCAGCCACCAAGGGCAACTTCACAGCGGCCTCGTTCCCACTCCAGACCACCAGAGGGAGGCCCGACCCTCTTTGTCTCGTCAGTTAATAGTGACGGCCTCGGCAATCAGCAGGGCGTCACAATGACCACGTCAACTCGCCCATAAACACTTGAAGCAACTAACCAGCCGAGCATATCAGATTCCGGTCACTTCAAGCGGTATTGCTGCGGTACGAGGCAGTGTACAAAAGTGTAAAATGGAACTTTCTCTCATACCAAGCAGCCTGCTTGTAGAGGGGGAGGAGAAAAGGAATCAAGGAGGTAAAAACATGAGCGGCAGCATCGAGCATCAAATTGTCAAGTCCGTCCCCGTTAATGAGGGGAGTAACTATCATGGCTATGTTCAGATAAATGATCAAAATAAGTAAACCTCATGAATCGAATAGAGTGCCAATGCTTCCGAGGATAATGGGGGGCGAAAAACAGAAGCAGGTGGCAACTCAAATATAGCCACGCTGAAGTTGCCGGCATGGGCCAAGCAACCACTGAATTGACTCAGTAATTAATTGTCGGTGTGTACATGTAATCTACTTTCCTCGGCCCACTTTTGACAATTGCGAATCAGTCCTGACATACAACTACGAAGCCTACAATTGAACTTGCCGTAGTGAATTTTCCTCCTAAGCTGTCCTCCCTGCGCACCCTTGTAGACGTATCGCGACCAACTCATCCCAATCAGTCACATTTCACCAGCATGATGCGAATCCAGAGCACATGTCAAACTCTCTTTGGAGTATTTATTTATTCAAAATATACATCAACGCCGCCCTCTGTCATATGCAAGAAAGGGTAAACGCCGTTTCTACATTACAAATACAATATAAAGTCATTTCATGTCCCTTGTAAACCCCCCAATCCCTTTAGTTTAGTTGTGTCCAAAACGCCAACGCTTGCTATTCTCCTTGACAAACCAACGAGTTGCAAAAGCACCCTCCTCGGCCCACTCGGCCACATCGCGGCCGTACTTCTCCTCGACAAGCTCGAGGAACCCCTTGAAATCGCCACCCTGGACAGAGTTCTCCTCCTTGGGGTCGGATGTGAGATTGCTCAGCCGCCAGTTGACGTTCTGGATGACTGGGACAACCAGGTGCCGCTCGGGGTATCGGGCGTCGCGCACCGTCAGCATGGCCCTACCGGGGTTCGTCACGGTAAATTGCCAGTGACCCTGGCCCGTCTTCTTATTGGCAACGGTCAGTGGTCGCAGAAGAGACTGGCCCTCATAGTTGTGGAGGAGATCCATAGCGGCCTTTTGGCTCGTCTTGGTCAAGGATCCGGTCTCAAGAAGCATGTCCAGAATTGTAGGGAGGACTTGCGATGAGTGAACGGCCTCGGTGGAGTCGAAGGCTGGGAGTTGGGGGTGCGAGATGACAAGAGGGACGTGGTCGACGCCGACGTTGGGGTTGTAGTATGGGGAGGCAATGTCGTTCTCCGGTAGGGAGACGCCGTGATCACCAAGGAAGATGACCAAGGTCTCGTTGGCAATGCCTTGCCTGTCTAGTAGGTTGAGAACCTTTCGGATCCATTTATCATCGTAGCCTTCGGCATTAATATATCGGGACATCATATCGAGACCCTTGGCCATCTGTGTGTAGGCCTCCTGCTCGGGGATATGGAAGCGGTGATGGCTTGTGCTAGTGATGTGTGTAAAGAAGACATTATCATTGTTCTTTTTCGCATCGTTAAAAATATCATCAATGTACTCCTCAAGCGGGTCCTCCTGGAACGCAAACTCGTTCACGTTTGGCAGGGTGATGGCGCCGTGCTTGGCTGCTGAACTGCGGAGGTATTCTCGATCAATTGTGTTCTCTTCTGGGAATCCCATGGCAGCCATCAGCTTGTCGTGGTTATCGTACTGGAGGGTTGCCGTCTGGAAAAAATACGACTGCCAATTCGACTGCTTAGAGCTTGTTCCCTTGGCAGCCTCTGCCTTGTTCATGGCCTCGAAGATGTGAGGCAGACAGGGCTGGTAGATGTGGTGGCTGTATTCGAGGTTGAAGTCACCGACCAAGGGTGCCACTCCACAGATTGTACCAATCATGCTCTTAAGTGTGTACGTTCCAGCAGTGTGCGCATTGGTGAAGCGAACTCCGCCACGCTTCGGCTTGTCGGCGTGCGGAAATCCATCATCGTAGTCGCCAGTAATGTAGTTGGCAGTCGGGGTCAGACTGGCCAGCTTCTCCTGCACGTCAATGGGAAGTTCATGGTTGGGAAATGTCTCGGCGAAGCGGTTCCACACCAATCCGTCCTTCTTGACAGGAAACACATCGTTCCTGGTGCTTTCGAGCATAAACAGGATGACATGGCGCACTTTAATGTCCTTGAGCTTGCCGCGCAGCGACTTCAGCAGGGGCTCGTCAAGGTTGGAAACCCTCAAAGGATCAGCTGCAGCGTTGTAGTGGGTCTGGTTCATGTACCAATCCTCGAACCCAACAGGCGCCGCGTCTCTTGGCAACCAGTCAAATTGCGGGGGTTGCGCCAAGGCAGTGATGTTGTCCCACTCATGCTGGATACCGGTTCCGTAAAACGACGGCAGATCTTCCAGAAGTGGTGATGTGGAAGCAAAGTCGACGAATGGCAAGAGGCCGCTGGTCCATGACAAGAAAATCAGGGAGGGGTCCTGAGGCCGCAAAAGGGTTAAGGTGAACTGGGCGGTGAGGAGAATGACGACAACAATGTACGGCAAGGCTTTCAGAGCACACTGGCAGGTCATTGGCCAAAGCTGAATCTCAGAGGTTTCAAATCTCGGTGAAAGCCCCGGTCGCGATGATGGCAGCAGCAGCCTGGGCTTCTCCTCGTAGTCGTCGTAAGACAGGTTGTCGTCGTCCTTCTTGAACCAGCCACAATCATCCTTGTTGCCGTTGCCATCCCATTGGGGAATTTGGCTGTAGCTCCTTCGAAAGCCAAAGGTCCTTGCGAAGTATACGACTGGCCAGTTGGCAAGGTCTGCACCCCATCCAAACAGCACGTAGCAGGGAGTTTGCAACACCCAGCTAGAGAAGACGAAAAGAGTCACGACGACGATGAGGGTCATGAGGCCTGACAAGAGGATGGCCCTGGAGGTGGGGTCAGCGACGACGCCAATGTTCCGCCAGTGCACCTCAGACCCCGCGACGAAGTAAAAGGAGACTGAGATGACGCCCAGTACGATGTTGTATGCTATTAAGCCATTGGTGAAGGTCGAGACAAGACGCCGCCTTACTGGGCCGCTTGGCATCCAGTGGCCGAGGAGAAGTCTGATGAAGATGAGGAGCAGCACATCCTGTGTGAAGAAGGAGAAGAAGAAAAGGAGCATGCGCTTCGGGGCAATGGAGAATCTGTTATTGTGAAGGTGAACGCCCTTGGCACCGCAGACGGCCAGGGTAAGGAGAGTGAAGATGAGGCGACGGTTGGCAAGGCGTGAGCCAACGCGTGCAAGCCATGATTGTTTCCGGCTCATGTTGCCGTATGGAGAGAGCCGTCGAGGGCTCGAACTCGTGGAGGGTGTGCTGGATGCTGCAAAAGAGTGTACGGTGGAGTGGTGACTGTGGAGGATTCTTTTGGGACTGAATTATGTATTAGATTCGAGTGGAATGCAGTTGGTCGCGTGAGCAATGGGACATTTGAAATTGCCCCCTTCCCAGGAGGAGCAAAGCAAACGAGACAAGGTGGCGGGCACCCGCCAACGATAAATAAAATCACGGCGCAGCCACAGGCGCGCCTTGGTCCCCGAAGGCAGCCAGCAGCCGCAATCCGTTTGCTAACAGGATTGCCTCCGTAGCGCGTTAGACTTTGCTGCAGTCCTTTTTTTGGTACTTTGGTCCCTCCCCTTTGGATCGCCTCGGGCCCGGGGGGCGAGACTCGCAGCGTCAGGGGCTTCACTTCACATCCACTGGCACTCCGCCTCCCAGACCTCAGCTCAGCAGCGCTAGCCGGCATACCGTCTAATACGAGTGATGCCGCTTAACCCGGACGTGAAACCAGCCAGAGGGCACCGGGGAGCACCAGGACGCCGCTACGGGATGAGCTTGGAGCCTTGGTCTCGGCTGTTCGTTCCGGGCGAGAACCCTATGAGCTGGGCCGTGTCCACCCGTGCCTTTCCCCATTGGACGCTCCGTAGCGCGGGCTGGGCTAGCGCCGCGCTAGCGAGCCCGTCCTCGACAGCAAGGAGTCCGCGGGGCAGTGAGGCCCCTGCAGCTCACTGGCTGGCAGGGTCCCTGTGCCTGCTGGATGTGGGAGCGTCGCTGCGAGTTAATTACCCGAGCAGGGCCCAAAGTAATTTTTCGTGATTTAATTATCGGATAGAGATGGACAAGGGCGCTTCACGTGCCAGCGAACACTGCCTGTGCTTCGGCTTGCAGCCAATTATCGGATCGCTCGCGTAAACTTGGCTCTGGCCCAAAGCTCCTTCTCATCCCCACACACACCCACACGAGAAATTTCGGATCCCAACCGGATTATGGCGTCACGGCTGGCTACTGCTGGATTCCAGATGCCTACCGTCCTACGGGGGCGCCTCGTGTCTGGAACTTCAGCTTCCCTGGGTTTAGTGAAACAAAATTGGCTTTGGTAATTGCAAAGGAATGACTTTCCAGCTTAGTGATAGGCCGTGTGGGTATGCAGCTATGCATGTCGAAAGACGACTCCCTCGTTTTCGGCGATGGTGGCTTGTTGGGCATGCTTCTAGCAACGATGCCCTTAGCCATATATTTAGGCTTGACTCAACCCCTCCACTTCGTTCGATTTGGCTCCCCATTCCTCAAGCCTCTAGTCACAGTGATTCATCTAATCTTGATCAATTTTCTGCAAGGCATTTCACCTTGTCATTCAAAAAGCCATGGAGCGGGCAATGCTAATCTCGATGTCGCTGCTCTTTTTCCTCTTCTTTCTATCCGTTCCCACCACTTTGTTTATGATTCGACTCCTCTCTCCCTACTCCTCATCAAGCGAAATGTGAGCTTCGCATGCTGGCCAACCGTTTCGAATGCATTGCGAGGTGGCTGCATTGACAAAAATTCTGTGCTGTCTCAGCTTGGTGCCGGCCGGGCACATACCGTTTGTTTTCTTTTTCTCCGTCGAGCGAGGTGCCAGCAAGGGTCCTGACGAATTTTCAACCGACGATTGCCCCCCCCCCCCCCCTTGGATTGATCGAACCGGCACGACCAGGGGGTTCTGCATGCGTGCTGGAAAACAGGGGCGCAAGGGAGGATAAAATTCTGGAAGGTGGCATCATATCCGAAGATGCGAGGATGACTGGCGACATTGGACATTTGATGATGCATCTCGGTGCTGGTTGGTGGCGCCCCTGCGCTTGGCCGGAAGTGGAAACCCCGCGTTTCCTCCCCCTTTGGCCCAGGGCCTAGAAGTCTCTAGGGCGGCCAGCATGCCTCCTGAGCCCTGCTGTCTAAGCCATGCTCCACTTGGAGTCATGCGCCACGGCTGAGCATCAAATCCTCATCGCTCTCATCCTCATCTCGTTAGTGGGTCGGGCAGACTGGCAATTTGCCTCTCAGACTTGGGACACAGGCAGGGCCAACAAAGTAAAATTCTGCAACCGGGTCTGGGGCGCTGCCCTCCCTCTTCTTGCTCATTGCCGCCATTGCAGCGGCCCCCTGAGCGATGAGAGGTCATCGACGCGGGCATGGACAGGCTGTGGGGGGAAAATCGACGTCGGGCTGCCAAGGCGGCCCGCTTTCAAAGGCTATGCCGCCAAGTCGAGTCGGGCACGGATAGGGCTGATAGCTGATAGCTGACTGATAGGCAGCCAAGCCAAGTAACAAAGAAACCTGTCAAAATAATTACGGCGCGCACCTCCTCCGTTTCATGAATGCCAAGTGAATCATCCCAAGTTCAAATGCCAGTTCCGGCCCAGCCACATCTGCGCTACACGCCGCTCAGTGCGACGAGAAACGATATCCGTATCCTGCTGCTGCAGTCCGGCACTGGCATCCATGGCCAGATTGAGTGTCGCATCGAGCACGTGCCACTCTCCGCAGCCTCCAACTACGTCGCCCTCTCCTACTGCTGGGGTAAGCCGGATCAACTCGTGCCCGCCCAGGTCAACGGCCAGACCGTCCACATCACGCTCAATCTATCCGATGCCCTGACCGAGCTTCGTCGACGGGGCTACACCCGCGTCTGGGCCGACGCCATCTGCGTCAACCAGGCCGACAACAATGAACGCGGCCAGCAGGTCCCCCGCATGGCCGCCATCTACAGCTCTGCCCGCACCGTCGTAGCCTGGCTGGGTCACGTCGACCTGAAAGTCGTCGATGGCGCCTTCGATCTCAGCGATTCCATCGAAGCCCTGCTACGTTTCAACGACCACGCGGACCAATACCAAGCCCTCGGGCAGCCGCACGGAAAACATGCAGACGTACTCACCACCAAGGCCCAGTTCAAGGACACCAAGACACCAACTGGCCAAGCCCTGCGGCAACGTGGACTGCGTCGTGTGGCGCGAGGCATCCGCAATCACCTCAACCACCAAGCTCTCAAGACTCCCGATCCAGTAAACAAAACGAACCAAGCGCTAAAGTACGTTTTGAACAAGTTCAGTGATGCCAAGTGGAAACCCCTCAAGAAGCTGTTGAACTGCGAATACTGGAGCCGCGTCTGGATCATCCAGGAACTCTCCATGGCGAATGACCTCACCATCATATGGGGGCGACACGACTTTACCTTTCTTGAGATTGTCTTCCTCGTCGAGGCCTACCGCACCATGCGCAAGTCAGAGCTGGTCGGCAACGTGATTCCCAAAACGGCCTGTCAACGCATCCAGAACCTGGCCGAGTTTAAACGCTTGCAAAGTCAACTAGAAGCAGTGCCGCTGATTCGAGCACTCGAGATGACTGCACTGTCCAAGGCGACGGATCTTCGCGACAAGGTCTACGGCTTGATTGGGCTGACATGCGACGGGTCCATCATCTTCCCCAATCCGAGATACGACAAGGGCTTGCGAGATCTCGACGAGGACGCCACTTTACGCATCATTGGACTGGAAAAGTCGCTGGATTTCCTGGTATTCCGAAATCAAGAACCCGGATCTTGGCCAATTGACTGGTTCTCCTCCAAGGAGCGACCAGATCCGCGGATAGCGTCTTATCTCGGAAAGTCGACAAAATTTCACCTAGGGGCTGAAACCTACACAAGGTGGTCGGCAACCAAAGCGCCCATGTCCACTGTTACTGTGCGAAGCCGGGGTCTCGTTGTCAAAGGAGCCATTATAGACACCATTCGTAGCTGCTCTGCAACTTTCGAGGAAAGGCTAACAAAATCCAAGCCGTTCCCCCTGTATCAAGCCCGCGGGACAGTGCCGGGTGACCAACTTTTGGACTACAAAAGATTGAGCCACGACATCTTCAGTTGCTTCTACCTCCTACGCGACGAGCGCAAGAGAAGGCTCGATGAGAGTGAGTTCTACTCCAGCATTCGATTTGCACTGTCAAGAGCCCTGTATGCACCCAAAGAAACGAGCCACACCAGCGAAGTCGCCAAGCCCATTCTTCAGTGGATGCATTGCGCAATGAATTCTTCCTTCACGCTGGGAGGAAGCGCTCTCAAGGATTGGATTAGTGGCGGGCCTCGGGGCATCGTAGACAGCGCGACCGTCGAGAAGCGCGTGGATGCTTTCAACGCAGTGTCTGCAGCCAGGAACATGCTGCAAATGGGCATGAGGTTGGGTCGAACGACCTGTGTCAGGGTCGGATGGTTTACGAAGCATGCTAGGCCTGGTGATTCGATTGTGCTCATGAATGGGTGCAGTGTTCCCGTTGTTCTGCGGCACCAGAATGACGGCTCATACACAATAATTGGCGACTGCATTATCCCTAGTGTAATGCTGGGAGAAGCAGATGACCAAGCGCGGTCTGAGATTCGGCTGTCTTGAGGTTTTTGGGTTTTTCTTTTATTGAGCGATTTCGGAAGCGCGCTATGTTTTGGTTGAAAAGTATGTATGATTCCCCATAGAAACGAGTAATGAACCTTGAGACGTATCCCGAATTTCGTGCTTGTGCTGTATTAAACACTGCCGTAATAGATCGATTGATAGTCTCATCCCGCTGCCTCATTCACCACAAACTACAGTGAGCCATTCGACTCAAAAAGTAGCTTGCAAAAAACGATGAAAATCTCAGAAGCTTATCAACGCTGATCTTCCAACGCGCGTCTCATAACAAGAACTCAAGGCACATTATCGTAGATGCGAATTCCTCCCTCCTTCTCCTCGGACCCGTCGCGCACCCCCATGTACAAGATGTCATGCAAGACCTGCCTCCAAACACGCTCCTCCTTGCCCACGTCGTCCAAGCGCCACCAGTACTTGACCTTGACTAGCAGGCCCCTCCCCTTGCCGTCGTCATCCCACATGTTGACCCTCAGGCCCGCCCAGCTCTCGCTCCTCGCCTTGTCGCGAGCCTCGTCGACGGACGAGAAGCCAGCGGGCGCCAGGCAATCGGGCGTGCCGAAGTCGCGCGCCTCGTCCTCGGTCAGGGGCCGGACCGAGTAGCAGCTCGTCTGCGGGCTCCAGACAAAGTCCGGGTCGTGCTGCCTGTACCCCGCTTCCCGGAAGATGCGCTCCACGGCCTCGGCCCCCTCGCTCACGTACCGGGCAATGGTCTCGCGGTCGCGAGCGGCGTAGTCGGGGTCGGAGCGGCACATTTGCCGGCAGTCCGGGGCGTAGTGCTCCTTCTTGGCGTCAATGGCCTTTGTGTTTCGGTACTCGTGGTGGATTTCGCACAAGTGTCTGTATAGCGCTGCCGAGTCGCTCAAAGCCATGTTGAATGCTGTGTGTCGTGTTTTTTTTTTCTTCCCGCTTCTTTGCAACTGCCTAGAGCAGGTCCTCACTCCATGCTTATGTAGCAGAGTGTAATACCGTCCTCTCTTGCACTTTAGCCAGTCAAATACCAGGTGCTTGTCATGCTGGAAGCTGGAAATCCTCGGCTTGGGTCATCCGATAATACGTAAGCGGTTCGCAGTCGTATTCTTCCATGTGTTTAGCCGGCAAAGCAGAATCGCTCGTCTGCTGGCAAAATGCAGTGATTCAAGCACAAAGTGGCTTTTTATCTTACGCGAGATCCAGCCGCGATTGGATAGCTCATGCACGTAAGCTTACATTTGGTTACCACAGCCACTGTGGCCTTTTTGTTTTTACAGGTGTAAAGGAATCTGCCTCGGCGTGGAACACTTTCGGATGCGCCGATCTCATTTCATATCATGCAAATCATTCAAGACGTTACTTTAGGCAGAGGTGCACGTGCTACTATACCCGTGTATTTATTTCATAGAAGCACGAGTGTACGTACTATATCACGAGTAGAACTAATATACCCAAACTTCACCATCCGGAATATTATATCTCATATCAGGTTTACTCATGGACGAAGGATATTCTGTGATTTATTATTTCCTATTCACATATTTCTCTCACAGTGGGAACCACTAGATCCAAATTATTTCGTGTCATTGGCCAGCAGAGTCAATAGCAATAGTAAGTGCAAAGACGGATCTATGAGATGATCCAGAAAGCAACTTTGGACTACAATGTTCAAGTATCTTCAGAATTCAATCCTCATCTGGTAATTCAAAATAGACATTTTCAATTCCGATCTAGTAATTCTATAAAGAATAAAACATGGACTGTATCACTTTCTTTCCACAAGTTGCCCCGTAAAACTCCTAATCGCATGCTCAACACAAATCCAACACCAACACTCTGCTCTCATAGACCATGCCCCGCCGCGTTTTCCTTTCAATCAAATACGAGAAAATTCATTGACCCTATTAGGTATGCATTTCCTAATCTCCCGTGTTGGTTCCCTGCAGATTTATAAACCACAGGCGTGTGGTGAACCTATTGATTACAGCTTCTGGGATCCAGATGGATTGTCATCATTCTTCTGGTTGTACTCCTCCTCCGTGACCTCCTCGTGCCACGTCGTCTTGCCCAGCCCAATAACCAGGTGAGTCATGAGGCTTCCGTCATCGGCCCCGTGCCAGTGGGTTGTCCCGGCGGGCGCCCAGACGACGTCCCCCGCGACGATGCGCTGCGGCTTGGCGCCCTTGTCGCAGACCCAGCCGGAGCCGTGCAGGACGCGGAGCATCTGGCCCTCCTCGTGCGTGTGCCAGTAGGTCCTGGCGCACGGCGTAAAGGTCACGTTGGCAATGGTGGCCTTGGGCGGGTCCGAGTGGACGAGGTCGAAGTAGACGTCGCCGGTGAAGGTGTTTTCCGCCTTGCGCACCTTCTGGGAGCTTTCGGACGGCTTGATGACGATGGAGGAAGGCATGTTTTGGTGGCGCGGCGTTGCTGTTTTTGCGGTATTTAACAGGTTTCCTTTGTTTTGAGGTTGAGCGATACAGAAGCGGAAATCTCCACCAAAATAGATGTAACGCCATTTATACTCCGGTTTCGATGGGTTCCTTTTGCATTATTCCGGCTTAATCCCTGAGCGGGACATGGGCTGTGGAGCCAGCGCAGGCTTCGGCAACGCCAGTCCCATGTTGGGGCTTGACTGTAACCATGTGCCTGCGTATATTTCATCAAGAAACAACTCATAGCTTCGCTCGTTTGCTGTAGCCATTGAGTTTTACAATATTCTTTTCCTTCACAACTGAAAAAATTAGAAGGCTATTTTTCAGCCAATATTCAGTCCGGATTTATCATAGTTGCTTTTTTATCAAAACATAGGGTTGTCGACTCGTGGTTCCTCTCTTAGTTTGTCGAGAATCCGCTGATGGCGTCATCATGTGGGATGCTGATGCACCATATCTTGCAGCAAATTATTTAAGCCTCTTTGATTGCGTGATGATGAGAGAAATAAATAATTCTATCCCACCTGAGAAAATGTGGAGAGGACCGGTGAATACACCGAAACCTCTTCTTGCTTCTTTGAGGATAATTGGAGATTGAGTTTTCCTTTAGTTCCGCGTAGTGGTCATATTTTTTTAGGGTCATTCGAATATTACTTTGTGATTGCGATTGGAGGTGAAGATTATTCACTTCAAATTTCAATTTCAATTAAATAGCCCATGATTACGTTTTCGAAGTCTTCCGTTTGGTTCTGCTCGGTCCGCTGAACTGATTGCCGAATTCCAAAATTGATGTAGGGTAGCTGCATAATAATAGCTGCGGGTTATCGTGCGCCCGGTCGCGAATTGTCTGACCAGCACCTCGGTTAGTTTTGGCTCAAGGGTTTTGGCTAGCCGGATTGGGAGGTGAATGGTTTTAGGATGTGAATGGTTTTAGGAGCCGAATTAGAGTCAAAATCAAGCATAATGAATTAGAAGCAAGCGTTGATAGTATTCTAGATATATATGCTGTTCGCATGCTCCTATAAGATAATTTTCCTATGTAATTTACGTAACATTGGCATGCAGGCGTCCAATCTATCTCGGGGCTGCATGGGTCAAATGCCGAAAGGTGATAAAGCGGCACTCGAAAATGGCTCGTGTGGGGTTAGTGTGGTCAAGGCGCAGACTCTCGACGACGAGGAGCGATAAGCCAAGTTTCAAAGGTCAGCCATGGGCGCTCGCAGACGTGAGACCATTCCCGCTCTCCGTCGCCTCGAACCCATTGCGCAATCGGCCATCGGAAGATCCGGGCCGGGACGTCTACGCCCATGATATTAACGTGCCCGCAGCATGGCCACCGAACTCTCGGACAGACTTGACGCGGCATCGCCGCTGTCCTCGGTCGCCGCGTCGACCAAGCGCGGCCCGCCCTCTGGGGAGGCTCGCCGGTCGAAGCGGGCCAAGTATGCCCCAGTGGCCTGGTAAGGCTTCCCAGCCAATTGTTCGACCCAGTCGCTAACGGCCGGCAGCAACGAGTGCAAGAAAAAGAAGCTAAAATGCATCAAGGAGGACAGCGAGGACGTCTGCCGCCGCTGCATGGCCGGCAATGTGCCCTGCATCTTCACTCCCGCAGCCCAGCCGCCGCCGCCGCCGCCACCACCACCCTCGGTCCAGCAGACTCCAAGGGAAAAGCCCCGACGCGTGTCACTGGAGAGAAGCGATGCCAATGGGTAAGAGTCTGCTTGCCCACAGCGCGCCATGCCGTGTCTAACAGAGTGCAGCAGCGTCCAAGATGCAAGCTTGCGAGATGAGGTTGCCAAGCTTCGCGAGCAGGTCGCCATGTTGACCGAATCTCTTCGTGATATTAACAACAGGACTGCGCACATGACATCGCGCTCGCCTGCTGTCAACTCGCAGCAGAACCCAAGCCCTGTGTACATGAGCGAGTCAAACTGCCAACCCAGCGAGCCCAGGCAACCGCAGTTCATTGGCCCTACGAGGTCGACATTCAGCCTGCGCATCGCCGAGACGTCCCTCACCCGCATGGGAATCCAGACGGGGGAGACGCCCGAGAGCAGGTCGGCGTCCCCCGATCCGCCGCAGGATCCCTCGCCGCAAGAGCTCCCGGAGCGGGCAGCAGACCTCCACCGAGAGCAGGATTGCTTATTGAGCTTTGAGCCCGAGGAGGTCCTGAGGCTGCTCGACGTTTACGAGGAGGAAATTGAATCCGTGTACCCGTTTACTGACATCAAGGATGTGTCGTCAAAACTGCCAGCCATACTCAACTATTCAAAAGAGCCTGGGAACTCCCCGGACAAGAACCCTGCGAATAACGAACCCCAGATCGAGCTGAAAGATGCCCAGATGGTCAAGCTCGCCATCGCCACGTCCATCGTGATAGAGGCCAGAGGGCCCAACAGCTTGAGTAAAAAGCTCGTAGACTCTGTTGAGGGAGTCGTCTGTCGAGTCTCGGGTGAAGCTAAAATCGATCTAAAAGAATTGCAAATAATGACGATGCTGGTAAGTCAATATCAAAGTTCGACTTGATTGTTCATGAGATGCTGATGTTGCACCAGAGCATATTTTGGTTTCATGCAGGAGAGGAACTGCTGGCGTGGCGTGCTATTGGAATATCTGGCCGAGAAGTGCTCGAGATTGGCCTTCACCGACGGGCCAGTCTGCTGGAGAACTTTCCGGGTCTCAAGGAGAGAGACTTGGCTGTGCGCACGTTTTGGTGTGTATATGCCCTCGACCGGCGCTGGAGTTTTGGAACAAGTCTTTCCTTTGCTCTCACTGACAGGGACATTGATCCTGAGCTTCCCGAGCCCGTATGTTGCCCCTGCCAATGTTTCAACGTGGTTTGTTGTTTCCCTACTTGACGTGCTAACCTGCGAAACTAGGGCGATGAATATCCATATCTCCGCTGCATGGTTTCTTACGGCAGACTCTGTTCAAAAGTGTGGGAAGCTCTACCGCACTCTGGCCTGCCTTCACAATTCATTCCCAAGGATACCGTTGCGTTCCTGGATTTCCAGATACACAACTGGCTCAACTCGATTCCCCCAGACCTGCAGCTGAGGCATCCGCGGCTTGGGCTCGCACCCCGAAACCAACCCCGGGTGGTGCACCGCCTGCGGGTGCTGCTTTATCTACGGGGCAACCACATGCGCACGCTGGTGCACCGCCACCACCTTCTCAGCACGTCCAGCATAAACGCCGACATGCAGGGCGCGCGGCTCGTCCTGGATATTGCCCAGGACACCATCGACGTGCTCGTTCACCTCAACGAGACGAGCGACATCTACGCGCGGCAGCAAAATGCCTTTCATTACTTCTTACTGAGCGCTCTGGCTGCTATTCTTCTTGGGGTGTGCCATGCGCCAAACGTATTTGCCGAGCCGTGCCGGGAGAGCTTTGTGAAAGCCGTGCAGCTGGTCAAGAGCTTCTCCCGCGACGGCCAGGCCAGCAGGCGGCTGTGGAAGACGATCCGCGGCCTGCTCCCTGGATTTAGAGTATTTGGGCTGCAGAGCGAATCCGACAAACCCG
Source organism: Calonectria crousiana (assembly GCA_013406985.1). NCBI lineage: Eukaryota > Fungi > Ascomycota > Sordariomycetes > Hypocreales > Nectriaceae > Calonectria > Calonectria crousiana. The sequence continues at coordinate 354,529 of VTGD01000001.1, read as the reverse complement.
GAGCGTCTCGGAGCATTCCCGACGTGAACGGCGGCCTGGACGAGCAGGCTGCTGACGGTGCCAGAAAGGTTGGGGAGGATGCAAGCGGTTCCACGCGGTTCGGCGAGGTCTGGGGGGAAATAAATCACCAGATGGACAGTTCAGAGTCGGACATGTTGAAGATGGGAGGCGATCTGATGAGCTTGTTTGATGCATTTGGCCAGAACCAAGGGAGTCCGTCCATGGCCTTCTCGGGGCTTGGAGAACAAGGTATTTCCTTGGGGGATCCTGTCGAGATTGCGCGCCGATTCCAGAGTCTAATATAGGGCTTACTGCAAATGTTTCGCACCTGTTCAAGATGCCATTTTGGACGAATTGACGAGTAATGGGTCGTGATTTGTCGTATTTTGGCTGCCACGTGGTGGAAGCATGCTGACGCACTCGCAACCCACGGCGGTTTCGGGAATAAGCCGAAAATCTTTTACAAATAGTTTTTGTCACGATTGGAAACAACTATATCGGGTGGGCCTTTTCTTTAAAAAAATGCAGGGGCAGTTTAGATCGTACGTGGCATTGACGCTCAAAGAGCTGGTAGATTCTCAGAGCCAACAGCCTTGGTGTGGACCAACGCCATCTTCACGAATATTGTACGTATGCGGTTTGGATTTTTTTTTTAATGAACCTTTCGAGGAATTCCAATTTCTGAAATGAATTGAAACGACCAACATGGCTCTCCAAATCGCCTTTGAGTAAAGCTGCTCTTGAATCAAACTCACCTGGGGGACTCAATTACCTAGAGTCGTAGCCAAGCAGCATGACGTGCCCCTGGCAAGGTGGACCAGCCCGATAACAAATCTGATCCTGCTTGGGCCTTTCCGCGACCTATTCCGACCAGCGGATGTTCCGACAAGGGCCCCCGGAACACAAGCCGCATGCTGCGTCTTCGTGACTAGCAAAAAAACCACACAGTTCCACCCTTTCGCATCGTCGGCCTCAGTGAATGCTGACCTGGTCATCATGTAGAGATGTACAATTTCGTAATCGTAGCCCGTACAAGAAACCGCCGGCTGTCCTGCCGACTACAAATATCGTGTGTTCCGCGCACCCTTTGACTCGCGGATCCATCCCCGCCCTTGGACACCCCAGAACGCTGCCGTTTTGGGCTCGGGACGAGGTTGCTTCTCCACTGGAGTTTCGCACTTTTTTGCCTAATTTTGGCATCAATGGCACTCTATAATATCTAGTCGGTACAATCACGTGCAATATATTCCTGCTACAAACTCTTTGTACGTGCCAAAGAGCAGTAGCCTCCAGGCGATTGGCGTGTGTCGCTTGGGAGCCACGCTCGGAACAGGCTCGGAAGTCGGAACGCGCGCATCACCGAATCCGGCTAATTCCTTGGCCAAGCATTTCCCCAGGCTCTCGGAAGTGCATGTCTGCCAGTCACGTAGCACAACTGGTCCAGTAAAGTTCAGGGCCCTAATTTCTGAACAATCATCATCCACTGCAACCGTCGCGGCACAACGACTGGCCCACCGGGAGGGGATGCTGTCATGGCTGGGCGTTGTCGCAGATGACGCTGCCGACCTCCCAGCGTCTCCACTACCCGATGCGCATGGTGCATGGAGCGCGACGCTAATGTAACAGCACCAGCCGCGTTTATCAGCAATTGTTCCATCCCACCCCGTTGGTTTGCTGGTTTGGGAAAAATAGCTGACTTGCTCCTGGCGGAACGCTGTGCCCTGTCAGCGGCTAGCGGCCTGGGCGGAGTAAGCTGGAATCGGAAACCTCGGGTGCTGTGGCCCAAGGGCCTCGAGTATATATGGAATTGGATGCATCGCGGAATGCAGAGCCCAGCGTCACTGCCGCCGCTTCTCCCTGAACCCGTGGCCCAGCGAGATACCCCGTACCCACACCTACCCACCCAGCCACTCACGTATTGTTCCCCCACAATGGCTTCAGTCACCATCAAGGGCGCCGAGGGCCGCCAGATCACCAGTAAGTCACCAATTGGTTCGGCCGCTCGCATTTGAGATGCATCATCTAATCGAGGACAACCCCCAGTCCCCACCGGGCTCTTCATCGACAATGAGTTCGTCCCCGCCGAGGGCAATGCAACGCTAGACCTGGAGAACCCAGCTACCGGCGCACACCTCACCAAGGTCTCGGCAGCCCAGAAGGCCGACGTCGACCGTGCTGTTGCCTCCGCCAAGAAGGCTTACTCAACATGGAAGACGGAGTCTCCCAACACCAGGCGAAACCTCCTCAACCGCCTCGCAGATCTCGTCGAGAGAGATGCCGTAGAACTTGCATCAATTGAATCTGTCGATGCCGGCATCCTGTACAAGGACTCCATCAACGGCCACGTCGTCCAGGCCGTCGAAACCCTCCGATACTTTGCTGGCTGGGCCGACAAGGTCGATGGTCTGTCCATGACCATTCCCCAGGGTTTTGCCTACACACGACGGGAGCCCATCGGAGTCTGCGCCGCCGTTGTGCCATGGAACGCACCTCTGTAAGACCTCCCCCACCTCCTGACCATGTCCGAAATAAAACTTGTGCTGACTCGGAACTTCAGAATGATCACCATCTGGAAGGTTGGCCCAGCCATCGCCGCCGGCAACACGCTGATTATCAAGACTGCCGAGATGTGCCCTCTGTACGGCCAGAAGCTCGGCCAGCTCGTTGCCGAGGCGGGATTCCCTCCCGGCGTCATCAACATCCTGTGCGGCCTCGGCGGCGTGGCCGGCCAGGCCATTGCCGAGCACACCGATATCAAGAAGCTCTCCTTTACCGGCAGCGCGGGCGTTGGCCGACAGATTCTCGCCACGTCGGCCAAGACCAACCTCAAGAAGGTGACTCTCGAGCTGGGCGGCAAGGGCCCGTCCATCGTCTTTGACGACGCAGACTTTGAGAACGCTCTGTTCTGGACCACGCTGGGCATCACCATGAACAACGGGCAGATCTGCGCTGCCGGCAGCCGAATCTACGTGCAGGACACAATCTACGACAAGTTTGTGGAGGAGTTCAGCAAGAGGAGCCGGGACGCCGTCCACGGCGACCCCCTCCTCTCCGAGACGACAAAGGGCCCCGTCATGAACGCGGGCCAGCTCAGCAAGATCCAGGCCTACGTGGAGAAGGGCAAGCAGGACGGCGCCCGGCTGCTGCACGGGGGCGAGCGGCTCGGCCAGGACGGCCACTACTTCTCCAACACGGCCTTTGCCGACGTGCCGCAGGACGCGGCCATCATGCAGGAGGAGATCTTCGGCCCCTTCGCCGCCATCGCGCCCTTCAAGACCGAGGACGAGGCCGTCCACAAGGCCAACGATACGGCCTACGGCCTGGCCGCCGCCGTCTTCACAAACGACGTGAGCAGGGCCTTCCGCGTCTCGGAGCAGGTCGAGTCCGGCATGGTCACGGTCAACAACTGGGGGGCCATCAGCGCAAACACGCCCTTTGGCGGCGTCAAGGAGAGCGGCTTCGGCCGCGACAACGGCAAGGAGGCCCTCGACGAGTGGACAACCGTCAAGAGCGTCAAGTGGCACATTTTGGGAAGCAAGCTGTAAAAGAAATTTAAAAAAAAAATAGTTTAGTGTTATTCGAGCAAAGTATATCCTGGAACATGAATTAAAAATAAGGAAGAAAAAAAAGAATTCAACGACTCTTGCTGGTGTATGACTGCCACGCGTATGTTTGGGAACATCCCCAGGCGCAACAACCAAACTATACGAAAGTTCCCAGGTCCTTCCCCAAGCTCCCAACGATCGGCACTAGCTAGCTCTCAACTTCTTAAAACCCTCCCTCTCCCTCTTCCGGTGGGCGGCTCCGATTTTGTGGGGGAGCCGCCTGGCCAGTCTATAATAGCGCGGTGGCAAACTACGTTGATCAACGTGCGTCGGTGAGGGAGCTACCCACTATCTCAGTTTGTCACTAGGAACCGTCTGGCGTGGCGTTAATTAATCGAGGCCGTAGATTGAGTAGGCCCTAAGATTTGCGAGACCCAGCAGTTGGATTTCGCTCGGGCTTGATAGGCTTGTGGTGGTATTTGGGGTTCTGACCAAACCCCCACTCGAAAGAGACGGGTGCACCTGCAAATCATCACAGATTAACTATTGGAACTAACCGACTCTTTAGAATCGTGTGGCGCTAAATTACACTGTTCTAAGAAACAAGGGTATCAGAAGTATAAGAATCAAGCCCGCCGCCGTTTGCCCCCAAATATACACTAAAAAGCACATCAACCGTACCCCGTTTGTGACGCGGCACCGTAAAATGTTGTAATTAATTCGTCATAAATTATATCTAGTTCATCACGCTATGGAGACCTGGATACCTGAACGGTCGTTTCGTTCTTGACCATGATGCCGCTCTCCATGTCCAGTTGCGAATGTCCAAAGCTCCCTTGGGTGACTGATGTTTTGACGCCGACCCTGTCCAAGGCGTGGGAATCGAAATCCGACAGCGAATCGTTCTTGACCGAGTCGGCGAGCTGATACGTCGAGCCGGCCTCGTCGCCTCTGTTCTTGCTCTTCCGCAGAACCGAGAGGTGCATGGAACCATTGTTACCGCTCTGGCTGTTGCTGGTTGGCCCTGAGCCCAGAGATGTTTGGTAGCGGCCGAAAGAAAAGATGTATGCCAGCGCGGGTCTGACTGTGGGAAGGCATGCTGCGTGGATTTGATCAGATGTGATCCCGCAATATTTCGACTGCAAGAGACGTACCAGAAACCGTGACCAGGTTCACTTCGGCCGATGCCCAAAGCATAATGTCTGTCAAATTCCACGTCACATCCATCGATGTCGTGTCAAGCTGTGTCGTCTTAACCATGATGACGAGGGCGACAACGCAGACGCTGGTAGAGTTGTCAGCAGTTGCACTGGTTGGGGGGCGGAGAATTGGCAAGCTTACAAAATACCGAGCACAAACATGACCATGACACCGGCCTTTTGGATTCGAGGAAGTTGAAGTTTGTAGATTTGATAGACGGGTAGAATCATGATGGCGAAATCAATGGTTACGTGTACGATGACAGTTCCGAGGATGAATTTCTTGTCGTCGATATCGCATCGTTTGTCTGTGACTGTGAGGTCCCAATAGGCTTTGACAGGGACACAGTGGAAGATTGCCATAAAGGTCTGAAGAAGCTGGTTAGAAACGCCAAGATTGTGAGAACCGGGATGCTCACTCGGCAAATGACCCAAACGACGGAGCAGCCAAAGAGAACAAGGATGGGGGTCCTGATCTCAGCAACTCTGAAGACGCGCCAGTAAAACAGAAGAAGCGCAATCTTGCCGAAGAACAGGGATGTTGAGTAGACCAATTCACCAATGTAGAGATACAACTTTGATTTCGTAATGGCCTCTTCTGGAGTGATCCAAGTCACGTCCTGGATGTGCATGCCGATGCCTTTTTCGACCCCTGCGCATTGTTAGTTCCCGTCTGCTGGTCATGATAATGATGCCATGGCTTACAGAGGGGAATGATTGCAGCCCAGAAAATATTGGTAGCCTGTTGGAATGTTAGACGGCTGGAGAATCAAGAAGGTTTCGCTGGAGTCCTCACGTAGCATCCCAGAGCAGCCCAGTCATCCCACCAGACATTGACACGCTTGAGCCTCCGACTCATGAACCGAAATATTATAAAGATGGTGGCCAATGCGAAGTTGACATATTCGGCGGCCAGAATGCTCGACCGTCGGTCGTCCATGTGTCCCGATGTTGTCGACATGATGGATAGGAACGGGTGCAGGTGAGTGATGCAAGTGGAGCTGACCCCTTCTTCACCTGTCCACTCTCACTCCTATGTTGCGAGCTTGAGAGCTGCGGTTTCCGTCCAAAGGGTGTTCATGCAGCGTCGAAGATGGCAAAACCGCCTCGCAAACATAAAATGGCTACGGCGAATCTTAAGAGTCTCGCCCTACCAAAGCCCATCTGGGACAGGGGCAACAAGTGTCACAGAGGAATCCACCATGAACCAATGGGCATGTCATCTCCTCCGTGGTGCCAGTGGCAATCGGGAATGGCTGCAGCTCCTAGTCGAACTCTAAGCTCTCTCCCTTGCGAGTCAGTCAACCGAGGGACAGGGACGCTTGGGGCATTGTCGATGTTTCAGCACCGCCTAAAAAAAGACGGACACGCGTCGAGGGTGTGAAGCTGGGGTGCCCCATCATTCTAGAAGACGCTGAGATCGGCATGCACTAATGCGTCTTGATAGGATGGTGATATTGATGGCTGTGGGAATTGAAAAGTTGCTATGCGGTGTCTTGACTCGGGCGAAATGGCGCGGCAAAACGTGCTGTGTCGGGCATTGTTTGTCGCAGACGGCCAAATTTTCTGCGTCACAAGCGACTGACTACGAGCTCGATACGATTAATCAGAACGGCAATCCCCATCATTTTTGGGAGGACATTCCTTCTTAGCGCCTTAGCTAGCTGCGAACCATATGCTTGCTTCGTAGAGGTTGAGACGCTAGGCGAAATCGCGTCCCCTGAGGTCGGGGAAAAAATTGGCGCCATATCGGCCATCTGCTGAACGAGGACGGCAAAGCTAAAATGTTCCATCTTCTGGGTCCGGTCTTTTGTCGCCGGGTTGAGTATGCCATATTCAGGCCACATCCCGAGATGGTGGCGGGCTAGAGCGATTCCGTAAGTGCGCCTAAGACGACTCCGTGGGAGATGCATTGGGCATTACTGAAGCCGCAGAGGTAGGAAAATCCAATGAATGATGCGGAGAGGCGAAACTCTCGTAAAGGTTTATCAGCACTGATGCGTTTCGGCTGTGACGATCTTCTTAACCCATCATGGGTGACCTCAACTGATGTTCCTCGTGCCGGGGGCAAAGCCAGGCACACCCGGCCTCACAAGACCCGGATGCCTGCATTGGCTCCCGGAAGAGCTCCGGAAGACCCATGGCCCCGTCGACCTTACCAAGGAGCGTAGCGTGCGGACTGGTGGTATCCGCAGTTTTCCTTCGTCTAGCGTCCAACTGGCGCGCCTCACTGTCCGTCTAATGTGCTATGTAAGCCGCTAGCTCAGACGTTCCCCGTCAAAAGAGTGACCGGCATCCGCTCAGCTGCATGTCCATCATTTCCCTATTGTGCAACGCAGACCCAGTTTTGACCATCTTCTATCCTCGAAACGGGATGATTCGTGAGCTGGCCATTTGCCTCTTGATTATGCCATGTCACTCTAGCCGAACTAAGACAAACGGCGCGCGGACAAGACGGCCTACACTTACTCGCTGCCCAGAGGAACCACGCTTCGGTGAAACAAAATCAACGCGATCCGGGTTTGACATGGCAATTTTGCAAACCATCTCTCCTGCACACAATCCATCAATTAAACCAATCGCCGTTTATCATTGCACATGCGCAAGTGTCCCTGCTCTTGGTCTCGGCAAAACATATCATCTGCGTTTAATTTCCGTGGCTGTGTTGTTTGCCCACACAATCCCCGCCGACGCATCAAAGCCATGCCCCTCGTTCAGAGCTGATTCTCGATCTCACTCGGGTACAGTTCACTGATCGGAGTCATGCGAAGGCGTGGAGACTCACAAAACTGCTGCACTTGTAGATGGGGGCCGTATCAAGCATTAACATGATGTGCTTCTAATTTGAACTTCATTGTTAACCAGACAAGGCTTCGTGCACGATGTAGCAGATTTGTTGTACGTGGCGCGCGAGATGAAGTATTTTCAGCTGAGCTACAGCAGTGCACTGCAGTTCGAGCTATTGAGTTTGGATTATTGCACGGTGGATGCTTCCATCTAAATATTCCGTACTAGCCCCTGTTGAAGTTGGTAATTAGGAGATATGCATAGGAGTACTACTCTCGCTATATTATTTATGCTGGCGAAGTAGATGAGGCATGCCGCACCCTTGCCGGATCAATAACTCCTCTTGGATAGTAATTATTCATCATGATCGCAAATCTGAACCTAAATAGCCCTGAAATAGGGAGCCGCTACATGTTCTTCAGCATTGAACATCGTGGAGTTTGGGAAAGCAGCAATGGCTTGCTTATCAGCCGAGACATGCAGCGCACGCCGTTTCTGTTGTCATTGAATGCACAGTGCCCACTTGACATTTGGTTAGTGATGTGACTAGAGCTGGATAAAACGTTTTGCAGTTCTTTCGAGAAGGCACGTCATGCTGCCATAGAAGTAATTCATCATTTATAGGTCATGCACCTCAACATAATCACGTTTCCCCCAAACCCTGTATCTGATATCCGCTGACATCTTCGGCGTTTAAACGACCAACCCTGTCACAAAAGTACAAGTCTAGATGTGGGGAATTGTGCACGTTTCGCTGATACTGTAACATTCATTGTGGTCCGCGAGATCCCCGTCCCGTCTCGCTACTCAGCCCCACCATAGTCGTAAGATCCGTCAGCTTGGCTTGGTCTATGCTACGACGCCTTGCTATTTTAAATCGAGAGGAGGAGTTCAGCCAAAGTTACGATCGAAACCTAGGAACTGAAATTGTACTAGGGCGAGGAGAAATGAACTCAAGTATGGTATTAAATAAGGCTGTTTTATGCTGTGGTTGAAAAGCACCAAGTTTGGGCAACTCCTTAAGAAGAAGAGGTGTTGCCCCGCAGAGCGGAACTGGCCGACGGAACATAGTTTCAATGTTCTAATTCCATAGTGCCATTTTTGTCTTTGATGGGTTATGTCAGAAGAATCAACTACCTAGTAGTCCATTTCAATGACAGATATTCACTCTCTCATAGACCAGCAAGAGCTTTCTGGCAATATACCGTAAAATTTCAACAAAGTGGCACTCAAGTGCCTGCACCAACAGAAGGCAAAAGGTTCCTACAAACAAGCTATACATGGCGCTGATGGGAAATAAAAAGCAACATCTTTGGCGCTAGAATGTCTATTTTCCGACCTCTTATGACCGGATGCGTCAGATGTAAAGAATTAAGTTTCGGCGCAATTTCTTTTTCTTTTTCTTGTGACCTTTTTGAAGTAATTTGTAAAGGCCGTTCCGCTGGTAGGAACAGGAGCTCAACAAGGTCAGAAACCAAGGAGCAGGCTGCCTGGATATAAACTTTTAAATTCAATGGTACAGCGACCACAATGGTCACTGGCGCATGAAGGTAAATCAATAGGATTTTCTTTCAAGGCTTTCTCCGATACAAATATATCATAAAAGATCGGTATAATGGTTGGTTTTATGGGATCAGAAAAAAGATGAAAACGGTGATCGACAATATGCAGTTATAGAACTCAGAACTTCAATCAAGGTAGCCGATGAGAGTGGCACCGCAAAGACCAAAAAGCAGTGAGCTAGCTGCCCAGATCAACGAATCAAAAGTACGTTCAGTACAAATGCGTGCGTGTTACAGTTAGTGACAATTTAGGCTATACAACCTGGTTGCTCTCTGCCCAGGCTCAACCCTAGCAACCAAGAATAGATGATGCACCCAAATTGTCATTTTTCGCATCTTTCTTCAAGCAGAGGCAATTTTCTTCCTAAAAGGGTATGATTGAACAGATATTGAGGCCTTAAGAGTGAGGTCAGAACGGCTTCATAGTCAATGACAGTAATGTTTAACTCTGGTCACCCTTGCCTCTAGCATCAGCAGCCCGTTTGAGCATGCTAATAATGCCCGCATGCTCTCTCCCATCCGACCATTCGACCTCAGAATTAGCACCTTTCTCTAGCAATAACCCAACAACACCCTCTTGCCAGTTCCCAGCAGCCAATGACAATGGAGTGTCGCCGAACCTGTTGTCTCTGACCTCCATATCAGCACCCCTTTCGATCAATAATCTAACAACATCCTCATACCCGTTCCCACAGGCAGAAAAGAGTGGTGTAAAGCCGACGCAATTTTTAGTCTCAATTTCGGCGCCCTGATCAAGTAATAATTTAACAGTAGCCACGCGTCCCCGCTGGGCGGCACAAAACAATGGCGATTGATGGTACAAGCTATCGTGGTTCTCGATATCGGCACCGTTCTGAAGTAACAGGGCGACAACAGCTTCGTGGCCCTCTTCGGAGGCCCACGTCAGCGATGTTCTATTGAAATCACCATCCTTTTCCTCAATGTTGGCGCCGTTCTGAATAAGATGGTTGGCAATGGCATAGTGGCCGTAGAATGATGCTATTAGGAGATTTATAAATCTCTCTGTGGATACCTCACCTGTAGCTTCCCGATAGATTCTAAACCATTTTGAGAAGCTCTTTGATTCCGGATTACAGAGTCTCAGGGCGAGCTGTATCATCGCATCATTATCGTCATTCGATTGCCTAGAACTGATAACACGACGGAAATGAGAACTCCAACCTTCAGCCGAATAGCCAGCCTCATGAAAGTGAGTGCCCCAGTTTTTCGCCGAGTAATCCAAGAAGAGACTGGTGTCCACAAGACGATCGACCCCCTCATCTTCGACTATCGGAGTGCTTTCATCAGAGTAAAACGAGCTCAGATAGAGCATGCAAATATTTGCAAGGATAGAATGAGCTTTCTTGAGAGGGATGGAGTGCTGCCAGCGTGAATTGGTTGGTGTGTTGGAAGACGGTGCCGATTTTGCTTGCAAGAACTCTCGAGCGGTTTGGTGAAGAAAATAAACCTTTTCATCGCATATCAAGATAAAAAGCCCACACAAGGATCGCAGGCGCTTCTGAAAGTTCTCATTATCCTCCAAATCGAGGTCATAAATAGGCTGTGGGGGTGATTCACTGTCTATGCTTAGAGCAATATTCATTTCCGAGATCGTCAGAGGTCGCCTTGCTGCCAGAATGATGCTCAGGACCTTTTGAACAATTGGATCATCTTCAGATTTGTTCAGAATGTTTTCATATACCTCGTTGATAGTTGTCGGTAGCGCTGCAATAGTGGCTCTGACCCCACCTCGTGTTTTCTTGAAGAGTTCTTTCCCCAAGTTGTCAAATACAAGGTATACCCAGAGGTAGGTTCGATGAGTAGTCTCTTGTAACTTTCTCTGGAGATAATCCTTGATAACGGGGTTGAGGTTCTTCTTGTCTGAAAGCTGGTTAACTCGGTGTGCGATGACCAGATTTACTTCCTGACTAATGGCATCTGACTCATTTTCTCCCCGTATGTGTAGATTTAGAAAGTTGTTCCGGCTTTGGAATTGAGACATGACCCGCTCATATGGGCGGCATGTTAAGAGGTATCTTAACTTGCGCCCTCTAAAATGGTCACTGAATTGCTTTTCTATATTCCGTATCAAGTCCTCAAGTTCCGGTTCAGCACATTCGTCCAGAGCATCAAGAATAATAATTATAGATCCTGCTTCTGGATCTTTGACAGCATTTTCTAGGATAGCCCAAAGCGATGGTGTCGAATTGATGAAGATGTCGCCATCTATATTATATAATGCCATAGCATATTTAAGTAGAATCGGTTTTTGAGCAAAAAGCTGGTGGATAATTGCGCAGAGGACTTGCCTGACGGTATTCTGATCTCGATCTTTGCAGAAGAAATAACAGATAGTTGCTGACCGTGGAAGAGCGTGGTCGATCAAGTATTTGGCCAACACCGATTTCCCACAACCAGGATCTGCGGTAACTATCAATGGGCCAGAGACTTGGCATAGCCACTTCTGAAAGCATTCGTGATTTAGGAACCATAGGCATGTATCTTCAACTCTGTCTTCCACTCGGTCTTTGTACCATTCATATGTGATGTTTTTACTGGTAGTTGTGAGTCGGAACAACTGGTGGCATTTTCGTTCCCTTTCTGATAGTTTCTCTCGAGCAAATCCTGTTTGGATCTGGAGCTGCTCTCTTAAAATGACTTGATTTTCCTGTGCTATTGTATGGAGGCCTATATATCAGGTTAGTATAAACAATTGGGTTGGGTATCAGGCCTCGGGATTACTAGGTAAGATACTGCTGATCTTCTTTTCTGCTTCCACCCTAGTTAGGGCTATTTGGGAGAGAATATCTTTTGCATAGGCAGAAGCTGACATTGCCGCGTAACCTTGCCACTGCCTAGGCCCGTGAGAATCTGCGTAGTCGCAGATCCCACGAATAATTAAACAAGGGAAGTGGTTCATTAGACCTGCAGCTTCTATTTCGAAGCACAAAATATCTTCCTCAGCAGCAAACTTATCCCTGGCTAGTGCATCTCTCATTGGTCGAATCCCTGAGGCAACAATGCCATAGTGAATAGCTGGATTGTCTTCATCCGGGGTTCTTTCCGGGCGTTCTATGCCGCCCCCGCAGGTTATTGAACATACTGAGTCGTCATCTTTGGGGTGAACAACTTTGGCTTGATAAAGCACATCGCTGCTGGAGTCTGGTCGTTGATATGTCTTTCGGAGCCTTGGCCTCTTTTGGAGAATATCATCTATATTCTCTTGAATACGATGGCCATCTATCTCATATCGACCGCGAGTTGTTGCCACAGCCGTAAGGAGGAGAGCAGGGGGCTGGTTGAGAAACCCTGTTGCTCTAAAAGTTTGATCCTGGATGGAAGCGCCAAAGCCATAGTGGAGCACACCACCCTTCCCGTCTCGAGGAACACTGACAACAATGTCACCCAGACGGATATCATGTTTCCTGCTCGGTACGCCGCCTCCAATACCAACCATTAGACCAAATCGAAGGTTGCTGAAACTGTGCATCATATTTCTTGCAACACTTGCAGCAGAGGACATCCCACGCTCCCCATCGGGCAAAACAGCAATAGCGACATTGTGTTCCCCTATTTTACCCAGTGTATAAGCATTGTTATCATTTGGGGATACAGATTTAGGCCCCTCGTGTGTCTCTTCTAGAAACGCTAGTGCAGCAACATATTCCGTTGAGATAGCGCATATCCAGCCGATCGTGTAGTCATCGGGATCAGACATCCTTGCTCGTAGAATGGAGCAATGCAAAGCAGGCTGCAGCGGACGATCAACCCTGGGTTGCCGAGGTTTCTGGGAAATATCGTCTACCTCTGCTAGATGAGTAGATTTGGATTCAAACGTTATAATCTCGCGGGAACTTTCGTATCCGTGCCGAAGTTTAGATGGTAAAACGTCTCGTACTCCATGAATGAGGGGAAAGGACGCAAGGGCCTGGTGGCTTGGAGAGGTGCGGACAGGCGACACGGGGCTATGTGAGCATGTGCTCATCCAATAATATTGGTTTCATGTTGGTGTGGCGGGATAGGCTTGGACGCCTCGCCATCTCCCCAATCACGTTTCGCTGACGCGTTTATCTCGCCATGAAGATGTGAAAGATTGCTATGTGCTCTTGTATGGTAGCTATGGTCTTAGAGATTTATTCGTCAGCCTCATATTAAAGGTAGCAACTTGTAATGTAGGATTTGTTTTGCCACTCACTGAAAGTTTTAGTCGTCATGATTTTTAGTATGCGATGGCGACATAGACCACACATGGAACCGACAGCCACGCCAAACTTATCCTCATGCCGGCCTGACGCTTTATCTATGAACATAAACCTAGGCTCATAATCGAAACATTTGAATATTGCTCCACGCGTGACGGATCAAGATTCCAATCACGATTTCTAAACATGCCTCCACTCATAGTAATTCAAAACTGTGCGCCGGCGCGGTAAACTCAATACATTGCCTGTTGCCGTGGAGAACCCAAAACTGTGCCAATCTGCCCCTGTCAACCGGTGCGATCCAGATCTCCCGGCGGCCGGCGGCCTGAGATGGATCGGGGGGCGGCAACAATCGATTCTGGGGAACGCCTCCCCCTAACGTGCTCCACATGCCGCGAGTTACCTCACACATGCTTGATGCGAGGACCAGGCAGGGGTGGTGATGAACAATAGAATCACAATGATTGGAGCCCAGGAATGACTAGTCAAACAGAAAGAGGCCTAGGTGTGGCACTGGGTTGCGGAAGTTGGATCCGGCGCAGACCAACTTTTGTGCATGCAAATCCCCCGGATTTTTATATTCCAAAAAGTTTGAATGATGCTTAAGTGCACGTCTGTTTTTCATAACTCATAACAAGCACTTTGCTGCACCTTTTTCGTAGAGCTCGAACACTATTCATGTAATCACTGGAAAGTCTGCAGATTCATACGGTGTTATACAATGTGCGTTCAATACGTCAAACCAACACGCACTCCCAATACCAATCACCATCGTCAACTCTTATCTGGTATTTGTCAAAACACTAAAGTAACCGACTCGCCTGCATCCCACCACGCCCATGTCACCGGTCCATCGGTCAGCGCATGTTTTGGCCAAACCCCAGGCCTCGTCTTATTACTTTTACGTTATGGATGGGGCTCTGCTGGGCCCCCGCCGGCCACTCAACCTCGGACGCAAGCCACGCCGTCGGCCGATGGTACGTAATAGGGCCGTTCCGTTTTTTCCTTCTCTCCATTTTTCCTCCGCCCAATCCCCAATTTGCCATTTCCGGCCGCTGCTCCTGATGGGCTTTTTTTTCTTCACCAAAGCAACGGCCGTTCGCGTACAACCACCGCGCGAGCTTGCGGGTGGGTATAAGTGGAGCAACTTGTACTTGGAGGCGAAAAAAAGGAAGGAAAAAAAAAACATGTCATGATGAACGTGCTCGCTCATGCCCGTTCGCTTCCACTTCTCCCCGCAGCAAGGGGCCCGTTCCTCGGAATAGAAGTCATCGATCGGGAAATTCTGGGGTAAACGATGACCCTTTCAATTCCCTATGTATCCCCCGTGGAGATTTACGTAAAGCTGTTGTGAGAAAAGTTCGCCTCCATCCATGATAGCCATGAAAAAAAGACGCTGGATCCGATCCGGGTGTGGTCCGTGTTTGGGGGGGCGGGATCCACAGAATTCAAATCATTTCAGTAAAATATCATCAGACGGTTTTCCTACTGAAAATTCTCTCAAAAGTCTCTTTGCCATTGGCTTTTCTATTTTCTCTTTCTTATTGAGGAGGAGTTCCAATTGTGTTTTTTCCGTTTGTTTTTTTGATCCTTTTGTCTTGTCTCTTCGTGTCTTCCTCCTGGGTGAGACACCAACCAATCTGAGACAATGACTGCGGAACACATCAGTGCCGCAGAGGACGAAAAGAGGGTGGGATCCAAGCACGACCTCTCTGACGAAAAGGTGCCCTCGTTTCAAAACGAAAATGGATCGTCCCATGTCGAGCACGAGGAGAGCTTCCTCACGCGCCTGGGCGTCACGCCCGACTCGTTCAAGAAGAAGCACTACGGAGTCGGCATGATTGAGCTGGAGCGTAAGATGAAGCCGAGACACCTGCACATGATTGCCATTGGCGGTTCCATTGGCGCCGGCTTCTACGTGGGTTCCGGAAGTGCCCTTGCCAAAGGTGTAAGTTGCTGTTTTCACAAAATATCAATTGGTATCAGTTGTTAATTTTTGGTGTTTAGGGCCCTGGTACTCTGTTTGTCGACTTTCTCATCATCAGCATCATGGTTTTCAACGTTGGTATGTGATTGGATACGAAAATATCCGAGAATTAAAAAAGAGCCACCCCCAATTCTCAATCCAATTTTCAGATGCTAACCAGTGCCAGTCTATGCCCTGGGTGAACTCGCCATCATGTACCCCGTGTCCGGTGGTTTCTACACCTACTCTGCTCGCTTCATTGATCCGTCCTTCGGCTTCGCCATGGCGTGGAACTACGCCTTCCAGTGGGCCGTGACGCTCCCCCTGGAACTGACGGTATGCTCCATCACCATCGGCTACTGGAACGACCAGGTGTCTCCGGGGGTGTGGATCAGCGTTTTCCTCGCCGCCATCATCATCCTCAACATCTTCGGCACGCTGGGCTACGCCGAGGAGGAGTTCTGGGCCGCCTGCTTCAAGCTCTCGTCGACGTGCATCTTCATCATCATCGCCCTCGTGCTTGTGTGCGGCGGCGGCCCCTCGGAGGGCCGCTACAGCGAGTACTGGGGCACCAAGTACTGGACGGGGCCCGACGTGTTCAAGAACGGCTTCAAGGGCTTCTGCTCCGTCTTCGTCACGGCCGCCTTCTCCTTTGCCGGGACCGAGCTCGTGGGGCTCGCGGCCGCCGAGTCCAAGAACCCGACCGAGGCCGTCCCGGGCGCCATCAAGCAGGTGTTTTGGCGCATCTCCATGTTCTACATCATCGGCCTCTTCTTCATCGGCCTGCTCATCGACTGCAACGACGACGCCCTCCTCTCGGCCAGCTCCAACAACTCAAAGGCGTCCCCCTTCGTCCTCGTCGGCAAGTACGCCGCCCTCCACGGCCTCGACCACTTCATGAACGTCGTCATCCTCTCCTCGGTCCTGTCCATCGGCATCGCCTCCGTCTACGGCGGCTCCCGCACCATCACCGCCGTCAGCCAGCAGGGCTACGGGCCCAAGATCTTCACCTACATCGACCGCGCCGGCCGCCCCCTGCCCTCGGTCATCCTCATCATCCTTTTCGGCTTCCTCGCCTTCATCAACCTGAGCGCAAGCGGCTCCACCATTTTCGAGTGGCTGCAGGCCCTCTCCGGTTTGGCAACGCTCTTCACATGGGGCTCCATCTGCATCGCCCACATCCGTTTCCGGTCCGCCTGGAAGTACCAGGGCCACACGCTTGACGAAATTCCTTTTCAGGCAATCGGTGGCGTGTATGGCTCGTGGCTGGGCCTAACCTTTATCATCCTCATTCTCATTGCCCAGGTAGGTTGGATCCCCCCCTCCCCGGCCCTGTTTCTTTTTTTCTTCTTCTTTTTTTTTTTTTTTGTATTTGATAAAAGCTAACGACGTTATCCAGTTTTACACGGCCATTGTGGCGCCCCCGGGCGAATCCGGCATGGGCACCGTCGAGGACTTCTTCATGTCGTACCTTGGCTTCCCCATCATGCTGCTGTTTTGGGCCATCGGATACGCGTGGAAGCGGGAGGGCTGGCTGAAATTGGAGGACATTGACGTCGACACTGGTCGACGCGAGCACGATTGGGATCAGATTCGCGCCAACCGAGCGTTGATTGCCTCATACCCGGCGTGGAAGCGCCTGATTTATTTCCTATTTTAGCACTGTCCACGTGTGTCGCTTTTGACTAGGCAAGCCTTATTAATAAAGACTTTGATACCGCAGTACCCCAAGCGCTGTTTCATGAGCAACTGTGAGTTTGCCGTCGCTTGCATGGAGTGACGATGTTGATAATGAGTAATGGCCGCTTCAATATTTACCACATTTTGAGAAAATTAAGTATTTATGAGTATTCGGGATATCGTTTTTCTCGTACCAGAGCCAGTCCTCTCTGACATCTATCAATTACTTCAATTCGGTCTGATCACCGTCGCAAGCGCCGTCATAACATCGGAACTCGTCCTTTTTTAGCGTCTTAGCCACCTCGGCAGCGACTAGTCTCTCGATCTTTGTGGCGGGGTGTGCGCCGTCCCACCATAACTATAGCCGAATCAATCAGTTCAATGACATGGTCTGTGTGCGATGAAAGGGCGCTTACACATGATACGCCGTCGCTATTGATGCACATGGTGTCGGGCGCCCCAAAGGATTCGGGGTCGCGGACCGCCGCCCAGAAGGGCCCCGAGATGTCGACGACGGTGGCCGCTACGTCATGGTGCTTCCGCTTGAAATTTCCCAGCTTGGAGCGGAGGAGGCCGTTCCAGATCTCGACGGCCGAGTTGAGCTTGCTGATGCCCTGGTCGTCGAGAATCTGCACGTCAGGCACCATGCTCAGTGCTGATCCTTGTTAGCGGGACGGTCGAGCGAAGTGCAACGGGAGGAGAACGCACGTGGACTTGTGAGCAAGACGAATTTCCTCAGGCCAAGCTCGTACAGCCTCTCTACTTGATCAAAATAGAAGCCCATGTTGGTGGTGATGGTTTCGCCCGCCTTGTTGGTCAAAAAGCAGCGCCGGATGTCGTTGGCACCAAACCACACGCCCACCACGGAATTTGACTTGGTCCAGCCAGTCGAGCGCTTCTTGTCGCTCGTTCCATAGTGTTCTGTAAAAGAGTCCACCTGCTGGATAAAGTCGGGCCCGTTAGCCGAGAGCAGATCCGTATTCACCGTGCCGCCGCTGCTCGCAAAGTTGTACGAGACGGTCAGGGAGTCCTCCGACAAGGCGAGCGATGTATTGAACTCGGTCACCATGTATCCCACCCAGTTGCGACCGCCGGCGGATGTTCTTCCAGGAAGGGAGGGGTTTCCCAAGGGGTTCTGAGCTCCAGGCTGGTCCTTGTGCGCAGGATCGAATCCGGTTTTGGAGTACGAGTCTCCGCTAGAGAGTCATCATGTCAGAGGAGAGGGTTGACAGAGAAAGCATGGGCTGTTGGCCTACAATGTGATTAAATAGTTCTTTGTGGGCTCCTGAGCCCTGGGAATTGGCACACCAGGTGCAGCATTAGTGAAGAAGGAAAGGGAGAGAGTCGCGAGAGCCGCCGCCTGGGTAACGCAGAATCTCATGGCGACGAACTGTGAGGCAAGGGAATTATGTACTTGATGAAGGGAATCGGGAACAAAGGAGACAACACGAGGAGACAGAAGCAGAGTGAAAAGGTAGGAATTCAAGGCAGAACAAAAAGTAGAGTACACGACAAGATAAAGTGGGCGACGCTCGCCCTGTCCAAGACACAATCTACATCTTAGCACTGTTGCACCACTGTCACGCACTGCCAGAGCACGCCCTTCTGGCTGGCTACAAACAGGCCCAGATATACCGTGCGCGCATCGCCTCCAGCGCATGCTCAATTCTCTTTGTGCAAGTCCCACACGCACGACATATCTCGCCTGTCCGTGGCCGCGACACGCCGGCGTCCGTTTTGCGGTTTGCGGGTGCGATTGGCATTCGCGCAGGGCGAACCCGGCCTGCGATGCCCCCGTGTGGCGCCGAAATGAGCCAGTGACGGCCGGCGTTTCGGGGGTCCCCTGGATCAATCCCCTGCAAAGTGCGCCTGAAGCGCTGTCGATCCCGGCTTCGGCCTGTAAACATGCGACAGGAACTGCGGGTCTCAGAGACAAAAGAATGCTCCAACCTCGTGTTGCTGCCATCCCTGAGAAAACGGTCCAAAAAAAGACCATTCACATTCCAATTTAGATACGCCACCCCACCGTCTCGCAAAAACCGACAGAGTGTACATGTAATCCCATTCCTTGTGGCTTCACCTTTCCCACATTGTCAACAAACGGGCATCTCTTGCGAACCGTGCCCAACAATGACGTAGCCGTTACAACCCTCCTTAATTCTGTTGATGGAGATCGACGAAGCGACCCAGAAAAAATCCCATACAGGGCGGTCGTACATGACATGACCGA
Source organism: Calonectria crousiana (assembly GCA_013406985.1). Lineage (NCBI taxonomy): Eukaryota > Fungi > Ascomycota > Sordariomycetes > Hypocreales > Nectriaceae > Calonectria > Calonectria crousiana. The sequence continues at coordinate 335,358 of VTGD01000001.1, read as the reverse complement.
GTCGCCTGTCGCTAGATGGACATTGTAGCAAAAGAGAAGAAGAAGAAGGAAAGGAAGAAGCTTGCGCCTGTGACACATATCACAAAGACAGAGCATTCGCACGTGCTTTCACTAGGCATTCGTCAACGCAGCCTCGAGAGGAGAGGTCGCAAGGAAGGCAATATTCAGAACGTGTCAGGTGCCCTCCAGGCTTCCTCACATGCTTTTGCGTAGTATATCACGGCTGGTCATTGAAGCTGCCCGTCAAGGAATAACTTGCCATTATCCAAAATTTAAATCTCAAAAATTGCAATTACTTCGTATCAAAGAAAACTCCAAAGAGAGATCATCATCCTCGCCAGAACACATCATAAAACATTTCCCGAGACATCGCATTATCTTGCAAAACCTTGAACATCCCCATGAAGTCTTCACTTTCAGCCCTCGTCCTCGTCGCAACTGCGGCAGCCAAGGCCTTTTACGCCGTGAGCATCTACGCACCTCAGTATCCCCAGGTCCACGACCGATGTGTCAACGCCCGCGACCGAAGATTCGTCATCGGCGCCGACACACCAAGCACGTACTGCGGCCGCGCAGATAACCGCGAGTGTCCTCCGGGAGACAGGACACTGATCGATAGGAACATGACCTTGCTAGCTGTGCGCATCCCTTCTCCTCCTGCACCCATTCCCACTCCACCAAGACGTCGGTCGCAAAATCAAAGGCTTCAAGACCCACTAACCACGCCTTTGACTTATAGGCTTCTGTCCCCGGCGGCCAGTTCATCTACGTCAGCCCAATGGGGAGCATCTCATATCCCAAAGCTCACTCGTCGCTCCGGCCTCCTGGTTCCAAGATTGGCGGCTTCCAGCAGGCCAGCATCGTCGATGGTCAGAAACTCAATATCAGCGTCCTGTTCTGGGAACCCGAGAATGGATTCAACGGTCTGTGGGCCTGTCCCACATCCCCGTACAGACCCATCGAGGTCGAGGCAGAGCTAAAAGCAACCACCAACCAGTTCTTCGGCTACGGCTGCGTTCCTGTCCTGGCAGTGCAGATCAGGGACGCTGGAAACGAGTTTGCCGCCTGGGCGTACACGTAGCGGCATGCATGAAACAGGAGACGAATGGGAGCTGGAGCGGCTATGCGGGAATTGACGGGTGCAGGAGTCGAGGCGTTGGAAAGCATTAAAACAAGGGCCGACGCTCAGCGTTCTTGGCGAGTAACCATGAATTGCTAAATTTATCTTTTCGTATTATCGTCTATTGCTTTTGGGCCTTCTTGGCCTTTATCTTGCTCACCAAGGCCGCAATCTTGGCCTTGAGCGGAGAGGCAGTCCCCTCGTTGGCGCCCACAAATCTTCTTACAAGGATATTGTACAGTCCACCAAATGCCAGCGCAATCGCCGTCGACGTAAAAATGATGACGTTGTAAGGCATACTGAAATCAGGGGTGGGTAGGTAAAGCAGCAAGCTAGTAGTTCGAAGGTTCGACTTCTTGGGCTCAAGCGTTGTGATGACCGAGGCGGCAACGTCAAAGCCACGGTTGGCATCGGGCGGGTATTCAGTGTATCGCAGGACGGCTTTTTCAAAGTCATAGGTGAGGAAAACGGTGCAGTGAGGAGGAAGGCGCATGAGAACCTCGAGCTGGGTGCCTCGGGAGCGATCCAACGCCGGGCGGTAGTAAACCTCCTTGATAATATTGGTCGTGTTCTGGCCTGAAATGGAGCTGGAGATGCGAGTGGAGAGGGTGTGGATGTAGACGCGCATAAACCAGGGGAGCGATTCCATGTACACAAACTCGACGTCGGTGTCACTGGGATTGCTGAGAATGGCCTGGACACCACCATGCTCCTGACCGTGACCCGTAAAACTACGTTCAGCATACAGCAAGGGTGTTTCTGGCTTGGCGAGGATCTGAGCCTCGTCTCCAAACTCAGGCTTCGTTAAGACGAGGTTAAATTCATCTTCAGGGTTGACACGATAGCATCGCGAGTTGCCATCAGGAGCCTTAATTTCGTGAGAGCCCTGGCTAGAAAAGATGTCCCTGGATTCGGGGACCTGCACGCAAACCGGGGGGACATCGGGGTTGGTCAGGGGGCAAGAACCCTTCATGGGGCGACCAAAAATCTGAGAAAGGGTCCAGTCCTGGCCCTCGAGGTGATCGGCAGGGAAGCAAGTATCTTCAGAGTGGTACGACTTGGAGGTATCGCAAAGCAGGTCGTTACTTGGTGGGGGTCTGGGGATGGGGTTATCTAGTCGGGGTCAGTGATCAACAGGAAACGAAACAAACGCTGTCGGAAGTCATACCTCGTGGTCTCTTGGATCGGTTCACATCGAGAACCATGTCGACAGTCTGCTCCATTTCCAAAACACACTCGCCTGCCTCGTTGCACTTGGGGCGCACGTCAATGGCCATACTCTGGAAGGATGCGTCGAACAGCTTGTGGCCGTCAAGCAAGCTCGCGATTCCGGCCTTACCCTTACACGGGAGCAGCTTCAAGAAGGGCGTCAAGTTTTCGGTGCACACCACTTCGTGAGGTAGTACTCCGTGGAGAAGTCGCGAGTTGGCGAGGTTCGATTCGGGGTGGTCGCCGTCGGGCTGGAAGGACATGACGGGGCGGATGGTCCTCGTCTCGTCAATGAAGTTGAGACTGGCGCAGAACAGGCCCGACAAGGCATTGGTCAGCGTCAGCCACTTCTCGTCGGCCTCTTCGTCTGTTTCTGCGTCCAGCCAAGCCCACAGCTCAACGCCGGTGCCTCCCTCGCGGGTTCCATCCCACGGTCTGGCCCCCCAACGCTGGGCATCCCATCGGCCCAGCGTGAAGCGCAGGTGCAGCTCGCGGGTGCCGGCATACTGGATAATCTGGCCGAGGGAGCGGGGGAAGAATCGAAAGTTGTGGTTCTCAAAGTCGGCAATGGATGTGTTGGCGCGGAAGTTGAAGCTGGCAAGAACAGCGGAAAGGGGCAGCGGGCGAAGCGTCAACTGCTCGTGGTAGTCGGAAGCGGCGGCGAGCCCCAGGCCATTGGCAATGGCCAGGAGGAGGAGCGCCAGAAAGTGGCGCATTGTGGTGATTAAGGAGCGGCTGGGAGATTTTGTTGTGAGATCCGGCTGGATTTCACATCTCACCTCGGCCTGGATTTTTTTTTTTCGTAGATCGTCGATGCGATGGAGATAGCTTACACAGTAGATGCCACCATCGCATTCGCCGCCCACCCTGTCGCGACGTGGAGACCGAGCTTCGGGGCGGTGTCGGGCGGCAGAAATTTATCCAAGGTCGCGACAGTGGGTGATGCTCCTCCACATGCCGCCGACCCAGACACCGTCAATAAACCACCCCGCGAGCCTGTTTCTTTTTTTTCCGACGCGATCGACTCCAGCCTCGCCTACATTCCCTCCCTGACCCAAATTTCACCATGGCCGCCGAACAGAGAAAGCTGCTCGAGCAGCTGATGGGCGCCTCGTCGACGTCTCGCGCTGCCCAAGTCTCCATGACGGACCCCAAGGTCTGCCGGTCCTACCTCGCAGGCACCTGCCCACACGACCTTTTCACCAACACCAAGCAGGATCTCGGTCCTTGCTCCAAGGTGCACTCGGAGGCGCTCAAGACCGAGTACGAGGGTCTCGGCGATCGTGAGAGGCAAAAGTACGGCTTCGAGTACGACTACATGCGCGACCTGCAAAAGTACATTGACGAGTGCAACCGCCGCATCGACGTTGCGCAGAGAAGGCTGGAGAAGACGCCCGACGAAATTCGCCAAACCAATGTTTTGGTACGGCCCCATTCACCCAACTTCCTTTTTCTTGTCTTTTTACGGCTAGCTGACATTCTTCTACAGCTCAAGAGCATCTCGGACCTGTCCTCGTCCATCAACAACGGTCTCCTCGAAGTCGAAATCCTCGGCTCCATGTCCGAAGTCTCGCGCGCCCAGGACGAGCTCTTCCGCGTGCGCCAGGCCACGCAGGCCAAGGCCGACCGCGAGAAGGAGCTCAAGGCCCTGTCCGACACGTCGGGTCCCTCGGGCCACCAGAAGCTGCAGGTCTGCGACGTCTGCGGCGCCTACCTGAGCCGCCTCGACAACGACCGCCGTCTGGCCGACCACTTTTACGGAAAGATGCACCTCGGCTACGCCCAGATGCGCAAGACGTACGAGAACTTCCCCAAGGAGATGAAGGGCCGCTCGCGCGCGCCCCTCAACGACGACGACGGTTCAGGCATGGGAGGCCCCCGCGGGCCCAGGGGACCCGGAGGTTACCGCAGCGGCAGAGGTGGACGGGGCTATCGCGGTGGGTGGTAAGAGGCACCCAACACGGTGCCATGTACAGCATCGAACTATTTTTCTTTTACTCTGCGAGGTTGTCTGTTGGTCATCTTGGGCGTTTGGCGCTTCTCTGTACAGTAGAAAAAGTACGGCTATTCTTTTGATGATGGGAGGGACATGCATCAAGACGTAGGTTCTGGAGGAGGGAAATACCCTTTTTTTACTTTTTTTTACTTTTCAATTTGGACAAAGAGACAAGGTGCGCACGAAAGAGAAAGGAAAGCTCATCAATCTCGCTTTAGGTATACTGTCTATGCTATGCCAGCCTAATACAATTTTTTGTTCCAGCCGTATACTCATGTCATATCGTGTACCGTTGTAGCCACCTGCCCCAGTGAGCTGGTTCACCATTACATTCCTCATCTCGCGTGGAGTTTGGGTATCCGAAACTAAGCAGCCGCTGCCCTTCTCTTTTCTTTCTTTTTTCTGTAAACCATAAAAGGAGCGCTTTATCCGAGGCTGGACTGTATGTGTGTCCCCCTTTGATATTTTATGCCTGGCCCTTTTGCATCTCATCAAAGGCCTCCATCTCATCATCCCACTTACCAACGCTGGGAGGGGCCAGAGGTACAGGCGCGGCAACAGCCTGGGCCATAGTAGGCTTGCTGGCCGCCTTGTCTGCCTCGGCCTTCTTTGCAGTATCCGAAGACAGCGCGGGGAAGTCCTCAGTCGTCGGCACAGCCTGCTTGGCTTGAGCCTGCTGGCCGCCAGGTGCGCCTTCATGGCCACCACGGCCTCCTCCACGACCTCCTCTACCTCCGCGCCCTCCTCGGTTGCCACGTCCCCGTCCGCCTCGGTGCCTCTCGTCCAAGAAGCGGTCCACGTCGTGCTCTTCTCCATCCTTGGAAGCATAGCGACTACCGCCCAACCCGCCTGTCTTGGTGCCACGGATGCCGCCATTGGCGCCGCGGAACCCTCTCTTGGCTTCCTCCTCTTCCACGGCCTGCTTACCCTCGTCCCAGCCGCCTTCCTTCATACCCATGGCCTTGAGCTTGCGCTCGCGGTTCTTGGCGCGCTCGTCCTCCATCTTCTTGCGGTCCTCCTCGCCCCGGCGCCGGCGCTCCGCATCCTCCGCGCGCCGCTTGCGAGCCTCTTCCATACCGCGGGCGTAGGCTTCGGCGTGGTCCTTTTCATCCCTTTCAGCCTTTTCAAACTTGCGCGCCTTCTCGGCCGAGAGCAGCTTCATCTTCTCCATCTTGGCCGCAAGCTCTGCGTCAGTGAGCTTCTGGCGCGGGTTGGCGCCTGACTGCAGGCGCGACGTGGCATTGGCAGGCGCGCTCTGGTTGTTGTTGTTGTTGTTGTTGTTGTTGTTGTTGCTGCTGTTGTTGTTGCTGCTGTTGTTGTTGCTGTTGCCGGCGGCGTTGCTGTCCTTGGTAGCCGCGGCGCTGTTATTCTTCTCGCGCGGCGCAGTCGGGGCGTTGGGGGGAGCGTTTGATGTTTGCTGCTTTTGCGGCTGGCGGCTGGGCTTGGGGCTCGGTGCGGGCTTTTCGGCGTAGCGCGAGTGGGCGAGCGACTTTGCGGGTGGTAGTGAAGACGTCGTCGTCGATGACGGCTCCGATGGCGGTGCCGGTTGCGCGGCGGCAACTACAGGTTCCTGAGGCGGGGCCGCAGGCGCAGGAACAGCGGGAGCGGGCGCCGGCTCCGGAACCTTGACGGGCTCGGGCTCGGGCTCGGAGACTGCTTCGGGGACTGGGATGGCGACCGTCTCGCTCTCGACGGGCTCAAAGTCGTCGTAGAAGAGGTCATCGTCGGTGCGTCCTCCAAACTGGTCCTCCATTGCGGCGGCAGGCAGGGGGGGAGGGGTTGGAGGGGTTGATTGTCCGAGGCTGCTTTGAGCTTGGGGAATGTAAGGTTTCTACTGTGCACAGGAAAATAGCCCGACAACGGTGCCAGTTCGGCGGATCAGTTCACAGGTGAGGCATAGAAAGAGGGCCTGGGAGGGAAAGGCAAGACTCGGGGAAAAATTAGTCTGGAAACAAATGAGCGGGAATGACTTCGCCCAGACAAGCTCCGTTCAGGTACCTACACCGACCCCGCTAGATTTGCGGCACGACGCTCTAAGTGGGGGAAGAACGACGACAGCCACATCAACCCAACGGGTAGGGACCAGGCACCTGGGGCCACAGCGGTTAATATTCGGGAGAGGGCCAGTGTCAATGGGTGCGCGAGTAGACAGTGTGCGCGAAGAGAGAAACAAGCTGTTTTATGCGCAAGTGGTGTTTTGTCTGTTTAGTATGTTGCATTCGTGTATCATACATGTGGTGGGTGAAAAAAAACAAAAGAGAAACAAAATCGGATGGTACAAGCAATCATGCGACTCCATCATCAGAGCAACCGATACCCACGTCATCGACATCACGCACCCTCACCAAGGCTCCTCAGCCGGGCAAGCACCTCGCCCGTCAGGTCCTCCTCGGTCCTCACAAACGGCGCCTTGTACTTTTTGCACACGGCCTCGACGTAGCCCTGCTTTCCGTACCCGTCCAGCGCGCACGCAATCAGCCTTCCCGTCCGCGCCGCCATGCCCATCTCGGCCAGGCTGATGGGCCCCGCCGTCGCCCCGTGGAACAGCACCACCACCACGTCGGCCTCGTCCTGCATATCCAGCTCCCACTGCACCTGCTCCGCCCACCGCCCGTCCGAGAAATCCTCCTTCCACGTAGAGTCCCAGTCGTCGCGCTTGGGGTTGAAGACGGTCACCGCGTGGGCCGCGAGCGCCTTGCACAGCTCCGCTCGCCAGTCGAGGCCCCCCGTGAGGCTCGTTGTTCCCGCCAGGAAGACGGACGGCCGGTACGCTGCTTCTTGTCGAGCAGGGGCGCGGATTATTTGCATCATTTGCGTGTTGAGTTTTGTATTTTTGCTTTTTACGTTTATTTTTGCCTTGTTTGCGGGGAGGCCCTTTGGTCGTTTGTTGAAAATCTCGAGTCTCCAACGACATGTACATCTGGCGTTGTATTTCTACATGAACAAGCTCTGTTGCCGTCATCCCGATTGGCTGCCAGCCCATTCAATGGCAGCCATCCCAGTTTGTGTCACCCAAATAATCACGTTCATCCTATGTCCAAAGGGGCCATTACGTAGGCGCTGCTTCAGCTATCGCCATGGCTTTGCTTAGGGGCAACCAATGTGTAAGCTTTGTTTTTATAATACATGAGCCACTTACACTTCATCGCCGGTGTTTCCACTCTTTCTTAAACTTGACACAATTAATTCCCTTGAAAATGAAGAATAACGGTTGAGCCCCTTGACAATGACAACGGCGTGTCCTTGATGCCGGTCACAAACCGTTGCCGAATGTGCCATGTCAGAAACAACGGATCCACCCCAAGCTGGAGAACACATGATCATTCAGCTACGTTCCAGTACCACCAAGAAATGCATATGATGGAAGTTTTTTTGTCCCCTGAGCGTCTCCTCCTCATCTATACGAATAGTGCAATAGGCCTCAGCTGAGACTCATTCTCGAATGCCTAACCGGGACTTCTAAAAAGTTACGGCGATATTCGATATTGGAATGTCATCTTTTATGTTTTAGCGCCTGTGAAATAAAGGTATTCTAGGTATCCATTTTGCGTTTTTCCTTTACTGGCTGGGCCCTCCCACAGCACTTCCCATGTCATCCCGAGTTTGCCATTGGGTGAAGGGGCAGTAGCTGAAGGCTAATTTTAGCAATTGGGACACTTTTTCAGCTTTTGATGATTTGAATAGTAAATCTTTTACCAAATTCTATTTCGGACTAATTTACTAATTTAATGTGCGTGTGCAAAATGAGAGTGTAGTAAAATGAGTGGGGCTATATTTCAACTCTTCTCCTGAATGAGAGGAAAGCGAGAAGTATATTCGCATCTTTTTATTTCGCTTTGGAAACGATGGTGGGTGTTGCTTATCCATAGCTAGCTTTCATGTTAGGATATTAGGGGGGACTTGGGGGAGTGACTATGTGGAAGCCTATACATGTGGGAGTGATGCGGTCCTTGCAACTGTACTTGCATCCATACTTGTCATTGAGAATAAAACTTTCAATCACTCTACATATTTTGGTTCATACACATCAAAAAACACTCTTATTCATCCATCAGTAAAAACCACCTGTGATTTTAAACTCCTATGATTTGAGTGACATCACGAAATTCCAATTCATGCACCACAATGAATGCTACCTACCCTGCAGCCCTGCGCTGTGCGACCGCCAAGGAATCCCTGTTTGCACAGCAACAGCGAGACTTCAGAACCCAAATTTTGACTGACTTCATCATAATAACTACTCCCCCCTTGGTAATTTATTATATCCTCCTTAACCGTCAGATTTCCACAGCTTCTGTGTTGGAACGTCGGCTGAAATCTGGCTAAGCGCTAACCCCAGCAGCCATCGCGGACGTGCTCCATTGAGTTCAACAACCAACCCCCCCGGCATCAATCGGCACCACCGCTTCCGTCTTATCATCCGCCAACTAAGAGCCGGCCAGCCAAAAAATGCAGCTCCCCTGTCCAAACAGTAAGGATGACGAGTGCCACAAGCCTCGCATCATCTACTACCACCAGACGCAGTACTCCCAGGATGAGTACGTGTCTATTCTCCCCGCGCTCAAGCCGTCCACCGGCGTGACGCACGTCATCGTCGCCGCCATCCACCTCAACACGCCCGAGAGAATCACGCTGAACGATGACCTGTACGACTCGCCCAAGTTTGACGAGCTCTGGAAAGAGACCCGCCAGCTCCAGGCCGCTGGCGTCAAGGTGCTGGGCATGCTGGGCGGCGCCGCCCAAGGCTCCTACATGCGTCTGGATGGCACCCTCGCGGGGTTTCACAGGTACTACCAGCCGCTCCGGAAGATGATTGCCTGGGCGGGCCTCGACGGGCTGGACCTGGACATCGAGGAGGCCATGTCGCTCCCGGGGGTGATCCGGCTCGTCGACCACCTCAAGGCCGACTTTGGCCAGTCCTTCCTCGTCACCTTTGCCCCCGTGGCCACGGCCCTGCTCAACCAGCAGAACCTGGGCGGCTTCAACATGGACGAGCTGGAAAAGGCCATGGGGGCGCGCATCGCCTGGTACAACACGCAGTTCTACAACGGATGGGGCGACATGAGCAAGCCGACGGGCTACGAATCCATGATCCTGCGGGGGTGGCCCCAGGAGAAGGTCGTCGTCGGTCTCCTGACTAGCCCCAGGAACGGCGGCGGCTGGGTCAGGGACCAAGAGCTCAAGGCCTGCCTGGAGGCGCTGCTGGCCAAGTATCCTCGCATCGGGGGCGTGTCCGGCTGGGAGTATTTCAATTCCATCACAACGAGCCACCCCAAAGAGGGAACTCCTTGGAAGTGGGCGGAAATGATTAACAGTATATTGAATTCGGGTCCCCAGAAGTAGATGGAGAAGCATCAGATCATGTCCATCGCAAAGGTGTAACAGGCGTCACGTTAATTAGTTCATCATTATACTTTTGCCACATACCTATTCTGCCCCCCCGCGTTGGTGAGCTTGTAACCCTCCCCCTCCAAGACAAGGGACCTTTTTTCTTTACCCGTTCCAGGGTCATGGAAGGCCTCAATCTTTCCCCTGTATACCCGCTCCATTGACAAGGCCGCCGCTCTATTACCTACTCAGATTCCCGCAACCGGAAACTGCTGGGACTCCGGGTACAGGGATGTGGCATCCCGAATGAGCCTCAACTGCGACTCTGCCGTTTCATCAGATGTCTTTCCCGGATCTTCTGTGTCCAGCTTTCGCAGCTGATTACGACGACCGGTCAAGGAAAAAAAAAATCTTTTTAGTTTGGATGTCTCGGTCAGCTAGGACTATCCGAGATGATTGCGTTGTGTGTCTCGTCCTCGCCTTGCCAATCTCTCCACACCCACCCCCGTGGGCTCATCAAGATCAATTCCGATACGTCAGATCCAAGCCCGTTTTCTCGATTTGCCGAAACCCACCGGTGCCGTGTCCTGCGGGTTGACAGTATGGAAATTGGGCTGTGCATGAACTAGCCACCGGGAGGGAAGCGGTGACCGGCATTTACCTCAAGTTTCCTCATTGTTCTCTTATCGGATGGGGAGGTGGGAAGAGGAAAAGGAAGAGAGAAAAGGAAAGAAAAAATCACACCAAGTCATGAGCTCGGCGTGCCAAGGCCGGACCATCAAATGGGTGTGTGTGTGTGCCAATTTAATTTTCATGTACCTCTTGTCACGGTGCTGCTCCTCCTGGCCGCATAACGGGCCGGGTGGGCTGAACTGCAACAAGGAGAGGGATGGCTAGACATAGTGCGAGTAGCTAGGGGGGGTGGTCAAGATGAAGATGGAGAGAAGAGGAAAAAGGGAAGAAAAGCTTTAGAAGCCTGCGTGACCCTCGTGGAAAGAGGAATCAAGATGCTAGTGCTGTGGAGAAATTGGGCTTGACAACTTGCTTCCCCAAGCAGCCACACGTCCCTGCGGCCGGCCACAAATCTCAACCTTAGTCCCCGGGGCGAGACATCCGTTGGCCGACAAGTTCAGCCCTGTTTCGGCCAGTCTAGAAGATCAGAGAATAATTAGCTTAGCCGCGATGGGAGTGGGGATCTTAGCTGACGCAGGGTGGAAGAGCAAGGGTCTTTGCTCTCGTTCGCCGAGATTACAAGCCCGGTAATGCTGCGCATGGTGATGTCAACATCCTGACGCAACCGCGGCCAAGACTGCCAAATAAGCTTCTTACAGCGTTCGGCCGCGGGCATGGAGCAATCGTCGAGGGCCGCTCCGGTGGCTACCTTGGGCTTCTGCGCGCCGGCCCGGCGCTCCCTTCATGCCTCTCTCCTCGTGTCTTCCCCTCGCCCAACTTGAGTGCTGCCAGTCAAGGCCGGACCGCGCTTCCAGGAGACTCTTGAAGAATGGCTTGGAGATAGAATTTTGGTGTGGCCACCCGCTCGCCTGAGCTGGACCACTCAGGGGTGGTCTGATCTACGTGTGTCATTAATCGCCGCGGGGCCGCCCCAAAATGCCGACAGCCGCCGCCGCCTCACACAGTGAAAGAATCCACTGCAGGCGTTTTGCGGACATACCGTGGAGCACTGTCGCTTTAGCGTCCGCCCTCTTTGTTGTTCCCCGTCCGAGGATGAGGGCGGAGTGGAGCGGAAGTGTCTCATCTCCAGTGGTGAAGTGTTCGACGCAAGGCACTCCGCTTGTGTAACCAAGATCCTTCTGGGGTCAGCGGACACGGCACTCTTGCAGCAAGAGGATGTGATGACTGGCGGTTTTAATGTTATTATGGGACCGAGTTGTATTGGCGTGGCCCTTTGCGGGGGCGCAGTTCGTCTCTCCGGCTGAGCGCTGGGGGGGTTTGAGGCTCACGAGCATCCTCAGTTAGCGTAAGTCGGGTATTAGAGCCCGCAGGCGGCCAATTTAAACATGGCTTCGTCAATCGGGGGACACACTGCTAGTCGAGATTTCCACCGGGGTCTTTGAGACACGGACATCCGCCGTACACGTCTGCCGCGCTGAGTGGAGAGCCAAGGCCGCTGATCGAGATTTTGGCACTCAGGGCCGTTGGGCAAATGCCAGAGGCCTACCATTTTGGCCACAGCATAGCAGCAGTGTGAGAATGGGTGTCATGGACCGGTCGCTGCTGGAAGCCCACCATCAGGGACTGGCCTTGTATGCGGCCTGGCGAGTGTCGCAGTTGCTGCGTCGCCACAGACGCCGCCCTGGCACCATTTTCACCAAGAAGTGAGATAAGGAGTCCCTTAATGCGGATGATCTGGTCTTGGTGTGCTGTTGACGTGTTCATCATCCCTGGCGCATGCTTTTGGGTGTCCCCAAATCGGCTTGTTGCAGCACTATGCCGCAAGCGTCGACAATCTCCCGCGGGTCGGTGGTGATGTCCCGACCCCGAACGCCCGAGGGTGGTTAGGCTGAATGGAACATGCATTAATCGAAAATTTTGCCCAAAGATGCTCTGTTTACGTGCAGACGTATGTTTTGCGACTGTGTCTTGCTCCCTCAGCCCCTTAATGCGCAATGTCTGAGAATCATCAGCTGCGCTGGAGAGACTTTCCCACCTGCCTCGCACTTAATTAGGCCATCCTTGTAGCAAAAGGGTAGCTGAGTAAAGGGGAAGGTCGAAGGAAAATCTTGATTTGAGCCTCAGCTTCCCCCCCGAGGGCCACGTAAGGGCCTATTATCACGCAGGGCGGATGCGTGATGCCCGAAAAAGCCCCCTCAGCTGGCCGAAATGGATGGGCTTGCAGGAAATGTTTCTCTCTGTCTCATACCAGGCCGCCCTCAATGGCTTGAAACCTCAAAAAAATGCGGGAATGGGGCGCTGGAGTGCTGGCACTGGGCCCAAACCTGGTCTCCCCACAACGTTGGCCAGAATCGACAGCCCAGTTGGCGGAGTTCCCGGCTTGCTTCCGCGGGCCGGCAATGTCTAGTTTAGAATTGAATTCTATCGGCGAGCACAAGCACTTGGCTGCTCACGGGGCGAGCTGAGAAGACCAACGCGTTGAACGGTGCATCGTGACAGGCTGACGGTGGTGCGAGGCGCTAAGCTTTGAGGGTAATGGGGGGGTGTATTCAGCTGGGATATGGCTGCGAGCTGAGATCCTGGCGCTGTGCAAAGACTGTGGAAGAAACGGCGCAGGTGACTTTGCCGTGTTAGCGGGCCCTCCACCGTTTCCGTCTTGTCCTGATTGCACGCCCACCCCCCTTTGAGGCGCTCATCGCGTGGCGCATCTTCTCTTTCATCTGAGACGTTAGTGGTTGATCATCTCTGGTGGCCACCACATGCCTCTCGATTCTTTCTTCTAGTTGCCGCCTGGCACATCTCTTCCAAGTTCTCTCCATCTCAAGCCTTATCTTCTCTTCTCTCTTCTCTCCCCCTGCTCCATCTGCGCTGTCCCTTGGGCTTCTATGATGTGTATGGTCGTGCCTGATCATGCCCTGCCGCTCTATGTCAGCGAGCAAGGCCTCTTTTCGTTATGGATAATAGTCCGTGGGGGCACCGCGTTCTAGCCCGATGGCCTGTTCCGAGGTGCATGGCTATGATGGAGCTGCAATAGCGACCGTCTCGACAATTGCCAGACAACATTGAAAAGGATGCCCGCATCCGTGTCTTTCTACTGGTTGGGTGATCTCCGAGGTTGCAGCCAAGATTTTTCCGCTCGTTTTGATACTGAATTGCTCCTGCTGCTCGTGACAAGACCGAACAGGAGACAAGGGACCTCGGTGTTATTACCAAGCATGATTTCTGCAATGTCCATTTCGAGCAGTGATGGGGGAATGTCGGGGTAAGTTGATAAACCTTGTTCTTTTATGTTACCTGCGTTCTGTGTCGCTGGTTTACGTCTTGTTTCTAACATGAACCGCTAGAACCCGGACCGTACGAAGCGATATTTCCATCGACTCTGAGGAATACAGACCTCCGGTTGCGTTGAATCGTTGGCTTTACGACTATAACGTCCCTATCAATGCGCGACTGTGCAACCCTCTCCGAGACCCGTCCTTTCCACTCTTCATCTGGAGACAGCATGGATCCCCTGGATTTGGGATGCCGGAATTGATAACTCATCCGATAAGATATCATCTCGAATTAGATGATGATTCTTCTATGATTCTCGGAATAGGGGCTCAGTTTGATGCGCCGTATCTGCCAACATTCGCAGCGTTTCCGACTCGCGGAGGAATGTCTCCTGAACGCTTTGTTTAAGTTCCAGTCAAGTTCGGTTCCGCGACAGACGATGTTCAGACACGATCAGATAAACGGCATGGTCAAAGGCTTCAGCCTCTTTCCCTTCTTGGCCGGATCACAGGCCTTTCTTTCTGGAAATTTTCATTTAGTTAACTCCAGTTTGTGATTTTTTTTTGGAGTAACTACCTATATTTTGATTGGTATCCCCCACAGTCACTTCACTCCTTTTGTTCGAATTTTGTCCTTGTTCGCCTTCATTTGATAACATTGCGTCAAATGCTTGAAGGAGCTTCTTAAACCAAGTTGGACCATCCAAGAGCAAGGGGCAATCTTTTGTCGATTTTGTGGCCTCAATATCAAGTAGCTGCATCAGATTGTTGCCTACCTGAGGCAATTCATTGATAGCATGTTCGATTCAAGAGATAGATACTGCCCTGCTATTTTAATTCCAATACATAGACCATTCGCGAAAAAAAGAAGCTTTGCAAATAAATGATTATCGACCGTACGGGAATCGCTCTGGACATACTTGTAGGTAACCTGGAAATTTTGATACGGAGGAGGAAGCATAATTGCCCATTCTGAAAAATTTACTTGACTATGGGCTGGTTGATTTAAAAAAAAAAAAAAAGTCCATCGTGACTTGATGTGGTGTATTTCATGTCCTCGCTTTCAGTTCCTCATGTTATAAATTGTCTTTTCAGCCTATAATGAACCGATCTTTGAAATACCCATTACGGCATTTGCTAGAACCATTTCTGTGGGCTAGCGTATGATGCTACAAGGGCAACCGCGGCAACAAAAAAGCCCAGCTTTGCCAGCACGCCGGTACCTGTCAAATCTTTGCCGTCTCGGCTAAATGGAGCTTTGAGGGGAGAAGCAATCTTCTTTGTTTTCTCTGGTGTATATGGCGGATAGCGTGCATCCATCAAGCCCTCCATCCAGTTGGGAAATGATTGAACGTGGGTTCTGAGATGCGAAAAGGCAAGCACGCCGTAATGTCCATGGTAGTAGCCTATTCCAGCATGGCCTACGCCCCCAAATGGAGCTTCGTGAACACTAGCATGCAAAAAGCAATCATTAAAGGTAACCCCACCCGAGGCGGTCTCGTTGAGGACTCGATCCTTTTCGGATTCCGTATTGGTGAAAGCATAGATGGCCAGCGGGTGCTCCATGCTGCGAGTGAACTCAAGCGCAGCGTCAAGGTCTGCATTTAGGATGGGAAGAATTGGCCCGAATAACTCTTCAGTCAAAAGGGAATCATCTGGTTTGACGCCAACTACAATTGTGGGAGCAAAATATCGCGTTGTCGCATCTCGCTCGCCGCCGTACACAACCTCTCCCGAAGACTTCTCAAGTAGATCCTCGAGGCGTTGGAAATTGCGGTCGTTGATGATGCGGGTGTAGTAATCGGGTGCTTGGTCTTTGCCTCCTTTAAATATGTCAAAGTATTCGATCAGCTTGGCCACCAAGGCCTCCCGCACGCTTGGGTGGACCAAGATGTGGTTGACATTGAGACAAATCTGGCCGGCATTCATGAACTTGGTTGCGGCAATGCGCTTCGCTGTGAGTTCGATGTTTGCTGACTCCGTAACAATTGCAGGCCCTTGCCCTCCCAGCTCGAGGGTGACGGGCGTGAGATGTTTTGCCGCGGCGGCGTGAATAATTTTGGCGACTTTGGCGGATCCCGTATAAAAAATGTGGTCGAACCGCTGCTCAAGGATGTACTCCATCTCGCTCGGTCCCGCACTGATGCACCGGATGGCATTTTGATCCATGTATTTGGGAACAAGTTCCATTAACAAGTTTTGACACTCGAGCGCCAGATCCGAAGGCTTCGTAATCATGGCGCAGCCCGCAGCAATGGCTGCGACCATGGGCTGGAGGACGAGAAGGATCGGGAAGTTCCATGCACCGATAATGATTGTGACGCCCAGCGGCTCCTTTCGAACTGTCCCGTTGCCGAGGTAGTTGATCAGGCTTGTTCTTGAAGGTCTCTCGTCGGCTGTCCATTTGTCTAGCATCTTGATGGTTTCCAGAAGATCCGCTTGAAGGCCCACAACATCGGCCAACATTGACTCGTGGGCGCTCTTGTGTAGGTCGGCATAGAGAGCGGCAAGAATTCGGTCCATGTTGTCCTCAATCATCCACCAAAGCTGCTGCAGTTGTCGCCGCCTCCATGTTTTATCCTTTGTCTTCCCCGAGGCAAAGGCTGCACGCACAGAGCGGTATGCCTAATAGTTGTTAGCTCAGATGCTGCTAATGTGTTAATAGCTTGCCTCATCAAACTCTGCTTGCGTGCTGAAAGTCATTGTGAATACTGGCCTGCGAAAAAGGATAAAAATCTGGCACAGAGTGCTCTGTCAATAATGGTAAAGACCCTGCTTCTAGGAGCAAGCTTTTTATACAACTTTCTTCCTCACCCTTTTTGATGGGTTGTGCATGCTGGGTAACATTTTGCGATAGAGCGAGTGGCCACGGTATCACGTATGAGGACATCAACGCAGCGACGGCAACGCTACCAAGGTTGGTCTGGCAGCTGCATAGCTTGTGTTTGAGTTTTCCAGGACAAAAATAGCCGACACGCAAGCCAAAGTCAATTCAGAGTCTGTCAAAGTCATTTGAGCGATTCAGCGCTGTATCCACAATGGGGACAGGGTCTAAGGGTTCATCCATCCACCCACCAATCCAGCTTCGTGCAGATCACTATCCACGCGTGTGAAATGAAATCAATGAGGGGGTCGTACTGTGTCCCATAATTCATGTCGGGATTCGGACCACTTTTTGGCCGGCCCGTTCCTATTCCTCTTTTTCGTATCAGAGATCAAGATGGGGAAACCAAGACACGGATGACTGTGGGACTTGCACGCGCCTTGTGTTGGGATCTCGGAACATTCGTGATTATAGAAGGGGGACTGTTTGGTACGAGGTAAGAGGGCCAAATTAAGAAGTTATAACCGAAGAACCTTTTTGCACTCAGCGTGAGTGACGTCTGTTTCCTTGGCACACCGCAATTGAGGAGTCGATGGGTGACAGCATGTGCAACTTGGCGATTCAGCGCTGCTAACGGGCATCTCCAATCATTCAAACCAATCCACCCAGGGGTCAGTTAATCCGGTTCAGATGACACACAACTTAAGTGACCTGGTTTGATTGTACGAAGTCGGACCTTTTTTCCCTTCCTCATGTCTAGGATACTCCTCTGGTGATTTGTGTTAGTGGCTAGGCGAGGTATTGGGTACTAATTACAGCGAAGAGGGTTAAGCAGCCCAATGAACCCAAATAAAACCATTCCAGATACAAAACTAATCAATTTTTATCGTATACCCCAAATCTTGAGGCATAAGAAACTGCTTTACGTTACCATGATTTGATTTTGAGCTGACCACTGTGTTTGAAGCTGGTGACAAACCTCGGCAAAATATCGGACTTGATGGCCACCTAGGTTGACTAAGCAGCTGCTCTGCTGAGATTGAATTGCTTCAATTCAATTCAATTCAACTCAATCAATTCAAGTTATCCAATGAAAACATGGGGCTAAAAAAATTTGTTTTAATTGATCCGAGGAAATTTTAAAGATGATTGGGTCAACTTCCAGCCCAACGCTACTGGGCAACGGTGTCCATCATTTCGTGTCCACCTCAGTTTGTTCCACGCCTACTTTGGTTGGAAAACTTTCCCCCGAAGACTGATGCAAAGGTTTCAAACAAATCCCTGTTTTCCATGATTAGTAAATGTGTCAAGACTCGCGGGGCTATAGAGTCATTTCGCTCTACAGCACGCAGGACTGCTGTATTTCGGGTGCCCTCAGCCTCAGCGACATCCTTGACGACGTCGAGTGGGCGTACTTGGTCACTGTTGAGGAAATTATGCGTCTACCCATGACAGAAATGCAGAAATTTGAGGAATCAAGCCAGGCGTTGATATCATATGTGATATTAAGCTGCTAAGAAATCTACAAGCAGATGTGTAACCAGCGAAGAAAGGCTACCGACATGATGCAGAATCAACCTGAGACAGATTCAAAAAAGGTAGAAAATTCCGACCCGGGTTATCCAATAGCAAATCCGACCCGCAACAAGTGGCACAACCAGTTGTGCAAGGGTCTCGATGCAGCGATCCAAACACTTGAAACTCACCGTCAAAGGCTGGAGGAGAACCCGATCTATTGGTCTGCCGCCATCTTACACCCTGGGGCTTGGATAGCATATGTGGATTTTCTTCCTGAAGACAAAGAGAAGGTAAAGAGTATCCAGAAACAATTTGAGGCATTCAATCAACTGTGGCACCACCGTGAACATATTGGGAACGACAGCGAGCGTAAGTTTACTCCCTGAGATGGTCGCGGCGATGACATACCTGGACCTTTCTTCAAAAATGAGAAGTCAAAAGCTACCGATCCGACCGACGAGCTCGCCAGATATTTCAACTTTACCCCCACACGGATCAAGAATCCTTTAAAATGGTGGGAACAGAGAGACAGCTACCCTATACTTTCAAAAATGGCACGAGACATTCTAGCCATCCCGCACACGTCTTTTGAGGTTGAGAAGTGAGTCAACAAGCTTAGAGCTGCTCTGTCCGACCGAAATTTGTGTCAGGATATAAGCGCGGAAAAAATGGAGTGTTCGAAGGACTGGGCGTAAAACTTCTGTGAGACGCTTCAATCCTAGTCTCACCAATAGGCCGGGCTTTTTCGACCCCATTCTGGATAGTCAATTCCGCATGATGGTGCTGAAGCTGGGAAAATCTCAGTTCAAGCTTTCCCGAGATCCCAACTGAGATCAGGTCCAATGATGAGAATCCTGTAAAAGACTGCTGGTTACTTCCCCGCCCTCATGGAGTTTGCGGGGTTGAGAAGAATACGCAATTCTAATCTCCGCCCTTCCTAAGCTCTTGGGACAGCGTTGCAGCTAGCTGCAGGGACACGGCGGCAACGGACGAAATGCAATCGTCCGTGTGTTCTTGGTATTTTATTCGCGATCCACCCAAGATATCGCACCCCGGCATGGCATCTGGATGGCAATGAATCAGCGGTTTTTTAAGGTTGGGATGTGGAGTGTGGAACGCTGGGACGTCACAGCTCTCATACAGGGTCTAGTGAATAGGACGTAAATTGCACGATGTAACTAAAAGGGGTCGAATATTTAACAAGGATAGCTTGCATACATGTATATTCGAATAGATTTATATGCAGACAGCCGCTTGGGATTCGATTGTTTATATTGAGGTGAAGGAATTTCTAACTTTTGCATTTGGCTTCTCCTGTTCCTAGACACCGTACATCAAAATGGTCAATTTCGATGATATTGTTTCCGTAGTGTACAACACAGTTGTTAACCCGAGAGTGACCATTCCAGCGTTGGTAAGTATGCATGCTCGCGTGCCTTTTGGGCGGAAAAGTCATGTTGACTGGTTGCAGCTAGGATGTGTGCTGAGGGATCCGGAAACGCTGGAGATTGTTTTGCGTGGGGAGGAGTCAAATTATCTACCACTAATAACAGCTAGCCCAATTGTTCAAAAGATTCTCTATGCTGTTCTTGGCGGAATCGCTCTCCGTTTTCAAAATTATTTATCGCGGAGAGCTTTGAACAATGGCGTGTGGGATATCTACGACTGGTCAAAGGAGATTGTTGTTGTCACAGGAGGAGCTGGCGGCATCGGAGGAGAAATTGTGAAACAACTGGCTGCCAAAGGCACTCGAGTTGCGGTGCTCGATGTGTTGCCCTTATCTTATACCAAACGTGAGTATGAGAATTGTCCCCAGGATGAGGATGTTATTTGAATGTAGCCTGGGAACCGTTGTGCTGACTTTCGGAAGCGGACAATGTCGAATATTACAAGTGCGATTTAACAGACACTGGCAACCTGCATGCTTCGGCGGAAAAGATTAGGGCTAAATGGGGAGATCTCACCGTTCTATGCGCAATTGCTGGTATTGTTCGCGCCAAACCATTGCTGGGTAAGAGATCCAGAAGCTAAGTAACGTGCGACGCATTGTTAATGTCTTGTTCTGTATCAGAACTCAGCAAACGTGACTTGGACTTGTACGTTTCTCACTCATACTTCTCAAAACATTAACGTTGACTCTCCGAACAGAACTTTTGGAGTTAATACGATTGGCTTGGCCATGTGCTATAAAGAATTCGTCCCAGCAATGGTCAAGGCGAATCATGGCCATGTGCTCACAATGGCTTCAGCGAGTAAGATATTGGACGTCATTTTAAGCGAGATAATGTTATTGACCATTACTGTAGCTGCATACATTAGTGCATGCCGGATGGTCGATTATGCGGCCTCAAAGGCCGCGGCGCTGACGCTTCACGAAGGGCTTCAGTCTGAGTTGAAGCACGTTTACAAGGCCCCCAAGGTTAGGTGCACCGTTTTATGCCCCAGCACTGTGGGAACCAAGATGTTTTCTGGGCTGCACACTCCGTTCCAATTCATGATGCCTGTCTTGAAACCCGAACAAGTTGCCGCAGCAGCAGTCGGCGCCCTGGACGCTGGAGAGTCAAGGCATATCGACATGCCATTTCTGGCCAAATTCGTCGCATTCGTGAGGCCGCTTCCGTCACATGTCAGAGTTGGGGCGCAGGATTCGGGCGCAGGCAGCATGGCAACCTTTGCAGGGCACAAAGTCATGGATTAAATAGCAAGGTGTGCACAACAATGTCGGAATGCTTTGCTTCGTGGCAAACTGCACAACATGTATAATTGAGACTATGGAAGCATAGTGAAGAAGAGCCAGCTATGCGTTAAAAAAACACCCCAAAGTGCATCGCGCTAGCTTTTTTGGAATGGCAGGCACATGTGGTGGCGTGCGGCTGGATGGACAACGGGAAGATCATTGCTGGATGCCAAAAAATGACGCAGCTCTATCGCACCTATTGGCTCATTTTATGTCTATGCTATTTCACGGGCCTCAGGTTTGAATCATGCAGTCGATAAATGTGAATCAAAACTAGTCTGGCTTGGGATACTTGTTGATCGGATCATCAGCGGTAGCCCCTCATTCGTGATGGATTCACCGAAAAATAAGCCGATGGAAGAGAATCCAAGGAACTATGAACCGGAACTCTACGGTGAGGCGGAAAAGCGGATATACTAATGGATGTTAAAAATGTCTGGATCCATTGACTCCTGCACGATGACACCTCACATATTCGAAGTGTGACTTTTTGAGAACCATTCTAGGTACGCAACCAAGAGGACGGGCTGGCCATGTGTCAATTTGGGCCGTGTGACGCGGAATGTGTGTTGAAATAAATGAGACACGAGAGAGCTCTGATTGGAATGGCTTGCTGCGGTATTCTAAGACTTGCAGATATTCTATGGCATGACAGCGTCCACGTATTTTGTGCCGCCTTGGCATTTGGTACTGTTGACGGGTGCTGACAAAACCTATCAATCCCTATAAATACATGGGGTCTATTGGCGCAAATATAAAACATGGTGAGGACAATCACCAACTCTCTCATTGTCTCATTCACCCTGCTCCTCAGATTTACCACCAATCATCATGGGCGACCTACCTTGGAAAGACAGAGTCGCGGAAAAGTGCGCCCAATGTGCTGGTGCAATTCCCAATGAGTGGAAAGTTCCCGCATCTGTTTTGGGTCAGCTTAAGACCCCATGGGAGGCTTCCAAGAACAACCTGATTGAGATGGGTATTGTCCGCCAGTCTGGGATCTTAACCGACAAAGAACTGGAAATTACAGAGAAATACACGGTGGCGCAGCTCCTCAAAGCCCTCGCAGTGGGCGATCTCTCATCTGTAGATGTGACGGTCGCATTCTCCAAACGAGCTGCAATTGCGCAGCAGCTGGTGCGTATGCACTTGTTATTCCTCATATACAACATCTGACGGGCAAAATAGACTTCTTGTCTCACGGAGACTTTCTTTGACGAGGCCTTGGAACGAGCTCGACATTTGGATGACCTGAAGAGTAGGGGCCAGCTGGCCGGCCCTCTTCATGGACTTCCAATCAGTCTTAAAGACACCTTTTTCGTCAAAGGCACTCAGTCAACGCTGGGACTTATCGCTTTGCTCGATCACAAAGCTGATGAGAATGCTCCTCTTGTTGACATACTTTTGAGTCTCGGGGCCGTACTCTATGTGAAGACAAATGTCCCTCAGACAATGATGGTCAGTACAAAATGTATTCCGCAATCGAAACGCCTCTTATGCTGATTGGCCGTCAGTCGATTGACTCTCACAACCATGTCTTTGGCCGAGTACTGAACCCCCACAACACCACGTTGACGGCTGGAGGATCTACTGGCGGCGAAGGAGCTCTTATTGCGTTCCGTGGTTCACCTCTCGGAGTCGGAACCGATATTGCAGGCAAGTATTTCAACAAAGGGGCGTTGGAGTGATGGCAC
Source organism: Calonectria crousiana (assembly GCA_013406985.1). Lineage (NCBI taxonomy): Eukaryota > Fungi > Ascomycota > Sordariomycetes > Hypocreales > Nectriaceae > Calonectria > Calonectria crousiana. The sequence continues at coordinate 313,027 of VTGD01000001.1, read as the reverse complement.
TGACTCATTGGCAGGTTCCATCCGCCTTCCCGCCCTATGCTGCGGAATCTACGGCTTCAGGCCCACGGCAAACCGCATCCCTTTCGCTGGACAACAAGCATGCTTTACTCCAGGCTTGATACCCATCCTTGCAACGGCTGGGCCAATGGCTGGCGATATGGAATCTTTGAACACCTTCATGAAGGCCGTCATCGATGCTCGCCCAGCACTACTGGATAGTACCGCGTTCGATATTCCATGGAGAAGCCCTATGATACCAAGACGGGCCAAATTGCGCCTTGGGTTGCTCCCTGAGGATCCTGTCTTCCCGCTTCAGCCCCCCGTGAGAGCAGCCTTGGACGAAGCGGTCAGGAAGCTCAAGGCCGAAGGACACGAGATTGTGCAGCTGGAGGCTGAAAAATGCCAGGTTGCCTACGCAGCCGAGGTCGCTTCGCATTTCTTTGCGCTCGACGAGGGTTGTCAGAAGCTGTTGATGCAGGGAGGCGAGCCGCCGGTTCCATCACTCATTGTGATTACCCAAATACTTCAGCGTCTCATGGGCGTGGCTGTCCCCGATATTCAAGACCTGGATAAAATTGACAAACTCGTAGCTCTCAACGCTAAGCGACAGCAAGTTTCGGACAGTTGGCAAAAGATTTGGCTGGAGAAGGAGCTAGACGGTGTAATTGCACCTGGTGCACAGAACACGGCCGTTGAGCATGACCAGTTTGGAATTCCGCCGTACACTGTCTTTTTGAATTTACTTGACGTGAGTTTCTTGGTTAAAGTGGCATGGGGGCTATTGAGTCGATTATTGACTTGTTTATTTGCAGTTCCCGGCGTGTATCATCCCATTCAACAAAGTTACGAAGAATACGGAGACGTACGACCTCAAGGAAGGTCAGGTTGGTCCGAAATGTAAGTTACGTTATCAATAATTTGTACTGCAAGTCCGGTGTCTAATCTATATAGATAACCCCGAGAATTTGGAGGGCGCACCCTGCTGTATTCAGGTCTTCACAAATCGCATGCGGGATGAGGAGTGCCTCAGAGTCTCCACGATCATTGATCAGTGCCTTCAGTCACAGGGTAAAACGGGTGGCGTTACCCACAACTTCACCTCTAGGATTTAGGCACAAATTGATGTTCCTACGCGTTAAGTTAGATGGTTAAAATACATCATTGAGTTGATTCATCGCTGTCTGTGAATGAAAAATCACGACGTACCTGAAGATTTAGTGGCATCCAGCTTTCGCACTTCAACGGACCGTTGGACCCACAATTTTGAACAAAAATGATATAACTCTTGAATACTACAGCAGGTACGGGCGGCCCATTTTAAGAGTTGATCTCGCTTGATGTGTAAGTGCTTTCGACTAGAATTTATGAAAAGAAATTGTGCTGTTGCGTAACTGGACCGGAGCTTAGGCATGATACTTGACATAATGATATGAGAAGCTCATCAACTCACTCTCATCCATAAGATGACTTCTATGTAGAAGAAGGTTTTTGTTGTAGTTGATGGCCTGGATGAATGTGGTAAGGGCGTTACGTCTATAACTATCAATCTCGGGTCTCTTGCTGATCGTTCGGAAGCTATTAGTGCTCAAAGAAAGGCCTTTAGAGAACTCTCTTTTTCGGACTCATGATGGGGTGTTCGACAAAATGAGGGAGCTTCCGCTCGAAACGCAAGCTTTTATACGAATCCCCTCCATTGAGTAGCTTTACGTTGCATAGGCATCGAAATTACTGTATTGTGTGAAGCAATATCGATTCAAGACGGACGCGATGAAATTCACCGCGATGATTTCATTAACGAAGATGACATATCCCGCGTATGTGGGTGCCCACTCCGCAAATAGTTCAACGGCGAGTGTTTGATGCTGTAAAGGAATGCATTCAATCAAATCAAGAAGATATCGCGTTGAGATGTTTTACGATGCTAGTTCGCCAATTGATCAAAAGAATAAGATTATCTAATTTATTTTCTAATTTCCCTTGTCTTATCAAACGCAACAACATACGCAGCAGGGGCGGGATACAGGGCACTGACAATCACAAACAAAGCCGACAGAGTAACCGGTTTGATGTATGTGATAATGGAAACCCCAGTTTTCTCTAAGGCTAAAGCTCCGAAACAGACGAGCAAAATACTTCTAGTGGAAATCAAGCAGTACTGTCGAGCGAATCGTAAATCTGACCTCAGCCTAAAAATGGTCTTCATGTGCAGGTCGAGGAAGAGGCGGCTGAATATAACTAGCCCAACAAAGGTTTTCGGAGAGATGAAAAGTCGAAGAGGGTTTGACGGTGCCACTACCCAATGCGCACAGAATATAGCTATTTGTAGGGGCGAAGATAATAGAATGTATCGTGGTGTTCTACCAATTTTTACAAAGCGTAGCACGGCAGCCTGTAAGATCATTTATCAATACTTGCTCAGTTACAAAGAATGAAATGACCATCTTACCTCTTTCACAAGCATGATGATAGGAACCAACATCGATAATGGATAAGGTACAACAAGTGAAATTATGACGCTGGGCAAAAAGGAGGCAACAGTCATGGACACGGCCTTTCTCCATGAAATGTCAAAATTAGCGAGAACCTGGCTGTACTGTTGAAGTGTTCCAAGAGAAAGGTGTTTGGTGATTTTGGAATGAGGTGGTTCGAATAAATCCAATATCCGCCCAAAGCCGGCATAGAGAAAGAAGCAGACAACGGACATAAAAAATGGGTGATTCGAGAGGAAATCGAAATTTGGACTCTTCCAAATCATTGCCCCGAATGGAACAGCACAAGCGAAAAGCATTAGTCTCATGCTCACTGCGTAGTGAAAGTGAATGACGAGCTTGCGATTGAAGCTCATCACGACCGCAAAGGCGTCTATCGTGGCCATGAGGCCAAGTGTGAACCATATGTCGATCGATGTATTGTCCACATTCTTTTGAGGCTGTAGCATATAGTGCAATATCATGATCTCCGGTTCCTCGGTCGCCATCGACGTATTGTAACGCCAAGTGTGAGTAGGCTCCGGAGGACCCTCCGGACCAACATTGGAACAACGCGTCCGAATATGAACCAGCGTTGCAACACTGACTAAGAAATAAGCCGTTTGGGAGGAAATAAGCAGCCAGAATCTGAAATTTCGATGATCACGACAACCGAAAAAAGGCACAGACCTGACTGGCAGCTTGTTTGATGGGGCATCTCCACTACACTGGCGCAACTCTAGGTAAGAGAATGTTAGCAGTTTGACGGCTGGAGTTGGGCTTCATGGATCATATACCAGAGCACGTAGCAAGTCTCTTCGTGTTGATTGTCATGTTGGTTGACGAAAACAGTATCACAATTAGAGAATAGGCCTTGGAAATTGAGGAACAAAATGTTTACTCTGCAAAACGAAATAGGGCTACTTGGTCATATTTAGCATGGCTATTTCACGCATCACAACTCATTCCCTTGCACTGATTTCCTGGCTGTTGGTCGTCGGATTGTTTGTCGGTGGCTACCGAGTTCGGTTTTCAGGCCCCCCAGGCTAAGACTTCTGATAACATCATGTTTGCCTCTTTAGCGTAATTTTCTCCTCTTTCGGGGCGCATGTTTGCTATAATTGCCCGATTCTTGTTTGGTGCCTGCAATTGCCTCAAAATCCCCATGCGCGTTGGCACCGTGGCTCCTCCGAACAAGTGCGTTTAGACGAAGTGGCTCTGCTTACGCGGGGGCGGCAGCATGTGCGCCCCGTTTATTCCTGCATGAACCTGCCTCCAAGTGATGGAGATGCTTCTCCTTTTGGTGTTGAGTTCGTCCCGACCAACAGCTAAGAGGAGCATCCCCACTAAGGCGAACGCCTCAATGCATGCATCTAGCAAACAATTCCTATCATGCGTAGACACGTCAGCGACAGGAGATGATCTCCCGCACGCCAAGTTGACGCGCTTGCAGAATTCGAGGACCAACAAACCGCTGCGGATTCTAAACGACGATAAGCCTCTATATCCATCATTTTCCAATCCCCTGGTAGATGGGTCATAGCCTGATCAGGAGTGGGTACTCGTCCATTTACGTGATTTCGATTTCGTAACCCCTCTGTCCAGCATTGTGCAATATTCTACTCCAGCACAAATTCGAGGTCTTATCATAAGGATCGAGAGTCTAAGGTAATAAAATGACACTATGATGGTTCTAGCAGTCAAATGATATCATCATCATCAATAAAAAAGCGTCAAACACATCGTGCAAACCAAGATACCAGTCTTAGTCAGCAAATAGCGCTTTCCCTGCAATCGGTGAAACGCATCCTTGTCCTGCGATGTTGGACCAACTCGCGGCCCCGGGGAGATATATTTTGCAACTCGAGGCTGAGTTTTATGATACATAATATTTGATGACTTTGAAAGGCATACTTTGATAAAGGAAGGGTTGGGGTGACTCGCAGCCTCAGCCAGCAAGGCATTTTCGTCACTTCTAAGCCACAACGACAACGGCCTTTTTCATCACCGCCTCACATCAACAGCAAATCCTCCTCTGTAATCATCTCGCTTCGGTCCATGCCCTCCACAAGCTGCGGATAATCGTCCCAAAACTTTGCGAGAAGGCCCCACGAACTCTTTTTTAAAAAATCCTGATAAAAATCATTTCTGAGCTGCGGCTCTCCTTCATTTTCCCGCATGATGAATGCGCGGTTAAAGCTGCCACGTATTCGCACCGTGCACGCAAGAAGACCAAACACCTCTGCCATATCATACTTTGCGCCATGATGGATGAAGTTGTCTCGCATCTCGGGCCACAAGATCAGGTCGTAGCACATGGGATGGCTCAGTTGAAGCTGAGTTTCGGTTGGCTGGAGATTTACTGGGAGGGCATTGAAACGCTCCTCCGTCGGCCCAGTGATCCACTGGAATCCATGTCAGTGACGGGACAGGGGCAGCGGTGCCTTCAGCATCCAAATCGGACAGGACAAACCAGAAGGTATATGTAGATAAGCCAGCTGCAAGCAAATTTTTCTGGGGCCAGCAATGGAAATATTTGCACCTCTGAGGCGACGAAATTGGCCAATATGTTGCTTGACCCGCCAAACAACAGATCGATAGGTTTTGGCGTTAGAGGGAATTGACTGGCAGCGTCTGCATCTATGCGTAGGCCAGCAACGAACTTTGCACACCGATTGACAAAGGTGAAAAGTCCCCGATTTGATGAAGAGATCTCGCAGGAGTGGGGGACTCGAAGCCATGGGGCATTCGGCATGTTCTCATCTGTGGAGCTGAACGAGAGGCCAGCCGTATTTGTGGTGTCGTGGGACTCGTTCTTTGGCGCAACTAGGGCCGCATATGGCGTAGTTTCTCGCAAGGGAGAGGCATCCGAATCAGTCAGTCGTGCCGTCGTCTCTGTATCACTGACACTGCCTTGGCCCGAAACGCTTCGGACATCGAGCAAGTCGTCACCGCAGCTACCTTCAATTTTCTGAAGCCTTTCCTTCAAAACCCGAACCTCGTTCTCCAAGCTGTTAATATAATCGCGTTCTCGCTGCCGTTTCCTACGTTGGCTGTGTCTATCACGCTCACGCTTGCGCCTCAGCGACTCAAGAATACCATGAGGATCATCCTGTTCGTAGTCAAAGTCTGATGGGGTGGGAGGCTCAGGCTGGCCCTGGTAGAAGCTAAATGGGTTCGACATTGTGAGGAGTTGTGTTAGATTTATCACCAAATCTCCAAAAGCCAGAGGCATCTAGTAAAGCATCCCCTTTGATATCTATATCTAGGCTTCACGGGCTCCGGAGTTAATGAAGGGATCACAACATGGTTAGGCGGCCTCTCGCTCCCTACTGATGCCCCACATTATATCCACTGTATAACGTCTTTCGTAGGGCTCAAGTGTCGCCGCATCTCATTTTAGAGCCGATTAGTGAGGTGGCCGGGTGGCCGGGTGGTCGGGGCCTTGGCACCGCCCGAAAAATCCGAGTCCGCTCTATTTCTTTCCCGAAATAACAAGAACATGCCGAATAATTGACAGAGAGTCCGAAAATCAATTCGCACAATGAGACTTCAAAGATGACAAAAATTCATGATGATGCCAATTGAAATATGCAAGTCAAAAGAGACTGGCAAGTCGTGGCGCATACAAGAAATGATCACAGACACTGCGGCGCACTCATTTTCCGTAGCATTTTCCAACGCGACTACCCTTTAGCTCCAAAATTGTGATGAAAACCATGTTAGAAGAGTAAGTCGAAGCATCAATTGAAAGATGTCTGGGAAACAATGGCCCTCTTATCCACCAAGTTTGGTTGGAGTGGGAACTGGTCAGACTTCGGTCAGGATTTTGGCACACAGCGGCGAAGCACGGACAATCCGGCGGCACCCCTTCGCTCTGCACCTCGGCCCGGATTTAAGTTTAGTCCACCTTCACAGCCTCACTCAGCGGAGTTGACAGGCGGCGGAGTGGATAGGCGGAGCAGTGACGTCGATTGCTTGGGATTGAACCTGCCAATCAGTGGACTAATGGAATCTTGGGTCGCCCCGTCTCCCGAGACGGCCCTGGCGCCGATACCGATCCAACGATCACCAACAGCAAGGTTATGACGCACATGCAGGCATTTGGTAACGGTTTATCAACAAATCACGGCCAGCCCTATAGGATTGGGACACCCTGCCTTCCCTTGGAAGCAAGGATGAGGGTCAGACCTCGGAATAATTTCTCCCCAGCACGATAAAGTGGATGATTGGCTCCGAATCTTCGAGAAACCTTTCAAAATTCGCATTATGTATGTGGCCTAAACCAAACTTAAAAACCTTGTGGGAATGGGAACATGAATAGCCCGAATGAATTCAGCGAACCCCTTCCCCAAGGCATCCAGCAGCCTGCTGCTGCTCACCCCCTTGCCGAGCGGGCCATAAACGACAAAGTGCACCGCTTTGATGTTGGGCATTTCAACCCGCTCGATAAAGTAGGTTTCCTGCCAATCCGAGCCCATCAATTTCTGCATTTGCTTGCGCGACAGGAAGCTTCTCAACCAGTCCCACTCCTCAGCGGTGTGGACAAAAACGCCAATCTTGACATTGGCACCCTTATCGCCAGAGTGGGCCAGGGCAATATCACCCAACGGCGCGTCAACAGTAGGGCCAAAACTTTCCAGGTCAACTGGGTTGGCGGTTTCATAGTTTTCACACAGGTGTAGGGACTCCGTGACTGCAGGAGGTCCCACGACGGTGCGGCGAAGGTCGGATGTCGAGCCGCCGGATGCAGAGCCGTCGGATGCAGTGCCGTCGGATGCAGTGCCGTCGGCTGCAGAGCTCCCAATGACTGAAACTAACTCCTCAAGCTTTGATTGCTCAGTCACCACCGGATAATACCCCAGAGACGGCTTAGGCAATGCGGTGCGCATGTCCAGCTAGCAGTGCATACCTGTGATTATCAACGGCCGCTTATATAATCATAAGACAATGTTCACGTCACTTACCCGGAAAGTGAGCCAGTCAATTATACATCCAAGCCTGAAGCAACTTTCCGATTGTCTCCGGCATCTTAGCCTGAGCAAAAATACCCAAATATGTTGTCGAAGCAAACTGGAAGCTTGGGTTTTGTTCGGGGACTACAATTCTTTGGAAATCGAATACATCATCAAAATCATCCACAGCACCCCACTCCTTGAGCTTCTCTCGCAACTGCAGCTCTCGGAGATCGTACCTTTGAGAGATGGCGTATCTGTTTCCATTAATCAGTGCTTCACATTGAAAACCTACTTGGTAGAACACGGCCAACTTCGTAGTTGCTGGAGGCGGGTGTCCCTTGATCCTTGAAACACGGACCCGGTCCTTGGCTTCCTCTACGATTTGAACTTGACTGATGTCCACTTTGACGTCACTGTTGAGGTAGATGTTTCCCTGGAGCTCATATAGAAGTTGGTAGATGACGGTGTCGGGTGTGACAAAGCCAGCGAAGGAAGAGTGCTTCGTGATGATGGAGTCGCCATTGGCCGCGGTCTCGGCAATGGGCAACCCGAGGTTCAACAATTGCTTGGCGTCGTACTGAAAGAACCTTGCAAAATTAGCACCAGTAACGTATGTATAGCATTCGATGAGATAGACAGCAATCAAGGCCCCAGCGAGCTCATCATACGACGCGTCAGACCAGCAATGCCACCAAGCACCTACTGCAATAACAGACGAGGCATTAGACCCCCGGCCGCAGATAATTATATCCGCGCCCTGTTCCAGTCCCTTCTTTATGGCTCTGATTCCCAGGTATGCATTCGCCGACACGATGGGTATCTGCTTGGCCTACTTCAAAAGGTCAAATGCGTCATCAGGAACGTGCACTTCAGAGTGTGATCCGTCCAGGTGCGGCGGCCGCCCATTGCTAGTAATAATTCCACGAATTCGAGGCAGCAGGTTATCTCCTTCAACATAGGCGGCCTTCAGATCCAATTTCTGTTCTTGAATCTAAATAGAGCATGTAGTTAGTGAATTTCCAGAAATCATCACGGTGCATACCAGAGCATATGCCTTTTCAGCCAACCCTTTTGGATTCAAGCACCCTCCATTGATGATGATCTTGATCCGCTTCTCGCTGGCCACTCCTAAAGTCTTTTCAAGTCCATCCTAGGCCGTTGGCATCCCTCTAGGGTGATTTCCTCTGTTGAAAGCGTCGGCATTACTCGCAATGTTCACTTCTGGTCAGGTGTTAGACATCAATTTGTTTCTAGGAGTTATAAAACAAATCAGCAAGATAATCGCCAGTAATCACATCAACTGGACCGCATGTAGCCTGTTTGTCCATAAAGTCTTCGGGGTCGCCTGGCCCATTGGTCAGCAATCATCAAGAGTCACGAGGCGTAGAGACTGACAGTTCGCCCCAGAGAAATTGGCAATTCTCACTTCCCTTTTGGCCATTCTGTTTACTTTTTCAATATTTCCCTACTTCCAAACCTTTTATTCCAAATACAAGCGACGAAAGAAGACAGAGGCTCAGACTCATGCAATTGCATGTTTCGCGGGCTAGGCCGGGTTTTTATTTCCCACATCGCCTTGTTCGCGTTGACGAAGTCGGCTTGACAAGGCGCGCTAGTGAGGTGGTCATGTTGCTAGTACCTAACGTTTTTCGGTTCACGACACATTGCATTTCTCGTAGTCTCTCCCGGTTGCGTTGTGCTACCACATGATGTGAGCCGATTCAGCGGTTTTCAAACCCGCTGAATCAGCGCCTCGCTGCCCTGTCGAGTGGGTGGTTGCACCCCTGTTACCCCATCCCCGCCTCCACGGATTGCCACTTCATTTATCCAACCCATCGGAAATGCCTTTCCTGGGGAAGAAAGCCGGAAACCTCTTACTGGATGCCAGACTTGGCTTTTAATGTTATTCAAGTCAGCCACAAGGCCCCCCGGTATTTGTCTCTCTACGCCTATATTAGAGAAACGTGATTTTACGATATGAATGGATGACCTAGGGCTTCCTTCTATTATGCGTCACAATATATTTGTTAACTTGTTTAGGGCAGAAGGTTTCCACTTCTCTTGTCTTCTCCGTCTATCCTTCGCCACCCGAGTTTTGCGTGTTGTTAGGTATCACCCTAGACTCTACAAATCACGGCACCGGTATTGACGCTTAGTATTAAATTCATTCCGTTCTTAAAACTCAGCTTGCTTTCGTTGTTTGACATTCTATCACAGAGCCCAACACGTGAGAGAGGGGAGAGGAGCGGACGAAGGATGCCTCGCGGGTAGCGTTGGTGTTGGTGGCGTCGCGCCAACCAATCAGCCACACACCAGCCTCAGCATAAAGGTCTCGGGGTGAATTTCGTGTTGGTTCGATGGGTATTATGATATTTTCTCCTCTTCATCTCTTTTCTCGCCCCAAAACGGTGACCGAGCGTTTGCTCTGCTAGGCTCATCCTCTGCTAAATCCACCGCTCCAACGGCCCCGCTCTCCTTTAACCACGCCGCAACGTGGTTTTCTGGTACACTAGCGCCAAGTTTCGTTCGAACGCGCTCGGTCAGGTAATAAGGGAACCCAGACGTCCCACACGCTTTGCATATCGCGGCATTGGCCAAAATGAATATCTTTGATGCGGCACCAGTCTTGAATGCTGGGACCATCAATAAATCCATCAATACCTCAGCCATCAACACTTGGGGAGAACACTTGGAAGGTACCCCGTTGCAACTTTTTCTACATCTGCCTGATGGGTCGGCCAAATTGCAGTACATTGCCTCAACGGTCGAAGCACTATGTGATAACAAGACTCTGCATCAAGTTTTGCATGGTCAATTTCATCCATCATTGGAAACAGTCGCTTGGCTGCATGATAGACGAAACACCGACAGAGTAGACAAGGAACAACATTGGCATACCCAGAAGTCACTGTATGAGGCATTAAGCCAAAAGGTACGTTTTTCACCGGCCCATGTCAATTATTTTGGTCATGAAGGTTGTTGAAAATCAATTAGAGGATTTCTCTCGATGCTTCAAAGGACAACGATGCTTCAAAGGACAACGATTCGCTCAAGTCCATCCGTAGACTGTAGGACCGGGTTCCAATTCGGGAGAATGGAAACTAGCTGACATTCTGTTTAGCTATCTGCCTAACCCCGATTTTAGAAGCTTGGCTCCAATTTTAGCTACTGCTTCAAGCTTCGAAGCGTTGGTGTTGGGCGAGTTTCTATACAAGTACGCGAAATCAGAGTCTGCTATATGCGCCTCACTCCGCGTTAGTTACGCCCGAACTTCATAACCAGATATAATACTTATCAATATGAGTATAGACTGCTGAATTCGCTCTTGAATTCCACCTCCCATACTATATATTAATGGATTCCAAAACTTGGATTCAAGACCCACGATCTGGTCCAAATAACCGTCCCCTCAGGAAATCATGGTCACTTGAATTTCTATCCACAATCAGTTCCCCCTCCCGGGACGATAAACCTGTTCAGTATGTTTATGAATCGCAATGGTCTTGTGTCATTGTCGGCTTTAACAACACAGTGTGGACTGCGTATGCCTTGGCCGACTCATATTTCTTTGAAAAGGGTCACCGTTTTGACATTATGTCTTCAAATTATTACAATGGTCCTGGGCAAAACGACGAAGAGGACGAAGAAGAGGAAGAGGAAGGAGGAGAAGATGCAGAAGAGGAAAAGTACTCATGTGATCCCATCAGCGGAAAAGAAACTCTCTGCCTGGACGATCCACGCGAATATTTTTTTCATATTCTACATGAACGCATCCAACACACCATCGAACACTGGACAAACAACCTCGATCTTTTTGAGGAAGGCGCTCGACAATATGTAAGTCTTCCTATGAGATGGATCAAAGGCGAAATTGTTACTCCTCGACCAAATTAGTGGAAACAAAACCCCAGAAAAGAGCCTAACCATTCCAAAATAGACTGATTACCAGGACACGCCCTGGGCAGATGGCCCATCATCGTTAGCCACAGCTGAAGATCGTTGCAAATCAATCGAGAGCTCCAAAACTTGGATCACAAAATTTAGCCAGATACTCGACCATTCGACCGAAACGATAGATAATGTTTGCAAGTCTTGGGATGATTTTAAAGAGCAAGATATGCCTTCGTTATACACCACCTCTAAAAACAACTCTAATCTTGGGACCCTTATTCGGTTCATCTACCGGAGGTTCTCCGATCTTGAACGCATACAAAAACGTTTGGAAAATTTAGTGTCTAAGATTGAAAAATTCAAAGGAAGAGTAGGTCTCAGTTCTTTTGTTTCTACTCACATTCGCTCATTCTAACCTAGATAGCTCGAACTTCATCTCCAAGTCCAAAATACCCAGGCTATCGTTTTACAGCACGCCAACGTAAATTACGTATGTAAATGGCATATCAACGTTTGAAGTGTTTGCTGACATTTGCGTGGATTAGATCCAGCTTTTTACTCCTCCAGCTCTAGCGGCTGCTTTGATGCAGACTGAAATTCTTCCTTGGCAATCCGGTGTCTTGCCATGGGTCATAATCAGCCTCGTGGTTTGGCTTGTAACACGAACAATCAAACCCACACAAAAGTTTTTTCACAGAAATTCCGTGGCACGGACTTTAGAGACAGTCAAGGTCAAGACCCGCAGGGGTTTGAAGAGAGGTCTGCTACGTAAAAGAGAACCGCATGTTACTCGCTTTGACACTAGGTCGAGTGATTCTAAACCACCATCACCTACCAGACAATTTGCCTAACAGTCTCAGGCCCTTATAATAATATATAGAGAACCAATAGATTGTATGTACGAAAATATTCTACCTTCAAACCAATAATTTAGCGCTTATTCTTTTTTTGTACTTCTTTCATAAAAGGGTCCCAGAAGCTCTATTGCTCGGCGCTAGGAGAAACGCCTAGAATGCAGAGATGCCCGAGTATGCGTGTGCCTTTTCCCAGTTTTCAGGATATCCTATTTCCAGGGCCCTTAAGCATGAGGTGATCGTTGCATGGTTAGTGGGTAAATCAAATTGAGAACAAGGGCCAAACTGGTCTGGTCGAAACTGCCCCCCTGATGCATTTCCATCTGGAAATCATCATTAGGCCGAGTGCTTTTGGGATGTAATCGGTTCAACTCATCGTTGTACTTGAGAAAGGTGGCTATCCAATCGGCCGATGCCTCATCATGCTCCGCGATTCATGCATGCCGATATTCACGTGCCTCCTCTCGCTGCGCGCATTGATGTGATACGATAATTGCGTGAATCATGACCGACATGCCCAAAACAAGGCTATCGTCAATCGTGGCGCACCCCGATTGGGCCGGGCTGTTGGGAGGCGCTGCACTGCTGATTTTCTTGGCTGCAGCTGTTACCGTTTGAGCTTCGGTATAGGCAGGGCGTGCTACAGATCTGCTCTTCTCATCGAATCACTTCGCAGCCTGTCCATCATACCCAATCTCTGCCCAACATCAGGCCCGCTGCCTATGAGGCTCTGGACGGGCCCAAGGCTGTCAGACGCCGTCACCCCGCATCTTGGGAATATTCAGGCCGGGATGTTCCCCTTCAAAAATATGCGACTTTGAGCTTTCAGAATTTCTAAATCCAAATCCTTCTAATCATTTTTTCTCAATACCGTAATCAAGTCACCATGGCATGCCTCACCAGCACTCCGCAAGGACTCGACACTCTGCTCCAGGGACTGTCCCTAGACCCTCTGCCTGAATACGCATCACATGACGCGCTTACGAAGCCCGTCTCGATATGGAAATCTTATCTAACCCAGATTCTCTCCTCGTTGGTGGATTGCGATGCTTCCACCATTCAAGACGCAATCAGCACTACAACAGAGCCATCTCTTGGAGACTTGTCACTCATTCTACCTCGTCTCAAGTTGAAGAACCACGACAACGAAGCTCTCACGAAGTTGGCCTTTGAGTTATGCGACAAGGTGGGTCTAACTACCTCCCCAGTCCCCACTTGGTCGATACTTATTCAGCCCTATAGTTTCCCAAATCACCACTTTTTCTGCAACCATGGATCGACGGGATCCACGTTCGAATGATCTTTTCACCCGAGATTCTCCCGCGACTCGTCCTCCCATACATCACCGACCAGTCTTCGAATTACGGGCACGACACCTCACAAGGTCTCCAGGATGATGCCGCACCTGAGAAGCGCAAGAAAAGGGTTGTTGTGGAGTTCTCCTCACCCAACCTTGCCAAGGATTTTGATGGGAATCACCTACGAAGCACGCTTCTCGGCGCATTCGTCGCCAACCTGTATGAGTCGATGGGTTGGGAGGTGATTCGCATCAACTATCTTGGCGACTGGGGTAAAGACGTTGGGCTCCTTGCCGTTGGGTTTGAAAAATTTGGGTTAAAAGAAAAGCTTGAATCAGATGGCATTCACCACATGCTGGAAGTTTCCAATGAAATCAGAAAGCTATTCAAACCAGAGGAAGAAGCAAGAGAAAAGGCAAAACAAAACAATGAAAGCACTGTGGAGATTGAATCAAAGGGTATCTTTGCTGAGCGAGACGCCTTTTTCAAAAGGCTGGAAGAAAAAGACCCTGAGGCTCTTGCACTATGGACGCGATTCCGAGACATCACCATTGACGACTTGGCTCAGGGCTACGGGCGTCTTGGTATCAAGTTTGACGAGTACACGGGAGAATCCCAGGTTCAGCACGACACGATCACCGAGGTTGAGAATGCTCTAAAGGAAAAGGGCGTCTTGGAAGAGAGCGAAGGATCTTGGATAATCGATTTTGTGAAGCACGGTGCAAAGAAGGGCCTTGGTACACAAGTCGCTCGAGGTCGCGATGGCTCAACTCGCTATCTACTTCGTGACATTGCCGCCGTTGTTGATCGCTCCAGAAAACACGACTTTGATAAAATGATTTATGTTGTCTCCTCGAGGCAAGATAACCATTTCCAACAGCTGTTCACAGCAGTCGGGCTCATGGACCGCCCTGACCTGAAGGACAAGCTTCAGCACATCAGCTTCGGTACTTTGCAGGGACTTGAAGGGGATTTACTGGGCGACATCCTTGACCAGGCGGAAAAGAGGATTCTCGAAACGCAAAACGAGGAGCACGATGAGGCGGATGCCCCAAAGAGTGAACACGAGCCCATCACTGATGCGGCGCTGGTCGCCGCCATGCTCACCCAGGATATGTCTGGGAGGAGAGGACACGGCTACGCATTCGAGGCAAAGAAGGCCGCGACGCCCAATTCGGAAAATGGTCTTCTACTACAAATGTCTCTTTCAAAGCTCACCACCCTTATTTCCGAATTGAATTCAGATGCTGTCGGTGAGGCGGAGCCGGATTATTCAACCTTGAAGGACGACAGCTTTGCAGAGCTGCTTCGTTACCTGGCTCAATTTCCAGATGTTGTCGCTGCGACCTACAAATCTCTGGAGCCACACACACTACTTAGCTTCCTGTTCAAGATTGTTGCTTGCGTCAACTACTTGGGCGAAGATGGTGAAGATGGCGAGGATAACGAGGAAGAAGGTGAGGCATCTGGTTCCAGCGAGGGCCAGGAGAGCAGCCCCGAGAAAAAGAAGGCGCAGCTCCTGTTGTATCAGAGCACAAAGTCGGTCCTGGAGAATGGGTTGAAGTTGCTGGGCTTTCCTGTGGCATCCATGCAGTAAACAGTATGCGTAACCAACAACAGATGGAAGGGGAAATATTGCGAACCATGATTGGTCGTTTTGGGGATGCGTGCAGGACCACACCACGTTTTCGTTTAGCTAGTGAGATAGCTAGAATACTGGGACAAGGTATAACAGAATGTGAAATTCATTTTACAATTATCTTTCTCCATTCTCATGACGTTCTTGTCTGTTGCTTATGCATATTTTATGGATGATTCTTGGCAAAGTCTTTGTAAGCTTTACCTATGACAAGAGAGATCCCAGGAAAATTATAAGCCGACAGTTTTGCAGTTAGCAGATGCCTATGATTGGCGATCGAAGGCGAGCAGAGGTTAGTGGTCAACCCTTGAATCCACGGAGAAAGAAGATTGCTAGAAGCCACTATTCTTTTACGCCTATGTCACCAGTTAAAGTGACCATACACTAAATTGACACTCTTTCTTATTCAACGGAAAGTTCATCCTTGCCTCTAATCGTTGCTGTTCCAGCTAGCCGACCATGAGACCTGCGTAAACGAGGTTGGTCAATGGGATCTCGATGACCTTGCTCTCGCCTCGGGCATCTTCCCTTAAAGCACACAAGGCAATAACCCGCAACTCTTTTTGTCCGAAATTGGAACAGCTCGAATTTGGTAAGCCGCGACCAATTGTCTAAGCAGAGTGCCGAGGGTCTCGATCTCGCAGGCCTCACGTGGGTATTCCTTGCTCAAAAAGGCACAGCATCTACAGAGATTAGGTCTTCATTTGTATGCCAACTTTGTGAGCTGGCCCCTGCACAGCTTGCTTGCTTTCTCTCTTTCCTTGTTTTTTTTTTACTAGAATCGAACACCCATTAAACTTAGTACGAGCCTTCCAAGCTGGGCAGTTATTTGTAACATAAATTCCTGTGAAGCTTCATCCTTGAGCTGATAAGAAAACGGCAAGTGCGAAACCCTCCTCATTGAATGTTAATCACTGTCCTCCTCAAAGGATCTCAGTTCATCCATAAGATTTTGGATCCCAAACAGTCGCTCCTTTGTCCTCGCGTTTTCCTTTCTTGGACCATCGCTGGCAAGTTCCAGCGTGCGTCTCCCAACTTCCAATGCTTCCGTGTACCTCTCCATGGCACCCAACTGGTTGATCAAGTTGTGCGCCGTGACCAGCGTTTCGCAGTGATCCTGTCCTAGAACCTCAATTTTCCTCACTAGATTCCTTTTGTATATTTCAATCGCCTCCTCAATCATTCTTTCGTCGCTGCTGAGGTACGTTGCCAAATTGCACTCATGTACGAGCACGTCCGGGTGCAAGTCGCCAAGCAGTTCCTTTTTTGTGTCATACACCACCCGCTGAATTGAAATTGACTCGTTCACTTTGCCTTGATCATCTAAAATATTTGCCAGATGGCACATACAATTCAGCGTGTCAAAGTGGTGCAGTCCGAGCACGCGTTCGCTACGTGATATGGCTTCCCGTTGCACGCTTTCTGAGCGAGCAAAATCTCCGGCGAGGGAGTATGCAGTAGCAAGATCACTCAGTGCGTCGATTGTTGTTGGATCATCTCCGCCCAATACTTCGGTTCGAATCTCAACGAGCCGTTCCAGGAGCGAGATGGCTTGGGCATCACCACCGAAAACCATCGCCCATCCAAGCAATCCTGTGCTAGTCATTGTGTTGACGTGTTTCTCTCCTAGATAGTTCTTATTTATTTCCATGGCTTCTCTAAACCGTAATTGGCCTTCATCGTAATTGCCGTTCCAATGCAAGTACCGGCCTGTTGAGTTGAGGACCTTCGCCCTCGTCAGCTCTACCATCTCGTTTGTACGTTCGAACTGATGTCGAAGCACAACCTCAGCATGAGGAAGTAGCGTCTCGCTAAGCTTAAAATAATCGGCCCGAGGGTTTGACTTGGGCTCCGGGAAATGGGCAGCTACTGATGCCAAGGCGACTGCGGCCCACCGATCCACCTCGCCAGGAGTCTCCTTCTCAAGCCACCACCTTGTTGCTAGCTGTACCAGTCGGTGGGTGCGAAATACAGTGTCATTTTCATTAGCGTCAACAAATGAAAAGGCTTTCAACAATGAAGTAGCATCTTGAAAGTCGAACTCATCCTCCTCATTACCTTGTAGGAGCAGTGCGGGAATTCCCTGGTGCTGAAAGAAATTGATGAGACATAATAGATCCGCCGCCCGTTCATTCGAATCTCGGATGGATTGAAATGATATCATCCACGTCTTTGCTACAGACTCCATTGAGTTTGATTGCCTGGCATGATCCAGAAACTCGTGACTTAGAAGTCTTGTCTTTGTTGAATCGCTTTTACGAAATTGTTCGAGAAATTGCTGGATCGTCTTTCGTCTTTTTACCATAAAGGCAATCGCCTGGGTAATAGCTAAGGGTATGTATTCCAGTGCGTCAAGAAGTTCAATGACAAGCTTTTCTGGTTGGTCATTTCCGAGACGTCCTTGAACAAGTCTCACCCCTTCTTTCTCGTTCATTTCATAAATAGTGATGGGAATCGCAGGGTTAGCGAGATCGACGGCGATGTCGCGACTCCTTGTCGTGAAGAGTAGGGAGCCGTGTCGGCAGCGCGGGATCAACTCTGACGGTGCCTTTCCAATTTTCATCTTTTCCCGGAAAAAAGCGTCCTCTTCATCCACATTGTCAATAACCATCAACCAAGGTCCCTCGTGGTGGACTTCAAGCCAAGATCTGAGTACCAAGACAGCATCAGATCCGCTGTCGTCCCGAGAGACAAGCCCACACTCGCTCGCAATACGCTTAAATGATTCCTCAAACCGATCGACTGTAGCTGCATTGACCCAAAATACCGAGCATTGGCCTGCTTCCCGTTTTCTGTAACAGTACTCAAGGGCAATCTGAGATTTCCTACCGCGTCTTTGAGCTAACGATCAGTCAGATCATGTGCCAAGGCTCACTCACCCTATACCTCCCAAGCCACACAGAGCAGCCTTGGGTTGACAACTCTTCGTGAATGCATGTTCAATGTCTTCAAAGAAGGTCTTTCGCTCGACGAATTTATCATTCCTATCAAAAGGCACGAGCCAAAAGGGCTTTGGGTACGGCGGCGGCTTCTCGTCGTTGTGCGCATCACGCCTGCCAATCGACTGATGAAAGGTCAAAGTTGTGATATATCCAGACAAGGAGGCGGCCAGTTCTTGAAGTTTGCTATCGTAACGCAAACTCGTAACAGCCTTGCTGTGCCGTTCCCAGGATGATGCCCCGACGGATGGCAGAGCCTTCTGAAGGATGTTATCGATCTCCTTTGTCTCGTCCAAGCACCCTTGGACGACGGGCTGGAGTGCCTTCTGTGTCGTTTCATCTACATCGCCGGCCTCGATGGTATGGCGAATTCGCTGCAGGCCGTCGATTGCCAAAGGCAACACCGTAGCGATCTGCTTGAAGGCCTTGGGCACTTCGTCGCCAACCTTGCTGAAGTCAGACACTCGCTTCACAACCCTGATACCCAACTCTGCGAGTTGCGCAATAGCTGCCGCTAAGCCGACAGCCGTGACAGGGTCCATGGCGAGAGAACGCTGACTTTGGTGTAGAGGGTGAGAGGATTTACCGCGGCGGGGTCCAAGGCTGACAGTGCCCCACCACGCCACAGCCTTGTTTGAAGCCACGCTTCAGTTTTAGTTGGACTTGTATTCGGTGCTTTACGAGGCTAACAGCAGGCTTTGCGCCATGAGCACCCACCTGTCAAATGAGCCATCTTTCTTCAGAGAACTACCCGTAAGATGACGAGGTATTATTATGTACCTGATGGTGTAGCTAAGCAGTAACGCTTACTGGGCATATTTCTATCTAATAGATAAAACAGTTCATCTCAATAAATCAATTCTTCTATTATGTTAACAACCGCTCTTCTGTATAAAAAAATGAAAAAAATCAAGCTAACAGTAGGAATGCTCTGCAGTAAAGAGCATGTGGGGTAGACAGCAGTTCTAAAAAAAAGAAACCAGGTACAAGTCGCGTAAGTTCTAGGCGGTCACCAAAGCCTATGTATTAATTGATGCATGTGCTAGTTGCTACTCCTATTACGACTAAGCAGAAAGAAGAATTGCCCACAGATTATGATGTTGGGTATTGCGATTAGTTTGGATGAGTCTATTGAAGATCTGTCGATTTTTAATGATGATAGTGGCATTGCATCCCACTGCTAGGCTTTCGTGTGTATACATAGACTATCGCGTTCACTCAGATCACAGTTTTATCTACAGCTTAGCCACGGGACTCATAGAACAACCCAAAACGGCAGGAGAAAACGATTCAACTCTTATCCAGTCATATATTTTCAAAATATGGTTATATTCAAGTCAAGTTGACAGCAATCAACACAAGGCGGAAACAAGCTCCAGAAAAAACAACGATTCATTGTTTCCACGGGATCAACCTCGATCCCTGTTGAGACCAAGCCGTTTTGGCAAATACTATGGTGGGGCGAGCGTCCGGGCCTCATACTTTCCATGCACCAAATGCTAACTGTATCCTCTATAGCTTATGCCGATGAATGGCGTGGATGTAGTTGACAATGAATCATATGATAACGTCGTCTGGTTCCAGGTGGTGTCGGTGCCATCCACGCTCCCCGTGCTATCCACGCTATCCGTGCCATCCACGCTACCCGAGCGTGGGTTATTGATTTCAGATGCGATATCGGTTAGCAGCTACTCAAATTACCGCGCCCGCAACTCTCGGATACTGAATACGAAAAATTAGACATTTGAGGCTCAAGCTGCGTATTCGGTTCAATGGCGACGAGGTCCACGTCATGTTTGCCGCAAGCGATCGTTTGCGGGGTTGAAAGCCTCTTGCGGCGGAGCACCCCTCCACCGGAAGAGTCGCGCATTTACGACTCGTCCGGCAACAAGTTTAGTCCTCTGTCTGCCACACGATCGTGCGTCACGTCGGAATATATCGATATCCCGGACAGCCCAGCCTCCACACGGTCCCGAGCTCCGCCGACGGCCCGACTTATACACAGCGCTTGACGTCTTGTGTTTAAAGTCGCGACGGAAACCACCATTTGCTTGTAGTCTACCAAATCATCTCCCAGTTATCTACATCTTCTTCGCATCATTCCATCTCGCGCTGTAAACTCAACGGTCACTTTCACTTTGCCAGAACCCACAAGATGGCGCAGGAGCTTCGTTTCGACGGCAAGGTTGCCATCGTCACCGGAGCCTGTAGCGGTATGGGCCGCGAGCACGCTCTGCTGCTGGGAAGCCGCGGCGCCACCGTCATCATTAACGACCTCCAGGCTGAAATGGCCGAGGCAACGCGGGCAGACGTCGAAAAGGCCGGCGGCACTGCGGTTGCGGTTGTCGGCTCGGTCGCTGAGCGGTCCGTCCTCGAAGCCATCGTCGACACGGCCATCAGCAAGTTTGGCCGCATCGACATCCTCATCAACAACGCCGGCATCGAAATCAAGAAGACGTTTGACGAGTTCACCGAGGCGGACTTCTCGCGCATGATTGGGGTGCACGTCTTTGGCAGCTGGACGCTGAGCCAGCTCGTGTGGCCGCACATGAAGAGGCAGAAGTACGGCCGCATCCTGATCGTGTCGTCCACCTCGCTGTTTGGCATGCACAGCAACGCCGCGTACGTCACCGCCAAGGGAGCCCTGTTTGGGCTGGGCAAGTCGCTGGCGGCAGAAGGGCCAGAGCACGGCATCTTGGTCAACTGCCTGGGTCCGTCCGCGGCCACGGCCATGGCAAAGCAGATGGTGGACAATGACGAAGCGGCATTCAAGTGGATGAGCAACGCGCTCCCTGCCTCCACAACCTCGCCCGTCTGCGCCTGGCTCGTCCACGAAGACTGCAAGACCAACGGCGAATTCATCACCACCTACGGCCGCAGCGCGGGCCGGGTCATTTTTGGAGAGACCAAGGGCTCATACTGTCCGGATGGAGATTACACCATCGAGACTGTCCGGGATCATTTCGACGAGACATGCAAGCTGGAGGGCTTTATTATACCCAAGTCGGTGCATGAAGAGTCGTCGACTCTTGTGGGCATGCGCCTCGCTGGAGACGGCGCCGCTGCCAACGCTATTTTCGAGTCCATGTAGGTAGTATAAGCACCAGTTTCTAAACCCCAGCATAAATTTAAGTTTACCTTTAAAAAAAAATCTATCAGAATCCGTCCTCTCATCAGAGTCGTATGCTTATCCCTTCGTGTTCGGAGCCTTCTACGCCGCAGTGGGGTTATGTAGATCCATCTTGGCACTTTCATCGCGATTATGGCCGTGCATTAGATTAGATTCTCATTACACCCTGCAAGTAATTGCGACTGGGGTCCCCAGCATTAGGATTGATCTGCTATTGGTTCTTGTGCCAACGATGCAATATGAACGGTATTCAAAATCCAAATATTGATTATTCTCCTGCATCCGTCATGATGATGAGTTGAAGTTCGTTGCATTTTTCTTTTGAATGAGAATGAATCAGTAAATCAATATTTAAACTAGCAATTAAGAAGCAATGCCATTGCCATGTGTTAATACAAAGGAAAGTATTAGTCTAAGTACAAAAGTCTATCATATATACGCTTATGCAATACAAAGAAATATTCTGATATTTTCACCCCATTTTAAATCACATATCTCCTTTCTCTCTTTCTCTCGCATCGTCGATGCAATTTTGCCAATTTAGCCGTCTTAGATAGACAAGCTCAATGGCACAACCCAGCAACATTCCAGCCCCCAGGCCTATCCACTGGCCGTTCAGCTTCATATCCGGCGAGCCCAGAGCAAGCCAGAGTGCGAGAGGAACCGAAACCAGATAGCTGACTGAGAATGAAACCCAAGCGGCAACAGATTGTCGAGCCAAACCCCGCAGAATGCCGTTGCAGGCGCAGTTCATAGAGTCGATAATGTGGAAAAGAGCAACAAAAGTCATGGCATCAATTGCGATGGAGACGACCGCAGAATCACCGGTGAACATTCTGCTCAGTTGGTTTCGTAGCGTAAACATGACGAACGCATCAAAGGTACCGATGGAGACGAAAATAGCGCCGTAGAGGACGACGACACGTTGAGCGGTTCTTGTCAATCCTGCACCAACCAAAACACCAAGTCGCGTGGTTGCCGCAACGCTAATCGAGAAGGGAACGTGCCATGCAACAAGAGACACCGTCATGAGGATGGTCTGCGCGGCAAGGTGTTCGGTGCCAATGTAGGAAGCGCTCACGGATAGAATCTCCAATGCAATCCATTCTGCCAGATTCACAACTGTTCCCGAAGCTGAAAGGCTCAGCATGGGACCCCATTCTCGGATAGCATCCCAAGACCAGCCGCCCCAGCATTTGTGAGACCACTTAGCACAGTAGACCACATACAGCAGCAGCAGAATGGGTGTAAGATCGCTGGCAATGGCCTGGCCAAGGGCGGCACCATTGAGGCCCATGCCCATCTTGATGGCCAAGAACCAGCTCATAAAGGCGTTCACGGGAGTGCAGATGATCAAAACAATCATTCCAGGCTTGAAGTCTCCCTGGGCCTGCAGGAAGCGCTTTCCGACCTCGAAAAAGGCATAGCCAGGTAACCCAAGTATGCTCACCTGCATGAAGATGCCGGCCTTGACACCCAAGTCATGCTGGGGAATCAAGAGCGGCAGGATCCGAGGCGAGAAGAACCAGAAAGCGGCAATCGGTATCAAGGCCAGGGCCATGAACAGCGTCATGCGTTGCACATGCAATCCTACCCCGGTCAGTCGGCCCGAGCCGTAAGCCTGCGAGCACAAGGTATCGAGCGCCGTGGCCATGCCTTCGACGAAAGCATATCCGATAATATTCCTCGTCGCGCCTCCGAGACTAGCGGCGGCGAGATCTTCAGCGCCGAGGTGGCCCGCCACAATGGTAGTAATGACGGTGAAAGAATACTCGAGCAAGTAGGTAGCAATTAAAGGCGCGGAATACCGGCACAGGAGCCATGATTCGGATTTCCAGATGGTGGCCGTGTCGACATCTCCCTTGAGGAGCGATTCGTCGATGTAGAACTCATCCGTCTCCAGAAAGGGCTCTGATTCTTCGTGGGTGTTGATGACGGTCATTTTGAGAGCCCTGCCGCAACCATGACTTTTTTTTTCAACGAAAAGAGGGAAGGGAAAAAAACCAGGGGTGAAGACAAAATAAGTGGCCTGTGATGGGTGATGAAGGAGATTGAACAAAAAGCGGGCTCCATAAGACCCGCTAGCACCTCGCCTATGCCTGACGCCACCCAGCACGGTCTTTGGGCGCTACTTCATAACCGTTTCATAGGCTAGAAGCGATTGCTGTTGAGACACGTAGCATAGGTATGTGCTTCAAGTCACGATGCTGACGTTGGCGGCCAGTCTCAACTCAAGGCCTAAAGTTACCCTGCCGGGTTCCCGCCAGGACAATACCGTCGGCCCTACTCGGCATGACAAACATGATACTGTCTCGCATACTTCAGTGAGACTTTAGAACAGAGAGCAGTCATCCCAGACATGCTGCCCAAAAGTGCGGGACGCTACGTCACGTCCAGGGAAAAAGCACTCGGCGCTATGCCTCCAGCGGAGCTAGACAACGAGTTAGAGTCACGTGCGGAGCTGAGAAAGGGGACTGGCACTGGTCCGTCTTTCCTTTTGCCAGGGCATGGGTGCACGAGTGACGAATTTTAACGCCAGGGGACTAGGACAAGACCTGACTAGAGTTATGCAGTCAGAAATGCTATTCCACCGTACAGTATCCCAGCCAGCTGGTCGGGCTCGCCTTGTCCGTTAGCGCTAAACCCCACGACTGCGCTGCCTGCCTTGTCGATCACAAGGCGTCCAGCTGTCACTGTCAAGATGAAGGCACATCTGCAGGTGCAATGATCTGCAGAGCGAGAGAGGAAATTTGACATGTCATCAAACGCCCCCATTTTTGACCCCTGGATGGCAAGCCTGGAACGGAGTAGCGTGCCCCAGCTGGCGTAGTGTTTCGCCTTCAGCTGGGTCGTGGCTGAAGACTTGCTGAAGACTTGGCGGCGCTAGTCGGCTAGTGTTGCCGGTGTGCTGGGTCGTGGCTGCTGACCGCGATTCTTCCCATCCAGAACCATGGCGATCAGCGCCAGGTTTACCCAAAATTCGGTCTACAAAGTATCAATTGCACGGGAATGGCTGAGAACATGCATATACCAGGGCGCTGTGGCCGCTTAATGTAGATCGACAGCTGCTGCACAGGTCGAGATCACAATCCATCCTGCTGATGGCCACAGCAGCACATGGTTTGCCCGACTCCCCAAGCTAGGTCAGTGAATTGGGTTGGACGCTTGAGGCTGATATTATTGGACCGGATCTTTCCAGAAGGGAAAAAAGAAAGATAGCCACTTGAGACATGGATTACAGGTACCCTGTGACTGACACAAAGTCCATGTACCGGTCTACCAGCACAAGCTAACAGATCAAATCGGAAGCGGTCAATGCAAGCCGGTGGAAAAGGGAGCACATTTCTAGCATGTGAAGAGCTTTTACTCAACAAAATCCAATCATTAGCAACGTGAAAAAGATGGAACCTGAAATGACGGGGCCCGGCGGCAACGGCACATCCGTGACATCCCCACTTTCAGAATTGAGTATAGGGTATTCAGGGCGATGTGATGGTTGGCGAAAGTTTCGCCAGTCTGTTCAAGAAACTAAAATTATTTACTTCATTCGTTATTGGTTTGATATTCAACCCAAATATTCATGGTATGTCACGAAAAGGTAGATGATTGCCCATTTCATTGTTTGATTCACTTTTGATTGCGGTGTCCCAAACGCAAAGGATGGTGCTAACTTAATGTAACCGACCCACCTTAGTCTGGAGGTCTATCCACAAGATTTTGAAAAAAGAAAAACGAAAAGATGTACTGTTCGACTATGAATTCACGAACCAATGGGACACTTCGTAGTTATAAGGAAGAAAAATAATATCGAGGTTTGAGACATTTTGTTTGCAAGAGAGGAAAATGGACAAAACCACACAAAAAGCCCAATTTGCCTACCCAAGGAAATTTAGGATAGAGAACCACAATCTTGTAAGTATCAGTAAATTCTTTGAACAACAAGGGCATAGATTATCATAGACATTCTGATCAGAAGGACTATGATATACAGAAGTAGATTAGATCATCAAAAAACACTTGGTAGGAGAAAAAGGGAACCCTTGGGTTGAAATAAATGTATCAAGGGCAATTTTTCAGAAAGGAAAGAATATCATTGTGAGGTTATTGTCCCCTTACTGATCCGAAGGGAGGCAAGCCCCTCCCTTTATCTGACCAAAGACTAACTACCGGAACTATGATGAATTTGGCTAAGGGGCGGCGCCCTCCAACATAGTAGCATGGCTCGTGGTGGTCGTGTCAATTAGTCACTGCCAATTTATTGCATGTTCTGCTACATGATTGTCATGAGCGGTGCAGACGGGATGGAGTGTTGGCTGACCATCATGGGCTTGTGCGAAGACAGGCCATGGACCAACTGTAGCATACTCTGAACGATGATGACCCAAAGAGTATGGCCGAATGGGTCGCGTAGTTGATCCTAAAGCCTCAGCCAACATCTATTCAACTTGGCGTGGGTCCAGTTGGCGGCAGCGATGGTGAGCCCTGGTTTGGTCCCTTTGTCACTGATTACGGCAACATCCCTTTCTCAACCTTGTTCTGGCTGGAGGATTGTTACAATCACAAACTTGGTGTTCCATTAGCTATCGCCGCGTTCATTGGGAAATGGGATATCTAATTCAGGAACGTAGTTCTCAACCTGTTTCCGAAGGCTTATGATCAGGTCGCCAAACAGTTGAAAACATTGCGTATGGTCTCACGATGGGGGGGTTGCCTCTTGGGTTCAACCACCAAAAGATATATTTTTTATATACGATTAGAGAGTATACCTAAATCCCACCACACCTTCAATAACCACCTTTCCGTTGTCTGCGCGCCTGTTTGCAAAAGAAAAGTATGCTGACATGACGAGAATAATGCAGATAATGAGTATATGCGAGCCAATGGAAACCCAAATGGCCGTCATGTAATGGGGTGCCTCATTGGACCTCACAATGTAGCTTCCGGCAATTCCTCCCGCGCCGTTCATGGCCGTCAAAGCTGCCGAAGTCACTGCTCGCTTCCACTGCCCTGTGATGTTGTTCGTCTGATACGTGTTCAGAGCAGCCCAGTTGCTAATGTAGGCGCCGGTTGCAAGATACGTCCCAATGTACCGCACCGTTACCTGATCCACGAAGCCGAGCATGCAAAAGCCCACAATGAGGCAGATGCAGTTGAATATGATGACAGGGCCCCGAACCCGGAACTTGTCCGCGACAAAGGCCGACATCAAGGCGGGGATGACGGCGTAGTAGTACGGCGGAGCTGAAAGCAGGATGGATTCGTTCTCGTTGAAACCCATGCCGCTCTGCAAGATAATGGGGAGGAAGTAGGCGAGCGATGTCGAAACCAGATTAAGCAAGAAGAACATGCATGCGAAGCCGTAGATCTTTGGATCTTTGAGGTGACTTAGGGCTGGGCCCCAAGCAAAAAGCTCAGGCTCAACATCGCTGCGGTCCTTTTCGATCCGGGCCACCGCAAGAACCTGCTCCTGCGGGGTCAGGAACCACAACGACTTGTGCGCCTGCTCGGGAAAGTCGACCATCCAGAAATAGGTGACAATGCCAATCACCATGGTGATGAGGCCCTGGACAAGGAACATGTACCTCCACCCAGCCATGCCGCCTCTGCCGTTCAGGTGGTTGAGCCCGTAGTTGACGATGCTGCCCGTTGCCAGCACGACGACTTCGCCGCTCTGAAGGAGCGCAAACCGAACCTGCTGCTCCCTCCTCGGGTACCAAGTCGAGACCAGGTACGTCAGGCCGGGGAAAACGCCGCTCATGGCCATGCCCAGCAGCACCCTGAGGGCAATCATGCTTTTCCAGCTGTGGATAAAGGCGGTGCACATGGTGACCAGGCCAAAGCAAAAGGTGCTGAAGCCGAACCAGAAGCGTGGCCCAAACACCCGCACCGCGAGAGTCGACGGCAGCTGGAAGGCGATGCTCGCGATGGTGAAGATGAAGATGCTGACGCTGTAGCGGTTGCCCGTTAGCTCGAGATCCGTCACCATGGACGTGACTGAGGCCGAGCTGATGACGCCCGAGTCCAAGAGGTTGAGCGAGCAGAGCAGCCCGGCAATGGTGCACAGCCTCAAGTCCACCTTGAGACGCAGGCGGCGCTCCAGGGCCTCGACATCTTCTGCACCGCTGGCCGGTGCCATGGTCGCATCGGAATCCCTGCTACTTGTCGCCGCGCTGTGCGGAAGTGCATCCGCCCGCGATGGTGAGCCGACGGCCAGGTCCTCTTTGGAGTCCATTGTTGAGTTGGCTGAAAGAGCACTAGGAATTCGAACACGGCCGGGCTGCAAAGAGAATTCACAAGGGAAGCCGCTGCACCTGGTCCTTATCGCGATAGAAGGGCGGAGAATGAGTCGGAAAAGGGCGCGCTGGTTGATCGCGTAATCGGTTTGTAAACCAATAGACCCACCTTGCGTGGCATCTGGGGCTGGAATGGGAAATCATCACTGTTCGCCGGCAAGCATGTCTCATTTTTTCGGCGGTCGGACACATGTGATGATGGTTTCTGGCGAAGATGCCATCCGAGCCTCGACATTGAGTGCTTGATCTACCAAAGTTCCAAAGCGCATTCGTGGGAGTTCATGCTGAATCCTATCGGCTTCTAGAGCGGGCCGGCGCGATTGATTCGGATCTCATTCGTCGCAGACGGCTTTTTCCAGGGCAAAACAGGTTGAATTGAGACAGCACTGGCTTTGTAGAATAGTCAATGATTCATTATCTAATACACAATGGCGTATCGTGCGCCTTTCTGAAGTGGTGTTGCGGGGGGCCCATCACACACAAAAAAAACTCATTAAGGGGCCTGGTCGTGATGCATAAAAATCCCTGCGTCTCGCTTGAAGCTCTCCAGCCACTCGGTATTGTCTGCCGGCGTTTGGTTCCACGGGTCCTCACTGGAGACATAGTTAGCAGTCTAAAAATTATATAATGTGGCATCGGGAGGTTTACTCATTGTACATGATCCAACGTGCATAGTGTTGGATTTCCTCGTCGGATGGAATGTGATGATTCGGATTTTTGGACGAGACCGTCGCAGACACCCAGCGATGCAGATCTCGCTCGAGTCTTCTATGAAAATTCGCTTCGTGCAGGAAAAACTGGTTACCGTGCACAAAATGTGTCGCTTGGTTGAGAGGAGCAAACTCGGCGCTTTGCCGGCTTGGCAGTGGTGAGTCGCTCAATGGTGTATTGTTGCCGTTGGACCCGATCGGCGACGGGTAAACAGCATCCTGGCCTGCCACATTCAAAGGTCGTCGACCAAAATGGTCTGGATGACCTATTGTTGCGTCTGGGTGTTGCAGAACGTCGAGGTTTGCGAGAGTAGTGTCATCGGCAGTTGTCCCGCTCAAGACGCCCTGGTGCTCGAAAGCATGATCGCCTAGTTCCAGGGCTTTGGCGTTATGATGTAACAAATCAGCATTGCTAACTAAACCCTCCGCTAGAAAATCTAGGCAGACGGGATTTCCCGAGCGGATGGAAAATGACTGCAGCCACATTCCTGAGGCGCTCGCCAGTCGATTCAACCATGTGCTAATGACGTCACAGGGAGTTTCCGAATTAGCTTCTGTCCGATAGATAATATTCTTGGCTTCTTGCTGTAGTTGTGCGACGGTGGTTGCGGAGCCCATCTGGTGCTGTGCATTGAGGAAACCCATCAGTTGTGCTTCCATTGGACAATCTTCGAAAAGCGTTGTTTTCCCCATGACCTGGAGGTTATCAAGCTTGCTTTCGCGCCGTGACCGCATTGGACTAATTTTGGCTTGTTTCACGACATTGTCATCCGACATAATGAGATCTCGCAACCAAGATCTTGGGTCGATGACATCCTGGGCCGACAGAATTTCAGATGCAAGAATAACCCTACAACCTTCCAGCTGAAGCTCCTCATTTCCAGGCAGTCGCTCGTTTTGTTCTAGGAAGGCTTGCATAAAGTATACCAGCTCCAGCTTGATCAACTCGTATGCGCTGGCTGGGGATTCTGGCGGTCCAGCGCTTGCCTTGAAAGGGAAAGGAGTTTTCCGGTCCGCTTCGATGAGATCTGGCATCAAGTTAGTCCGCAGTTTCGTGTATCTGGTTGTTGTTGGGTGGCTTACATGGTGGCATGGAATTTTCAATAACAGCCAAGACATGCTTTTCAAATCCCCAGTCGCCCTTCCACTCCCCCATGGTGCAACCCAATCTGAAATGATCAGCAAGGTGATTAACTCGATCGTCCCACGTGTCCATGGTAGCTGAACAAAAACCGCATCTGGAGCGGAGCTGCGTAACCTCGTGCTTCCAGTCCTTCATGATGGCATCAACGTATTTGCTATTATGCGCGAGCCTCAGGTGCTGGCTGAGGTGGTCCTTGCGGTTAAACGACCGAGCTTCCTGGGTCCGTTCGGTGCAAGCGCTAAAGTTGTGAAGGTTTAGGTGATCGTCGTCGGGATCGCTCCGGCCGCAAAAGGCGCAACATGGTTCGTCGTTTCCGTTCCGCACACGAGGCCCGAATGGCACACATACCCATTTCTCCAGCGGAACATGCAACGACCTCTCGTGCCGCTGCCAATCGTATTTGGTTTTGAAGGCCTCGGTGCAGAACGTGCACTGAAATTTCCTCTGCCCGGCTCCCACGGGGAGCCTTGCTTTGCGACTGATCTGCTTTGCCTTCTTCCTCGAGCTCTTTGGTCTTCGCGAGTTGGACGACTGCGACCCCAACGACGTGATGGAATGACTGAGGGCCAGCGAGCCGCCGCTGGATATTGAAGTGGGAGCACTGCTTGCCGAGGACTGGTTTATTGAGTCCTGGCGCCTTCTCTCCAATGGAGAAGCCTCCCTAAAGTTTCCTATAAATGCTCAGAGTTAGCAGCGTTGCATCGCATATGGTTATCTTGTTATCAGACGGGTGGTACGAGTTTGACGTACCTGAATCAGGTGCCGTGGCCATGGCACGTGCAATGGCAAACATGCTTGCGGGCTCGTGTTCCGGGGGAGATTCAACCCAGCGCTCCATGGGATTCATTTCGCTCATGGCCCGTCTCGG
Source organism: Calonectria crousiana (assembly GCA_013406985.1). Taxonomy (NCBI): domain Eukaryota; kingdom Fungi; phylum Ascomycota; class Sordariomycetes; order Hypocreales; family Nectriaceae; genus Calonectria; species Calonectria crousiana. The sequence continues at coordinate 282,835 of VTGD01000001.1, read as the reverse complement.
TGCTGGCGTTCCCGGCCTCGTTGTGGGCTTCTGAGGGATATCCACGGGTTTCGTCTGGCTGCCGGAGCTCGCGGCCGAGTTCCTGATGGCGCTGACCTTGCCGCGGCGGCGGGCGTTGGACAGCCAGTTGCATATCTGGGTCTTGCTCAGGCCGGTCTGGTGGCGGAGCAGGTCGATGTCCTCGGGCTTGGGGTACGGGTGGTCGGGGTGGTGCGACAGCCACTCCTTGAGGACGCGGATCGACTTCTGGGAGAAGCGGGCGCCGATCTTGGGGGGCGGAAAGGCCCTCTCGACGCTGCGGACCTTTTCCAGGAAGTCGTCGAGCTCGCTGTTGTCGAGGCGGGCTTCGGACCCGGTGCACGAGGCGATATCTGACTCGTTGTGCGGAACCCCACTCCCATGACTGCTGGGGCTCCGGCGCGCTGCATAGCATCCGCTTGGGCCCGGGTCCGAGGGCGCGGCGCTGGCGGAGTCGTGGGCGCTGGCGTGGGCGTGGGCGACGAGGTTGGCGCCCGACAGCTGGTGGAGGGCATTCCCGTCGACGTCGGCGCGGAACGGGTCCAGATTGGGCAGGCTGCTAAAACTGTCTCTGCTTACGAGGTCCAGCGCCGAGGCCTCGCCGCCGCCCAGCGTCGACAGCAGGTTGTCGAGGGCCTCGGCGCTGAAGACGCTGCCGCCGTCGGGCGCCTCCAGGCCCTGGCCCAGGTATTGCTCGAATCCGGACAGCCCTTGGTCGCCCGCCATGGCCTTTCTGCGTCTGCGTCTGCGCCGGACTCTTTTTCTCTGCGCGGGCTTAGGGTTGCGTGGACGCTGTCGCGAGCCCGCTTTGTCTCGGCCCGCGCAGCCGCTGCTGAACAAGTTTTGTCCGACATAACTCCGAGATCGGGTCCGGATGGGGACCAACGTCTGATGCGAGAGCCCTCGAATTTATTTTGTGGAGTTTGCGCCATCGCGTCGTCCACGCCTTGCGCTGCTGGCCATCTCCACACGTATCCACCGCTGCTCTGGGGTAGTCGAGTTGTTGTTAGTCATTGCGAGCTCGAGGTGGACACTGTCAACCGCGCCTTGCAAACGCTGCCGTTGCTGGTGACCGTTGTGAAATCGTAGTTCGCGCCTTGTGTTGACGTGCAGCGTGCCCTCATTACAAAAGCCGGGTTCCCGCTCGTAGTTTCTTCTCGTGCCCTGTTCGTAGCAGATCCCGTCGATCTAGGTTCGCCAGATTTGATTCGCTTGCTTGATAACCTTAACCTTCAGCATGGATGTGTCCATCGATGGGATCCGTCGAACCAGCCATGGGGAACGCCCCGTGACCCCAATCAAGCACGATGCCGAAGTTGCCCAAGACACTGGCCTTGAGCGTGGCCTTCACAGCAGGCACTTGCAATTCATCGCCATCGGTGCCACCATTGGAACCGGATTGTTTCTCGGGACTGGCTCAGCTCTGTCTACGGCCGGTCCCGTATCTCTCCTCATTGCCTTTATTTTCCTGGGCTCTGTCCTCTTTTCTGTCATGACCGCCCTTGGAGAAATGGCTGCCTATATTCCCGTCCCGGGCTCTTTTACCACATACGCCTCTCGCTTCGTCGACCCAACTCTCGGCTTTGCTATGGGTTGGATCTATTGGTTTAGTTGGTCATTGACATTTGCCCTTGAGCTCACGGCGGCAGGTTTGATTATTCAATACTGGATCAAGACCGTGAGTGTGGGTGTTTGGATTGCCATATTTTGGGTCATCTTTACTATGGCCAACTTTCTCCCTGTTCGATGGTTTGGCGAATTTGAAATGTGGTTCTCCAGCATCAAAGTTGTCACCATCTTTGGGTTCCTCATCTTCGCCATCTGCGTCAATGCCGGTGTCGGCGACCAGGGCTACATAGGGTTCAAATACTGGGATGATCCTGGCGCTTTCGGTACTCATCTAAAAGAAGGCGCCACGGGAAAGTTCATCGCCTTCTGGTCCGTTCTGATCACTGCAGGCTTCAGCTACCAAGGAGCCGAGCTCGTTGGAATTGGTGCTGGCGAAACCCAGGATCCCGAAAAGAGCATCCCCTCAGCCATCCGCTGGACCTTCTGGGGAGTCTTCTCACTCTTCATCTCAACTGTCTTTTTCTTGGGACTTAATATTCCCTACACTAATGAGGATCTGTTGAACGAATCTCAGGATGCCTCGGCATCTCCACTTGTCATCATGGCACAGCTAGCTGGTGTCTCTGTTTTGCCCTCGATTCTGAACGCAGTGCTGTTGACCGCAGTTTTAACCGCTGCCAACTCTGACGTCTATTCTAGCAGCCGCATCCTCATCGCGCTGGCTGACTCTGGTCACGGTCCCAAACTCTTCAAAAAGACGAACCGTTTTGGAACTCCATACTACGCTGTCGGAGTCTGCTCACTTGTCGGTTTCCTCGCATTTCTCAACCTTTCGCAAGATGGCTCTGTCGTTTTTCAGTGGCTGCTCAACATTGTTTCAGTCGCGGGATTTATCTCCTGGGCCATCATCAATGTCTGCCATATCCTATTCATGCAAGCTCTGTCTGCCAAGGGCGTTTCGCGGGACAGCCTTCCATATGCGGCGCCTCTGCAACCCTACATGTCCTGGTACGGCCTCTTCTTCAATATCCTCATTGTCCTCACCAGTGGTTTTGATGTATTTATCAACTGGGAGACGAGCAAGTTCTTCACTAGCTATATAAGTCTTATCCTATTTGTGTTGCTCTTTGTGGGTCACAAGGTAATCTTCAGGACAAAGATGGTTCCCCTCTCGCAGGTGGATATCACCACAGGTCGCCTTTCAATTTAGTCCCATGCAGATACAAAAGTTCTACCTAATTAAATTTCAAATGCTTATCTTTCTAATGTCTTGATTTGGGATTCTCTTATGTAACGATTGTTCAATCATATGCAACAAAGACCAGCGATGACGTGGTGGCATATTGAATGGGAATTAGTACTTGGATCTGATTGGAGAGGTTGATAGATGTCACTCTGAGTCGCTGTAAATCATCATGATCCATCAACCAGGTAAACTCGTCTCCAGATGCCGAGGCATTGTTCCTTATCGTCCAAATCCGAATTGTTGGGCCGGGGATTGTTGCACAGTCTCCGATTGGCAAGCCGCGGTGGAAAATACACGTCATTTTGGATCGTTAATTTCTAAAAATTCTTTTTTCAGACTGAATACTCCCCTGTGATACGTCATGGGATGGCTGCGCCGTGATTGCACTTCCAGTTACGAGCTTCCGCAAGTGGATTCACTTTGGGGAGAAGGGTGACTCTGCATTGGAGATGGTGTGCACATAGGAGACCTCGTGATCGAACGGATATTTTCAATTCCCGGGAGTTGTTTTCTCCAATAGAATTGACCCATGAGCATATACCCCGCACATAAATGGGGATACCCTCGCAATAATCAGTCGGTTGGAATGAAACCAGAAGGACACCCCACCAGGAGATATGCATGTTTTGCAACCGCTGACAAATGGAATGTCCAAGCGCAAATTTTCTTTGTGCAGATTGAGCCTCAAAGGCGCTAGCTAGATGACTTGAGACATTGTCGCTAAGTAAAGCCGTATTGAGATTAGGTCCAGTCGGTAGCTCCGGCTATTGCTCAGTGATGACTACGAGATAACAATGTAGCAGTTTTTACGGAGTGATGCAATTGATTCTTTTCCATCATTTGGCTATACTATATACAAGATACTGGCTCTGATGTAACCTGGGATGAGGGGTTCTATGCATCCCGTCGAAATAGGTTCCAATTTCTGTTCATTGGCCAGCGAGCCCACATCCCCGACATAGTCCTTGCTGACCGAAAAGTGACGGTGGTCTCAGAAAATGGCTATTATATCTTGGCATTGAAACAATTAATATTCGACTATTAAATCACGGTTGAACGATTGGGTCAGCCTGACTCACCGAGCCTCATTGAGCGGAGTCCTGTACCGTGATAAGCCTCGTTCTGGGTTACATGTGCCAGCCAATGGTAAGAGGCAGCATGCAGAGACGACATCCGCATGCTTTAGTGACGGAGGTGTAAGCGGGATTTAGCTAGTCTTTGTCGTCTATGGGTTTTGTGCTGCATGTGATCCACAAGCGGGAGGCCAGAAGTCGCCTCATGCTGAAGAATGCGGCTCAAAATTGTTACCGGCAGTGGAGGAGGCGCGGGTTGTTGAGAATACCCTTGTTCAATCAAATTTTGGAAATCACCAACGAGGAAGACATTGTGATGGCAATCGAGATGGCCGTTTGCCTCTTCTTGAGCCGCACGCCTATTTAATGTCAAGCGTGCTGCCGGGCTTTTGCAATAGATCAAACAAGACATCAATCTTCATAAAACCTGCTTGACCACCAAGACTGAACTCGCACAAACCAATCGCTTCTCTCTACTTGACCAAATTTCTCTGACTTCTTATTTTTGAATCGCAAACATGGCTCCTTCAATCGACGTTCTTCCTGCTGCCAGCTCGCTGACCATCGTACCCAAGAATCCGGCTCAGCAATGTAAGTGTATCAGCAATGCATTGTATGGCTATCGATCGAAATTAGGCCATGGTTACAATAGAAACCTTTCAAAAGAGTGCTAATATCGAATTAATAGATTACTCTCATGGCCTTCGCGCACGCTTCCAACTTGATGCCCAGAAAATAGTGACCCAAAACACTGCAAAAAACATAAAATATGCAGACATCGGGTATGAGGTCAACGAGGAAGCATACAGACGCAGGTCGGAGGCTCGCCAAGCTACCGAGTCCCTTCCTGCCGCCGTCCCTCGAGGATTTCCAACCAAACTAAATGGCCCTCTTGTCTGGGGCAGGGATAGCTTTCCAGACGAGTCTGAGTATATTTACCATCTCACTGATGCTGACAAGGAGGAAATTAAGCTGGCATTGCAACACTTCGCTGGTGAGTTTGGAGAAGGCGCTTTTGGGAACCAAATGTCTCACATTTTTTGCACTGCAGACCAAGGCCTTGATGGCCAGGAAGTTTCCCGCGAAAGCTTCCCTCTCCCGAATTTGGGCAAAAAGCTAGATTCAGCATGCGATGACGTCTATGACGGCCGCGGATTCGCAATTGTTCGAGGCCTTGAGCCTGAAGCCTATAAGATTGAAGACCTCACCGTAATTTACCTGGGAATTTCCAGCTACATTGCGGAGCGTCGTGGCAGACAGGACCAGAGAGGTTCCATGCTGAGTTAGTGCCCTCTGAAAGTCGCATAACTATTGGCGTGTTGAAGCAGAGACTGACGTTGCATTCTTCAATTAGTGCACGTGATGTTGCGCAATGACGAGGATCGCGACCGACCATCCGGCGAGGACAAGGTATGTTATGGACCGTCCTGCAAACCCATGGTCTGTTAAAAGCAGACGCTAAAATTTCTTCTCGCAGCCGTTCCACACCGACACCGTCAATGACTGTCTGTGCCTTTTCACCCAGAGTCTGGCTGCCTCAGGCGGGCGAAGTGTCCTTGCATCAGCCTGGACAGTCTACAATGAGCTTGCTGCGACCCGACCCGACCTCATTCACGTCCTTTCTCAACCCGATTGGCCGTTTGATACGTGAGTGCAGACCCAGAACCCGTATAATTTTCTTGGCTCCCTTTCGGCGGCCCAGGTAACATCCAGTGCTAACCATCCTTGCACTTTTGCTAGGTTCGGCCGCTCCCCGAATTTCTACAAGCGCGCGCTCTTCTACTCGCACGACGAGAAGCTGATTGCCTCTTTTTCACGACGCCTTCTTGTCGGACATGCACCTTATGATGTCCGCACCCCTGGCATCCCGGGCCTCACCGAGGCACAGGCTGAGGCACTCGATGCCGTTCACTTTATTGCTCGAAAGCACGAGATCAAGCCCACCATGCAGAAAGGAGATCTCCGCTTCATGAACAACATGGCCATCCTCCATCGCAGGGAGGCCTTTGAGAACAGTTCCGAGACTGGTCGTCACCTGGTGCGAATCTGGCTCAACAATGAACTTAGGTGCTGGAAGCTCCCTTATGACCTAAGAATCGCCTGGTCACGCGTGTTTGACGATGCCGAGGCTGATAAGCACTGGGACCTTCAACCCATCTACAAGGACGGAAAGATCCTTCGAATCGCTGGTTCATGTGACTGAACCAACTATATGATTTTGATCATCCCTGCTACTGTCACTCATTCCTAATTCTTCTCGATTGTAGTCTTATTTCTTTTTTTCTTTTAGTAGGAAATGGACAACAAACAAGACTGCCGAAATGTGAGAACTCACTGACTTGTCCATGTACGTTGATCTGGGTGCGATCCAATTCCATTCCTTCTTGCTGCAATAGGACTGGATAATGTGGTGGTTCGGATTCAAGCCGAAACGAAGGCAAATAAGTGAATGTTTTGGTCTCCATAGTCACACAATTTGGTTCATCAGTTAATAACATCTTTTTTTCTTTATCCTCTTTTCTTACTTTGTTTTCTTCCCTTTTTCTTTTTGCAAATGTGAGTCTCACTACAACTAATATGTTCAATAATGATCAAGTAATGGTAAGAATAAGACTATGTCTTACGCAGTTGGGCCAGGTTCCCACTTTTTGTCATAGAGTTGGGAAACCCAGAAAAGATCATTCTCAAAGTCTCTATTGTCCCGCACTGTATTAAACAAGGTGACTTGATCTAAAGTCAGTGATGACAAAAAAAAAAAAGGGGGGGGGGAGGTACTTACCCCTCGTAGGATCTTTAACCATGTTTGATGTCTCCCTCACAAACGTGAGACCTTTCTCGTCTAAATGCGCTGCCTTCCTCAATTCATTTAACCCTTTCTGGTCATTCGTCAGTTGAAACGGTAAGACGCCCTTGTTCAGGTAGTGAAAGTGGGCCAGCATGGTCCGACAACCACTGTGGTGCTTTCTAATACTCTCGGGGTTTGCATATTTCTCCTAGTAGGAACTTAATTAGCAGTCTTATACAGTCGCTAGCCCCAAAAAGCACGAGACTCACATGAAGGTTATACTGCCTGGCAGTTTCCCAATCACGTCTTGTGATCATGGAGCAACTATGGAGGAGAATGAACATGGTCAAATAGATGGTCAACCAATACTCCCTCTTATTCTTTTGCACAAGGTCATGCAATTTTCGAAGAATCCTCTCAGTTTTGGGTCGCAAGACTCTGGTGTACAGGATACATTCAAGCTGCACGGTGATGAGAATCGGAGCGGGGACAAGGTTGTGGAATGGGCTGTCGGGATCGTTGACAGGCGACCCACCCAGCTTATCTTCACCGTGGATGTGTTCAGGGTGGCTGGTTTTGCGGCACGCAACCCAAAGCTGAAAGCAATTTCGAAGAAGCTCCTGTTCTTGCTGGGTCTTGTGTGCCCAGGTCAGTAAGTTAATTGATCTTGGGAGAGAAAAAAATATACTTTAGCATTTGACTGATACCAGAAAGCGAAGCAATACGTGTGCAAAAGAAGGTCGTCAAGCGGACTGATTGTAGTCCAAATATAATTTCTGACACTTTTGTTGATGAAGTCCTCAATGATGATCGCAGACTCCTGTATATCAGCGAGTGCATATCTCGGAACAGGGTGTCTTTTGACCACTAAGCCACTCATCCACTGCTCTTCAACCATGTCTCCTGGAATAGGAATGAACTCCCTAACCCTCGCGACATGCGGCGCATCGAGATGTATTTGGGAAATGTATATCGTTTTTACCTCAGTGGACGCCCAAGTATCGACATCGACCAAGTCCATGCTTTTCCATCTTTTACTGAACAGTTGGTACGGCTTGTCTTGCTCACGATACAAGGATGAATCCGTGATCATCCATCTTAGGCACGGAAGCTTGCAAATCTGTCGCGTGGCATTCTTGCACTTTATACACACGCCGTTTGGATCTGATGGATCCGCCGGGCACTAATAGTTCAGCGAATGATGACCCACTAATCACTAGCCACCCACTTACCCGTATCTGCTGCATCCTGCACCGAATGCAAGATTTGGACGTCCTTGTCTGTGCTGTCTCTTGCCTTGTTTTCTCATCTTTGAATCGGCCTCGTTTACCGGGCTTGCTTACGCCATCTTTTTTGTTCTTTTTCATCGGCGCCTGGGGGCCTTCTTTTTTTGTGCGTGGGCGGCGAACCTTCTTAAAATTTTGGAAACGCCATTAGTCGTTTGTGGTGTTGTTGACCAGGGCAGCGCTTTACTCACAGGAGCGATAACATATTCTCTGCTAACACCAGCGATCTGGCGCATCAGCGGTGGGTCTTCTTCAGGTGTCGCAGGCACTGGCTGTTCATATTGTTGAGAGTCGGGGGGCGACAATCGTGACTGATCTGAGCTTGGAGTTGTAATAATCCATTCCGAGCCAGGAGAGGACTCTGATTCGGAAACAATGTTCTGTGCTTTGAGACCACCAAGTGTCAATGTATTTTGTGTACAAGGATTGGAGCGGCCACCTTTCTCCTGGGCATCTGGGCTGGTAGGGAGGGTGTCATTCTGGTAACTCTGTGCTAGGATGTCTAGTGAAATGCCACCAATCTCGTCAAGCACAACAAATGACCTCAACATTTCATGGTCAGGCGAGCTTGGCATGTGACTGCACGATTGTTCTGGGCTAAAATCAGCACAAGATTCCTGCATAATGCTGAGCTGCGCGGAGGCGGGATTGGTGGTCTGTGGCGCAGGTTGATCATGAGCTTGGTCATATGCAGTATCAGAGAGAGTGCCAGGTATCGCTGTCCGTATCCCAGCGCAAAGGTCTCCGGTGCTTATCTGCATTTTCTCTGCCGCCCCCTGGACATCTCGCCCAGTGGGATCGAAGCCTGTGGAGGCTCGGAAACGGCTCGGCAACTGCCGGTGACTTGGGTCACCAGACCGGTCAACCGAAGACTCTTCCATCCTAGAATCTATTGGCTGGATGGGTCATACACGGCACTGACAATACAGGATGGCCCTGCCGGTTTGGCAAGGTTACAAAGCGAGGGAGAAATGCATCAAGGTAGCGAGATCACTGGTCTGGAATCTAAACAGGCTTAGTGAAGCTCATTATGAGCGCGTGGCCTCTTTTCAGCACGGAAAAATGTTAATCACCGTCGAAAAAAGCAAGTTCACATTTTGGGCACTCTACGTAATTTCAAAGCATGTCAGCCAGTGGCATGCGATCATGATTGCCTGCCGAGAAATGTCCACTGAGACATTGAGACATTTAGAAGCCAATCATGTGCCTCTGTTAAAAAATGACCGGTGAGCCTGTCCCATAGGACCGGTCTGTGCACTCAGACAATTGTTCAGAGTCTTGTCCATTTGAGCCCGGGCTTTCGGCTTTGTAAGACTCTACCTGTGCCCCAGGATGATGAAGATTGCTCGCCTTCATCTAGAGACTTATTTAGTGCTCCCCATCAAGCACACAATGGAAATCTCTCATCTTTTAATCAATGTTTTATGGCGGCGGAGTTTCATTTTAAAATAACCTCAATTCTTTCGGCGCATCTCCAAACTATCTAAACATGGCGATATGTCTTGGGATGCTCCTTCGTTGAATCCCAAGACTAGTTCCGATTCACTGGACACTAGTCATTCTGGATGAAGGATAGATGGAGCTGCGCGTTGAGGCATGTGTCTCTATGCCGCTCCTGTGGACTTGCTTCCAGGTCTTCAACCAGTTGGTAGCTTTGTTTTCTTTCCAGACCAGAGCGACTGGGCCCACGCCTTCAGAACCTCTCTAGACTCATCAAGAAGCGCTGCTCTGATAGAAGGTGGTGAAATATCTTATCTCGAAGTCTCTAGCCATTTTTGTCGCGTTCTGGATTCTCGGTGCACGCAAAATCCAACCTTTTAGATTCGTATTTGAGAGCATGGTTGCAAATGCAGCTGGCATGAAGCTCTATATTGTCCCATATCATAGCCTAGAAGCCAATTCTATATCGTTGAACCCACTTAACCATTCATGAAAAGATGCATCCCATTCTAGTGGACTAAGGGTTGTTATCCCTGTAAACCACTTACGACTCGTGAATAATTTGCATGATATAGTGGGCATCTTTGACATCAATTCAAGAAATCTACCAAATAATATGATTTCCGAATCCGTGGTAGATAATATCGCTCACTTCGATCACGGGCTTCGTCTTTTTCTCAAAATGCCACCGCATCCAAACATTATGTCACGACCCTTGGCTTTTCTCACAAAGGGTACCACGTTTGGTGACGAGAAAAGCATAGTCGGGTTTTTTCTACCTTACTGTGCCGAAGGAACTGTCAGAGACATTCTTTCAAGGCGACAGCGGGCCGGGACCCTCACAGTGCAATGAGGAATCAGTCCCGGGCCTTTTAGCAGACGATTCCTAGTACTTTTGCCAGTTTTTGCGAAAAGCCTTCATGCAAACCATGAGCTCTTCATACTATTGTAGAGATATGGGTACCCTTGGCCGTCCATTCAGAAACTCAACTTCAATCTCTGGCATCATAGGCTCTCCACCAAGCCGAAGCGCTGCCCAACTTTAGGGAATCCATTTCCGCGAGCCAGAGGATCCTTGAGATCATGTCAGCCTTCCATGAGGGGGGAATACCTACGTGGACAGCAATGATGTGACACGCGATGCCAGTCCAACACCTCGTAGCCGGCCTTTTGCAGGGCTTCAGTCGCTATCTTCCTAGCGCGAACAGCCAGTAGTTGGATAGTTACAATGTCGTCATCTTCGAGAAACACGAATGCTGGAAGGGCACTCCGGTGATTATTTTTGGATTCCTCTAAGTCGCTCCAAGAAATTAGGGTAGTGAACGGGTCACGCGTCCAAGGCGCCGACGGTAGGAGTGACAGAAAAACCGGTTGGAGAATACCAACCCAGCGGTCCATGGTCCTAACAACACTTGGCATACCCGGTTGACCTGGGCTCTGCCTGTGTTGTAAGTTGAAGCAGTCAGGAGGCTATGATGGGTTCCGTTACGTACAATTTGAAGGGTTTCATGATCGAAGAGATCATTAAAAAAGGCTCCAACTACTCATCTATAAGTTCATAAATTCTCGACCACCTTTGCGAATAAGATCTAGTCCTGTGCCATTTTGGCCTTATCCCCAGCAATTTTCTTGTCAATAACCCTCCTCCAACATCACTAGTCACTAAGGGCGAAGGAAACGAAATGACAATATTGCTCGACTGTTAAATAAAAAGAGACATAAAAGGGGCTACGAGAAGCAGATAATCCGTGGTTATAAAGTTAGGAGCCATCTTGGAGATTAGAGCGACGTATCCAACCACTTACGGTTTCAAGCACTGACGTCGACCGACTCAAGGACCAGGATTGCTTTGATCAACTTAAGAGATTCTGACAGGGTTCCATTCCCGACCAATCAAGTCGATGACTGGAGCCGAAATTGTTACACGACTACGTTGCCACACGTGATGTATCATATGAGGCTGCCATTTTGACAGATTCGTATTCGCATTTCCCAGCCAATGGCAGCCTCATATTAATTTGAACCGGTGAGACTCATTCTGCCGGAACAGTCGTCCCGATACGATTGGACGTGTCTTGGGGTCTCGATCAGACACGAATGTCACCTGGCCGATTTTGGGTTACTTTTCAGACATGAAATGACATCGACGCGGAACTATTTATCAATCATGTAACCTTCCCGATCAGACAGGAGGAATGCTCTCCCTTGTGACACAAAACTATCCATCAAGGTGTGGGAGGTTTATATCAAGGAATGTTATCATCCCGTTTCCCTTTTCTTTTCTGTTCTCATTTACCTTTTATTTGCTTTTCTCACATTCAACCTTTCCTGTCACGCACCAAAAAAGAAGCAGGGAAAAGAGTTATAAGGATCGTCAATTATATACCATTGCACCATTTCATCTCTCAAGTCGTTTTCTGAGCTCATCCAGCCTGGATTCTATCACATTTTGGTTTCCATCGCCTCACAACAATCACCTCGAACCCGGATCCCTGCCAATCCGTCGGGAAATCCTCGGTCATATGGGTCCTCTTCGTCGTGGCGAAGCTGACCGGTGTTTCTATAACATGCGATGATGATTGGCCCGGCCTCTTTGCTGCGCGTTGACTTTACCGACGGTCCATTGCAGAATGCCCCCCTGCTCAGAGACATTGGTAGACTTTTCCGTTCCCGCGATGTTACCCGAAGGTCCTACATTTGATGCTGTTGTTCAGGATAGGCAACACCCCCGGCTCGATGGATGGAAATAGACGTCCGTCACAGCCACTTTGGACTCAACGATCTGGATGTCGGGCGTCAATATTTTTTGACGTATTTCTGACCTGGAGGTGCACTATGACCGATTGCAATCAGATATTCAGCATTGAAAAATTACCAATGTTCAAGGTGCCAAAACGCGATTGAGACATGCAAACCAATCACAAACGTCGAAATAAGATGGACCGATGAGAGTCGCGTGGGCGGCATGTACATTCTGAACACATTTAAAATCATGCATCGGCCAATTTTTTCTACCATCGTCTCGATCTGAGTAAACCAGCATTGATCGAAAAGATTGAGAGCCTATCCACCGACGCCAAATTCGCTTCCAAGATGGCTAATATCAACCATTTCGCTCCGCTCTATATGGATCTAATCTCATGCAACGGTTTGTCTTCGACAGCGGGATCAGCTACCAGTCTCGCACTCACACATGGCCGCAGGATCCTTCCACTCTGCCGATTTCGGCCCATTGGAATCAACAGTAGGGTCATTCTATTGGTATTATCCAACACCCTCTTCTACACGATGCAGCCGGGTGGAATCGCAGACAGAATCTCCCGCAGAATTGAACTCTGAGGAGGAGCGTACCGACCACAATCCCCACAGCGGGGGCCAACGTGCACGCCTCCTGGCACTTCAAAACATGGCGTTGGATCTCATAGGCATTGGTGCGCACTTGGAGTTACGCGACTGAGGGTGACGAAAGCCTCTTTAGCTATTGAGGAATGCGGTTCATGTACATGATTGTTTATTTTTAGGAGTGATTTAATCGATTTTATGGTCGCCGTTGTTTCAAGTCACTGTCTCGGGTGACTGAGCACATCAAGTCACGAACACGAAGATGGCCGTATGGCCACGGTATACCACGCGCCTCCCATCACTGCCCTGAATCTCATATGAGATTGAATCCTTCAGTGCGACTAGATTCGGGGCACCAGCCGTCTACTTTTGTCATGACATACGGGCAACCTTTCTGTGTAATCAGCTGTTAATCGCCGCCCTGATCCTTTCAATTTCTTCATTTCCCTCTCTGGCAGCTTCATCAACCCGACGGCGGAAAGCTGGATCTTGCTCGCTTTCAAGGGCAACATTCTCATCAAGAATTATCTCCAACGTTATATTGATGGCGTCAAGAAACGAAACGGTGGCAACTTGCGCTTTTTCTTGTAGCCCTTCAGATATTTCTTTGAAGGCATTTCTGAAATCTCTCATCAGATTTGTAAAAAGATCATTGTCAGAGAGGGCGCGATGAATTATAGCCTTTCTTCGAACATGGCTTCCCGTTCCTGCACCACCGTTGTTCGTTAGAATCTCAGTCCATTGTAATAATGCTTATCGATACTGGCGAATGAGAATATAGGCATGCGAAAATATCTACTTACCGCCTTCTCTTTTACATGATTGATATGCGGGTGTCATGACCTTTCCAATAAGCGAGGTTTGGATGCCTGACAACGCGTCTGTACGCAAGATTCTAATAAGAATTAGTTTAATACGGGACTTCCAATATGTAGCAACTTCAAAGCTTTACCTTAGGCTTGCACCAAACTCTTCATGCGCGTTCTCGATGTTGCTGCAAAAGACATCCTTTTGGGAAACGAGGGCATTGACCAAAGGTCCTGTAATCTCCGGCATACCACTCAAACGGTCCTCTGACACATTGTTAGCATTAGAACTTTCCAAAAAGAGATCATCTTGGACTTTGGGGTTATTCTTTTTCCCAAAAGGAAGGAAAGGGATTCATGTCATGGTTGAAAGTGACAATAACACTAACCCAAAACCACAATTGACCAGTCCGTTAACTCATTCAGCATGTCTTCAATGTCTTGTTGCCGCGACTCAAGATGGGAAATTAATTCCATCCATGGTGTTCTGAGGTCACCGGCCATCTGATCAATGGCTTCCTCATTCCAGTTACGTGAACCAACAGCCGCAGTATAGTGGTCACCGTAATTCCTGCAGAATGCAGAGTAAGTCGCTGGGCAATATCAGCTTAAATTTACTTGTATAATATTATCTATGTCGTAATACATACCATGGTGCCACTGTGAACAGCGGATTAGTCAGTGATTGGGAAAAAAATACGTGCGATTGACTCACTCCTGCCCAGTCGCTTTCAGCTTCGATCGCAGCTTCACTCCAGCTCGATACGTCCCTTCCTATTGAAAATCCGTTAGAAGTCTATTTTAAAAATTCAGGTGGCCGGGTAGGCTAAGATATGTGATGTTCACAACAAAGGCATGGCTCACTATCATAAATTTGATTTCTAAAGCCTTGGCGACATTCTTTAGAAATCCGGTTCATATGCGATGAGTGGTGCCTCAAATCCTATCACTCTGGTCAGTTAAGCTGTGTTACTAAATTTAAGAATCTCTGTTATAATTCACCTACCCGCTCTATTCGGTTTCGTATTTCGGTCAAGGCATCTCGTACCAACCTCTTCCTCTCGGCGTTAGCGGTGCCAGCTCCTGATTGAACCCAGAGTCTGATCTGTGCCAGTAGTGCAGGAATCCTGTCATTCATGTAGATCGCAGAAATTCGGCGCTGACTGTTTGCAACAATCGAGATGCAATACTTCCTCAAACCCAAGATACCACTCAATCTCAGTCTGGGCAGTGCTTCGTCTACGGGATCGTCGCGGTTGCTCCAATAGCCCGTATTACTAACACAGAACACCCGGACTTCACCATTAGATATCCTACCCCGGTATTGATTTTGCAATTCTCTCGTCACGTCGGAATTCCGATTATTCACAAGGTAGTTATGCAACCTATATGAAACGGCCATGTCAGCAACTGTGCACAAAACTAGGAAAAGTTAGGCGCTGCATACTCGAGCTTCCGATCTGGGATTATTCGCTTCCTAAAGTTATGAGAGTCAGAAAATTCGGGTTTGGAGGATTCCAGCACTGACTGAAGTCGGCGATATCGACGATTGAGGTCATTTAAGTAATCTCTCTCATCATCAAGTAAATCTTCATCATCCAGCTCATATTCGCCTATCTCGGCTTCGATTTCACTGAGATCTCTCTCGTCTCTCATAATCGAGTGTTGGAGCTGTTGAATGCGTCGCGCTCTTGACCCTGGCCAATCTCTCCTGGCTTCATCAGGCCGGATGTCCTATCAAGCTCGATTTAGTACAGCCAATAGGATACCAACCATAGCTTCCTTAGAGTATACAAAAACTTACATCAGACCGAGTGCAAACAATGCTCACATTCGATAGCTGCGCCTGCCGCGCCAGTTCGAACACGCATTGGACACCTTCATCAGTCACCGCCCTTCCAATGTTGCAAATCACAAATATTTCGTTGCATTCCAACAAGAATCGCTCTGTAATTGCTCTGCGGGCTGAGTTTAGGTCCCGAAGTCCTTGCAGTGCTGTTAGAAGAAGCAAGTGGATGCAGCTAGGACCACTCAGGTCACATACCTGGGAGGTCAACAAGGATGAGGCCCTTGCTGAGGATATGAGCATTCAGATAAACTCTTTTAGGTTATTAGTCAGCATTATATATAAGATTTTAAGCTTCATTAGATAACTTACTTGATCTTGCGAATAAAGGGCCATTTTGCGGGCTCTGTACGAGAATTTGACTCCGAGGATAGTTCTACCAATGTTGAGGAGCACCTCGCTGCGGACAAACCAGTTTGACGACGGCCTATCTGCGACGGTCTTGCTTGCACAACTAATGCGTTTAATCTTTCGAGAACTATGGCCTCCGTGGCTTGAAGAAGAAATGATTCATCAGTGATGCGGCCCCGCAACATTGACAGAATGGTATCCCGGGCTTGATTGGCAAGAGCTTCGCAGTCTTGCATTTCTGATTCATCTATTTCATCTTGCTTCAGATGAAACCATCTGTAGTTTGAAAGCATCGTGGAAAGTTGTTCCATGATATCATCCAAGGAAAAGAGTTCAACTTCGAGAGAAAATGTATTCTCGCTGTGGTAGTGATACTCGGTCGCTACACAAGTACAGGCTTCCCCGCTGTTGCTCTATAGAACATTAGTACATGCGACCAAAAGAAACGAATATTGATATCTCACCGCTCTTGCTAAATCTCTGGAATCGAGCAGACAATTCAGCAAACTGCTTTTTCCTGAGATGAGGATGAGATGTGAGTTGTGTGTATTTCATCAACCATCCGTGGACAACTCACCAACGCCAGAGTCTCCAACGAACCCAACCTTTCGCGTGTGTGGATACGTGAATCGCGCCAGCTCCCCTGCTTCGCGATGCAGGCGTCGCATGGTGGAATCTGGGTCATTGTGGATCGAAGCACTGCCTAATGTGTCATGCATTTTAGCCATGAGCGATTTCGCGTCGCGGTAAGCAGCTTGAAAGGACGGGTCGTGGAAAGCATCCTGCGGCAGTTCTTCGTCCTTGACCTCATGACGAAGAGCTCTGGAATTGGATCGCCGCGACCTGGGACTTCGTTGGGGAGTAACTCGGACATTGTCATCGGGTGTGAGCGAAACCCTTCGGCTGTCTGAGCCCCTAGCCACAGCATCTGCAGCATTTGCAATATCCGACAGATTCTCAATCCCACCGAGCCCGCTTGGGCTTTCCAGGTTCATTCTCCCCAACGCAACCTCTACGCTACCACCTCCAGCCAATTGAGATCGAGAGTTAGGGGAGACGGGATCTGGAGAATTTGATGTTGAAGGCGTGTAGATGATTGGAATATTGGGGCCTGAGGTAGAAGCGCTGCTCGAACCAGTTGGCGATGATGCATCACGTTCGATAGACGGAAGAGGCACATCAGCTTGAGTGGGCCGCGAGGTAACCACAGAGCCAGCTCTGTTCACACGACGCTATTGATTTCGTTAGGTTTGATGTTTTTGGGGGAACAACACGAATCACTCCGCATTATTGTACATTTACTTCAAGGGGCGCGTACATCCGTAGGCATGGTTTATTGACGATGTGGTGGTGTAAAAGATGTGCAACAATAAAAGATGAAATATAGCCAGAATGAACTGCATCAACGAACAGACCAAAAGGTGGGATAAGAGACAAAGATATAACGCAATGCCATCAGAGACGGAACCAACACACCTTGGCAGGTTGCTTTGCCGCTGTGTTGGCTTATGCTGTTGGTTGCTAGTGGGGCGAGATGGTGGGCGGTTAGCTCCCACGCAGCATCCAATACCAGACAATTGTCCGGTTTCAAGGCCAGGTTTGGGGGCCAAAACTGACCTAGTCACGAGAATGGAAAGTTAGCCTGGAGCTCGTTTGCCATCTCTGGACATTTCCTCCTGATGGATGCATCGGCTGTACCAGCCCAAGGGGGTTTAACCGATGGCACCCGGGCCATAAAACAGTGCGCTGCGCCCGCTCTAACCATCTCGGTCGTCATGCCCTGCGGTTGGGTCTGATAACCGGTCGTTTAGGCGCCCGTCGCCTTTTCCGCAGGTTGGCCGGGGCCGATCCAGCCCAGCCACACAGGGACGCGGCCGGCTTGAAGCTCGCAAGATCAGGAGCGGGGGTTTCACAATGTCCCAGAAATGGTTTGATCCAAAAATAAATCCCGGCTACTTCACGCTATACATTTCCTACCCTTGAAAACTGCATTTCTAACAAAAGTGAGGTCAATGGCAAATATTAAACACATAGAAAATATACAAGGCCCAGTATCACGCTTGCATTTGGATATTCTATGTATTTCTAGCATGAGAAAACAAGAGGCAAACTTAGCCGGATGACCCAGGAGCTGCTCACATAAATGGGTTTAATCATAGTTTTCACGTAAAAATATTTTTACCCTAACCAAAAACAATCATCTTTACACTCTTCCAATGCGAACCTTTGCCTCTATGAATCGGAGATAAAGTTGACCACCAGTTGTTTAAGATAACTTCTTTGCCGGGACCGGTTAGATATTGTGAAGGGCTGGTCCTGGGTTTGTTCAACCTGAAGGGTGCTCTGAATTGGTCTATCTAAAGCTAGAGAGGAGAGAAGGAAAGGGAGCCAGAAGGGCTGCCCTTCTGGCTTTATATCTAGGTTCTCACGACCTTGTTGGGCTCTAGCTACCCTAGTAGCTGGAGAAGGGTTTTACTCTCAGCCAACCTTGATGGATACGGCACAGCCGTATCCCCACTTCAGGCTTCAGCCTGTGACAGATATAGCCAGCCAAGTTGATTACAAGTCATGACACCGCAAACAAGTAGAATGAGGAGACGAAAACCCGATTATTACAATATCCCCGGGCTCTATAGATAATGAATTAGACGGCACCGACATTCCGTATCATACCACAAAGTCCATTGCTCAAGGTCCAAGCTTTTCCGGCTAGTGTGGTCTTAAACGTGTAGTCGATGAACTGACCGGGGAGTTAAACTATTCTATGTTTGTTCAAAATTTATTATTTTAGGCCGCCAATAAAGGGTATCTCAATGTGTTGATGCAACTGCTGGGCGAGGGAGAATCGAACGTCAATGGGGAACATAATTCTGGGCTTACAGCCCTTCAAGATGCTGGGCAAAACGCGCACTATGCAATCGTTGAGATGTCAGTCGCTTATGGTGCATTCGTGGGCGATGACGTTTATGGTCAGGGACAATCAGCTCAGCCATAAATTAGAAAATGCCTGTAAAATAACGATTTGGATAACACTCCGTTTCCAGTATAAATTTCATGGGCATTCTTCATATACCGCCCACCCTTTTCGGTTACTTATACGCTTATATTTCAAATTTGTCCCATATTTTTTACATTGGACACCCTATCAAGCATCAAAATTTCTCCAGCTTGGCATCAAACTTTGCTTCCCCAAACACAAATGAAAAGCATGCATGTACAGCACGTTGCAATGAGGGTGACCTTCTGATCCCGTAAATGATTGCACTATTTTTTTTTCTGTTAGCGATCACGCGTCAAGATTGGCCGTGGGGAGGGGTGGCAAGCAAGAAGGAGGTTTCTTACATGGAAAAGCCGAGAAAAACACCAGACAAGAGCAAAAGAGGTTGTAACAAGAAAGCATCATCTTCAATAAAAAGAATAGGAGACGGCGGAAGTATAGCAGCCGGACCCTTCGGTATTGAGCCGTCATGAAATCCCTCTCCAGCCGGGACGCTCGACACTGGGTAGTCCAGCTTATGCAACTCCCCGGACTTAATGTCTACCGCGGGGGTTGAGCCTATGATCTCGTCTCGCTTATCGAGTGCCGCCACCCGAGCGAAAGTCGATGTATCATCTGGGGGGATACGGAACCCCGTCTCAAACCCCATTCGAGGCTGCTGGGCAACCACATTGTAGGGGCCGTGGAGATCGGATGTTGTGGTCGATAGCAGCTAGATAAATGTCAGATCAGGGGTTGTCATCTCAAGAGGGAATCCAAGGGACGTACCAGTGCCCACTTTGCCACATTTGTTGCTCCGTTCCAAGAAACATAGATGGTCTTGTCGTTTTCCTCGCCGTTGGCCGAAATGTTGGGCCCCCAGTGTGGCTTCCCCTCCCAGTCCCCCTTCCAGGCGCGATACGCAATCACAGCCCTGTTTCCGTGGTCGCTTTCATCAACCATGCTCCTCTGGAAATCCATCACGACCTCTCCCGAAGGAGAGTGCTCCGTGAACATTGCGTTTTGGCCCCAGGCGATGAATGTTCCTCCGTTGGGAAGCTTCTGTATGCCGCCTCTTGAAGCGGTTATGATGCTCTGCGGGTGATACCACTCGCCAATCACCTTCATCGTCATGGCTTCTGTATCGTACTCAATCTCAACGCCCCGGCTGCAGTGGTCATCTCCATCTGGGCAGTAGCCATTCTTGAGCTGTGCATTGTCGAAGAGAATCAAGCTGTTTGGGCCAGTAAACCGTGCCTGGTGCTGCCATTCAAAAGTGGCTGATCCGTTCACAGTGATATCCTCAAACTGGTTTAGCTTCCCACCCATTATCCACTTCACCTTGGATGTCTTGCCGTCAATAAGGACAACAGAGCTAAAGTGTCGATAGCTGACCAAGTAATCGCCGTCTAGTGTCTGAAGCGTAGTGTTAGCGCGCAATGCCCCAATATTCGCACTTAACTGCTCACCTTTTCAACGCTGTTCATGTGGCAGTAATCATGTGCAGCCATTTTCAGATCATACACGCCTTCCCCCTTGTACGGCCAGTAACTCGTGTTGAGCGGGAAATGATCCAAAGTTGAAAACTCAAACACCAGCTTATTGGTGAGGGGATCTATCTCCTGAAAGTACCCATTTCGTATATCTTCGCCTTTTTCGGGCCCGCCGATTGGTCGCAGATCATACGGAATGCTCCGGGCTATGATTTGGATCCCGGTGTCATTGTGGGTGAGGAAGCACTCATGGTCATCGTCTTGGGTCCCCGCAGGCCCTTGTGGATGGATCTGGTAAAGCTGTTCGTAATGCTGGTTGTAGACGGCGATGTTGTCTGTCTGGAACACGGCAAGGACAGGCTGTCCCTTTAATGTGAATGGCTGAAGTGTCTGAGATTTTCGATACTTCTCGTCGGCCCATATCAGGCTCAGGTCCTTGGATGATATAATGCTGGGTCCATGGCCTTGTCCGCCGTACGCTCCCGTGAGGAATATGTACGGCGCCGGGTCGGCCAGGTCAGGTTCCAGCTTGTTGACTTGGTAGATGGGCGCCCCGATATCCGGGGCAGAGTAGAATGTCTGCCTCGGCTGGTTCCCAATGACCCCGTCCTGGAAGGACAACAGGTCCTCGTGGAACGGAACATCAGCCGTCACGCCGAGGATCCCCTGAAGAATTAGAAAGTACAAGGCCTGAGTCCTTGCAAGAGACAACGCTTGTTCGAAAAGACGCGCCATTACGGCATCACTTCGATGAGAAAAGGTGATGGATGGGTAAAGTAAACGTTTGGTAATGGATTTTGGGTCGCAAAGGAGAGAACCCGCTCGGGTCATGAAAATATCTGGATCGAAGAGGTGCACCCTGACGCATCAAATGGCCGGCGGTACGGGTGCATCTGACTAGGAATAGGAAACCGTGATCATATACATGGGGCTGATCGGCGTGAGAGAAGCCACGGGCTTGCCAGCGACTCCCTGCAAATGTGGAGATGGTCGTGATTTAATCGGTATTTAGTCCACGGACACAGGCTAGTTCGTTTCATTCAGTCATAATTTGTCGAGCCTCGATGACATCAAGAGCTCTTGGAGGCCGACATGCCACCTGGAATGTGCCATCCACTGCCTCTTATCGATCCCTTGATCTTTAGCGAGGCGTTATTTTGCCATTGCGAATGGAATGGAAACGCGTCGAGGGCGAACATTTTGGTGCTGAGTGGCTCCTTTGGGGAGCCACAATTGGTCTTGATTCAGGGAGTACGACGGCCCGGGCATCCCGGGCCATCGGATTTCTCTACCTGTTACATTCCACTTCAAAGAAGAGTCAAACGATGCACGTAGATGCGTGTCTCACCTTTCGGTGTGTGTGGTTAACGACCCACTGCATCGTCTGAAACAGCGCAAGGGGCGCGATCGCCATTCGCGGATGTTTGTAGAAAGGATTATGTCGTTTCATGCATACGTCAAGCTTAAATTATATATATATTTCAACCCACAACAATTCCTCGTCCTCCGCTTTCTCCAGGCTAGTGCGGAGAAGAATTTGGGAAATGGCGGCGGCTGGAGGCCGCTTAGACGTACGTCATTCCCAGTCAAAGACGCCAATTCACCAATTTTTTCACGGTTAGGCCCTGTTTCAAAAGATCTCCTGGACTAAACAGCCGAGGCAGCGATGGTCCGATTCAGTTGGCAATGAAATGGTCTGAACCGGTTTGCCTGGGTTGACCCTCCGCCTTCAACCCCGTACAAAAAGCATTCTATTATGCTTATAATTCAGCACAAAGCACGCGACCTCTCAGCATTCCAGTCCCCTTGATATTTGTGCGCTAATAGAGACCACGTCACAAAATGAGCCCATCTCAACAGCATTCATTGCTAATTAAACTTGTTTCATTCACTCACCCGCCCTTGGATCTTGATTGCCTGTTTTTGTACTTCGCTTCGGTCGGAAATCTAACCATCTGGTGCGAGTCCCTCGGTCACTTGACCCAAAATACAAGAAAGCCCATCTGATACAATACTCCTCCTCTATTTCCGTCTCATTCCACGTCGTCAAATCTGCCTGCCTCTAGCTTCTTGCTTTAGCGTTTGCTTTTCTCTATCTTATTTTTATTTTCTTATTGCTCTTTTTGTCTTAGAAGCACTCCGCCTGCTTGAAGAATTTTATCTCACCCTGGGCCGTTTATCCTAAAATACCGGTAGTTGGGCATCTTCAACCTCCGCTCTGCAACTTGCAGCTCGATATACCACACGAGGGTGAAGTGATCCGACACTTGCTAAAACAGGGCATGGTTGTTTGTAGTGCATCCTGCAACTCACAAAAAAGAAGAAAAGATTTCGTGACCTGCCAATAAAAAGTATCCGCTCCAAAGACAGCGCGGTGCTAAACAAACAAAGCAGAAATTTTGAGATTTGGGACGCGGAAGCAATTAGCGTGGAGAAAAGGGAGTATCCCGTTCCGCAGATGGAGTTTGCTCAGATAAAGGTCTCAGCCACCAGGCACAATCAAACATGCACGAGTCATTCGTCAGGTTCTAGTTTACAAGGGTTATCGTTATCACCCAGGTCTCATTCCAGTATCTAAATCGAAATTGTGCATTATTAAAAGGTTTTTAGCAAGTCTGTTCCGCAACATACGCCAGGTAGATGAGTCAACTTCGCATCCAAACCAGTTTTTCCGTCATATTGGGTATCACTCTCTATTGTCTGATTGACGAGTATGCAACTGTCGTCGTCCGACTCTGTAAAATGCCGTCCTCACTATCTGTCTCTTCGCGCACGTGATCGGAGACTGTGTCTTGCGACCGAGAGGCGTAAATGTTGACACTGGACTTCGGGAGGTCCTCGACTCGGAGATTTGAGCGCTGGAAGTGGACATCATGCTCCAATTCCACAAGCGTGTCGAATTTTCTTCTTTGGCCGTTGGAACCGCCAAACGTCCGTAACCCATAACTCCCGTTGTTCTTGTTTTGATCGTTGTTTGATGCATCTTGCGATCTATCGCCGAGAAGTCGAGGCCAGGTATGTCGAACGAAAACTCTTAACGTAGGGAGGCAGCCGCACATGATGAGCAAATTGGCTTCGACGATGCTGTGCGATATATGTCAGTGAGTTGGCCCTTGTTCGTCCGTTTCCCTCTACTACTTACACCCAAAGACAACCTTCGGACAACGACCAGCTCTGGTCAGGATTGGAGATACTAGGCAATAGGAGAACCAGTCTAACAATGGAGGTAACCAGTGTAACTGATCCGATACCGAAAACGGCAAGCAACGCAAGCTTGTGACGGTTCGACATTTGAAGCCCCCAAACTGTCGGGATGGGAAGAACAAGCAACATCAAATCAGTAACACAACCAAAGGCAGCTTGCGTCACATATATCGGAGGCCTGTTGATGCATTTCGCGCTGCCGGCAATTCGAGCATCCCAGCTAGCAGAAATGGGGCGACAAGCAAAGAGAATGCTGAACCAGATGCCGATGAGGCTACCGGCGCAGATGAAGCCTGTGAATATTACAAACCACTGATACGCTTTTGAAGGCGACAAGCGGTAGTAAAAGAAGCAAAGCGTTAATTTGGATAGGATTGTTGTCGGAATATACGTGAGTGTAGTTGCCATGACAGACTAATGAGGTTAGCCAAGGTATCGATTCGTTCAAAGGCTAAAACTTACCAAGGAAGACGAATTGTTATTGTCTATTGACATCTCCCAAGCATGCACGCCAAGCCATTTCTTGCTGTAGGCGTTTAGAAGGGATCCTTGAGCTCCAATAGACAACATCTGAGTTTATGTCAATCACACGAGAACCGTCGAAGCCTCTTCCCGCCGATTACTTACCCAGGCAAATAAAATCAAGTCTGCAGCATGTCAGTCATCCGTGATTCACAGACTTCCCTGAATATACTACTCACAATCGTCTATTAGAAATTTTCGCATGATGATGGCATTCGTGTACATTCGCTGGCACAAGAATAGAGTCGCGAGGAAGAACTCTACTCCAAATATCCAGATGGCGTTTCTATTCGTGGCTGTCGTTACCGTCGGGTTATCGAAGTCGCACACATAGCCCTCTGGAGGTGCCATGACGACCTCGGTGCCGTTCACAAAGATCGGGGCCGACATGGTGGGCTCCTCTCGTATCCAGGCGGTGGAAGGCTTCGATCCAAAGCCTCTCGCAGACGAGAGCAAAGGCGAAGCTTTCGAGGCATGGGGCGGCCCGGCGGGATAGATAAAAAGGAAGGCTTCTTTGCGAACCACGGCCCGCATAAAACCCCCCAGATGGTCTTTCCCATGGTTCGTGTGGTCCTAATATGGTATCGGTAATTGGCCTTGACTGTCGGAAAGGGGTTAGCGGAGGATAAGGGCTGTCAGGCACAAAGCACACAACTGACATGGGCATAGTGCAAGCGTTGGGGAGGGCATAGACGAGGAGATCGACGCACGGAACTTCCTCTTGAAGATGCAGGCCGACATCCCAAAGTTCCACGGGGAATCCGGCAACCGTTGCAGTTTACAGGGATGGAAAAGTTAAACATAAGCTAATTCCATGCGGGGAAAGATGTTCCCTCGCAGCCGGGTGGCAGAGTCCCGTTTCCGCCGCGATTCCAAACGGGCACTTGTCCCCTCTCTTTTTTCTCCCAGCACGATCCCGGAAAATGCCGCCCTCGACGCAGTAATACAGGCTCTTCCTATGGTGCGCGTGCCCAACGTGTGTTAGGTTCTATTCGGCAGCAGTGCTAAGGAAGGTTGGCTTTACACCGATCGTCACCAATGCCCCGCTGTATACGACGCGCTCCACTCGTAGTCGCCAGCGGTGGCCTAGGCGTTCGTTGCTCGCAGACTTCGTTGGCGGCTTCGAGGACGAGCTCATGCGAATATGTCTTCAGCTCTTGAGAAACGCAGGGTCGCTGTGGCTTACATCTCACC
This sequence comes from Calonectria crousiana, assembly GCA_013406985.1. Lineage (NCBI taxonomy): Eukaryota > Fungi > Ascomycota > Sordariomycetes > Hypocreales > Nectriaceae > Calonectria > Calonectria crousiana. Next base: position 257,683 of record VTGD01000001.1, on the reverse strand, counting down.
TGTCACATTCCTCATCTGCCTCATTTCTGCTTGACAGTCGCCAAAGTGGCGGACGGCAACGATGCTAGCCTCCCCCACAGACCAGGTCGCCAAGCCGCACCCGATGATGCAAAACAGTGACGAAATTGTTGACCCACGGGCACTAAACCAATCCCTAGACGTTCCACAGACTAGGACTGCGACTCTATGTTGCGAGCCCCAGTCGTTGTCTATGTCATAGCCGATGGCGAGAACAACGCTAAAATAGGAACCGCGCATACACTGACTAATGTACCTTGTCTTTGGGATCTTGATCAACACCGCGCCGCAGGTGCTAGGCAGAACAATTCGGTCGCTCCCTGCAATGGCTACATAGTACATACAGTAGTACAATGTGGTTTCCGTTTTCAGTGGGGAGTTAAGGTTTGGGGAACGTGGAGTCGACTATCCTGTATAAATAATAGGGTTACCAGATCATATCTTAAAAAGGTGATGAGTTCGTCGTCCTAGGCATTTATATCCATGCACCTCCAAACTACCGGTGCCCGGGGTGCGCAGTTGGCAGATTCGACTTTTTTATTCCAATCCTACACAAACCGGGGACTGCGGCTTCCTCCGCGGCACCCTTGCCGGCCAAGCAGGAGATCGGCGGTCGTAGCCATGGGGCGCGCAGCCAACATGCATATATGGATGCGTTTGCGGGACACCTCAAACCAGGATGCTCGAACCGGGCCCCCCTTATTGGCGTCGACACTAGGAGACACGTCCAGTCATATAATAAAAGGGCGGAGATGTCGGACGGGGACAATGTGCAATCGCAATTATATGTCTCGCAGCCGCTCCTAATACCAATCCCACCCCACCTCAGGCGCGAGGTTGATCATTCCCTACTGAATAAAAGCCAAGACGCTCCCAGGTTTGTGAATGGCTTAGTCCTTGACACCTACCTCGTAGTCTGCTGCATGTGCGTGCGTGTGCACTTCTGTTTCAGAAAGCTTCATTCACTGTGACCGTTTCATCGCCTAAAAGCATAATGAAGTGGACGGCGTCAATCACAGCGGCTGCTACCTCGTTCGCAGCCGCATCCCAGGCGGCACAGGTTGCAGTCTCCAACACGACTGCCCAGCAATCCGTAAGCGAACCCGCGGACTCACATCACCCTCCTGCCTCGCTCATCTAGTTGAATCGAAGACCCCAAACTTACTTGTCAATCTTCATCATGCAGTGTTCCATACTCGAGACGGCCGGCATTAAGAATGTCTACTACCCTGGCAGCGAGGAATACGAGGCTCGCAAGGCCTCGTACTTTTCCGTCTCGTCGCAGCTGGACCCCTACTGCGTGGTCCGTCCCGAGTCGGCTAAGGAGGTCTCCAAGATCGTGACCACTCTCGTCAATGGCACGGACACCAACTTTGCTATCCGAAGCGGTGGTCACACCGTCTGGCCCGGCGCCAACAACAGTAAGTACCCCCGACACCCTCCGCGCTCCAACCCGAGGCGCTAACATCTCTCTAGTCAATAACGGTGTCACCATCGATCTCGGTAAGCAAGCGCCCACACATGGCAAACATGGTATATGTGCATCTGTGCTCACATAATTCATAGGACTTCTCAACTACACTAATTACGTTGCCGAGACCAAGGTCGCCCAGATCGGAGCTGGTTCGCGATGGCTCGATGTCTATGGCGCCCTTGAGCCCTATGGTGTGACCGCCCCTGGTGGCCGTACCGCCACCGTTGGTGTGGCCGGTTTCCTCACCGGAGGTGGCAACAACTTCTACGCTGCTCGTGTCGGTCTCGGCTGTGACAATGTTGTCAACTTCCAGGTAGTTCTGGCCAATGGGTAAGCATCCCTCAACCGAGATACTCTTGCAAGCCCAGTCCAACCATTCTCTAACATTCAATCAGCAACATCGTCAACGCCAACGAGAAGGAGAACGCGGACCTCTGGAAGGGCCTGAAGGGCGGTTCCGCCAACTTTGGCATCGTCACCCGGTTCGACGTGGCCACCGTCCCCGTCCCCTCTGACGATCTCCTCTGGGGTGGTCTCGTCGGTTACACGAAAAACTACACCGACCAGCACGTCAAGGCCTACCACAACTGGACCGACAACATTGTCAACTACCCCAACGGCTCCGTCATTCCCTTCTGGAGCTACACCCCCGACGTTGGCGACATCCACATCACCGTCTCCTACGCCGACACTAACGGTGTCGAGGCTCCTCCTGCCCTTGATGAGTTCCTCGCCATTCCCCAGAACACCACCAACCTCCGCAAGGCCACCCACAAGAACCTTGCTGTTGAGCTTGAGTTGATCAGCGGCTACCGGTAAGCAGCACAAATTCCTCCTAGGAAATATGCAAAGCGCTAATCAGCATCAGCAACGTCTGGTTCGCCATCACCTTCAAGAACGACCTGAAGCTCTACAACAAGGCTTTGGAGCTCCACCGCCAGTTCGTTGCCGACTGGAAGGCCCAGTCCCCCGATGGCGACTTCATCTGCCACGCCATCTTCCAGTCCATCCCCACCCTCTTCAGCCAGCACGCCGTCGAGCGCGGCGGCAACGTCCTCGGCCTTGACCGCGAGACCGACAACGCCGTTCTGTTCCAGATCCAGCACATGGTCAACGGCGAGGAGCAGGAGAAGCTCTCCCGCCAGCGCATGGTTGAGTTCCGCGAGACCCTCAAGGCCTACAGCCGCGAGCAGGGCACCGATGTCGAGTGGGAGTACCTCAACTACGCCGACTTCACCCAGAACCCCCTCAAGACCTACGGCCAGGAGAACGTCGAGTTCATTCGCCAGGTCGCCGCCAAGTACGATCCCAGCGGTGTATTCCAGAACCGTCTCCCTGGCGGTTTCAAGATTTCCCATGTCCAGTAAAAAGCTGTTGTCTTTGTTAGTCACTAGTGACAGGCTACAACGGGGGAGTGCATCATAATTATATTCAATAGCATACACTGTATTTTCGAGATGAGAATAGTACATAAATGAGTGAAATAATTCATCACTACAAAAATGTTTCCAATCACCAGCCATAGGGCACCATGACAAATCTATGATTGATTATCCCCCCAAGATGGCCATCATCAATCTGACTGAGATTTTATGATTTCTTTTCACGTCAGGATAGAACAGGGAACGTCCCCAAGCCGCCAGGGAGATAATGAATCCTCATCAAACATAATTCAATCGCTGGTAATTAGAAAAATAGATCAGCGCCCACACCATTTCGCTCAAACCTAATTATAAATTCTGCAACACAACCCTTGCACGATGGTTGGCTTAGCACTTGGACTACGTGGGATCCAGACAAAAGGACAGTGCTTCTTAGCACTGTAGGCCGAAATCAATAAACACAATGCATAAGCAAGGTTATCCACCTCCAAATAATCCATTGGTATTATTTTTTTTATTTATCATGGTTGCTTCGGTTGAGGTTGTGCATCGGCGATGGTGGAGAACTAGCTCCGGTACAACCATTCAAGGGTTAGATTGCAATTGAGATATTTTCGAATGCACTATTTTAATGAAGGACCGAGCATATCTTTCTTCCTGCAAGGAAGGGCAGGGGTAAATACATTGCGCCTGGCCCTTTCCACCAATGACCAACTCGTCCAGCTCCCCGGGGCAACCGACTCACTCGTTGCCGCTCTACACCAAAATTCCATCCAGTTCCTCTGAATTTCGAGGCAAAAGACTTTGCACTACCATGGATATAATCGCGGACGGATCCGTTACACCACTCACAGAGTGCCGATCCCCGCTTCCATCGCTTCAATCCTAAGACTCGCAGAATAAAGTTCTCGGTTGGCGAGGAGAAATCCTGCGCGTATTTGGTAATCGATACTTTATGTAAGCATTGGCGCATCAGGCGTCTCAAACCATTGTTCAGGGCGAAAGACCCCAAGGTCTGGCCACATCTGTGGATCTTTTGACAATTGTTAGTCATTACTAATACATAACGCGCAGTCCCTTTCATCTTACCGATATTACAAAACCATGCATTTAATATAATCATGATTCCCAAGGGAATCAGGAATCTCTCGAAGGTACAGTTAGCGCTCAAAAGTCTACGACGGCGCGACGCGACCACGCCCCCACCGTGCCTTCACCCCAACCACCCCTCCAACTTGCAACCTGCACAACTATTCACAACCATGTCCGAATTTCGTGCATTTGGGGCCAAAATATCCGGGAATCGCAGACGAGGTGAGGAATTCAGTTCTGTGGCCAAAGGAGCGATGTTGGGTATGCTAGAGGCAGGCATCGGGCCCACAGCCGTCGCGACCGCGTTCAACACCACGCATTCAACTGTCATTCAAATCAAAACACGGTTCGAAAAAGACGGCACTATTAAGAATAAGAAAAGAACTGGACGTCCTTAAGTACTTTTGAGGGCAGAGAAGTGATATATTGTACGTATGGTGTATAAAAACCGATAGATAACATGGGACGCGCTTATAGATAATATTGATAGTCGCGTGTCGGCTTTAACCATTCGCTGAGTTGTTAGCCAATATTTCAAATGCAAATGGAAGTTAATGAACTAGCCAAAACTAAATAAAGAAAAAGCAAGAATTAGGTATAATTTTTTATTATTTTGGCTTGAAGAAATCGAACTTTTGCTGTCGGTATATGCATCTAAAGATAAAGGAAATTCTAGCTAACCTTAAAGTTAGATGATAAATTCAGACGAAGTATTAGTCGCGAACGAATCCGATAACCCCACCGTATATATATTTAGACATCCCCATGAAAAGTACAATAAAGACCTTGTGAATTAAGAGGACTATGTGAAACTGATGATTTCGAAGATGTATTGGGCTGGAATCTGGTTAGAAGGTCGTATATCACTTATTCCTATGGTTCGTGATCCAACGAGCAAGAGAAACGGATATAGCTCTTGGAGTTACAAATTAGCACTTCAAGATGGCCTCCTTCCTCATTATAATGGCACTAGGTTATTTCAGCAGGATAACGCAAGGATTCATGTGTCAAATGAGACAATGGAATGGTTACTCTCTCACGGGATTGAGCTCTTAGAATGGCCTCTAAATTCGCCCGATTTGAGCCCGATTGAGAACATTTGGGCGATATTAAAACGCAAATTAAAGCGCATGTTCCCTCATTTAAAGCATCTCAAAAATAACGAGGTCGACAGGGCAGAATTCGAAAGATGCGTTGATATCGCATGGCATGCTATCCCCCAACAGCAGATTCGGGAGGTCCTTGAGTCACTCCCCGACCGACTGCGCGCCTGCATTCGCGCAAGGGGTTGGTATACGAAATACTAAATATCATGACTAAAGCTATCTAATGATGTATTTATTTGACAAATTGGGCATCATTTGGCCTCAAAATGTGTTATTGAAGTTGCGTGGTCATGAACATGGTGTTGGTGTGAGTGGGGCGCCGTCGTAGACTTTTGAGAGGTTACTGTAGCATCCGAAATCTTTGGGTCCTGGCAAAGCAACGCGACGCCCCAGCATAGGGAAGTTATCACTGCATTGAACCCGCTAGAGAGCATCATGAAACTAATAGAAGTGGGTTCCTCACTACTTGGCTTAGCTCCTTCATGGAGAATAAAATTCGGACGGATTTAAAGCTGGTGAGACCTTCATTGAGATACGCGTCACGACGCCAACGTATACCATGCACTTGGTTGAAGTGTCCATTTATGGGATTAAGTATTGCAAGAAACGTGCGCGATTGTGCCTTCATCACACGGCATCCCGCTGAATAGTTTATCCTCTTGGCTCTTGAGCTGATAGCCCCAATTCAACATTGTGGCTATGGAGAGCAAGAGATGCCAGATCGTTAGTGGGGTAAATGAGCATAAATAGTGCAGCACCTAATACCTCATAAAATGTATGAAATTCAGGCCCAGAATTCAAGGCTTGTATACCTAAAGATCATTCATGACACGGACACGGAATCATCGGCAACTGGGATATTTCCGGAATGGATCTAGTACTCAATGTTATATATTATTGGCCGAAGGAGAAAAAAGATTGTAATCGTCATAATTAAAAGTCGTCACAAGAACACATTTCTTTCTTGGGGTAGCAATGAGAACGGATAGGGCCATAAGGTTAGCATGAATGCTTCACAACTAGGATGATTATTGGATGGCATTCCGTGACAACCATCGGGACTCCTAAAACCTGATTCTTGTATTCCGGCTGAAGATAATTCATGGTCGAATTATAACAGAAGGAAGTAACACTCACAATCGCACTCACCCAGATCGATTAATATTTGAGGTTGCTACCGGCAGCGGCCTAATCCGAATAGCTTCTCGTGGCAGCTTTAGGAGAGGTTCAGGGTAGGTGAAGGGATTCGGGGCTTGGAGGAAAGATGTAGACCTAGACCCAACGTGATTTATAGTTGAAGGAACATTGAGATGAATTATATGCCTCAGAATCGAGTGAATGGCCCACTAGTTAGCTTACACGAAGGGATCGTCGAGGCTCTTCAATTGTAATCAAATTTGTGTCGCGATAATCACGTTGTTCTTTAACCCATGTTGTAAGCCAGTGTTGAGCGCACTATTCCTTTTTTGGTTGATTAGTCAGCAAAACTTTTTCTGCAGGGCAAGGAGGATTTGCGTCATGTTGGTGTTTTCGGGATCACGTGATGCGGGTGATGTGATGATGCGTCTCAGCGCCCTGACGGCGCCTTGGCGCTCAATGAATGTAATCCCTTCATTCGAATCCAATGCTCCGACAGTTCTATTGTCGGGTTTAAGAACGCTACATCACTGAAAAGCACGGGTGTACCCAATTGATTTGGTGCGTAGCCGTTTTTAACTTCCGCCAATAACCTTGGCGGATGTGGCAGTGTGTCATGTAGAGTTCTGCTTCTTGTATTTGAAATAAGCCGGCGATTTAGATTCAGCGGGGCTTTTTTTAGGTTGAGTAATCCATATTGAATTGAAATCATAGGTTCGTGCAGGTTCTCTCATCCTATTCTAGCTTTATTTCCTCATCTGTCGAACCTGCATGCAGTACAACCTTAAGCTTTCGCTCCAACTTTCTAAGAATTCTTGCTGGGTTACCGGCGACAACATGATAAGGCGGGACATCCTGCATGTAAATTAAAGCTTAACAATTGGATCATAGCCGACGAGTGAAATCTTACCTTGGTAACAACACTGCCAGCCCCGACAGTCGACCCATCACCAACTGTCACCCCAGGCAGTATAACCGCATTTGCACCAATCCAGCAATTCTCACCGATAGTGATAGGTTTGCCAAACTCCAATCCTTCTAGTCCATTGCGAAGATCTGGATCTACCGGATGAGTACCGGCGCACAAAGATACATTTGGACCGATAATGGTTCGCGACCCAATTGTTATGGTGCAAGTATCTATGAGAGAACAATTGCTGTTAATGAACACATTACTGCCAACTTTAACATTGGTACCGTGCTCGAGCTGAACGGGCCGTTCTACCCATGGGTATTCGCGCAAAATTGCATAGTCCTCTTCTTCAGTCTCTCCTGGGGGAGGCAGTGGGCGATTACTGTTTGTGATACTGATTTGGTGGTGAGAACCTTTGCTGGGACGAAAATTGAAGAAGAATGGGGGCTTCAGATTTGACTCACTCTTTCCAATACTCAGCTCTCTCTCTAGATGTCAAGTCTCCTGATCTATTATAGCGCCCAACAGCACTGAAACATCGACTGCGAGAGGCCAAAACTTGAGGTGAAAAAGTAGGGTACATTTCACCGCGGAGCATCCGCGCTAAATCATCGTCATACTTAGTAGCCATCTTGTCAAAGTAAGGATAATGATATAGGCGGCTAAGAAATTGACTATCGGTTATCCAAGTATGAATTTTACGGAAGAATGTATCTGGAAATAAGGGATGTCGGGGCGAGAGAGAGGAAGTGATAAGTGAAGAGCAGGTCACTTCCAGGTTTTGTAGGAGTGGAATGTCACTATTATAAATAGAATTTTCATATCAGGGTCTCGTTTTGGCTTGGGTCTTCACCCAATTTCCAGGGCGGTTTGATTTGGAGTTAGCGGCAGGCATCATGAACCGACTAGTCTTAAAGAGACTTCAAAATCTCACTAATAAGACACGTGTGGGCCTGGATGATCACAGCGAGACAGTGTCTCATAGTTTAGCCGAGATCCTCTTGAAAACCGGGCAGGTGGATCCAGTTTGACAGCTCTCGGCTGCCAGGTGTCTTTTCCAGCCAGAAAAAAAGACGGCAGAAGGGATCCACATTTGTGACTGACGAGCAAGCCTCAATGTATCCCGGGAATCTCTAAGTTGACCCCTCGATAGTCATAGGAGAGGGGTCAGTCTAGTCTCCCCAAGCACTTAAGCCGAGTATTGTATCATAGCTTTGGACCATCAATCCTTTCAATCGATTTCAATTTGCTTTCTTCTAATAACGTTTCGATTTGCACGGGCAACAATGGTTACGCCAGCTCGCAAGGTTCTTATTACCGGATGCTCTGATGGCGGCATGGGGGCTGCCCTCGCTCTCGCTTTCCACAAACAAGACTTGGAGGTCTACGCAACAGCCAGAAATCTGGACAAGATGGCTGGGCTGAAAGCAGCGGGCATTCAGACGTTCACGCTGGATGTGCAATCAGAATCGTCCATAGCCGACTGCGTGGCAAAGATTCCCGCACTTGATATCTTGGTCAATAATGCTGGAGCAGTGTCTGCTATGCCCCTTATTGACGCTGAAATCTCCCAAGCCAAAGATTTATTCGACCTTAACGTCTGGTCATATGTTGTTGTGACAAAGGCATTCATCCCATTGTTGCTTAAATCATCTAATGCCATGATTATCAATCAAACATCTACTCAGTCGATTATTACTATACCTTTTGCTGGCATCTACGGCGCCTCCAAGGCTGCAGTCAGTTCGATCACGCAAAATCTTCGTTTGGAGCTTGAGCCCTTTAACATCAAAGTTGTTGAAATGAAGACTGGAGATGTCCAAACCAATATCATCAAGAACTTTCGGAGCAATTGTTCGTCTGCATTGCCCGAAGGCTCTCTTTACAGTCCTGCAAAGGATATTATAGAGAACCTTGCAAACAAGTTTGAAGGCGCTGGACCAACAGCCGAGGACTGGGCAGGTGCAGTGGTTAAGCAGTTGGTCAAAAAGAACCCAACACCTATAATCTGGAGTGGGGGTGGGTCAAGCATGGCTTGGCTCTCCGCTTGTATGCCATTTGGGTGGGCTGACAAGGCAGTCAAGAAGATGATGGGTTTAGATGCTGTTGAAAAGGTCATCGGAAATGAGCGGAATCTGACTAGTCTTTAAATCAATTTTCCTATATTTCTATAGGAGAATTAGTACTGTCCAAAAAAGGCATGCCTAGCCAGACAGCTTGCCGCTAAGTTAGTATTTTAACTGCCTTCCCAAATTGTACTAGGTTCAAAGTTCCACCCTGATTCCAGGTTAAAACCTCATATGGAGCTAAATTGCACATTAATCACTGGCATTTCAACTAGTACTGGTTTTGAACAAACTTTGCGCTTGCCGTAACCATGACAAGCGAGAGTAATACCGTGAGAATTCATTGGCGACATGCTGCGGCATATTTACACCTCTTGCGGTTCTAAACCGTCTTATAAGCTCCCAACACGTTTTCCCATCAAATACAATCTCTACCTTATGCTAACTTCCCCTTGTAGTAACATTGGGTTGGCGAGAGGGACGTATAGCCTGTGGAATAGACAAACGGGTTTTTATTCCTTAATTTGTAACTGATGATGGCATATCTAAGCAATCGAAATTACATTTCTGCTTGAAAAAATGAAATCTAATAGCGGCTGCTCATCTGGCTGCTCATTGTCTATCAATAAGACCTAAGGCTCACGGCCTCTAGTTTGTCAAAGCAACTCTTGATGGCCTGTGAAATCTCGGGGATGTGCTGGAACGAAAACATCTCAAAGTGATCTCCTTTGACATCCACTATTTCGGTGAACATCCTCGTATCGTATCTGTCCCACCCCAAAGTACGATCACCTCTGTAAATATCCACAAAATGCACTCGGTCATTCCCTGTTTTTATGGGATCGACGGCCCTTAGCAAGGAAATCAATGGTCTCTGCGTGGCCAGTTTGCCAGCCCAAACGGGTGGATCCCAATCACGGATTACCCGTAAGCCCTCCTTTAGGGCCTGAAGAGATAGAGATCCATTCTTGGACGCCCCTAGATCGGTATGATCTAGGGTTTCAAGAGGGACCATCGGTGGATTGACAGTATACATGCTATCCATCATCAAGACCCCAACAATTCTGACGTCAGGGTCTCCTGTCAACATTTTTGCAATTTCGAGGCTCAATAGGCCGCCCATGCTCCAACCACCAATGAGAATATTGACGCTCCCGTCAATGTTGCGCTCGGCGGGAAGGTCAACTTGCGCACAAGTCCGTCTGATGATATCAGCGTAGAGGCTTCCCATCCCGCGAATGCCGCCTTCGAACCCTTTGCCGCTGCGAAAGTGTGGGTTGAAGATGCCGTATGTCGGCCGGCCCAAAGAGTCCAAACAATGGTAGGCAAAGGTAGTGCCACCTCCGTCGTGGATGAGAAAAACTGGCGTGGGGAGTGAGTTCTGATAGTTGTCTGTCAACTCTCCATCCTGAATGAGCTCTGGATTTGCCTCCATTTAGAGAATGAAATGGGATTGCCTCTATTGAGAATAAAAAGGTATAATGGTGACGCGTATAACTCGATACGTGCTCAGTCTTGTACTCTGGAATGAGCGTAGATTACAATGGAGGTGTACTCGGGATTGGACGACGTAGAGTAAGAGAGGGAGTAAGAGATGCCAATTCACTAAGCACGTGAAGGTGCCGTAGTTTTGCCATCTTGTGCAGTTACCATTATCACATTTCCCCATATATTTTTAGTTTAGTGTCTGTCTTAATTTAGGCGGTGATGAAGCCATAGAAATTACACCGCGGCATGTTCGGCCACATGCACCATTGGTAGAAAATCGATGGTGACGCCACTGCGCAATGGATTGTGTTCGCAAGAGCTAGGGTCTGAACCTATCCGTTGCATTTTCGTGTCATCAGCGTATGAAGCATTTCAGCCCCACTGGACTAGTTGATCGGCATTGTTCCCGCTTGCCCTCTTAGAACATGCATGCTCGTCACCCGTCGTTTCTGCTCGTGACATACAGCCAAAACGATAAAGCTGAACAGCTTGTTCTTGGCTATCATGGCGTATCTTATCCTAGATACAACTTTGTGCCAGCATTTGATGTCACATCAAGGCCCATCGCAATATGACAGGATGTGAGAATCTGTGCATCCTGTTACATCAATTAACCCGTCAAGCCAAAAGATAAGCCCATAATCGCAATTCTCATGATTACAGGCATGTATAACAGCTACTAAGAGGGTACGATCATAGCACCGAAAGATTCTACGCACCAGTTTTTGCTGTACGGTTTGCGGATACCCAAAACACTAGTATTCAGGTGACTGTTGACTGAAACGGTATGATGCAGCTCTAGATTTTCATCCAAGGTTTGCTGCTGTTTGGGCCGGTGGGTTGATTAACGACCCGTCAGGTCAATGACTGGCCCATTAGGCAACTAGAGGAAAAGGTCGTTATTGGTTATCATAGCGTGGATGATCATGCATATCACCTCCGGCTGGCACGGCACGACTCGGTACTTCTATCGGTGAAAGGTAGTCATTTAGATCCACTGAGTGAACATTACGACATAGCCTAGGTGAACTAAACTTGGGTGTTTGGCTGAATAGTACGGCATGATTTGGCGCCTTTCTCAGTTGGGGTTAGTGATTCGGGTTCAGTGAAGGATCAATGCCATAATACCCCTGCTGAGCTGAAGTCGCGTATTTGGTTAAATGAGACACAGAATGAGTCGTCACGACATGGCACAATGTCATATTAACGGGCATTGCAAGAGTCATATGATGATTCGCTAAACCTGTGATGTGATACTGGTCTCGATTAGCTGACGCGCCACCGCTGATTAGCGCGTTTAGTTGTGGGTAGCTATTTGATGCGTTGTCCCAAGCGCTGCGCAGCAATCGAGTGATAGTGCAGGTTGGGCCGGAGCTAAAATAGTCACGCCGAGAAAGAGATGCTCCAACCTAGACCTAAGAGTAGTAGACGTATAGTGATCTCATCAACACCAATAATAATTCATTTTGATATTTATTTTTTATAACACTAGATATTTTATTTTAAACAGTTCTTATCTATAATCTTTTCTTAATACAGTTCCCTACTTACCTTACCTGACAGACTGAAACATGTCTCACAAGTTTTTGACCGACTTGGCTGGCTCAATTGGAACACCTGTAACATCAGCCCCACACAAGTTGAGGCGTTTCCTCTTCCAAGATCCCAAGAATCAATATCCATAGAATGATTCTATACCCACAGTATAATATAAAAACCCCTTCAATATCCAAATAACACAGCTATGATACGGAATATACAGCCCTCTCTATTATCCTCCATTTTCCTGACCCAGTGGAAAAATTACTTTTTTTCATACCAGTAAGCTTCGTTTCACCCGTTGCATACACGAAAGATGTATGAGCCTATCGCAATTGTAGGGACAGCATGTCGATTTCCCGGCGCAGCAAGTTCCCCGTCTAAATTATGGAACCTCCTGGCAGCACCAAGAGACATTGTGAAGGAGTTCCCCTCTGACAGACTCAATGCGGCAAGCTTTTACCACCAAAATGGTGAGATGCATGGTCGCACAAATGTACATCACAAGTCCTATTTGCTGGAGGAGGACATTCGTCACTTTGATAGTGGCTTCTTTCGAATTAGCCCGAAAGAGGCCGCTGATATGGATCCTCAGCAAAGAATCCTGCTAGAGACTGTGTATGAAGCCTTTGAGGCAGCAGGGTGGTCACTTCGCGACATTAGTGGCTCACAAACATCTGTCCATGTTGGAGTAATGACTGATGATTATTTGTGTGTTCAGACCCGGGACCCTGACACCATGGGTAGCCATGGCGCCACAGGTCTTTCTCGAGCTATCCTATCCAATCGTATATCTTATGCGTTCAATCTCCAAGGGCCTTCCCTCACTCTGGATACAGCCTGTTCAAGCTCCCTTGTGGCCTTGCATCTTGCAGCCCAGGGACTCCATAGCGGAGAGGCCACCTGTGCGGTTGTAGCCGGCACCAATTTGCTGATGGATACGGTGTGGTATATTTTGGAATCCTCCATGCATATGCTCTCTGCGGACTCACAATCTCGGATGTGGGACAAGAGGGCTAATGGATATGCTCGAGGCGAGGGCTCTGCTGCTATTGTGCTTAAAACGCTTAGTCAGGCAATCCGCGATGGCGATCATATCGAATGTGTTATTCGAGGAACCGGTGTCAATTCAGATGGCCGTACGAATGGAATCACAGTGCCATCCTCTACTGCACAGACAACGTTGATTCAGCAGACATACCGAGATGCAGGCTTGGATCCCATCGCAGATCGATGCCAGTATTTTGAGTGCCATGGCACTGGTACTCAAGCTGGTGATCCTGTCGAGGCTCAAGCAATACAAGACGCCTTCTTTCCTGGTGACGAGAATAGAAGCGAGAGTGTTCTGTATTGCGGCTCTATAAAGACCGTAATTGGGCATCTTGAGGGTTGTGCTGGATTGGCTGGAGTCATCAAGGCTTCATTGGCGATCCAAAACAAGAAAATCCCCCCTAACATGCACTTTAACATACTGAACCCGAAGGTGGAACCATTTTACAAGCACCTGAAGGTACCCACCTCTCTACTGCCCTGGCCGGGGACACCCAATGGGGTTCGCAGGGCCAGCGTGAACAGCTTCGGTTTCGGCGGTACCAATGCTCATGCTATTATTGAGAGCCATGAAATTCCCCATAATGAGTCGTCTTCTCATTTGTCTACAACTGACGTTATGGATGAGAGCCCTTGCAAAGCTTCATTTAAGAAGCGGCTTGTTGGGCCTTTTGTCTTCTCAGCAAGAAGTAGTGGTTCATTGACTGCTTGGCTTAAGCAGTTCCTGGATCATGTGCGCCAAGAACCAACTTTGGACCTTGATTCTGTAAGCCACAGTCTTTATTCAAGGAGATCCGTGTTACCATACAGACGCGCCATCCCTGGCGTCTCAGATCGGGACGATCTCATTGAAAAGCTGGAGGATCAAATCAACATCTTAAGCATTTCGGAGGGAGCACCTATCCATGAATCCAGCACTACTGCCGCGGAGGCACCGAAGATCCTGGGCATCTTCACCGGCCAAGTAAGTTAGCTTCAAATATTTATAGGATCTTACTCTGACTATAATTCAAACAGGGCGCGCAAGCTGCACGTATGGGCCATGATCTTTTGGAGCATTGCAAACTCTTCAAAGAGTCGGTAATGGAATGTGAAGCAGCTCTTGAGTCAATTCCTCACCCTCCAAATTGGTCTTTGATTGAAGAACTGGCTGCCAATCCCACAGTATCGCGTCTATCAGAGGCCAGGTATTCACAGCCGCTCTGCACTGCAATCCAGATTGGTCTGGTGGACCTTTTACATGCCTGTGGAATTAAGTTCTCTGTAGTTGTTGGTCATTCATCTGGCGAGATTAGTGCAGCATACGCAGCTGGGCTACTAAGCAAGAAGGATGCCATGGGAATTTCCTACTACAGAGGCTATGTTGCACATCTTGCTCGAGGCGATAGCGATAAGGGTGGCGGGATGATTGCGGCTGCCATGTCTTTTGATGCTGCTGATACGCTCTGCTCCAAGCCGCAATTCAAAGGCCGCATCAAAGTTGCAGCAAGTAACTCCCCATCCAGTGTGACTCTATCTGGAGACAAAGATGCTCTTGTGGAAATGAAGGAGTACCTGAGTAAGAATGAAATTCAGGCCAGGGCTCTGCAAGTGGATACGGCCTATCATTCGCATCATATGCTGGCCTGTGCTGACGCATACCTGGAGCACCTTAGGCAGCTTGACGTGCGTGTTTTGTCACCTCCAGTCGATCAAACGTGCTGCTGGTACTCTAGTGTCAGAGCTGAAACTAACATGCTTGATAATCTTGAAAAGTCTGGACTGGAGGCTCAGTATTGGCTAGACAATATGGTACGGCCAGTCTTGTTCTCCCAAGCTATCGAAGTCGCAGCAAAGGCGGGCGGAACAAAATTCTCCGCAGCTATAGAAGTTGGCCCACATCCAGCACTAAAAGGTCCCGTGAATCAGACGCTCAAGGCGGTAATTGACTACTCTCTACCATACACTGGCTGCCTCGCCCGTGGAAAGGACGGTGTTGTCGCCTTTTCAGATATGGTTGGAACAATATGGACCATTGCTCCGTCCTCGATTGACTTTCCTGGATGGAGAAGGGCATTCAGCCTTGTGGCCCATTTGCAGCCTGTCAAGAATCTACCTTCATACGCCTGGGACCACACGCAGGTACATTGGCGAGAATCACGCGTGGTCCACAACTACCGTCTTGGTAAGCAGCTCCCTCTTGACATCCTTGGTCGTCTTTGGAATGATTCCCAGTACGAGCATACATGGCGCAACATCTTCAAGCTCAGCGAGATGCCATGGGTCGTGGGTCATACCTTTCAAGACCAGGTTCTGTTTCCGGCAACTGGCTACATTAGCATGGCCGTAGATGCTTCCAAGGCTTTTGTCAAAGACCTTCCTATCAAGCTTGTCGAGGTAGAACACATGGTCATCCCCACAGCCTTGGTCATCGGAGAAGGAGACGAGGTCGAGGTCATGTTCACGATACGCAGCCGTGAATCACCTCAAAAAGCCGAAGCCGACTCGACAATACAAGCGGAGTTTTCTTGCTACAGCTACTCTGACAAGCGTACTGCTGATAGGACTTGCCACGGCCGATTACTGATTCATCTTGGCGTGCTTGAACCAGAAGATCTAGCACCGGCCTCCATTTCCGACGTGGAGCTGACCCCTTTTAACACTGATCGCTTTTATCGTGCGGTATCAGATCTTGGATTTGGATACAAAGGCCCTTTCCGCGCGTTGACATCGATCAATAAGTGTTGGGGCCATTCTAAAGCCACTGCATCATGGTCGCAAGAAGACCTTAAGATTGACTCCACGCTACACCCTGCTATCCTCGATACTGCATTCCAAGCAGGAATTTCGACTTTTTTATCTACTGCCGAGAAGTCCATGACCAGTTCTTACCTGCCTGTTGGTATCAAGAGGGCTGTGATCAATCCTAATATTCGCTTCCAGGGTCCGGATGGATCGACTAAGATTGAGATTGAGGCTTACATGACTAGCCCCACTCAAGGTAAACTGAAGGAAATTGATATCAATGTGGCCACAAAGACTGAGACCTTGAGCAATTTGTGCGAAGTCCAATTGGAGGGTGTCAGATTTCAGGCCATATCAGAGCCGCGACAATCGGAGGATCGGAACCTTTTGGCCAAGACCGTCTGGGGTTTTGATGTAGGATACGGTCTGGTCGATTCGGAAACTGAGATTCGGGGAAAACCACCGGCCTTTTCTCCCGAAGATTACGAACGAGTCGCCCTATTCTATTTGCAGTCCATTAGTCGTTCTGTTGATGCAGATCGCCTGGACCAGTTAAAGCTTCATCATCAGCAGCTGATCCGCTACATTCACAGAATCATTGAGGGTATTGGTGCAACTGACCATCCTATTTTGTCCAAAGAGTGGTTGAATGACGACGTGGAAGTTATAAATGATCTCCAAAGTCGTGATCCGGCCGACGTTGACATGATATTGCTGAAGTCGAGCGGAGAAAAGACTCTCGCTCTACTCAGTCAGAATGCCGAATCGGATGATGAATTTATTGAATTCTTGGCAGATTCCTTCTATCAGAAGAGCAGTCTTATATCCACGTGCAACCAGTACATATCACAGCTGGCGCATCAAATAAGCCACAAATTTCCCAGAAGCAGGATTCTCCAGATAAGCGGCGCTGCTTGCTCTGCAACCTCGCTTGTTTTGGGTGCAATTGGCGACGCGTACGAGTCCTACACCTGCGCTGGCCGTTCAGAAGCCATAGTTAAAAGACTCAGAGATGCGCTAGCACCGACTGAGACCCAAAATGTCAGCTTCAAGGTGTTTGACGTTGCGAGCGATGTGGCCTCGCAAGGAATGGAGGTTGGATCCTACGATGTTATTATCGCGACGGATGTTTTGCGAGCGAGCCACAACCTATCCAATACAGTCCAGAACATGAGATCTTTGCTGCGTCCCGGGGGCTTCTTTATTGCCATGGAGCTTACGGGTTCCTCACTTCGGTCGACCGCGATAATGGGAGGCTTAGAGGGCTGGTGGTCTGGTGTGCAAGCTCGTGGGGAAGTAAGTCCCGGTATCAAGGCCCGAGAATGGAACAGGCTCTTGCACAGAAATGGATTCTCAGATATAGACTGCATCTTCAACGACCAGTCCAAAGTCGGTACGCACAACTTCTCCGTCTTCTCCGCCCAAGCCATCAACGGGCCGCTGGATGTCCTGAGAGATCCCCTGTCATCGATAGACATGATCGCGCCAACCCCAGTAATTATTATTGGAGGTGAAACAAGCCACGTCTCCAGGCTCGTTCGCAGTATGGAAAGAGCGTTACGTAATTGGGCATTGGGTGTTCAAGTCTACAATTGTTTCGACGTGGTTGACTGGTCCCAAATCCGCCCAGGATCTTCTGTCATCAGCCTACAGGACCTGGACACCCCGCTGTTTTCTTCACCACCATCCGACAAGGAGATTGAAAATCTCAAAAGAGTCCTTGAAGCCTCACAAAACATGCTGTGGGTAACATCAGGCCGACTGACGGACAACCCATACGCAAATATCATGATTGGCATTGGACGTTCTCTGAGACTAGAATTTCCGGATATCAATCTCCATTATCTAGACTTTGATGAAGGGGAACCATGGAATGTTCAGATACTGCTGAGACAGTTTCTCCGTCTTGTCTTTGCATTCTCTCTTGACGACACTGAGGAAATGCTCCGGGGAGATGAGCCAGAAGTCGTCATCAAAGATTCTAACATGATGGTAGCACGAGTTGTGCCAGACCAAGTGTCCAATGAAATATACAATGCCAACCGTCGCCGACTTTTCAGGCTTGTTGACTCGACAGTGCCCATCGAGGTCGTCAAGGAGCCTGGCTCATCACAATCAGTCATCATCTGCAGTCGTCCCTCGGAGCAGACAGAGAATCATGTACCAGTCCAAGTCAGCCTTTCTATCACTCTACATGGTACTTATGGGTCCCCTCGTTTTCTCTGTTACGGGCATATGAAAAATGAGAGCAAGAAACCAACGATGACGTTTTCAGACACCAATTCCTCTATCGTCATTGCTCCCAAGGGCTCTGCTTCAAGTCTCGAACATTGTGATGCTGAGGCTCTAGCCAAAGTGGCAAACATTTTGGTCGCGACACACTTGATTGACAGCATGGCGACTCACGGCATATCTCTTGTGTGTGGCGCTGATGAAAATTTGGCCACGGCGATAAGTACCCTAGCGCAGGCTTCGGGGCGCAACGTCGCATTCGTTTGCATTAGCAAGAATATCCAAAGCCAACGCGCTGGCTGGGTTTATATCCACCCTAATAGCTCTGCTAGCATTGTAAAAAGAACCATTCCTCGCACCTCAACCAGCTTATATAGTCTTTCCAAGACGGACGCCAAATTCTTGATGCCATGCCTACCAGAAGGCTGCACGGTTCAAATGTTTGATGCCAACACCTTGACACAGCATGCGGTTGACGAGACCACAAAGACCTACCTATCATGCCGAGAATCATGGGATTTGGTAACCAAACCCACCGTGTTCGGTATCCCTGCTATTGTTGAGAACAAAACATCCAGCCCGGGACATTTGTCTGTCGTGACAGATTGGACGCGTCACGGCCCAGTAAGTGCGATTGTTCGTGGCCTAGAACCTCGATCGCTGCTATCTCCTAACAAGACATATTTCCTTGTTGGAATGGCAACTGAACTAGGTCAATCTCTGACCTACTTCATGGTCCGTGGCGGAGCTCGCCATATTGTCTTATCCAGCCGAAGCCCTAAACAGGATCAGAGATGGATCCATAACCTCCGAGAAACTGGAATTGATCTTCGCCTCGTTAAGATGGATGTCACAGACCGTTTACAGGTGCGAGAGACAGTCGCTACACTGCGCCGTACCATGCCAGAGATTGGGGGCGTGGCAAATGCAGCTTTGGTCCTAGAGCCGGGCGTCTTCGTTAACCTTTCCGCCGAAAGCATCTCAAAACAGCTCAAGCCCAAGGTATATGGCGCGGCACACCTCGACGACGAGTTCAAGACCGACAAGCTGGATTTCTTTTTAGCTTTCGGCTCGCTCTTAACTGTGGTTGGCAATGCCGGCCAAGCAATCTACCACGCTGGCAATGCCTTCATGATGAGCTTAGTACAAAACCGAAGGCGAAGAGGCTTGGCTGCTTCCATTCTTAACTTTGGGATGCTGGTTGATGTTGGATATGTTGCCAGATCAGATCGAGAAGGCGGCTCAAACGTTGAGGAATGGCTCCGCTCCCACGTGCCCACGGCCCTGTCTGAAGAAGACTTTCACCACGTGATTCTCCAGGGAATTGTTCAAGGTCACCCAGAATCTCCAAGCGGGGAAGTCATCATGGGTTTGGAAATTTATCACGATAAAGGGCAACAGCCCAAGCCTCGGTGGATTGAAACAGCCCTTTTCTCTCACATGGTCCGCGTTCATAAGGCCTCAGGAGATGAACAATCTGACAACACTCCGTCGTCAGCTCAACAGAGGGAGCAAATTCTTGAAAATGCCAGCACTGTTGACGAGGCAATTTTACCAATCACCGAAATGTTATCTAGAAAGATTGAGTCAATGATCTATGTATCATTGCATTCAATTCATCCCGATGCGCCCCTGTCAGATCTTGGAATCGATTCTATCAATGCCATTGAGATCCGAAAATGGCTTCGAGAGAGGCTAAGAGTGGATATTTCTATGCTCAAGATCCTTGGCCGAGACTCATCTTCCTCAATCATTCGTACAGTGGCAGAACAGTACCTTGCCAAACAACCAACCCAGAAAAACGCACTCAAGACGAAAGAGCTTGATTCTAAAACGCCACAACCAACTAAAACGCAAGCGGTCGGGGCTCAATCAAATGATAAAAAACGACCTACAGTATTAGCTGGTTCCATTAACAACTCTTGTCCCCGTGGGGCTGGGCCACCTCCATCTTCATCCAAGTCCACATCTACAATGTTAGGAGTCATGGTTCCACAATCAGGGCTTGAGCAGGACCCCATTCGCTCAGAGCGTCTGTCATACGCTCAGGGAGGGTTCTATTATTTGAACACATTGTCCGAGAGTCGTACCTCATTCAATGTCACATTGAAGTTCAGGCTCGATGGCTCACTAGATATTGACAGATTTTCCAGCGCCTTTGATAAGGTTACATGTCGCTATGACGCATTACAAACCTGTTTCTTCGCAGTCTCTGGGACCTCTGAAGTTTTACAACACGTTGCAAACGCCAGAGAATCTAGACTGGTTTGCCTGAAATCCAGTCAAGATATTTCCAAAGCGGATGTAGACAAGGTGTTTGACCAAATTGCCACACATAAATACTCCCTCGCTATTGGTGACACCTTTCGAGCGGCTCTTATCAGTCATAACGCACAACATCATACTCTTATCTTCGGGTTCCATAATATTGCCCTTGATGCAAGCTCTATAGTGTATATTTTCGCCGATATTAACCGCGCATATCAGCTTCAGTCATTTTCTGAAGGCTCCACGTCATACTTGGACTTTTCTCGACAGCAAAGAGATGATATCAGGTCTGGCAAGTTTGACCAGAGTACAGATTACTGGAAGGGCCTTCTGGATCCCATTCCAGAAACTCTTCCTTTGCTCCCATTTGCAAAAGTGAAAAGCAGACAGAACTATCGTGCATACGGCCATCATCATGTTGAAAGAGAACTTGGCAGGCAATTCATGCAGCAAGTTACGGAAATCAGCCGAGCGCACGGCGTTACCTTGATGCAATTTTACCTGGCCGCCATGCAAGTCCTCCTCTGCCGTTTACTGGATATTGACGATGTTTGCATTGGCATCGTATCCACTGGGCGTGATCCAACTTCTAAGTACAAAGGGACGGTTGGTCATGTGGCAAACATACTGCCAATTCGGTTCAAGAACGATTTGAGCAAGTCATTCCCAGAAGTATTACAGAATACATCCGACACGATACTGCGCAGCCTAGACCACGCACATGTCCCATTTGCTGTCATTCTGGAGAACACACAGGCTGCTAGAAGTGAAGCAGGCATGCCCCTCATCCAGGTCGCTTACAATTACAGAGTCGATGACACTGCGATGGCCGAAGTGGGGGGTTGTTCATTGGTGACCGAGGAAATCAAGCATACAACCCTATACGACCTCACCATTGACGTAGTGCAGTCTGCCTCGCAATGCCACGTCGTCAATATTCGATGTAGCGATGACTTTTACTCGTCTTCAACAACGGAATTCATCGCCGAAACCTATGTCAGCGTACTCGAGTCTCTAGTTAGCGACCCCTCAGCCTTGGTCAAGGATGTGGCGCTCTTTAATCATGTTCAACTAGGACAAGCCTTGACAACGGGGCATGGCCCTGATATACAGAGTCCATGGCCCGCGTCACTGACAGAGAGATTTGAACAAATCTCTACGAACTTTCCGGATTCCATTGCGGTAAAAGACGGTGACGAAGCCATCACTTATAGCCAACTGAAGCAAAAGATGGGG
The DNA here is from genome assembly GCA_013406985.1 of Calonectria crousiana. Taxonomy (NCBI): domain Eukaryota; kingdom Fungi; phylum Ascomycota; class Sordariomycetes; order Hypocreales; family Nectriaceae; genus Calonectria; species Calonectria crousiana. Next base: position 235,958 of record VTGD01000001.1, on the reverse strand, counting down.
ATTTTTGCAAACATTCTCCTCGATGAAAGTGTCACATCTGGATCTCGGGTTGCGGTGCTATGCAACCCAAGCACTGATCTTTATGCAGCAATGCTGGCTATCTATTACATAGGAGCCGTTTTTGTTCCCTTGGACTTGAGCGTCCCTGTCAGCAGACGCAATGACATGATCAAAGCGTGCATGCCGGAGGTACTTGTCTTTCACACAGCGACTGCCGTGATTGCAGCCAGTGAGCATAGTCATATAAGAACCCTTAACATAAGCGAGAAAGCTGGGGCTTATCCACAGGATACGGCCATTCCTCAGCGCACTTCTTCAGATCCAGGGTCCGACAGCTACATTCTCTTCACAAGTGGTTCCACCGGAGTGCCCAAAGGTATCAAACTTCATCAAAGAGGGATTATGAACTATGCTTTTTATGCTAGTGAAGCATACGGTTTTGGACAAATGAGGGTGCTGCAGCAAACATCTATCGGCTTCGACATAGCTTTTGCCCAAATCTATAACGCATTCACGAATGGAGGGACACTTGTTGTTGCCCCGATCGAAGCTCGAGGGGATCCTGAAATGCTGTCCAAGCTTATTCTCGATGAGAAAATTGAGTATACATTCTGTACTCCCTCTGAATACGGACTGCTTTTTGCCTATGCCAGAGAAACCTTGGAGCGATCTGACTCATGGCGTCATGCCCACTCAGGTGGAGAAGCACTGCCTGAACACTTGGTTCAGTCCCTGCTAGACCTAGGGCTTCCTAACTTGATGCTGGTCAACGCATATGGACCTGCTGAGGCTTTTATTGTCACAGACCGAGATGTGCTGCGGAAGACTAGTGACATCCATGAACAGGAGTACAAGGTTGGATCAATTGGCTGCGTTCTACCAAACACGTCGGTCTATATTACCAGCGAGGCTGATGGAAGTTTGCTGCCTCTCGGTATGCCAGGCGAAATTTGCATCGCCGGCGGTGGTGTTTCTAATGGCTATCTTGACACCAAGCTAAACGAGGGCAAGTTTGTTCATGACCCATTTGCGACAGCAAAGTATGTAGATCAGGGGTTCAACACGATGTACAAGTCTGGCGACAGGGGCATTCTACAGGCGGATGGGACCATCGTCCTCTTGGGCCGAGCACATACCGGCAATACTGTTGTCAAACTCCGGGGTCTACGTATCGATCTCGACGAGGTTTCCGGTGAGATTTTGAGACAAGCACCAGAACACCTGTCTGGTGTGGCTGTAACGATGCGTGGTGACCCTGCATTCTTAGTATGCCATGTGGTATTCAAATCTGGCAAACATTTGGAGCACAGGCAACTCGTTGGCCTTCTACAGCAGCTCAATCTGCCACGTTACATGATTCCATCCGCAATTGTGCCGCTGGATCGCCTCCCGGTAACGACAAACGGAAAATTGAACACCGCAGTTCTGCGAGGCTTGCCGCTCCCCGAAGCTTCTACACAGGAGGGACCACCCGAGCTTACGGAAACAGAAATGAAGCTGCGCACGATTTGGATTGATATTGTTGGAGCGGTCGCGGAAACAACAGAAATCAGTCCAGATTCGTCATTCTTCACAGTGGGCGGGAACTCCTTGCTGCTGGTCCATTTGAAACACTGCATTAGTCATGAGATCGGTGTTAAGATTCCTCTCAGTCACTTAGCCGAGAATCACACCTTGAGGGACATGGCTTTAATTATTAAAAGAGCCAATAACTATTAGCTTCAAATTGCCAAGTCATGTTTTAGTTAAAATCTAATACCACTCACCTGTCTTTTTATTATTATTTCTTTAGATTGCATCAGATGATACATATATAATTAAAGTAATACTTGATCTACTTGCTAATTATATTAACTTACGTATCACATAGTTTGAAAATTACAAGGAATAATTTTTTCAGGTAATTATTCTTTGATGTCTTGTCAAAAATAAGTAGCGAAGTCAGCTGGGAAATTCCGGGAGCGTGAGCATCTGGGCCATAAAGGTAACACGTTAGATATTATCAATAGATGGCCATGATCCTAATTGCACTGAGAAGCTCTTGTTTTCTGTAACTATAGAAGGGTTCTATTCAGGTCTCTTATAGCTGCCGTTGCTACTAGCCGCTGGGCGCATGTCACAGGCTGGAGCCTGGTTGGAGATTAGGGCTATGCCTTATCTGGAACCTGGATAGCAACACCTTGATAGCAAGAACCTAAGGTATATAAAGAAGAAGGTAGCCCTCCAGGCTACTCTTCTCTTCTTTCCTCCTTAGCTTTAGATAGACCAATACGAGGCACCAGTTCGTGTGAACAACCAACTGTCCAGCCCTTCACAGCGCATGGACCATCACCCAAATACCCAAATCCCAATGCAGACTATTTCAGACATCCATCTAACCTACGAAACAGTCACGGGTTGAGACTATTGAGACCACATTCAGGTGTGATATATGCAATAGTTAATTTTTGATGCATTTGAATAGTCTCTGACTGTGCTTCTCTGAGCACATCATACTAAAAACCGCAACACTAAAAACAAGCTACAAATTCAACTAGGCATTTTCATAGTCACTAGGCCTAGCCCCATCCACAAAGAGAGTCAGCCAGCGGGGAGAAACAATCACTTGGAATAAAATGATGAAATGAGGATAGGTGATGGCACACATACGATTGTGTTTTCACACACAGCAAGTGGGACTTTTCAGCAACCTTGGTGAGCCTTACCTCCAGCAATAGGTCACTAGTGGGCAACAGAGACACAATGCGTAATTGTAGACAAAAAGAGAATGGTGAACAGAGCCTGTTATGCACAGGCGACGGAGCGTTAAAATATCGCGATGCAAATAATGAGCTTTGCATTCGGACTCGCCGTCAATGTGGCAAAGACAGAATGCTGTTCACTCCTGATGCCTGCAGATCTAAATCCAGCTTGCAGTCCCACATCCCGCAGGCGCATCAATAGTTCGAGGGCTAGATCGGCCAATTGTTTGAGATAGCCTTGGCGCCCACTCCTAGTCGAGGCGGTCAAAGCGTTAGCGCTGTTTTCCTCTCCATACAAGCGTTCCGGCCCAAGCCACGTCCGTTTTTTAGTTCTATATCAGAATCAATAGTGCTCTTACATGCTGGCATAGTGGCGCGCTGAGCCTGCGCAACTTGCCGTTGGTCAGTTCTCGCATTTTAACCCTGCCACTATTGCGCCCTGCTCGATGATGGATTGGGACATGGTGCTAGGGAGGGAAAAACAGATTGCGAAGCCTGTCAGTTGGTACTTAAATACTCGATGGTCTGCTCCTAGGCTTTCTTCCCAAAATTTCAATTTGTTGTACCAAGGACCCCCGACCGCCATTTAGATATTTTTTTTATTTCACGATGTCCACGATGCCTCTGAGGTTGTCCTGCAAGGATGTTAGCATTCTGAAGCAGACCCTGATGGGTCCGCAAGTGCTCGAACCTGGATCAGAAGAGTACTCCCAAGCTGGTACGCTATTTTTCAGAGAGCTGATCGGGATCTCAGCTGACAACCATGAGCAGTCTTCATTGGAAACTTGAATTATCGAATGACCATGCCCGCTGTCGTTATCCAAGCCCAATCTGTCCACGATGTTCGTTCTACGATTGATTTTGCTAGAAACAGTGGCAAACGTCTTACCGTCAAGAACGGAGGCCACTCATACATGGGCTACTGCCTCAACGAGGGCGGAATAGTTCTTGACGTTAGCCCCATGAAGGGGTGTTACATTGATCACGAAAACTTGACTATCCAGATGGAAGCAGGCCTGGTCTGGAAGGACGTCTATTATAAGTACCTAAAGAATCCTCGCACCATTGTCATTGGAGGACAGTGTCCGACGGTTGGTGTGAGCGGCTTTACCCTTGGCGGCGGCCTCAGCCCATTCTCCCGAAGCTATGGTCTGGGCTGTGACAATTTAATCGATATGACCATCGTCACGTGGGAAGGAAAGGTGGTAACTGTCAGCAGGTACGACACAGATGAAGAAAAGAAGGACCTGTTTTGGGCCTTGGCTGGCGGCGGTGGCGGCAATTTCGGCGTCACTGTCAACATGACTTGCAAAATGTACCAGCTAGAGGACGAGGACGGCATGACCGTTACTGGTCAACTATCATGGGACCTATCTAAACAAGCCGAAGATTTTGAAAACATGATGGAAACTTTCAACACCACCAAGTGGCCCAAGGAGTTGACCATTGATGCCCTGTGGTCACACGAAGGAAAGACACTGACCGGCGGCATGACCGTCATCTACAACGGAGGCTGGGACGAAGCTCAAAGGGTGCTGGCACCGTTGCTCGCATTTAAGCCCAGTAAAAACGGGTTGAAGCCGAGGTTGTGGAAAGCTTGGGTGAAGGAATCAGAGAACTGGGACACGCGCAGCAAAGTGTACCACCACCACGCATCATTCATCTTCGCCGAGGGCGCAATCACGCGCGAGCTCACGAGAAAGATTTCGTCTTTGATGGTGGAAGCGACACAACTTCTCAAAGTCACGGATGAGAAGAGACCGGATAAGCCCAAGTGTCACTTCCTGTGGGACCACATTGGTGGCCAGACTGAGGAGCGGGCACCTGAAGCTTCGCCATTCTACTGGCGCGAGGGCCATTACGTTTCGACTCTCAAGATGCAGTGGACCTGCCCCAGCGAGCGCACAAAAATCATGGAATTCATCGCAAAGTGCCAAAGCGCACTGTTGCCGTATGCCATTGAACAAAAGGCCGCCTACCTGAACTACATCGACAACACCGCACCCAACTGGCAAGAGGCATACTACGGTCGCAACTACCCTCGGCTGCAGAGAATCAAGACCAAGTGGGATCCAACCAACTTCTTCCACCACGAACAATCGATTCAACTGATTCCAGATGGCGAGAAGGCACTTCCTGTCCATGGTAAGCTCGCTGTTCCAAGCAAGAAGGAAATCCTTGAGCTGCCTCAGGTCAAGAAGGTTGAAGAGTGGTGGGATCAGTACGCCACGCTTGTCACTCCCGAGATGCTCGGATCGCCCGAGACTGAGGAGGATGTGTATAAGAGGGATGCGGAGATTCGTAGGGCTATTCTTGCAAGCCGAGAAGCCTAAGACTTTGGAACATGTGGGCTTCAGGCCGGTTTAGGGGCGTCTTCTATATTAATAAACTTGAATTGAAACAACAAACCTTATCGTTGGCCCGGCTCGTCTCTATTGCTCGCTTGCTTGTATTGGAATTGCACGTGGGTAGATCCGCTAGTGTGCAGATGCCCCGCAAACTAACTTTATAAGATGATATGCTTTAAACTCGGCCAAGATCCTCTAGCGTTTTTTATGCGCAAACCGCACTTTTGCGAGGATTCTCAAATACGATCGGATTCGTAACGGATACGAGAGAGTCTAATTGAAACACACACACCGCCTTCGCAATCGTCCGCGGAACGAAAACCCATATCAAGCTTAGAGCCGTACGCAATCAAGTTCCCCTGCATGCGGGGTTAATGCTAATAATGGGGAGACTTGATTCCCAGGATGCGAAACCGAGTATTTAAAGGAGAAGAGGGACGAGGAGTTTCCCAAACTTGAACGAGACAACAAACAAGAAATCCATTGTTCTGCTGCGGAAACTGTCACCATGTCTTTGCAAAACAAAACCGCAATTGTCACCGGCTCGGCCGGCGGTCTTGGCCAGGCCATCGCCGAAATGTTCCTATCTAAAGGCGCCAATGTTGTCATCTGCGATGTCAACCCTACACGGCTGGCTGCCGCCGAAGCCAAGTACGCGGCCTCGCACCCCGACACTGCGCTTGTGACCGAGGTCAATGTCACAGACGAGGAATCCGTCCAGGGCCTGATCGCTCGGGTTGCCGAAAAGTTCGGCACCGTCGACATCCTAGTCAACAACGCCGGCATCATGGATCGCTTCGACCCGGCGGGCACATGCGAGAAGGCGCTGTGGGACAAGGTCGTCGCCGTCAACATGACCGGGCCGTTCCTCACGACCAAGCACGCCGTCAAGGTCATGGAGGGCCAGGGCAGCGGCCTCATCGTCAACATCGCGTCCAACGCGTCCTTCAAGGGCTTCGCGGCCGGCATCGCCTACACCGCCAGCAAGCACGGCGTGGCGGCCATCACCAAGAACACGGCCACGTTCTACGGGCCAAAGGGCATCAACACGGTCGCCCTGATGCTGGGCGGCATGGAGACGAACATCGGGGAGGCGTTCGCGGCGGGCATCAACCGGGAGGGCATGCAAGTCTTCAGCGCCACAAACCCTGGTTTCGAGTCCGGGAAAACGGCAGTGCCGACAGAGCATGTTGCGAGATATATCGGGTTCCTAAGCGAGGATGGCATGGCCGAAAGTGCAAACGGAAGCTGCATCAACTTGAACAAGAACTGGCCCGCGGCATAAGAGGTCATCCAGCAAATTGGAGATTGGTCCGTGTATTGTTAATTCCATGTATCAAATGCCCCACCGTCGTCCATCACCATAACGATTTCTGAAAACGACACCAATACCTGGCTCAAGCCAGAACACAGTCACATAAGCATAGTGTGAGGATATAAGGGGGGTCTACCTCACAAAGGGATGGTCGTCTTTTTGGTGACACATATCATTATTTTATGAAGTAATAAACAATATTTCATCATTGATCCGCAGCATTTACATAAAGTATCCATGTACTAGCGGGTAATGGGGTATATAAGTCAGTGTTATCTCGTATGATCGTAATCGTGAGCGCAAAGAGTGACCTTCAAGGCCACATCTAGCTTCGCTGCTCGGCATCGGTCCTAAACGTCTTGAAGTCGCGCGCAGGAACCTTCTTCATGAAAAGCTCATCCAACTCCTCGTAGGATCGGCCAGCAACCTCGGGCTGACAGAACCAGAGATAGACGGTGGACAAGATGGCAAGAGCACCAAAGATGAAGGCGACCTTGGCTCCGAGGTTGGCTTGGTCGGGGTTGAAGAGGAAGGGGATGACAAAGGCCCACATAGTCTAGGATAGTGTTAGTCTCGTTGTTGTTGAGTGAGTTAATTGGAAATAGTTTAGACTTACGAAGAGGGAGTTTTGAAGAGCGAGAGAAATGGAAGCAGTCTTAGCACGGAGTCGGGAGGTTGCGACCTCGGTAAGAAGCGCGTAGGCAGTGGCACCAATGGTGACGTTGTAGACGAAGCAGTAAAGGAGAAGCAGGGCGACGGTTCCCTTGATGGCTCCGGGAGTGGCAGCAACGGCAAGACCACCGGTGACAGTCAAGATGACGGTGAGGATGACCATTCCGTAAATGGTCAGGTTTCGGCGACCAACTCGGTCAATGAGGAACCAGGAGCAAATGTTGCCAATCATGGACAGGACCTGCTGGATGATGCCAAGAATAAAGCTCTCATCGGTGCTGTAGCCAGCGAGCTGCTGGTAGTAGGTAGAGTAAGCAGCCACGAAGAAGACACCGCACAAAGCCTGAATGCTCATGGGGGCGACGGAGATCATGGTGCGACGAAGGTTGGAGTTGCGGAAGCACTCGAGGAAGCTGGCGCCATCAGTCTCCTTGCGGACTTCCTCAAGAGTTAGCTCGATGACAGCCAATCGCTTCTCAATCTCGATGCCAGAGTAGCCAAGTCGCTTGAGGGAGTCAACAGCCTTCTCCGGCTTTCCGTGGTCGAGAAGCCACCAAGGAGACTCGGGGAGGAAGGGAAGAGCAAGGAATCCCAATCCGCTGACGGCATACTGGGAGACAAAGACGGATCGGTAGGCCCAGCGGGTCTCCATGGCACCAGTTCCCTTGACAACCAGGGAGACAATGAAGGGGCCAATGGTGAAGGCGATGGCAGCAGCAGCAGTCAAGGTTCCTCTGAGAGCCAGAGGAGCAACCTCACCGATGTAGGTCATGCTAACGGTAATGAAACCGCCCACAGGGAAACCAGCAATAAACTTTCCGGCGAAGAAGATGGGGTTGGTGGTGCTGATGGTTTCGACGGTAATGGCAACGAAGATGAGGAGATAGCAGATGAAGTATGTCCACTTGCGGCCAATGCGATCGGCAACCCAACCGGCGCCAAGAGAACCAACAACGGCACTTTCAAGCCAAGTTAGAGTTGTTTTAAAGAGTCTGGGGCTTTTCACTGAAGACTTACGAAGCAACGGGAGCTCCGCTGTAGGCAGACTGCCACTTTGCGGGAAGAACATAGTCGCCGGCATAGGGCTTTCCAAAGTCCTTTCGGAACTCTGGAATACCAAGAACGGTACCGCCAGCCTGGTTGTCGAAGCTGGTCAGGATCAGGACGTAGATGGCGTAGACACACCAGATAAAGGCCCAAGGCTTGTTGCGAATGGCCTGAATGGGAGACTCCCGGTGGTCCTCGGCAGCGGCAGCAGCACCAATCTGCTCAATGTGCTGGGGCTCGCCACCCTTGAGATCGACAATGTCGCCATTGTCAAGCTCCTTCTTCAAGTCGCTCATGACGAAGAGGGTGCGAGGGGGGGTTGGGGGTTGGCGTTTGTGTGAAGAAGCAGTGAGTGAGAGGGACAATCCCTGCTCGACAAGGCAAAGACAATTGGGACGTGAGGTGCAAAGACAAGAGAGGATGAGAGCTCTTGAAGTTGCTGGAGAGTGATGGTGATGATGATGGGATCGACAGGAGAGTTTCCAGAGGACGTTGGATCCCTTCTTAAGCTGTCTCGCTCAAGCTAGCTCTCTCCAACTTTTCTTCCCCACGGGGTCGGGTGATGAGCAAAATTGGAGTGCAAGCCCGTGAGTCTGGCACTGGCCCCCCCCCCCTGGAGATGCGGCGCCATGGCTAGCACTGACCCCAAAAAAATTTCGAGTCTAGACCATCTCGCGGCCTAGTCTGGGGTCACGCGCGGTTGGGGGAACCGCAGAACCGGGGGAGAGCGCCTCGCATGGCCGTTTTGAGCTCCAATGGGAGGGCAGCCACAGCGCGGAGAAGGCGACGTTGGGATCCGTCCCTGACGTATGCAACGCCGCGGTTGACTCGCGCCGGCAGCAAGCCCCAGGCGGCGCGTCCTGTCAGTTCGGCGAATTGAGGCTATATCGGGCTACCAACCCCGGATTCAGCGTGATCGGCACGGCAGCGTTTCCCCAGGTCCCCCAGAGATAAGCATCTGGGTCGAGCACAGCGAGCCCACCTTGCGCCCCCGTCCCCCGCACCCTTTTCTCGGGTGCTCCTCTCCAGTCTTTTTTTTTTTACGGATAAACCCTGATCAAGCCTCGGGTCCGTATGCCTGGGGATTTGGCTTCTTGGGGTACAGGGCTAGTGGCAGGGCTAGGTTCCCGCGACCACGAGGTGGCACGCCAGACTAAGGCAGATGAGGCTTGGCTTGGCAGGAGACCGCACGTCTCTCGATCCGAACTGAAGCCGGAGTTGTGCCTTGGTTTTCCTCTTCAGGCGTCGGGTGGGTGGAGGGCGGCTCGTCTAGGCTGGTCAGAGTCAAGAGTCGTGCGCCGGCGCCAGTCACACGATTCAGGTCTCCAGTTTTTCGGTGTAGCTTTGCTGCCAAACTCGGCCTATCAACTGCCGATGGTGCAGCTATTCAAGCGCCGCACCCTCCCCCGCCTCGGCTCGCGAGGAATCGGAAAATCGGGAGATCTGCGCCTTGTCCATGGTTCTGTGTATCCGTCTCTTCATTTTCGTATGCTTTTGCGCCGAAAGCTTAGCACACGTTTTGTCGCAGGTTTAGCTTAAATCGCACCCGCCAAATCCAACGACGTTCCGTTGTCTTTCGAAGCCAGCCACCGCGCACATTGACCACCTCCCCGTCTGTTCACCCCCCTCCCCAGCGCTATGGCCGACGTTGTTCAGGAAATCTTACCCACGGCATGGAACCGAGACTTTGAGAAAACCTCGGAAGACCTCCGCCCTACCCTGGCCAGGTGGGATCGCTTGCCCCAGAGGCTAGTCAAGTTCCAGCCAGACGAGAGCGCATACTTTGGTCTTCGCCCTACCCCAGACGGCAATGCCATTGACAAGCTGCCATCCCTGTCCTGGGGCAGAGGAGATGAGTTCGTTCTAGACTTTGGGGTCCACATGGTTGGCTATGTATCCTTCAGGCTCGACCACACAGGTGCCAGTATGGATGCCCCATGCAGGCTGCGGCTGACGTTTGGCGAATCGCCGCTCGACGTCACCATGCCCATGGACAATGTCAAGACATGGATCAGCACGGCATGGCTTCCCGATGAAACCATCAACGTTGATGTGTGTCCGGAGAATGTTATCCTTCCCAGGAGATATTCCTTCCGGTTCCTGCGCATTCAAGTAATCGACACTTCACCTCTCTTCAAGGTGAGCTTCTCCAACGTCAAGTGTGAGTGCGTCAGCGCCATTGGTCAGCATCACCAGCTCGATGCGGTCGAGTTCGAGGACCCAGTGCTGCGGGACATAGATCACGCTAGCATTGCAACCTTGCGAGATTGCATGCAGACCGTCTTCGAGGACGGGCCTCGCCGCGACCGACGCCTGTGGAGCGGCGACCTGAGGTTGCAGGCCCTGGCAAACTATAGAACGCTTCGAGACTTCAATCTCGTCAAGCGCAATATTTTCCAATTTGCCGCAGTAATCCGCGAGGACGGGTCTCTTCCTGCCTGCGTCTTTGAGAAGCCCAAGTTCTATCCCTCCACCGACTACATTGTGGACTACGATGCTCTCTTCGCCGCCATTGTGCTCGACTACGTGGTTGAGTCCGGCGACGTTTCTACGGGTCACGTTCTCTGGCCCACTGTGCTGAATTGTGTGAAGCGGCCTTTGCACCAACTCAACCCTGAGACCCATCTATTTGATGCCGATCGCACAAAGGATTGGAAGTTCCTCGACTGGGCCCCCAAGCTGCATAAAGATGCCGGCTCTCACGGCGTGCTGCTGTACTCTCTCAAGGCGGTAAACAAGCTCGCAGCTATCCTGGACAAGGAGGCCCCCCACTTGGAGACGGTGGAAAAGATGACGGCTACGGCTAGCAAATTCATTTCCAAGGACAACCTCTTCATTTCAGGCCCCGATTCCGAGATCAGCTACGCCTCAGCCGCATGGCTCGTTTTAGCAGAGGCCTTTCCCGAAAATGTCGCCCGAATCGCACTGCTCAACACCATTGCCCACGCAGACGCAGTGAAGCCCCTGACCCCGTACCTCTGGCACCACGTCTGCGACGCCCTCGTGACCGTGGGGTGCTATGATGAGTGTCTGGAAATCATCAATGACTACTGGGCCGGCATGATTCGAGCCGGCGCCGACACCTTCTGGGAGTGCTATGACCCCAAGGACCCGCGGGCGAGTCCGTACGGAGACGTCAGAAACAATAGCTTTTGCCACGCGTGGAGCTGCACTCCCACATATTTGCTACGGGGCAAGCTCTTCGAGGCTGTCAAGGGCAAGGTGACAGGGAAAATCACAATGGGCGAGTTGGATGAAAAGTGGATTCAACGCAGCATGAGATCATAGAACGATAGATGTAGAAATTGACACAGAAATCAAGACATACAACGTTGAGGAAGCAATTGAATATTAGGCATCCCTTGGGTACCTTGGGTACCTAAGGCTAAGATTTATACAAAATGTTTCTCGTTACATTATCCTACTTTATCCTACTCTATTTATTTGTATATTTATTCCATTAGCTTTTGGGAAATACTTGAAGATACACCTCCACCTCCAAGGCTCTACAAAAGCCTGCAACTCGGCAAACTCCGTGGCAAACGCGTCTCGGATCATCCCCTCACAGGTGACATGTCGAAATGGGCACCAGAGCAGCTGGACATTGATTTAGTCATGTGCTATTTTAGTACCCGGCTGTCCGCTGGCCAATCTAGCGGCGAATCGAGCCATGTCCGGGTACCAGCCTCCTAGCTCGCGCACTACATGGCAGGCGAGAGGAAGCCAAGGAGGGGTTCAAACTGCCAAAACGGGACACCGCTCACCCATTAACTCGCAGGCTGGGGATCACGAGCTTGGCGCTCGGAACAGCTTTCAGCAGCCAGAGCTTTTGGGGATCGAAGGTGGCCAGAAACGAACATGCGGTTAGTTCCCCACATTCCGGGGCAATGGCACGACCCAACAAGCTGGGTCACGGATCCCACCGCCGCTAGAAGATCAGGGACAGGTCGATATGCATCAGCGATTTGCATGGCATGGGGCTAAGCGGGACATGATGGGTTGACAGCGAGCCAAGACGAGATTGAGGCCCAGATCGAAGCCTTTGCAGCGATTGACTCCACATTTGCTCTCGACCGCCTACCTAGTTGCTCAGGTTGTCAAAATGAGACCATATCCCATGGCGTGATGATACCGAAAGCCGAGTTTCAGAAAAAACACAGCTGGAAGTTGATGACATGACCATGTTTAATGCAAGCTGCAGAATAGCGCATCTTGGAGTAGTTTTAAGTTGTGCTAGGCGATGCGGCGTTGTGATAGCTGTGTAGGAAAAAGCAAACCCCATATAGAAGCGGTTGCGCTAGTATCCATAATACAGAAGTAAATTCGCCATCCCTTGCACCTCTCATGAACACATCCTTCTAATTTCCATTGAAACTAGCTCAAGCTGTTTTTTTTTTGGTGTCAGGATCGGCTTCCCTCATCTTTACCACCAATTTCCGGCCCAATTGATTCCCCGACAACACGCTACTCCAACAATTTAGGATTTGGAATACGGGTTTTTCGCAACAAGCCTTGAAACACGGCTACCTCCCACCTGCCTCTTTGAGAAACATGTCCAGCCCTACCGCGTCAGGCCAAGCCATCCCTGCGATGAGCAACTCTTGGTGGTGTTCTCGATAGGAAACCCCCATGCACCGCCGCACGTGACCGCATGCAGGGCGGGTGGTGCTGCCACGGAGCGACAATCGTGCGTGTAGCTCGCCCCAAGGCGCGGCTCCGAACCTCGGCCTGGCGCTGCTCATCATCGTCACATCACCCGCCCGCGCCTCGGAATAAAAATTTTAATAAAAAAACAGACGCCCCAAGCTCAGCGATGGCGCCCGCCCAAGCGCTGCCGCCGCTGCACAAGCTGCCGCTGCACATTGTCGGCGACGTGCTGTGCCTGCTCGACACGACGGAGCAGCTGCGCCGCGCCGTCGTCAGCCATGCGCTGTTCCACGCCGCCTTCCGGGACAACGCCCACGCCATCACCCGGGAGCTGATAAAGCACACGGTCCCCGGCAACGCGCTCCCGTACGCCCTCGTCCTGCTCGAGTCCAGAACGACCAGCCCCGAGGACCACCAGGCCGTCCGTGACCTGCTGGCGCGCCTCGGCCGCTACATCCTGGTGCCCGCCGAGGCCGCCGCCGCCCTCGCCAAGCTGTCGCTGGCCGACTGCGCCTTCATCAGCCAAAACTACGAGGCTGCCCAGTATCTGGCCGAGGGACTGGCTGGCGAGGCTATACCTGTGTTTAACCGCCGCATGGAGCAAAGCCACCCAGCAGAGATCAATCGTGTCGAAAGGTTTCGCATCATCCGCGCCCTCTTTCGCTATCAGCTCATGTGTAATCTATTCTGCCTCAAAGACGGCAATCCCCTTGACGGGACCGAGCGCACCCTCAGCTTTTTTAATACATTCTCTGTCTGGGTCAATGAACAATTAATGTGTGTGTATACCTACCTGGAACGGAAAGTCTGTCAAGGTAAAGCGTCTTTGCGCCCAGACGTCGTCATCTTCTCGCCCTAACACAACCCAGCATTCGATGAACTTGCCGCGCATGATGTCCAGTGGGGCTGGCTTCCCATGTTTTGGTCGCGCCCCAGGGAGGATATTCCGCGCCTTCAAGAGTTTGTAAGTGCTGTTCGCTCTCAGTCCAAGCTCGGCAGGGTCTACGCTAACAATGCTCAAGCTCACCCAGGGATTACCCTTTCTCCAAAAGGTTGCAAGCGCCAAAACATATGACGAATGGCACACCTTGCTCCAGTTGGATCGTTTCACATCCATGGGATTTGAGCGCTATCCTTATTCGCAATTGCTCTGGATGCCGCCGGATGAAGGGCTCCTGGAGGCCCTTGAACTCACCCACCTGCAGGCCCCTCTATCTTCTTTCAGGCCAGCCGATCTTGATCAGTTAACTCGAGCGCTGGATGGCGAGGATGGCATCAACTCCCACCCCTTCCATGTCTGGTTTACCGCCCACAGAAGCATCCCGGTTTTCAGCAGCGTCTTTTCCTACGTGGACAAGAATCTCTGGGAATGCGGCTACGTCCTGTGGGACATTGGAGATACATCAGAAACGCGCATCAGAGATAAATGTCGGAAAACAAGACGCAAGAAGCCCGCATACCCTCGCGTCGAGGTCCCGTGGACAACAGTAGACATAGCCAGAACCCAAAGACAGAGGACCGACATTTACTTATCCGGCGGCAGAGGGTTCTGGCCGAGAGAAGGCTACGACTTTAGTCGGATAACAGGTCTGTCGGATGAAATGCAGCAAGCACTGATAGAAAAGTGGGAAACTGAGCATGGCGCACATGTTACTCAGGTAAGCCGACTTCCAAACATTGCTCCGTGATTGCGTTTGACAATTTTTGCTTTGCTCAACAGCACACACGCCACAATTTCCATGCTTGGGACCAGTGAGACGGGATGTATTACGACGTGTATGAGCTTGGTTTGCTTCAACTGTAAATATAGAGACCGTATATAGATGGCGAGATGCGTGTCCATGACGCCCTCAACGCACCATGTCTGTGAATCAATGAATCAATATAAACGCCGGGTCCATACAGCAGCCCCTGAGACATCGGAGCGGCTGGTAAATCACCCTTCATTCCTCTCCCCGATCTTCCCCCCTATTGTATCCTCCCTTGCGACAAGCGCCTTATCCCTGGTAATGACACATCAATGGGACTCTTCTTGCCCTTTAAGCTATTACCTCATCCTCCTTTACACGCTGCACTAACCAGCCGCGTCGATGCATGAGATCTGCGTCAGCGCATCCCCACGTGCCCGCGAGAGCACACCACTTAAGCTCAGCCGCATGCCACCCACCAACCCCTGACCACTCTGCCCTTTGAACTATACTTCAAGGGGCACCGATTAAACCCTTTAGCTGTATACAGATTTGGATACGACCTTATGCTTCTTGGGCTTGACGTCAAGGAGAGTGGGAACCAATGTCTATCCTTCGGGCGCCAATGTATGGCCCAGCCACGCAGGGTCTTCGCTCTCCCTCCTGAAAACAATGCAAAGAAAGGTGGTCCCGACTCAATAGAAGGGTTTCGGGCGGTTTCATAGCCTTTGAGCGCATGCCAGCGACGATCAGGAGTTGTTGATGCTCGAGTATATGAAGATCGAGCCGACGCCGTGGTTGAGTTTTTGGACAAGCACAAGCTCAAACATCAATCACCAACTCTTACAAAGAGACACAGAACAAGCAAAAATAAATACTTCTTTCCCACTGCTTGATCAAACTCTCGACAACCTTCCCAACTCTTCTACCTTCTTCATCAACCTCTTCACATCAAAAGCAACAATGAGAACTTCACTGGCACTCCTGGCCTTCGCCGCCTCCACACTCGCTACTCCTCAGCCCGCTTCGGACAATCTCAGCCCTGAAGGCAGTGCTCCCAACGGATGCACCGCCACCTATGATGGCGCCTTCGAGGTAACCATTTTTTCGGTCAAGAGCGCCAAGGCCAAGCGTGACATGTACGAGGTTAGTTCCGCCTATTCCACGCACAACACAACCGCCATAAACCATCTAACTTGGGTGTAGAAACGAGGAACATGCAGCGGGGATGGGGTTTTGGTCATGACCCTAAAGGACGGCGTGCTCCAGGACGCCAAGAGCCGCATTGGCTACATCGCCTCCAACTACCAGCTTCAGTTCGACAAGCCTCCCCAGGTCGATGCCAAGTACACGGCCGGGTTCTCGGCCTGCAACAACCAGTCCCTGGCTCTTGGCTCCACCACTCAGTTCTACCAGTGCAAGTCGGGAGACTTTTACAACCTCTACGACCGCAACTGGGCAGCGCAGTGCGAGCCCGCCGAGATTGTCATGATGCCCTGCGGGGGGAGCGCTCCCCAGGCCAAGGACAGGACGGTCGTCGGCAGCAGCATCGTGGCCACGACGGTCGTGACGGTCGTCTCGGACGGCACCACCAAGGAAGTGCCCACCACAATCGCCGTGCCCATGTGCCAGATTGGCGATGGCCAGGTCCAGGTGCGCACCACCCCCTGCGATGACATGGAGCTGCCCGTCATCACGGCTCCTCCCGTCGGTCAGGTCCCCGGCGGCGGCATCAAGATCCCTGAGTCCCCCGCCGTCCTGACCGCCCCCGTGGCCCCAGAGTCCAACCCTGGAGAGCGCGTCCTAGAGGACACCAAGACTTTGAGGACCGAAAATGTTGCTGCCGCCGCTGCTGCCTCGGATTCCCCTGCGACCGGCGCTGGCTCCGCCGCATCGCCTGCGCAGACAGCCAAGGCCAAGGCCTCGCGCACCACATCTTCGGAAACTCAGGAAACTACCCTTTCGACAGTTACCTCTGACAGCACCGATTCAAGCAGCGAGACCGATAGCGGATCTAGTGATACTTCCACTGCTACGCAATCAGTATCGGGTGGAATGAAGATTATGCCTAGCGCGGTGTTGGCGCTCATCGCTGGTAACGTGCTGGTTTTGGCGTGGATCTAGGTTGTCTTTGGGTGTAGTGTAAGAGCAACGCGATGCGATGATGGGAAGACTTGTATTTGCATGGGTTAGCAAGGTTGATTTTGTGCTTTCAAACACGGAAAAAGGCATCAACTGGTAATAAGTGGAGTTGGATGTTAATAATGAGACGCATTAGAATAGACGGGACGGTTTCCAAATTTACATCTGTCTTGTTGAACTGCTCGCTGGTCTTTCTCGTCTTGATATAGGGTGGCCGCTCCAAGAGAAGCAACCAAGCTAATTGGTCCGTGCAGGGATGCCTAGTGATGACATAATCAACCGCATCGCAACTTTCTGCACGACTTGATGCCAGGGCCTCAATTCCTGTTAAATCGCCACGGCTCTTCACAATGTCGGAATACTGGAAGTCGACACCGAAATACTGGTGCAAGCACTGCCAAGTCTACGTGCGCGATACGAAACTCGAGCGCCAGAACCATGAGGCGACCGGCAAGCACCAGGGCGCGCTGAAGCGCTTCCTCCGCGACCTGCACCGAGGTCACGAACGGGAGGAGCGCGAAAAGGACCGCGCACGTCAAGAAATCGCCCGACTCAATGGAGTCGTCTCGGGGTCTTCATCAGGGCCTTCGGGGTCCTCATCCGCAGCCCCTGGCGCCGCGCGCCGCGACAAGCCCACCGCGCCCAGCGAGTCGCAGCTCAAGCGACAGAGAGAGCAGCTCGCAGAAATGGGAGTGGCGATGCCGAGCGAATTTCGACCCGAAATGGCGATGCCCGGAGAATGGACCGTGACGAAAACAAAAGTTATCGAGAGCAAACCCAGAACCGAAGAAGACGAGAAGGGCAAGGCGGAATCAAGAGCCAACGGCGTGCGAAAGCGTGAGGTCACTGAGGATGAGAAGGACGAAGAAGATGCCATCAAAGGACTGTTCAAGAAGCCGCGGCGATGGGGCAGAGATTCCAAGACCATGCCCGAGGAGGAAGACAAGGAACTCGATGCGCTGCTGAGCGGATCGACGTTTCAGCCCTCTGCACCCAGCACGCGGGACGACGAGGTTAAGAAGGAAGAGGATACATCCGACGACAAGACAAGCATAAAACTCGAGGACGGCGCCGCCAAGGAAGAGGCAGCCGAGACTGCGGCTGTCAAAACGGAGGTGCCTGAGCAGGATTCAGCCGTTAAGCCCGAGGCGGATGCCGGCGACTCAGGGATAACACCCGTTGTCTTCAAGAAGCGAAAGCCCAAGGGTATCCGTCAGAAGTGATGATGTGGCGATAGAGCATGGATTTTCTCCATTTTGGCCACGGGTAATGAACAAAAGCTGTTTGGATCCTCATATCGGATGCGAAGCTGGAGCTGCCACCGATGAACGAGGGTTGGTGAGCTTGCATAGTCTATAAACGGAGCTGCTGACAGAAAAGGACATGTCTGCCCATGAGTAACACTATGAAGATTTATACCAGGCGTCAGGCTCACCCCACAGTCGAGAGGGTTCGGCCATTGTGCTCCGTCTCAGGCGGAATTCCCTCCGGTTGTAGTCCTTCTTCTCATTAGCGACGCCTAACGCCCAGGATAGCTTGTACGTACGTCCATGATGGACAGCCTCGAATCTGGGCCCGACACCGGAACCAATAGTTGTAATGAAAATTGGCATGACGTACAGCAGCATTGAATTTGACCCATGTAAATGTTGTGAGCGGGGACGATCGATGGGAACGAGAACGGCGAGGCGACTAGTGACGGGGATAATGTGTCAAGGCCGGACAATTATCACCGCCGAGGCTTAGCAAAAAATAGTAGTAGAAAATAATAAGACCAATTTTACCAGCGGCCAGTTAGATCAACGGCCCGAAACAGAGCAGTAAATGGACATGATTGTCAGAGATTTCTAAGCGGTCAACCCACACGGCAGGCCCTTGCAATCCATGCTCGTTTCCGAGCCCCTCCGTTCCATGCCTCAAACGGCTTGACATGAAGGCGGGGCAGCACCGGTGGGCTCCCGGCATTGTTGCGGTTGATTAGCCCCCAGCTCTTTGGTCAATTGCGCTCTTATCTCCATCGGAATATTCATGAGATCCTGGGGCCCTCTTGCGTCACTCGGCAAGCGGAGCAGGAATCCGGATCCCGGCGCCTTTTTTTCTCTCTTGATTAAAAAGCGAGGCCGAGCCGGTGCCGAGCTCAATGCGTTCCCCGGCCCTTTCCTGTGTATAAACTTGAGCATCCGCCTCCCATCTCTGTTTGGGATACAAGCGATTCGCTACTTTCCCTCTAATCCACAGCTCCCAATCCCATCCAAATAGCAACAATGGCCTCCAACCCTCCTGGACAGTGCTGCATCACCGGCTTCCGCCATGAGTATGAGCCCCCCTCCCACTGTGCGCTGCCCCTCTGAGCCCACATGAAATCTCAATGTTGAGGGGCATGCGCCTGGCGACGAGGCGCATCGGAAAATGCACCCAAACAGACACACATCAAAAAAAAAAAAAAAAAAAAAAAGAAGAAGAAGAAGAAAATTTGCTAACATGTCACTCACAGAGGCGAGCCCCAGGGCAAGCTGATCAAGATTGACGGCGGCGTCGATGCCTACCTCGCTACCCCCGCTGAGGGCGCCGAGCACAAGTCGGTGGGCATCCTGTTCGTAGCCGACATCTTCGGCATCTGGAACAACAGCAAGCTCCTAGCCGACGAGTTCGCCAAGAAGGGCTACACCACCCTGGTGCCGGATCTGTTCAACGGCGACCAGGTGCCCGAGCCCCGACCCGACAACTTTGACATTATGGGCTGGTTCGCCAAGGGCTCCGACGGCAACAACCCCCACACTGCGGAGCAGATTGACCCCGTGGTCGTCAAGGGTATCAAGGCGCTCAAGGACCTGGGCCTGACCAAGATTGGATCCGTCGGATACTGTCTCGGTGCCAAGGTGGGTTAAAACTCGATCTGGGTTTGATTGATGAGCCAAAAAAAAAAAAAAGGGATATACTAACGACTCTTCTCCTTCTTAGTACACTGTTCGCAACATCAAGTCCGGCATCGACGTCGCCTACCTCGCCCACCCTTCGTTCGTCACCGAGGAGGAGTTCTCGGCCGTCAACGTGCCGCTGTCCATCTCGGCCGCCGAGCACGACGACATCTTCCCCCTCGAGAAGCGCATCGAGTCGGAGAAGTACCTGCGCAAGCTCACCATTCCCTGGCAGATCAACCTCTTCTCCGGCACCGAGCACGGCTTCGCGGTGCGCGGCGACATGTCCAAGAAGGAGCTGCGCTTCGCCAAGGAGCAGGCCTTTTACCAGGCCATTACCTGGTTCGATAACCACCTTCTGTAAGGAAAAAGAAGAAGAACAAAAAAAAGTGTTGAGGGTAATGGGATTAGCTGTGGAGGGTGTTTTGTCCCTTTTTCTTTTCTTTTCTTTTTACATGGAGAATACTATACATGATGAATGCAAACGAAATTACATTGATGAACTACAACTTCTACTCTTTTGCTGACCATGTCACCCTACGTTCAAATAAAGCTCTGGACTGACATCATTGGATGACATTATGCTGCATTTATGCTGCAACATGAGCAAGGTACAGCGCATATGTAATCATGGACTGCCACGAAATTATCTTATCCAGGTAGCCGCAGCGCATCCATACATTGGAGACGCCACAGCCTGCATATACTTGGCCTAGACATGCAGCTGAACACGATACGCTAGAGCCGACGCCACTGACACCAAGACCCGAGGCTTGATGGGCTCGCCGGAAACACCTCGCCCGCACGTGAGCGACGTTGGTATGTCCTTTGGAAGCTCACCGTCAATGGAGCTGAGCTCACCGGCGGACCGAATCTGGGGGGGGAAAGTTCGGGCTGGGTTCCGAAGTCCGAGTTCAGGAAAGCATCAGGATTTCCCGAGATGTTGGGTGGATCATTGAGTCGTCATCAGGAACAAAGTGGCTTACTTTTTTTTTTGTGTATTGTCTTCCTTTCTCACAATCATGTCTGGGAAAGGAGTGGGGGGAAAGGGATTCGGACCTCGGAGGAACATAGGAACAGCAGGAATTAAGCTTCGGAATGGGGGCACGGCCGGCGCGGGGTGGGTGTCTTTCGGGGAGATGGGGAAGATTCCCGAGGACTGAGAGATGACGAGAGAAGCAGGGGAAGTTGCATTTTTTTCTCTCTCTTGGGTTGAAACCGGATATATAAAGAGACAGGCGTGGTGCCTCCCCATCATGGGCAAGCGATGTTGGTGCCGCAGATTGCAACAGACGGCAAGAGGGGTCTGATTCAGACGAGCCATGTCTCAGCTTTGACGATCGCATGAGATGTGTCACTGTCTGTCAGACTGTGACATGCATGTAAATGTGAAGACATGCATCATGCGCTGGTGCATTGCAAAGGAGGTTATGCGACACCTGTGTTGGATACACTGGTAAAGAAAAAAAAAACCAAGATGGCTTCATGTACTTTTTCAGGTCCTCGCAAAAAGCAAACATAGAAAAATTACGAGAGCTGAAAATACCCCGGCATCACCGCCAAAAAAGCATCAACCAGCTTCCCCAGTGGCTTACCACAACACGTCTTAGGGGCGGGAATGTGCGACGGGCTGTGGAGTCACGGGCCCCCGGGTGGCTTGCCTCGCCCCCCCCCCCCCCACACTCCTTCTCACTCGCTCGCCATCACTGTGAGCCCACTGTAGCAAACCCCCCGTGAGCCGCCCAGTGGGGATACCAACAGCCCTGCACCGCCCAGTGTGCGCACCCAGTGCGGCGGCGGGATTAGCGTGTTGCGGCCAACCATCTGAAGCGCTCTCTCGCTCTCACTCGCTCGCTCGACCTTCCTGTTCGACTCTTTGCCCCCGTCACACGAAAAACCTGGCCTCGATTGACCGAAAAATAACCCATTGGGCCACGACGATTGGAGCGCATCACCCCCTTTGCCATCATTCTCTCCCGTCTTCCTCCCCCCCTGCAGCCCTTGTTGACGTCAACCAGATAAGGGCAGCAGGACCAAGATCTCCCCAAAAAAAAAGTAGCGACCTGCGAATAAGCATCATCGAATGAACGCTTGGCAGACAAACATGATCATTCAGTGAATGGACTTGCCAACGTCTCGCCGCCTCGACTCTGCCCTCGCTGGCCATGGCCGCTTCAGTCGACTCGAGGACGCACCACCATCCTCCCAACAATCCCTCTCACCTGCCGTCTCCGAGCCCGTCTCCGGGCCTCTCGCCCACTCTCCTCCCGCGCTCTCCCTCCGTCTCCCAGCTTCCTCCTGCCGCCGCCTCCAGCATCTCGTCGTGCGCCGTGTCGCCGACCGCCTCGACGCCCCCCTCGCCCCTCGCGCCCGTATCGGCACTCGGCGGCATCACCCTCCCTCTGCCGACAATCACCTCGGATGAGGACCGCTCCTCAGAAGATGACTCTCACCGCAGTTCCAGTCCCCAGCGGCCAGAGTCCAACTCGTCGTCCATATCCGATCCCGCTGTAGAGGACGACCACGACGCCGACAATGAAGCCGACAACGACGACACCGCCGATCCGGAGCTCCACCCATCGGCGGGAGAGAGGGACAAGGAAAGAGACAAGGACGGGTACATCTCTGGCCGGGGAAGTCGAAGCAGCACCATCAGCAATGCCACAGCTCGCAGCCACATCCGCCGGTTGTCGGCCAACGACATGCAGCGCCTCACCAGCTCTCCAGACTCTCTCCCCATAGCTCCGGCGCCCCAGCGCCGCTCCATCGACCAGGAATCGGTCCCTCGCTTCGCCGACCAGCGAGAGGCCATCCGCCAGTCCATGCTGCGACAGCCCGACCTGGTTGCGCACCACGATGCCGTCCCGCAAGTGCACGCAAACGGCCACGCCGTCGAGTCTCGCCCGAGCAGCGCGTCATTCGGCGCCCGGGACTTGTACCGCCGTCCCTCGCCGTCGCCCCGGACTGTATCTACGCCCCCGACGAACCGCGTCCTCGCCAGCGACTTTTCGATTCCTCCCAGCAGCTCCCCCCGCCGGTACTCGTCCTTCCACTCCGCCAACCGCCCGGCTTCCCTCCAGCTGGATGGCGTGCCCGTCACCTCGGCCCCGAGCCGTTCCAACCCGGCGACTGCCATCCCGGTGCAGAAGCCAGAGACTTCCTCCAGCCAGCGAGTTCCGTCGTCTCTGCCGCCCATAATCCCGCTCCCACCAATGTCCCTCCCAACACACCTCCAGCTCGAACTCGCCGCTCAGCGCCCGAGCCCCCTGTACATCCACCAATCTCACGCTTACGATATCCCTTACGAGTCCAACGCCGTCAAGTTTGAACGCCTGAAGAATGTTTTGCTTATTCCCCCGTTCCTGGAACGCACCTTGAACTTTGGTGCCCTGGCCTGTCTGGATGCCTGGCTCTATAACTTTACTATTCTGCCCGTGCGCTTCATGCTGGCCCTTGGGGTCCTCATTCGTTGGTGGGGTTATGTTGTTGTAAAAGAAGTAAAGTGGTTGCTCGATTTTGTGTGGTATGGGTTGGGCAGGTTGTGGCAGCGTGGGAGGACTGGCCAGCCTCCGCCGGCTGTCGATCACTCAGAGGATGAGCGGTCTCGGAGCCAAAGCCAGAGCCGTGTTCGTGGGCTCTCTACCGATTCGACCTCCTCGAGGATAAGCACCACCGAAGCCAGGCACAATGGTCATGGCAGTGTCCGTCTTAAACCTCCGGTTCAGCTCCGAGTTCCAAAGAAGACGTCGAGTTCGAACGCTTTCCGCCACAAGAGGACCAAATCCATGCCCTCTAACCTCTCCGCCTTTCACAAGGCTGATTTGTTGCAAGGTGCCGTCATTATATGCAGTTCCATGGCCCTCATGACTCTCGACGCCAGCCGC
The DNA here is from genome assembly GCA_013406985.1 of Calonectria crousiana. Lineage (NCBI taxonomy): Eukaryota > Fungi > Ascomycota > Sordariomycetes > Hypocreales > Nectriaceae > Calonectria > Calonectria crousiana. The sequence goes on along the minus strand of VTGD01000001.1, from coordinate 212,556 downwards.
ATGTATCATTTTATTCGTGCCCAATCCGCCATCAAGCTGTACGTCATCTACAACATTCTCGAAGTCGGCGACCGTCTCCTCTCCGCCCTTGGCCAGGATATCCTTGAATGTCTTTTCAGCACCGAGACGCTATCTAGAAACTCGTCTGGCCGCTCCAAGATTCTCCTACCCCTGGGCATGTTCCTCCTCGCGCTGGCGTACTGCTGTCTCCACTCGATTGCGCTCTACTATCAGGTCATTACGCTCAACGTGGCTGTCAACTCATATTCCAACGCCCTCCTCACGCTTCTCTTGTCCAACCAGTTTGTGGAGATCAAGAGCACAGTTTTCAAGCGTTTTGAAAAGGACAACCTGTTCCAGCTTACTTGTGCCGATATTGTCGAGCGCTTCCAGTTGTGGATCATGCTCTTCATTATTGGTATGCGCAACGTGGTCGAGGTCGGCGGTCTTTCGGTTCCAGGCGCTGGCTCCGAGCCTGGAGTGGATGAGCCAGTTCCCTTGCACAATCCTTCCATTCTCCCTCACAGCTTCACCGTGCTGCCTTCGTGGCTCAAGTCGGGAGAGGTGCTTTCGCCGTTCCTCATTGTCATCGGCAGTGAGATGCTCGTCGACACCATCAAGCATGCCTACGTGACAAAGTTCAACAATATCAAGCCTCGCTTCTATAGCCGTATCCTTGATATTTTATGCAAAGACTATTACACTAATGTTAGTACAACCAACCATTCCACCCACTCCTTCGGTCCCGAAATACTGACAATCCACTACTAGGCTTTCATGACTCCCTCTCTCACTCGACGCCTGGGCCTGGCTGTCATTCCTCTTTCATGCCTCTTTATTCGATCCTCTATTCAGACATACCACATGTTTCTCTCGACACATCTATCCATGCCCATGCCGGAGTCTACACAAACATCCTTGTCAGAAGAGTCGGCCGTGCCATCGTCTCCCGCCGTCATCGCCGCGCTCAACCGCTTCGATACCCTCATCCGGGATTCTCTCGGTCGCGCCACCTACGGCTACCCCTATGGATCCCCGCTGAACTCACGGCCGTGGTACTCGTGGACTTCTGACGACGCTATTGCCGCCATTACCATGATCCTTGTCTTCTTCATTGCCTTCCTCGTCCTCCTCATTCTTAAGCTGCTCCTCGGCATGGTCCTCCTCAAGTTCTCACGCAACCGCTACGCTCGCATGAAGCACACCGAGCACAACGTTGCCTCGGGCCAAGTCGAGCGCGAGTCCCTTGACGTGGCCGGCAGCAAGCGCAACGGTGGCTTTGGGCACGTCGAAGTCGGCGAGGACCGCCAGCGCTGGATCCATGCAGACAAGAACGAAGGTCTGAAGGGCGGCAAAGGACCCTCAGGTTCAGCACCTCCAAAGAAGAAGCCCGATGGCGACTTTGAAAACGTCTTTCGATACGAAATGGTTGCAAAGCGTATTTGGTAGCCTCTCGAAACAAAAACAGATTCAACGACAGCAATTGCTTCACAGCTACCAATTTGATCCAGCAGCATCATAACCCTCTTGTTTTTCTTCTTTTTTTTTCTTCTTCTTTCAAAAACCGAAAACTTGTCTTCTTCTCCTTGACTCTCAACAGCATTAGACCTGGCAGCGGAACTCAAGGCTGGAACCGGGGGAACTGGACCGGACTGATTGCATGCGTGCATTGCGTTGATACACGAATTGCTTGATTGTACATACATAAATAGGTCTTCTGACGGCGTTTTACGGCATCCGCGTGGGATGGATGAACTTCACTATTAGTCGCTTTGTTTGGTCTTTTACACTTTTCAAGTTTGGAGTTTTCTTTCCTCTCCTAGGTGTATTACATAATGTCAGAAACAAAATGGCTACATGGTGACGGCCGACGGAATCTCTGACACCTAACTGCAGCAGCCAAGAGGGCTGAGTGTTTCTCAGGTAGCAATTTTTACAAGTATTCATTATCACACTCGTGTGCTCAAATCGAAAGCCATGCTTTATACATGGGTCATTGAATCTTTCTATTCCCGTGATACTCTGAAATCAGAGCAATAAACACCACAACGCTAATAGTCCCATTCCGTCCTAAGCCAGACTCTTCTTGCTGGCCTCGGGTATTCTAGACGGTACCTCCCCCAGGTTATATACTCTCTATCCAGCACTTATCCATATGTGCGTATATCTTTCGTCATCATTCATGTCATAGCCTGTCTTCATCACAATCCACATTGGAGTTGTATAACGTTTGTTTTTCCATCCGTCTTCCTTAGACTTTTTTTTTCGTTCATCACACCTTTTTGTTGCTTCCTTTACTGGATACCAGCGAGCTTCAGCAGGCCAGGGTTGTTGGCCAGGAAGTCGGGCTTGGCCTTGTACAGGACCTGCACAGTGCGCTGCAGAATCTCACGGGTCTCCTGCTCGAGTTGCTCCTCGGGGGGGCTGAGGACCTTCTCAAAGATGCCAATGAGCTGGGGAGTAAGCTGCTCAACGGTGGGGTTGGAGCTCTCGTACAGCTTGTAGATGCACTGGAAGATGGGAGCGTTCTCCTCGTAGTCCTCAGTCAGGGGAAGGACGTTGAGGACAGAAGGAAGGGCCTGGGAAACGAAGCCGTTGTCGGAGTTCTTGGTCATCATGCGGCAGAGAGCGCCGGCAACGTTGTCAGTCATGCGCATCTCATTGACAGTCAGGAGGGGCTCGAGCTTCTCCCAGAGGTGAGGGTAGAGAGGGAAGGTCTTGTCAGTCTGGGTAGAGTTCAGTACAACGAGACCAATGGCGTAAGCAGCGTTGGACTTGGCCAGAGGGTCGGGATCTCCCAGACGGCGGACAAGGGCCTGGCCAAGCGACTCAGTGAAGGGAGTGATGGCCTCGCCGATGTACTTGGTGATCTCGGCGATGGTGCCGACAGCAGTTGAGCGGTGCAGATCCTCAGTAGAGCTGGCAAGCTTGAGGATGGGCTTCTCAAAGATTTTCCAGAGCTCGCCAAAGTCAGGGCCGAGAGCAGCAGCAAGGCCAACAACGACATCAAGGGCAGTGTCAATAACGAGCCAGTCGTACTCGGATGAGCCGACGTCGACGTCCTGCTCCTCCTCCTCGTCACCAAGATCCTGCTGGCAGGGGTGGGATCGAGTAATGATGAGACCGACGACGGATACGAGCTCCTGGAGCAGACCGTCCTTGGCGACCAGGACAGCGGGACCGCAGGCCTTGAGAGTGGCAGCGACGTTGCGGTTGATGTCAGTGATGACAGAACTGTGAGCATGTCAGCGTTGAGCCTCATCAAGAGTGTAACAAGACATGAGAGAATTGGGCCAATATCAGAAGCAGATTAGACGCTTTCTCAGCAACCACAATTTTGTGTCTGAGTGAGCTGGGTATATAACGCAAGGTGATCATCATTTTGGCAGTAAGACAAAGGAAAAGAGAGAGATGGAAATTCACTAACCGTTCGCTATCCTCGGACCAGATAGCCATAGTGGCCTTCTCGAGAGCCTGGCCCATGGAGACAAGAGAGGCAGGGGGGGCATGCTTGGGAGGCATACCGGGCTCCCACTTGACACCAGAGCTCTCCTCCCAAACCTGGAAGACACGGGCGTAGGTGCGCCAGAGAGTGGAGACAGCGGTCTTTCGGCAACCCTCGTAGGTGTGCTCGGAGAAAGGAGACACCTTGGCGATGGTCTGCTCAACGAACTTCTCGAGGTTGGCGCTGTTGCAAGAGTTAGAGATGACGTCACCAAGGACATCAAGAGCAATCTCTTGCTCGAGAGCGACGGCGGTCACAGCACCAAGATCATCGAGGTCATCGATGTCCTCAATGTCGTCCCAGCCATCTTCACCCTCGGCAATGTCAAGGTCCTCCTCGGTCACGGCGCCCTTGACCTTGATGCGCTTTCCACCGACGACGATGGCGCCATCCTGGAGCTGACTGACATCGACACCAGGAATCTCCATCTCCTCCTCTTCAAGCTCGAGAGAGGCAAAGAGACCCTTGAAGACGCCGTCGAGGAAGTGGTCAAACTGCTCGTGGTAGACCTTGGAAAGGTTGGACCAGAGAATGAAGCTAGTCTCCTTGAGACGAGGGTTGTCAAGAGACAGAGCCTCCTCACTGGCCTTCATGAGATCCATGACGTAGGGCTGGAAAGACTCGGGGCCAACAGCCATGGCGATGCGGCCAAGACTGTCACAGGTGGAGCTTCGGAGGTCCATGGCCTCATCGTTGTCCTTGATGGTGACAAACTTGCCGAGAGAGGTCATGACATCCTTGAAGAAAGGCTCGAAGCTCTTCTCCATGGAAGAGGCAATGGCACCAATGGCAGAAGCGGCAGCGGCCTTGACACCGTAGTCCTCGTGGTCAAGCAGGCGGACCATGGGGGAGATCAGGTTAGGGCCGTACTGTGCCATGATCTTGGTGTCAATGCCATCACCGAAGGTGTCCAGAGCACCGCAAGCGCAGCGAATGATGCTCACGTTCTTCTTGTCAGTGCCAGCGGAAGAAGCAGCCTCGAGGTTCCTCAGGACGGCAGAGATGATCTGCTCGTGGTGGGAAGCCATCTCGTCGGCCATCTCCTCAGCAAGGTGGATGAGACCAACAAGCGAAGCGTGACGAACCTGGAGCTCGGTGTCGCACAGCAAGTTGATGATGGTGGGCAAAAGGGGCTGGAGCTGAGTGGAGATGAAGTCGGGAGCACCCTCGGCGGCGTTACCAAGGGAAAGCATGGCAGCCATACGGAACTTGGGGTCCTGGTTGGCAGCAAAGTTGGGGAACTGCTCAAGGAGAGGAAGGATGACCTGGCGGGGAGGCAGCTCATTGGCGAGGGTGTCAATGAGGCTAATGGCAGTGCGGGCGGGGGACATGTCCTCCTCATCGTCATCAGGATCAAGCTCCGTAACGATGTGCATGGCCTTGACCATGAGAGCAGCACCAACGTCCTTCATGCCCTGAATCTTCATGCGGCGGAAGCGCACACACTGGATGAGGAAAGCCAAAGCTTGGGTTCGGGCATCGTCCTCAGCGTTAGCGTTGGCGCCAAGCTCAATCATGAATTCGAGAAGATCGCGGAGGTGGAGAGCGAGAAGAGAAGAGTCGTAGGCAATGAAGCTGTGGAACACTTCAAAGACAATCTTGTAGCTCTCCTCATCCTCGGCCTCAACAGTAGCCTTGAGAATGTTGACCAAGCTAGGGACGAGGCTCTGAACGGCCTGGAGGGCCTTGGGGTCCTCCTCGGGCTCGATGATCATCAAGATAGCACCGATGGCACGAACAATGTTCATGCGCACCTCCTTGCTCTGGGGGTCCTCAATGCGACCTTGGAAGAGATCGAGGAGCTGGTGGGTGTGGTCGCTGAAGTGGGTGGGGTCCTCCTCAAGGATGGCATAGAGGAGGAAGGAGCCAACCTCACGAGCAACGATGTTGTCGTTGTTGTTGAGGGGCAAGAGCTGCTTGAGGAAGTCCTCGCCATCGCCGTTCTCCATATCGTCGCTGACAATTCCAGCAATGAGACGGGCAATAGAGTGGCGGACATTGCCCTGAGACTCCTTCAGGGCGCCCTCGAGAAGGTGGTTCCTGGCCAGGTGGCGCTGCTCAGCAGGAGTCTTCTCCCAGTACTTGGGGACGAGACGAGCGCCCTGAACGGACGCGACCTGTCGGACACCGGCATCACCGTGGGTCAAGGAGATCTCGATGAGCGCGAGAAGGGACTCGGGCTTGGAGTAGTAGTTCTTCTGAAGCTCGGCGGTGACGGCCTTGACCTGCTCCGTGTCGGCTGTTGGAATGCCAGTTAGCAAAAAAATTCTGGGCATGAAGCTCTCCACGCGAATTCGACGAGGATGCGAAGAGGGCGCTGCAGCAGAATAAAGATGCTTTACTTACGGACTTGGCTCCCCTGGAGCAGCTGGGCAAGCTTTTCCTTGTCCATGACTTATTCTTGTCGGGTGTTGTCTAACGACTCGACAGGAAAAGAGATGATGAAGGAGAAGAAGGGTTCATGTATGAAACCCGCGTCCGAAAATTTTGTTTTGAGCGACCAGGGACCAAAAAAAAAAAAAAAAAAAAAGTTCGAGGGACCTGCCCCGCTTCGTCGAGGAGGGGCAGGCGCCAACTGGACACCACTTTCCCACTTACCCACCAGGCACTAGTTAGATTACCCTTACGTAGAGCCAGTGGCCCAAGGTGGTACCTGCAATGCTTTGGGCAGACAGGCAGCGGCATTGGCAGGTGCAATGGGCAAAATTTGCCCGCCTTGATTTCCACCCCTCGTGCTTGTGTGAATGTCTGCCCCTCTTTGTGCGCGGGGCTTTTTTTTCTTTTTTGTCAGCGGGTCAGCGAATGCCGCCGATGGACCGACAGCTTTGGCTTCGAGCTGCCGCTATGCCTCACCGCCCAGCAGCAAGAACGGAAAGTGGCGAAGATGTTTTCCATAGTGATGTCAATGCTGACGACAGGGTGCATGTTTCAAAGATGCCGTCTCCAAAACCAATACAGAGACGGGCAGTGATTGTTGTTGCCTGCTTCGGACCGATGGACGTAGTGGGCTGGTTTGGACCAGGTACCGACGCAAAAGCCATGTGTCAGGTCGAAAACACTAGATCGCGCCGTCAAACCACGACGCTTGTGGTGCGTCGAGGGTGGCATTCGTCAGAATGGTGCCAAGGGTCAGCCTGTATCGTCCCCTCTGCTGGACCAAGCTAGTCCGGAGCCAGGGCAACAAGCGACCCCGGACCGACAATATCTGAACAGTAACCTGCTTTTCCTGGATCTGGGGGATAAACTTCTCTCCGCCCGATACCTCGGACATGGGACCTTCCGGAGAGCATTTGAGCTTATCGGCCCTGTCAAAGTCATCAAACCCGACGCTTGTGCCTAATAATCCGTAGTAGGGATGCACGTCGTCTCGGCGCTTGACGGGTACGTAGCTCGCCATGGCTCAAAGAGGCAACATCTGCAACGCCAGCGCTGCACTGTAACCCTCCGAAAAACAGGCACCCGGAAATATAAGCAGAGCTGACTGAAACTGGAGGCAGTAATGGCATTTGGGCTTATGGATGCACTCGACGTGCTTGGCAAAGCATAATCGGTAACATGGCTCACAACAGTATTGTCGTCACGCTCCTAAGCCTGGGACATTGGGCCGGTTCGGGTTTAGGAACGACACTGCACTGCTTCGTCGAATGGCTTGGCGACCATGTCCACTCCCACCATCGACTAGTCCTGACCGAGTACGTATTTGAGAATCTCAAAATCTCATTTTGCTGTCTTGTTAGGCCCTTCACCAGATGGTATGTTACTGTGAAGGATCTTGCAGCCTACAAGATGCCCTCTTCATCCTTGCTGCCTGGCTGGCAGGAAACTCAGTCCAAGTAAACCTGTTCGAACTCGGCTTTTTATAAGGAGGGACGTTGAGCGCTCATCCAACCAGAAAGCCACATTACGCAAGGCGACGAAACCAAAAATTGTGTAGCACCCTCATCCTAGCTCAACACAGATGAGCCCGCTCAAGCAACGCCAGAGAAGTTCAGCCTCTCAGAAGGCCCATCTTACAGGACCACGAGAAATCACACAAGTCCGCACTCTGAGAACCAGATGCCAGATGCCCCATATCCCAGAGAGCATACAGGTGATGAACAGTACAACGTATCAGCACGGTGGGTCTCTACACCCAGTGCTGCGATGAAATTCGGATCGATTCGTCCGAATGTTGAAATTATTGTATCCCGCACCTTTCGCTGAAGGATGTAGGCGATAGGCCTACGTTTCTGTACATGCTGTACAGAAAGAGCCGGCCCAGAATTAGGCCCGAGACTCATCATTGATATCGGTATCGTTCGACGCGGAGGAATCGAGGAGGCAGATCTCGGTGCCGACCTTGAGGGACTTGCAGTCTAGGCCAATATTGTCCTTGACCAGATCATCAACGCTGATGTCATTGTCGTGGGCAATGTCCCAGCAAGTGTCGCCAGAGTGGACCTCGTAGCTCTTGAAGCCTTCAAGGCAGTTGGGCTCTACAGGCTCGTCCTTGCTTCCGCTCGAAGCCCAGCTCATGTACCAGAAGAAAATCAGCAAGCTCAGTCCAATCAGAACACCAAAGTTGAGAAGAGGACGCAAGTCGGTGCGCCACGACGTGGCATCGTGATCGCTGTGGTGACCAGATCCAAGGAAGGCTGCGGATTCGGGAGCATCATCGTCTCCATCGCTGACCTTGGTCAAGCGACCGTATTGGGCACCAGGGGCGCCCTCCCAGTAGCTGCCATCAGCGTCACGATAGGTGTAGACCTGGGTGTCGGCATCGTAGCCGACGCGCTCCATGCCCTCCGGGAGACGCTCCTCGTCGGTATCATAGCGGGAGAATCGCGGCATTGTGATGGGTTGTGTGGTAAGAATATTTCTGAAAACAGATGCAAAGCACTGGAATGTGTGAATGATGATGGGATGGGAGATGATGAGAAGGTCAAGTCTCGGTGAGGCAGGAGATAAAACGACAGCTCTTGAAGGGGCCGAGCCGTGTCATGCACTTATGTAAGCTGTGACGGCAGGGAGATGGGTACTGCGCCACCGCCATATTGCGACTGAACCCTGTCTGACTGGTTCGTATTGAGGCCAACCGAGGACGTGGTCATCAATTCCAGGCAACACTTTAACAGCACTTGTCCCCAATCATCCATAATAGCCGCCAGGTTGTGTTGTGCTGTGTTCATGCGCATCGCATCTTCATAACCACACACATCATCACATCATCCGCTCCAAAGTGTGGGCCGCCGAAGTACCCAGTGTGCCCAACTCCACTCGCGGCCCGAGTTGCCCAAAGCAGCAAGCTAGCTCATTGTTAACATGAACGCATTGCGAGCTGATAAGCCATTGACCAAGATAATCATGCCAAATGCTAAGTAGTATGTTTGTGGAAATCTACAAATACTTTGAGGATATATGGTCATTTGAAAAGTAACACTTTCATGTTTAATCAGTTTAAGAAACAAGTCATGGTCTTTTAGAGGCGAGGCTTGTCAGAAAGAAATTGTGTCTTTCGCAACATGATAACACCTGCCAGGATTGAGACAAAGTTTTATATTTTACAAAAACTAATATTTTATTTTATCCCCAGAAACCCAAATAACACATGTCTCTTGTTTTGTTTTATCCCACCGTGCCTTTGTAAAAATACGTCAAGTTGGACATTGCTATCCACAACCAAGGTTCTGATGCGACCTTTTCCCCACCGCAAAAGGTGCAATCGTCTATCTATCTGTAAAATAGCAACATAAACCCATCTTCAGGTTGCGCCACCAAGAAATATCTTCCTGGTTGAACAAGACAAAATAAGTATATCGACTATAGGGTAATGGCGACATACTAGCGCAGATGGAAAATGGTTGCTGCTCGTTATCTCGGTTACCTGAAATGAGGGAGGCTGGAATGATGGCGCTCCAATCACTGAAACAACTCGCTGTCTGAGCAAGCGATGCCTACGTACTTCATACTTGCGTAAATGATCTTTAGCATCCTGCACATGCTCATTAATCCCTCGACAGTATTTCATCCTTACGCGGACAAGATTGAGAAAGATCTTGGAAAAATTTGCCCATGTCCTACCCACAGCCGTTTTATCCACTTCTAATTAACCTGGAGTTTTGCCTCATTATTATAGCACAAAGACAAATGAGAGACACATCCTCTATATAAATCACCATAACAAAATTATCTTTATCCTCGCTGTATCATGTAGTTAAAAGTCATCGATTCCTTCAATAATGCCCCATGCTGTCGAAAAAAGCATGCCCCAGAGTCTCCCAAGTAATCCAGGTCTTTCCACTCCGGCTCGCAGTCGTTGATGGTAGGATGGTGGTCCGGGAATACGTGCGAAGAGTGCGGTAATTGAGTGAGACTTTGGTGGGCGTCTGAGCTCGTAAGTGTGGCGATCAAAAATGGACTCAGGCATCTTCGTTATCCTATCTCCCATGAAGCAGGAGGTTGGGGTCGCTTTGAACAGGACATCAAGTCTATTGCCATGCCATAGTAACTCACTTTTTTCCTTCTGTGATTGTTCGTCAACACAGACACAAATCTATACAAACAAGCGAATATCAAGTAATTAACTCGCCGAGCTGCTGGCTTAATTGGAACTGGATCCTGTCAAGGTTGCTGTGTGCTGCCATGAGCAGAAGAAGGTGGGGATGAAAGAAAGCCGCCCAAGTTGAGTACGACGCATGAGCAAAAGCACAAGCAAACAACCGTCTGTGAGTTCATACAATACGTACTCTAAGCGCTATGTTTTCATTATATTGGCCAACGCGAAATTACAACTCCTAGCATGCACCCAGTACCATAAATCGATAGCACAAGTCTGAATTGGTTCCTCAACAAGTTTATTTAAATTTATTCTAGAATAAAGATTTTGAGGTTTTCTATTATTTTATTTGCTTCCTTATTTGAATCAGGTAAATTTTTGGATTGATCAGATTGACCAAATTATTGTGCATGACCTGCACTCTCGTGGTAGACCTCGGCAACATCAACTGGCCACTCGCCCAGTCCAGTCACTCCAATAACATTGGATATTCTCATCACCAGTTACTAAAACTTTTGGAGTTTCAAATCGTAGAATGCATCTCGTTCTCGTTCTCATTATACGACCTAAAGGCGTACGCTAATTACATAAATAACTTGATGAAAAGACTGATCTTTTTCACGTCAACCCCCCAATACCTTCTCGGCATCCATCTTCATCAATCGTAATGCACCCATCCACCCTCATCATCGTTAATGTCCACATTATTGTAGATGCCCCCATGCTCGTTTGCAATATGAGGATAGATACCGTCGGCCCCGGTATTCTCCCCACATGCAAAGCACCAGTGCGCTCCACAAGGGCAGGTGATGTGATCACAGCCAGCCACCTTCATTGTCTCTGCTGTGCACCCAGGGCAAGCCTTGGTTACAACTGGCGCCTTGGAATCCTGAATCACGCACTGCTCGCAGCTCCAGCTGGCCACTTCAGGAGGCGCGCCTGCAGCACAAGCTCGTTCCACGTACGGCTTGGCGAACCCGCAAGAATTGCACCAAGCATACACCCACGATCCTGCCTCCTTCACAGCCTTGCGCAAGTCTCCCACGCTGGCGATTCCGAAGGGAGAAATTGTCTTGGGGGTTGGGCGCCGACGGCAGAAGGCACATGAGAGTGCGGCAATGTTGATGATGCGGCCGCGAGCATTGATCCCATACCAATCCTTGATGCACCCGTTGCAAATGAGCTGGTGGCATCCATTTCGGCCGCACGCCCGTCGGAGATCGGCCTTGCGTACGTTGGAAAAGCACAGGCTGCAGACGCCAGACTCAGTCTTGCGAGAACCGATCCAATCCTGCAGAGCAGCCCTGAGCTCCGTCTGGTTACGGACTAGCTTGCCGGTGAGTGTAAGGGCAGATTCATAGTTGGCGGGAAGGACCTCGACATTGTCAGGCAATTTGGCCAAGTCACACTGAGAAGCTGTGTAAAAGAGAGATCGCCCGTTGAAGACCGCAGCGATGGCATCTCCATCGTTCCTCAATAGCCACTTGGAGCCGTTTTCCTTTGTCAGGCTCTCCGCGGTAGTTTCCTGGCTAATGATTGTGACAGCATTCGACGTGCATGCGTAACACTCAAATGTAGAGAGGTCGATATTTTTGGGGCGATACTGTTCAGGCCAGATGACTCGGTTCAGGCACTTTGTGCACTCGACAGTGGGGGCCGGCCCATGCTTCGACTTTCCATCTTCATGGCGGCAGTAAAAACACTTGGGACGAACGTTTAGAGCGTTGGGGTTGTAAACAACGTACTGCGCTCGGCACTGGGCCCGACTACACTCGACCCAATATCCTGTCGACTTTGAGGTGTGGTCGGCCGCAACATTTGCCCTGACACGTTCTTCATGATTCTCGGCCTTGGAACAGACAGTGCAGCTACAGACTCGATGCAGTGCACACAGGCCACAGATACCGTTAGAAGACATGACGGTGACCGATCGAGGAAACTTGCACTCGCGACAGACAACAACTGGACCAAGTGCTACCTTGGTCTTTTCCGGGGTCCATCCAATCTTGGCCTGTAGAGTGGTCTTGAGGTTAAACTCGAGCATCTTGTAGTCTACGAGCGTCTTGAACAACCGTCGATCTTCGTCCTTAAGGATGACCGATCCGGGGGTCTCGCGCTTCGTGACCCCTTCGGCAACTCGCCTCTCATAGTCTCGATCAGCATCAAGCAATAATCCCAAACATCCAACATTCCATGTTTCGGGGATCTCGAGTGTATTCCAGTTGTTGCGGTAGGACATTAATTCCAGGTCGGCGGCATCCCTCAACGGCGTAATCCCCATTCGCAGAGCGAGGGCTGCCAGCACCGCGGCTGGTCGAGCTGTGATCATGGTACCGGGGAGGACTGCATGCAGGAGTATCTTCCAGAATCTTCGGTTGTGCTTGGGATCAGCCAGAACCATGGGAATCTGGGGAACCTTATCCGCCTTCGCAGACTTGATGTGTGCAGGCAAGTCTTCGGCCTTTTCGATATAGCTGAGCCGTGTCAAAACCTTGCCTAATCGCCGTAAGATGCGATAGTCGCATGATCGTCCAATTTCCAAAAGTTCTCCTCGTGTGAACTTATTCAGCGGGCGGTTATCGTCTCCGTTTTCGCCGCCCACGGTGCCAAACTCAGCAGTGGGGTCCAAGTAGACCACAGGGAATCGCTCATTTTCGGGAACCTTGGCGATCTCAGCCTGGATCTCTACCTTATAGTTGTAAGACTCCTCCAGCCACGCCTTCATCCGGGCCTTCTCGGTACCATCCTCGATGCGCTCGATCTGACGACTGAAGTCTGCAAGCAGACCATCGCGGGCCTCATTGGTACGGTCGTTGCAAACAGTTCGCCAAAGAGTACCAAAAATAGGATTGACTGAGACGGCAGAGACATTTGAGTTGATGATGCGGCGGAGCTGGTCCACCGCGAGGGTCTTGTATGCTGGGTCATCAACGTACCGCTTGGCAAAGTTCTTGACACTTGGTCCGCGAGTCTTGAGGACAGAAGGCATATCCTTCAGTGAAATGGCACGATTTTCGACATTGTGACCAACCGATCCATGGTTTGCGCCCATGTGCCCGGTGGCTAGGTAGTTGTTGAGAACCACATCCGTCTCAGTCTTGGCCTTTTCAAGGTCATCGGCCTTGCGGTATGCCTTGATGTTACCGACCTTGGTATCATCGCTCTCAACCGCCTTGCCAGCGCCCATCCAAGTCAGCAAGGTCCCCAGGGTCAACTGAGAGATAATGTTCGGGGTAACGGTATCAATGGTGAAGTGAGCTCCGCCGGTGATGGTCGATAGGTAAAGGTATGGGGTATAAGAGCTGACATATGCATGGCTGACAATGCTGAACACGACTCCCTTCTTTCGACCATTCTTGAGAGTTCTGGCGGCCGAAGTCCAATCGACAAAACTGGGACCATGGCCAGAAAAGGAATCCTTCTTGGAGAGGCTGTTCTTCTCCTTGTTGTAGTTGGGGCCATCGGACCCTGTCACCTTGAAGTGTGGAGGAGCATCGGTATAGAGCAAAATGATGGTAGTAGCATCCTCTCGCATGTTTTCGTATGCTCGGGCAAGTCCGGTCTTGGTTGCTTCAGGCCAATCTCCGCCACAATCGGCCACGATGTCGCCGGCCATCTTTAGTACAGTCTCCTGGGTGACGATTTCATCGCCTTTGACTGCACCAGAAGGAGAACACCATCCTGACCATTCGGTCAGCTTGCCGCCGCAGTAGTCTCGATATGCGATGACGCCGATGCGCTCGAAGCAGCCAGTGAGGGCAGAAAGACTGATGATTTCGGGAAGGGACTTGTTCAGAGCCACGATATAGTCGCTCATGGAAGCAGTGGCATCGAGCACAACCAACAGGTCGTGGGCGCCCTTCGTGGTAGCCATGCTGGGCAGCTGTGTGTCAAAATTCGAGTTGTGAAGGAGCCTGGCTGTTGATAGTTGACTGCTGTTCAAGTCAAGTCGTCAACTAAACCAAAGCCCTTCACTGTTGGCAAACAGATGACTCAGTTTGGCAGGAGCTGAATTGTTGTTGTGTTGGTTGAGAGGCAGGCGCAATGCCGTACTTTATAGACCTGGAGAAGGTAGCGTTGTGTACCCATGACAGCTCATTTCCACCATCACGGCGCGTTATTCGCTTTCTCTCGTGACTCAGGCCGTGTTGTAGGCCGGATGAGTCGAACTATGAGTTCGTTCCGCGGTCGGCAATAGACCTTAGATCCAAGGCCAATCGAGGCATTCTGCTCTGCGCCTCACCCGAACCACTAAAAATGGCCGCTAAGCACGTTGAGAGGAGAGCTAGGCGCTGGGGCCTCTCAGTGTGCCCTGGGATGCCTACTGCCAAGAGAGTTCCTCCAGCGGCTGTCGTGACTGCCACAACTGGCCCAGCGCAAGCTGATAGCACCAGCCGCACCAGCGGAGCGGGAGGTGAGGTGCGGCTGGTATGGGGCTTCCCCGCTAAATTACCCCTTGAAGCACCGCCACCACAGTACCCACAGGGCTGATTTACAGGCGGATCTCATGCAGAAAGACGACTCCATACTCGCCAGCCGCATTGACAGAGTCGGTTTGTGAGTTTTGTTTGGTATGCCATCAACATGGAAATACGCCCGTTTGTTCTTCCGGTAACAGAGAGCTTCTATTTGAATAAACTTCACTTTCGATAACGTAGCCCGCAGCCTCTCAACTTAACCAGCGCCACCAACTCTAACCATGGAGTCAAAAGCGCGTTTCTTCCCCAGGTTTTTCACCATGACCAACTTACCCTTCCATCTAAAGCCCCTTTGCAGGCAAACAAAGCACCATGGCATTGCTTGACAACCCTAACCCTCCAATGTCTGAGATTGAGCCTCATATTTTTATCGGCGACCTGGGAAGCTCCTACAATGTCCCTTCCCTGGCCGCCAACAACATCACAGCCATGGTTTCGCTATCCAACGTCCAGTCAGCATATTGGTCCATGAAGGCAAACAGAGAGCAGGTGCCAGAAGAGCGACACATGTTCATCATGGCGCTAGATAATTCTACTCAAGACTTGCTCCCTATTCTATCCGAAGCTTGCGATTTTATCGAGGAAAAGAGCCGTGACGGGAATGTCCTTGTCCACTGCACCATGGGTGTCTCGCGCTCCGCCACCATCGTCATAGCCTACCTTATGCGTAAGCACTGTCAGTCTCTGCAAACCACCATTGACGCAGTCAAGGCGAAACGAAGGGTCAGGCCAAACCCAAATTTCATGACCCAGCTGTCCATCTGGGCCGAAACCGGGTATGAAGTATGGGCAGACCCAGCTCAAACAATTCCAAAGCCCCCATACGCCGCCTATCTCGAGAGGAGGACTCAGAAGTTGATGGAGAAAGGGTTCACTGGGAACGAGCCAATTTTCTCCCGGAGAGCAGTCTCCCGGATGAAGAGCTAGGCGGTAGAGCGCCGAGATGACTCCATTTTAGGATGTGAGTTCAAGGACGCCGGGCACCAAGAATACGCTGTCAGTTTGAAGCCAGTGTTGGTGCGGCATCAGCGGCGAGAGAAACCACAATATGTAGAAGTCGGATTCTGAGGGCCAATGGAGCAAAATACGACATGGTCACATAATTAGGTTAGGTTCTTCTGTTTGGTAATTTTATTTATTTTAAACCTATTTTTGCTGTCAATGTGTAAGCCGGAAGCGCTTACACAGTGATGGCTAATTTTATCGTGCAATGGTCCGTCACTACTCGTTAATGTACCAACACGATTCGAACACAAGCAGAGTCGACCAAATTTGAACTACAAGATGGTCTTGTTTCTCTAATGTACCTTGAAAGCATGCTTTTATTTTTATCTTTGCTATTTCATCTTGCATTGTCTTGTTTTATTTCCTTATTTTTATTGTTCAGTATTTATTGTTTAGTATGCGTCACAGACAACGCCGAGTGACTCAGGCGATACGAGTTCAGGAACACGTTGCAGTCAAACAAATAATGTTTGATCACTGCCTAGATTTACTCATTGGCTTTCCGGTACCGGTGCTCTCCATTTCAAACCTTACGTCATGTGGCATTTTGTCTTCCTTATGAAAAAAAAAAGAGTGCCCTTCGTAAGGGACGATGGATTAAATGAAAGGTGACGAAAAGAGTATGCACTAATGACGCCCCATAATACCCACCCGCAATGAGCTGGGTACGCTCTTCGTTTGTCCTGCTGCTACCCGGAGAGTGGTAAAGATTGTGATATGGCTGGAATGGAGATTCCCCCTTTGATGCTCATCACGAAGTGTAGCCCCACAGGGCTGACCTCAAAGACCATAGTTCGCTCTTGAGTTTTCGATGTATGCAGCAAATTATGCAAAAGGCCCATTCATGAATATTCATAATGTTATTGTTGTATTCTAGTGGCACAGAACATCATGTGACCTCTACGACAACGCATCTTGGGCGGGATCTCGTAACGGCCAATCTATTCACGTCACGGTATATGTAGGAATTAGCATTGATCTTTTCGACGACGTCTTGTTACGGAGCGCAAAAAATAGTTTACTTTCACTGTTCTCTTATGTATCGGATCAAGGTGCTTGAACATGAACTTGGAGATAAGTTGAGCGGCCGGTGATGATTGTCACCCTTGCCATGACTCATCCATCCATCAGACATCAGTAAAGTCTGCCATTTTTCTTTAATCAATCGCCTGTTATTTTACTTCTTGGATCAGATCTAACTATTAAAAGCTTGAAGAAACAGAACAAGAGGAAATTTCGTCTGCATATCTCTTATTCTTGTGCCATCCCCCCATGTCTTACATAGTGGTGGGCATATTCCACGAATCCCTTTGCCATGTTTTACCCGTCCGAAGCAATGCGGCCTCGACCGTTCATCAAGGGCGACTTGATGATCTAAATTAGTCCCCTTTCAGATACCTGGGAGGCATCCATCTAGCTCTCTGACACTTCTCTCATTCCCATTAAGACGAGTGGCCAAATTCCTCTCCAGAGCTTGGTGCGGGTCGCCATTAAAGTCCAATTACAGTAACATATTTCTGTACTGCCTTTTGGGGGTCAAATTAAATCAAAATTTGCGCTATTATCAACCTTGATGAACGTGTCGCTGTTATCAGATGCAGCCTTCCACATGGCGTGACCGAGAACATCAAACTTCAACATGTTACATTTACAACATGGTCATTCTCGTGAAAAAGCGTTATTCTGCCGCGCTGGAAGAAAACAAATCAACAAATCAACAAACATGACTTCAACTTCATACCAATTAAATCATCTACAACACCTCGCCTCCTCGTGTTAATAAGCTGCGCCACGCAAAATCCAAGACATGCCGCCCCATTTGAGCAATAGTCGTATGGGCTCGCCCAAGTCATGATGCCTCACACATTCCTCACGGGTGATGAGAGAAAAGCCTCCCTTGGCTCAAGTCCTATCAGGTCCTTCTTCTTCCTCTGCACCGTGACCTCGTGAGCAATTCTCACTCCCGCATTCTCGGCTCTTCTCAATCGAGTCCCAACCAGCTCACGCACAGCGACGAAACAAGAAACAACAAGGCGTGGTCCGGAACTCGAGCATCGATACAGAAGCCAGGAAGCAGAAAGGAAAAGCAAGTCACAAAAATGCGGATGCCGGTTCGTTCCAAGTATCGTCGCTCGCAGCTGGAGCCCTACTTTTCCCGCATCAGGGTTCCCGTCCACGAGAGGCCCAACATTGGCGTCGAGGAGCTCCCGGCCGAGAGGCAGCTCGACATCCTCCGGCTGCTCCACAAGTGCCACCTCTGCAACATCCCGTTTGAGAACCTGGGCCTCCACTACTCGTGGCACCGGGTCATCGACGTCGACCCGCAGATCCTCTACACCAAGATCATCGAGCAGCCCGGGCGCGGCGGGCACTGCCTGGAGAACAACACGCTCTTCAACACGCTGCTGGTGACGCTGGGGTTCGAGGCCTACATCGCGGGGGCGCGCATGTGGGAGCCCAAGCACGCCAAGTACGGCGGGTTCGAGCACTGCGTCAACATCGTCACCATCGGCGACCAGCAGTACCTCGTCGACGTGGGCTTCGGGGCCAACGCGCCGCTGGTGCCGCTGCGGATGGACCCGGGCCGCTGCGAGCCGCTGCGCTACATCGGGCACACGCAGGTGCAGCTGCGGTACGACCTGATCCCGCAGGGCACCAACCGGCGCGGCAAGGTCTGGATCTACGAGTGCCGCACGAGCTACGACTCGGAGTGGACGCCGCTCTACTGCTTCACCGACTTTGAGTTCCTGCCCGAGGACATCCAGATCATGAACCTGGCGCCCTCGACGCTGCACACCAGCCAGCTGCGCCAGCACCTCATCTGCACCCGCTTCACCACCATCAACGACTTCAAGGTCGCCTACGGCCGCCTCGAGGTCCTGACCCGCTGGGACAACGACGACGGCGACATTAACGGCGTCCTCGTCATGGCCGGCGGCGCCCTCAAGCTCCGCACCGACGGCGTCACCGTCTACGAGGTCCAGTTCGAGTCCGAGTACGAGCGGGTCAAGGCCCTCGCCAAGTACTTTGGCATCAAGCTCTCGGAGCTGGACCGGCACGCAATCCGGGGGACGGCGACGGAGATTATCGGCGACAAGGACTGAATTCTCGCCAGGTTTGGTCTTCTTGGCTATTTGTGGTTTTCGGCCGGTTCTGTTCGCTCAGTTTGTATCGTCTGGGATAGTCTTGGTTGGAGGGATAGAGGCTCATTACCTTGTGTGGAGCTGGCAGGCGTGCTCTCTCTGTCGGCAGCTTTCTCATCTGTTTGTATTCTCGCGGTTGAAACGACTTGGCAACCTAATGACACTTATTCACATTTATATTTATTTATTTCCGCTTCAGGAGTCCTAATGCAGATTTTCGTTTCTTCACCACGTTCTGTCTTTGTCCCACCCCAAGCCTCATCTCTGTCTCTTCTACCTCATATGCACGCCAAGACCCGGATAATATCACATATCCCTCCAGGCAAACATGCCACGAGCTTTTGCATCAGAACGGTGGGGTTGTGCCGAAGCCGAGGCTACTGCAGTTTGTTGTTTTCTAGGCTGAGGCGAGCCAGAGTTGACATCGCGAGTTGATCTTGCCCACTCGCAGCCCGTCAGCGCTACGGTGAGATTCCCAACAGCCAGTGGCTCATTTGCTGACCTCCACCATGGAAGCCGAGCGGTCGCTTGAGAGGGACTCGCAAATCACACAGCTCGATTCGTCCACGTACGCCGCCATGCTCACCAAGCCCTTTTGCGTAGGCACAGGTACCAGCCGCCGGTCACTGCCCCCATCTCACGATTGCGTCTGACCAACATGCGTCGCAGTGCCCAATGGCGGATACATTGCGTCCATCTACCTCCGGGTTGCGAACGCGTTTCTCGGCCCGCGAGGACAGCCGGACCCGATAGCGGCGCACTGGCAATTCCTCGCTGCGACTCAGGCCGGGCGCGCCGTCTTTGTCGTCGAGGAGGCCAAGCCCGGGCGCGGCACCTCGGTCATCCACGTTGCGCTGTATCAAGGCGGGCTGCTGGAGCACAGCCCGTGGGTGACACAAGAGTCCAAGAAGCGGTCGGTGGCGTACATTACAAACTCGCTGCTGGACGGCGAGCAGGGCATCACCATGTCCACCATGTTTGCCGTCAGGGACCCGCCGCCCCCGGTGGACCTGGACAGCCTCGCTGGGGGCCGTGATGCAAACTGGGAGAAGCTGTACTTGCGCATCATGGACTACGTACCGATGCTCCAGGCGCTCGAGATTTACGCACCCAGAAACGGTCCCGTTCGCCCCGCCACATATGACTTTTGGCTGCGCCTGGCCAACGGCGAGAGGTTCAACAACGCCGCTCTCGGCTTCGTCTCCGACACGGGGCCACCGTTTGTAGTGGAGTCATTCCGGCCTTCCAGTCCAGACGCGGAGATTCCCGAGGGCGGGTTTGCATATGACAAGATATTCTGGTATCCGACGCTCACAATGAGCATGGATATCAAAAAGGCGCTCCCAGACGAGGGAGAGGAGTGGTTGCGGTTAAGAGCAGAAGCAAAAATGATCAAGAATGGGCGGTATGACTCTGAGGTGATGATATTTGACGTAAATGGTGACATTGTGGCGTTGAGTAACCATGTTGCGCTCGCAGTTGATGTGGAAAGGAATTATGCGAGGGCCAAGAAACTGTGACGGCATGACGGTTCTTTGTTTGCTGATTTTGGCTCGAAAATGTAAAATTGATTATGCTCTGGCAAATATTCATAGTTAATAAAGACAGAAGTGATCAAACCCCACGCAAACTACTCAGCATGACGGACATGCCAAGGCGGGAGGTGAATATAGAACCGACCAAGGCTTAAAGGATGCCGGCCCGTCCCCGCCAACGCTACGGCCACTAGGGCAGAATGAAGCTTTCTTGGCTTTCATCAGGCGGTTCGTTAGCGGGTCTAGACGCTAATCCAATGGAGCCCCGCACTGCAAGCCCTAGGGGATGATGCTTGTCGGCTCAGCCACAGCGTCTGATCGGGCCACCAATTGGCTCCTGGGCCTTGCAAGAATTGTGGTGGTGTTCCTTTGCCATTTGATTTCTCACAGGCGCAACAGGCATATCGGACCACTGACAGCTGCACACAGCAGCCGCCACAGCAGCAAACTATCTCATTAGCGGCTCTGTTCGTTCGTTGCTTCGTACTTGGCGACTGAAACCTGAACCACCCAGGGGGGCCTCGAATCCACAGCCCATCGGCTAACGGGTGCCCATCGCCCATACCCAGTGGCCCCCTTGCACAACCATCCCAGCTAGGCTACGCCACTCGAGTCGTAACTTGTGCAAGTCTCCAGCTAGAGCCTCATCGGGCTGCCGCGCTGATGCGTGACACTGAGCCGACCAAGCTGCCGTAGTTGCCGTTTCGACATAAGAAACGTGTACCGGCCGCTTCGACTAGTCTTGAACTCGGCCATGCCATTTCAACCACCAATTCAGCGCGACCATGGCAAGATCCAGGTTGTAACGCATAGAATCCCTCCAGACTTGGTCCTCTTCCTCCCGCCGCTGTCATTCGCTACCAGCAGCACCTAATCTGGATCCAGCCGGACTAATTGGTCGAGAGACCTCGCAACTCATCTCCACAGGGCTGAAGCAAAAATCGCAACCATGGGCATGGGCGAGGGCGACATCGTCTCGATAGTGGCCTTCATCGTGTCCCTCGTCGCCCTGGTCGCGACCTTTATGCAAGTGCTGCAGCAGTACTACTCCTCAGCTGCCGGCTACTCGCAATGCAACGAAAAAGTCATGGGCCGATGGGCCGACTCCAAGAAGCGCCGCTTCTCATGGGACGAGATGCGCTTCGAGGTCCGCTTCCAGGTTCCTGTCATTTTTGTGTCGCCGCCAACAAACCCCCACGGACCCATCATTGACCAGGACATTCTCTTCCTCGACGGCACTCCAGAGAGTCTCGACAAGACTTGGACCGACCTCGACGCAGGCAAGGTCTCTCGGCCTGGCTCAGAGCGAGAACAGCTCCAGACCACCGACACCGAGCGTGCTTCGTGGGCCGTCTTGCTCTCGGCAGTGCAGCGCATGGAGAGCGAGTCTCGAGCATGGCAGGTTAAGCAGTACAAGCAGCAGGGGCCCCCAAGCAGCTCTTCTCAGCTCGAGAGCCTCCCAACAGAGCCGCCCTCGCTCGCCGACAGCCACACTCTGACCGTCGCCCTGCAGCGCCTGCACAAGAGCTGGGATACGATGCCCGCCTCGGTCAGCCGCCCGTATGCCACCACCACCATATGCCACCTGATTGAGATGGTGGCCGCCCTAGGCATCTACTGGAAGGAGTTTGACCGCACCAGAGACCGCTTCCGCGCCGAAGGGAACGGCTTCATGGTCCTGGGCGAGAATACGCAGGATCTTGGCCTCATGTTTTCCTTTCGCGTCTACGGCAAGTCCCGCTTCGATCGCATGCGCGTTGTGCCCGTCGATGAGATCAAGGAGCTGTGCTTCGGCTACGTGCCGACCATCTATCGGACAACGCTGGATCACCGACGCCTCGAGTTTCTGGAAACCCACGAGCAAAACATTAGCACCCTGGCCATGGCCACCCGAAGAGATATTTCCGAATCACTCGTTACTATTGGATGCAACAACAACGCGGTGCGCTGCTTTGCAAATCCAGAAAAACGGACATCGCACTTGTTCCCTGGTATGCCCCAATCCTGATACCTTTTTACCCAAGCTCAACCTCTCTAACTAGCTTCAGTGGCATTTGAAATCGTCGGCATGCTGGGCCAAGTGTTCCACATCGAGCACAGCCTGTTTACTTACATTCCTAACCCGACTTCGGAACGCTGGGACAAGCGCACCTTGTCTCTTCCTCAGCTGATGCAGGCCTATCAGAAACATGTCCGTGAACCACCCTTCAGCGGAGAAAGAAACATGTCTCTCAACGGGAGAATCAACCACCACATCAACCAAATCCTGGAATACCAAAAGGCCGAGGCGGGCTTGGACCAGCTGCGCTCCATGAATGCCCTCCACGCCGCCATCTCCGACTGCGACGAGGTGCTCACGGCCAAGAGCCGCCTGAGGTCGAGCGGGCAGGCGTCTAAAAGCCGAGAAACTGAAAGGCAGAAGCTCCGCCGACAAATGGTTCTGGACGTCATGCGGTCCCACCTGCAGGAAGTCCTGAGGCTGCTCAACGAGTACGAAGACCACACAAGCGACAACTTGTCGATTCGCACTAACTACGCACCCCCGTCTCCTCGGATGAACGGGCTGCCGCGGGCGCCGCTCTCTCCCTTTGCAGAAATGCACGCCGCGAGCCCCGACGAGCGGCAGGAAAAGTTCATGGAGGTCTACTTTGGGGACATTCGCCCGCAGGTGGTTTCTGTCGCCACGCACTCAACGGGGCGCCGAGCCAGCGTCGTCGGGACGTCGCTTGACCCCCGGTCCTCGAGGGCCCGGGGCGCGCGCGCGCGGGCGAGCAGCACAGCCCGCGAGGACAACCGGAGGCACTCGATGATGTCGGCCCGGTCCGGGGCGTTTGGGGGCGGCGACGTGGAGCTGGCCAGCCTGGCGGAGCCGTCAGACGCCGATTCGGAGTGCGAGCCGGCGCACGACTCCCCCGCCGCGGCCGAGAAGCCCCTCAGCAGCCAAAGCGTCTCGCACGACGACGTGTGGTGCACGCTGGTGTTTAGGATGATATGCTGGCTGATGCTACACGACATTCACAAGTCGGATGTGCAGGTGAGCAAGGGTGAGCTGCTGGGGAGTCGGATGCCGGTTTACATTGCATGATTTTGTGTTTTTCTTCTTTCCAGGGAATTTTTTGGGAAAATGGACGAGACATTTTGCATCGAAACGTTGGAAATGATACCTATTGGGATATGTCATTGGGGAGTAATGAGGGTACCCGGCAAAGGAACACGGGGCATTGGCTATGGGGGGTTTCTGGGCATGAGCTGTAAAGAGTTGAGACTGGTGCGAAAATTATAATGAGTTGGCACTTGGGAATTATGACTGCATAGGCGAATGCTAGGTCATGAGTCAATTAGTATCATAATGTTTGCAATATTGAGACAAGCAGTCAACTTAATTGAAAGGATGTTCGCAAAAGTACAAGGACCATAAGGAGACCGCGCAACAAGTGTTTAGCCCCAATGTTCGTTTTACATTGCCCCCGACCAAAAGAACCCGACTTGTTTGGTACCATGCTATATTTATCATTAGTTTCAAATATTCTGTTCATTTAGGAAATGATTCACATCTCGCTTTGTTTAAAGTTGAACCGTAGTCCCTGTCCTCTTGCACGACCTACCCTAGATCGATCGCATAAACCTAACGTTTCTTTTGCAAACCCAGACCCCAGCGCCCCATAGGGGGTCCTGCGTCTGGAAACATTCCTTTTGATAACTAGCGGTCAGATGGCTTGCATCTAGGTTTAGTTTATTCCTGCACGTAATAATGTTTACAAAAAAAGGGTTCAAGCGAAACCTGACTCTCGTTGCAGGGTACCATCTGCCCCTCTCTGACTTGGGGCTAGAGGAGTCAGAAACAGGGTCATGTCAGCTCTTTTTCATCATGACAACTGAGTGGTCGCGTCATGATTCCTTCAATCCGATTCACCATGGAGCCCAAAACCAAGGCAAGATGACGCTCAGGAGACGAAACTTGGCTAAGCTCCGTGATGGCGTGAGGTCGATGATCCCTTGGCTTAGCTGTTCCCTTAACCTGCTGCTTGTCTCTCTACTACAGCTGACTGATCACCGCTGGGCTGACTCCAAACCCGCTAACTAGGGGCCCGGAATTCTCTTTTGTTTTTTGCTCGCCGGAGGGGAACAGGCAAAATTTTTTATTTTTAAAACCGCCATGGCAGTGTTCTTTTTGTCTTTCTTTCTTTCCTTCTTTCTTTCTCAGCCCTCCGCCTCCTCCGCGCCATGCTCACACATGCCGTATGTACCGCACGGGAGACTCACTGAGATGGAGAAGCGCCATGTGGCGAATGGCGCTGGTTGGTCAGCGCCATGTGAGTACGTAAAAGCCGGCTTTTTTTGCGCCGCCTCCGCAGGCATGGGAATAGAGTTGGTCGTATATGGTCGGTTCCGAGCCTGGGGTTAGGGCTGGTTAGCATTCGCTAGGCCTGGGCCTATGGGTCGGTTTTAGTTGACTGGTCTGGCTACTCAGGTGCTGCGAACACGTCTGATAGTAGCGGTTCGCGGATCGGCCTGGTGATACTAGTTGGCTTCTGCTATTATTAGTCGTCGCCGCGTTGGTGTTCACGCAGGATTCCAATGGACAGAGGGCAGGCATGGAACATGACCATCGGGGCCAAGTGGGGGGGAACCAGTCGGGAACCGATAGAGGCCGACCGGCAAACCGGAGCCGGGTTCGGCAATGGGTGGGGGAGGAGAAGACGCGAGAAGCGAGTGGATTGATTTGGGCCATGAGATAATAGCCAAGGGAGAAAGCGAGCGAGACATCCGATTTGCTCACGAAAGGTAAGCTGAAGCACTCAAGGTAGCATGAGGGTCACCATTGAAGTCGAAACATGCTTGCACCAGAACGACCGGTAAGGAAAAAAACAAGAACAAAAAAACAAAAACAAAAAACGGTTATCAGTGCGCGAGGCAGGGAGGCGTATTGATGCAACCCTCTGGTGTGAGGGGCAGCGATTTTTCGGGCTAGGGTGAGAATATGGCCAAAAACCCAGACATCGGATGGGATAAAGGCTTGCATCGGAGCAAAATGGCGAATAGAGAAATAGTTGAATGGTCTGGCCTGGCCGGGCGGTTTTCGTGGCTCTCCAGGCAAGAGTGGCACAATCTGGCGTGGTGGTATGGCTTGCTCGCCAGCAATGGGCGGAACCCATCCGGGCAAACATCATGACATGCTAACAGGCTGACAGCTGGAGGTGCGGTATGTATGTCTCACGCATCTACTTTCTTTTTCCTGCCCACGTCGATCCACGACAGACCACTGCCCACTCACCGGTTCATTTGGTCATTTATCAATTCCATTATGCATACGCCTCGCCTCGAGTCTCCTCTGTCGAGCCGAGTCTCCATCACGTGCCAACGTGGTCTGTCTTTATGCAGGCACTATAAGTCGTGCGTGGAACGAGTCAAGGGAAAGAATGAGAAAGAGTGGAGAGGGGCAGGCGGCTGACGGACCATGGAGGTTCCGCGATAGGATTGAGGCCTAAAATAAAGAGTCTTTGGGTTGCCTTGGGACATACATGATTCCTTGCGAGTGCCGTGGCCCGTGGGCGGTTTGCGGGCGCGCAGGCTGCCGGGACCTGGGCCTCCGAGGAGGGGAAATGGGTGGTGACAGGCGATCGGTGACCGGGATGATATCGCGGGATGCAGAATGTGAGGAATCATCACCAACGGTTGCCGTCCAGGCCCTAGGCGCATGCAGGAGGGGGGGCGAGCCAGTGTCGATGCAGGGGGGCGAGCCAGTCGTGCCAGTACATGGCGCGCCCGAGGCTGCTTGACCAAGCTGCTGGCTGTTAAGGTAGCCAGCGCCAGTACAAGTCGCTGGTGTTTGTTGGCCACGAGACGGAGCACTGACCGACTTGTATGTCTACTCCGCCTTTTGCCTGCTCCGTGGCCTCGTGCCCGGTCAACCTAAAGCAAAAACAGGGCAAAGACAAGGCAGAGAGCAAGGCACGGGCGGGAGGGTCAGATCAGGGCCTCAGGGTCAGGGCCTCCAGGACACTACGGGGCATGCCGAGTACAGCAGGTACATTGTCTGTCCTCTGTGCTGCGGAATGCGTGCCTGCTGCGGATACACGCCGGGAGGACCGAACTGGGTGATGAGATACGTATATTACGTGGACGTGGGCTGGGTACCTGCCTCCCATCAGGTATCTGACTCCATTAAAAATAAAAAACACAAAATACGCACCAAAGAAGAAAAAAAAAGACATCGCTGCCAATCACAGCGGCGGACCCAGCCGCTCTCGCCCAATTAAAGCCTTAAGCTTACGGGACCCACTGCCGGTCCCCTTCCCCAAGACCCATCCCCCAGTCAAGCATGGCAAGTGCCAGACGGAGGAGGTACCACAGGTACACCCGTACAACCAACCAACTGGGTGCAGGGAGGAACACGCTCCACGGGCGGCGCTCCACCACACTCCACGGGCCCCAAAGACCCCAAGACCAGTGACCAGCGCTGTTGTGTAGCAGCCCCATGGGAACAGCGGTACTCGCACACCCCCCCCCCTTCCCTTTGGCAGAGCAGCCAGCCCGCGTACCGCTGCAAAATCGGACAAGCCAGACGCCCTCTGTCACATCACCATCCACTTCCATTTGGATTCCCACATCCGCCATTCCGCCTCCACAAACCCACTCCCACTCGCGCTCCCGTCCGAAACCTCGACAACTTTGCATCGGACTCGGCGGCCCTATCTCAACTCTCTCCCTCTCCCCCCCCTCCACGATCGCCGCCCCGATACAGCACCTCAACCGCTGCATCTGTGCCTGTACCTGGATCCAACTTTTGACCTGAGCCTCTTCCTCGGCCCGGCCGCCGACCCTCGCTCGCTCTGGCCGTCACGTTGCCCGCCGACACCACCTCCAACGCCCCCATCGATCGATTAAAGGGAAAAAAACCCACTTCCAGATCCTCGTGTGTGGCTGCTCTTTCCCCCCGGCTTGGGAATCCTTTAGTGGTTGTTTCCCTCTGTCACAAATCAACTACCGCGTCGTGTGCGCCATCATTGCTCCACGCCCCGTCAACTTTTCCCCTGCGGCTTTGTCACCCGTCAGCCTGCCTCGTCCTCTTGGCCGTGTCTCCCAACGCCAACCTGCACTCGATAACATCGCGCGAGACACTCGCGTTGGTTCGGTCCTATACCTCGTCCCAACGCCTCGTCAATACCAGACACGATAGACACGACGCTCAGGAGAGGAAAAAAAAAGTCTCGACGGATACGCTACATAACGCACACCCCAGTCCCAGCCCCGGCCTCACCCCTCCGTCCTTTCTTTCCTTCAACATTACGCAAGCATCCACCATCACTTGCACATAGAAGAATCCTCTCGTGCAAGCCACGAGAAAGAGAGCCATGACGCCCTCACCGGCTAGCCAGGCCCTCGAGGCTCGACAACCCAAGTCCTCGCAAACCGTCTCGGTCAACATCTCAGAGGGCTCCCAGAGCCGCTCACGCCGCTTCCAACTCGAGGTAAGCGAGTGTGTCGAGACCAAGACGGTAACGACTACCACCCGCCTCACTCGCAAATTTCCTCATGTCTTTGTTCGTGACCCCATACCTCTCGAGAACCTCGACACCAAGGAGTACCCTCTCGCCATGAAGCCCACTCCCCCCGAGTTGATTCAATTTTCCTACAACCTTCCAGACCAGACTGAAGCCGACGAGGAGGACCAGGACACCAGACAGGTAAGTTAGATGATGCCTTCCCAAGATTCGACCCACGGCTGCCATGAGGCGGGTTTGTGGACCAACTGAAGCCGCACGATGCTAACCCATGAAAATCTGCAACAGGTCAGGAGAATACAAAGCAAAAGATGCACACCCGGCCCCGTCAAGTCCGAATCTCCTCATGATACTCCCGCCACTCTCAGCAAGATACCCCGACAGCCATCACGATCTCCTTCCGAGGCCTACCCTCGCCGTACTCGCCAAACCCGAGCAAGTCTGGCAGAATCCCCCGATGCCGCAGCACCGACCTCAAATCCCACTCGAAGGTCGGTTCGGTCCTCGCAGCTCAGCGCCGTCTCCGACAAGCTCAGACGCACCATTGCACACGGCAGCGGCAGCCGCCGAGAAGGTGGCGAGAGATCAACGCGGGCCTCCTCCGGCTTCCTCGCGACCCCAGACACGTCAGAGGTTGTCGTTGCACCTGCAGAGCGCTCTTCTCGTCGACGATCAACAAATACCCAGCAGTCTCCCGAGCCTTCTTCGATTCAGACGGCCCCCCACTACGAGGCAAGCAGCCCCGTCGACAGCGACTCGCATACCGTTTTTAGCAGCAATGTTGCCACCCCACCGATCACGGACGCCGATGCGGAGCCGTTTGCTGACCCCGATGGCTTGCTGCCTATGCGGTCCTTCCACCCCAGGCCGACCGTAGATGCGGTCAGCGCGCAGGATGCCAGCCTTCCTAGCCCCAGGCTGTCTCCTACCTTGGCCGCTGCACAGCTGCACTCTGCCGAGAACGACGAGGAGGAAGAGGAAGAGGAGGCCCAGTCGAGCTTCCAGACTAACAACACTGACCCGTCTACTTGGGTAGACGAGACCCAGCTTACAGATGAGGGCGACTCGATGGCACTGGTTCGTCGTGGTCATGGTGATGAGAAAGCTCTTGTCCGCGCCGATTCGGCCGATGCCCAGCCATTTGTTGTCGACACGCAAACCCTTCTCGAAGCGTTTGATTCCATGAAGACTGAGATGAAGACTTTCATGATGTACCAGTTCCTCCGCCGCTGCCCGCGTCCCACCCTGCGAGTTGTTGCCGATGCCGTGAACCCGGCTCTCAAGTGTGACTTTCTTCGACAACTGCCCCTCGAGCTTAGCTACCATGTCCTTGCATATCTGGACCACCGTGACCTCTGCCGAGCGGCCCAGGTCTCCAAGCACTGGCGTAACATTGTCGACAGAAACGAAACCGGTTGGAAGGAGTTGTTTGATCGGGATGGCTACAATTTGCCCCCTGGTGAGCTGAACAAGGCCATTGTTCAAGGCTGGGGTTGGCAAGACCCGGTTGGCGCTACTGGTTACGAAAAGGATCTTAGCATGAGAAACCGCCTCACGTCGACCGAGCACGAGCTTACCCGAACATTACGAAACGAGCCCTCAACAAAGGCACGAACCTCAAAACGAAAGAGGGCTCTCAATACCTACACGACATCTGAGAGGTCCAAACGCCGGGCGAGCGCTCAAGAGGCCTCATCCCGAGAGGAGAAGGGTCAGACCGAAGTGAAGCAACACAAGTCAGAAGGTCCGTTGTCGGCTGCTAATGCCGCCGCTGCCGCCGTCCCGGATCCTCATTTGGGCCTGCCCAGCTTGCGCCAGCTGCACCTCTACAAGTCGCTTTACCGCCGTCACCACATGATCCGCCAGAGCTGGACCAGCGGCGAGGTCAAGCCTGGCCATGTTGCTTTCGCGGCTCATCCCCGTCACGTCATCACCTGCCTCCAGTTCGACGAGGACAAGATCATCACGGGCAGCGACGACACTCTCATTCACATTTACGACACCAAGACCGGCAAGCTTCGAAAGAAGCTCGAGGGTCACGAGGGCGGTGTCTGGGCTCTCCAGTACGAGGGCAACATGCTGGTCTCTGGATCTACTGATCGATCTGTTCGTGTGTGGGATATTGAGCGAGGACTCTGTCAGCAGGTGTTTTACGGGCATACTAGTACCGTCCGTTGCCTTCAGATCCTCATGCCCACCGAGACTGGAAAGGATTCGAACGGTACTGCTATCTTGCAGCCCGAGAAGCCTCTCATCATCACCGGGTCCCGCGACAGCCAGCTGCGAGTGTGGCGTCTTCCTGAAGTGGGTTCCCGGCGCTATATCCAGACAGGCCCCCCGGCCCACGAGTCGGACTGTCCGTACTTCATCCGGGTCCTGTCGGGCCACACCCACTCGGTCCGAGCCATCTCTGCACATGGCGACACTCTGGTGAGTGGATCCTACGACAGCACGGTTCGCGTGTGGAGGATCAGCACTGGCGAATCGCTCCATGTCTTGCACGGTCACTCTCAGAAGGTGTACTCGGTCGTTCTGGATCACGAGCGCAACCGCTGCATATCGGGATCCATGGACTCGCTTGTCAAGATTTGGGATCTCGCCACAGGAGCCTGCCTGCACACTCTGGAAGGCCACAGTCTCCTTGTTGGACTGCTGGATCTTCGAGACGAGCGGCTCGTGTCTGCCGCCGCCGACTCGACTCTGCGCATCTGGGATCCTGAGACAGGCAAGTGTAGAAACACACTCATGGCCCATACGGGAGCTATCACTTGCTTCCAACACGATGGCCGAAAGGTCATCAGCGGCAGCGAGAAGACGGTCAAGATGTGGGATGTGAGGACAGGCGAATGCGTGCAAGACCTGCTGAGCGACCTGAGTGGTGTGTGGCAAGTCAAGTTTGATGAGCGACGATGTGTGGCGGCAGTTCAACGTGATTCGCTCACATATGTCGAGGTATGGTTTCCCCAAACGAAGTTTGACAAGGCATTGACTAACATGTTTACAGATTCTTGATTTTGGTGCCGTCCGAGATGGCAAGGCCCCAGAGGAGCTGGGCAAGCGAATTCTGCTCAACGAGCCCGAAGTGCGGGCCATGATTGAAGAGGAGCCTTGAGACTTTTTCTTTTTTACTGCAACAAACATTACCTAGCATTGATGCATGCACGACCCATCTGTCAACCAAAACTTTTGAGGCAAAATGACGTAGCTTTAGGCGTTGATGGTCAATATACGAGGTGACTAGCATGGATAGGCACGGACGGTACGGTACGAAACGGCGTTGGGGTTTGCGTTGGACGGA
Source organism: Calonectria crousiana (assembly GCA_013406985.1). Taxonomy (NCBI): domain Eukaryota; kingdom Fungi; phylum Ascomycota; class Sordariomycetes; order Hypocreales; family Nectriaceae; genus Calonectria; species Calonectria crousiana. The sequence continues at coordinate 181,552 of VTGD01000001.1, read as the reverse complement.
GGGATATACCTATTGCTTCGAAGGACTGTATCTATTATTTTTTTTCATGTTGATATGGAATGTCGTCACGGACAAGGAGATTTTGTTGGGCGATCAACCACCAGGAGGCTTGATGCATATTATGGATAGGCCAAAGAAAAAAAAATACGGCAGCGATAACGAAAAGAGGGAGCGGTTTGACGATGATGCTTTTAAGCGGAGGTTTATCATGGATGGTCTCGGATTAGTTATTTTTCTTAATGGATGTATATTGATCTCATCTCAGCCAACCTGGCCCGACTGTCTCGAGTGACGAAACGGAAGTGGATGGCTGTTGCAGATTTTGTCCCATTATGGTCTGTTCGCCCTTGTTGGTCAATAGGAATGGAGAATGCTGATCATTTCCCGGTTGTTCCGACAGGATCTGTGCATGGGGTGTGGTGTATGCCTTGTCGATCAAGTGGGACGTTTGTTTCATTTTGCAAAGGCGTATCCATCTTGTACATGGAGGTTTCGGAGGGGAAAGCTCAGGGCCATATCTGATGAGAGGCAATCTCGTCAAGCGGGGAAGTCTCACAGATTCGACAACGGCAGGGGTGGGAAGGAGGGGGAGAGAAGCATGGTGATGATGTGATGCTGCTGCTCAGTCCATCTCGTTTATCGTGATCCACTTTGGCCGGATCATACCCGCTGCCAAGACGGAGCTGAATCTGCAAGTCGAGGTGGGCAGGGCAAGCGAAGCGAGCGAGTGAGCCTTGAAATTAATCTTATTCCCCGCGACGCGTTTGGGCAGGGCACCACATTTCCCTCGTCGCTGTGTCTGTTTGGCTCTTGCGCTGTTGGGAACCGCTGAGCAGGGTCGTGTCGGAGTCGTCCAGTTGGTGGGCTGCTAGTAAACTGTCTGGAATCCGTATTGCCTTTTGTAAATCCAAAGATGGGCCGGTTTAGCAACTTGGTTTCCAAGGCGGGCGAGATTGTGCAGCAGGCAAATCAGGAATATCAGAAGGGGAAGCAACAACAGCAGCAGCAGAGGCAGTATGGTCAACCAGCGCAATACGGACATCAGCAATATGGAGTTCAACCTGGTCAACAACAATGTCCTCCCCAGTACGAACAAGCCCAGCAATACAACAACCAGACGTATAACCCTCAACAACCCACCATACCATCGACCACATCACAGTGGCAGCAATACCAGCCCCAACTTCAACAGCAGCAGCCAACTTTATATACACAGTATCCAACTCAACCACTATCAGCCCCTTACTATGATGCCTCTCAAATGCACCACGCTGCCGAACAAGCTGTCGCCCAAGCCAAGGCCGAGCAGCAGCAAACCATGCACGAAGCCGATCAACAACTCGCGCAGCTACGGGAGCAGCTCGCCGCTGAGAAGGCCGCTGCCGAGAAGCAGACAGAAGCCGACAGAGAGTACGCCGAGCGCCTAGCGGCGCAGTATCGCGAGGAGGCCGAGGAGGCGTCACGCAGTGCGGAAGAGGAGCTGGGGCGGCTGAAGGCCTCGGCTGAGGAGCGGCAGCGACAGGCCGGCGAGATGCTTCAACAACAGCAGCATGAACTTTGGCAGCAGATAAAGCAGCTTGGGCTTGGGAGCGAGCCGCCGCCGCCGATGCCACCCAGGCCGCATCATGTTGCCGACCTCCCCCCACCGATGCCGCCACGGCCCCGGACGGATCAGGCTTCGGAGGTGGCGGGCCCGGCTGTGGCTCCAGCTTCGGTTCCAGCGGCGGTCGAGATGCCTCCTCCGGTGCCGACTGCTTCACGGCCCAGCATTGCCCAGGGAGCCCGCGGGCAAATCGACGGGAGAATGTCAGATTACTCAATTATTGATGCCCATGCCCCCGTGTCCTCAGCACCAAGTGTACATCAGCAGCAACTACAAGACTATCCAGCATCTATGAATCCGTTCAAGCAGGATCAACTTTCTGCATCGACAAATATAGCTTACCAAGGACTTCAACAGACTTCTTCTACAATTGAGTCTTTGAAAGTTCAATCTTGGCAGTCGTATGCTCCTTCAACCCAGAAAATTCAAGAGCCTTCTTCATCAATATACTCAACTCCCCCAGGCCAACCACCCCAGACGCAGAACTCGCAGAGCCATTTCACTCACTATGATAAAACCAGGGCTGAAGCTATTCCTCAGGGACATGATTCTTCAACTAATTCATATATAAACCAACCTGTTCAGCAGTATGCACCACCTCAAACACACTCGATCAAGACGAATACTCCTTGTCAGTCTTATCCACCACCTCCAAGCCAGCCCTCAGCTATAAATACAGAGACTCAGTCTCATACAACCCCACGTATTCTCCGAACTCCTCCCCCTCCCCAGCCACATCCTTCAGGGGTCTCCCCCATGGCTGAATGTGCCTCAGACCTCATCACATATGATATGGATTGGTTCTATCACCCGGATGCACCCGCATTCTTCATTTGTCCCAGGTGCTACGTGGACCACATCTGGGATACTCAGTTCAGGGCCGTTTTCAAAAAAGAAAGGTTCGCCGACCAGAAACCCCGAAGGTGTCTATTTGGCGCTCGACGAATGAAGGAACAGCTCTGGCCAAAAGCCGTGTCATCAAGCAACATGGGTCCAGCCGTTGAATTCTTCAAGTACGCTCCGACTCTCGGCGACTGTCCACAAGCAAACATCAAGGAGAATGAGTCTTGGTACACAAGCGCGGACGTGCCCGGAATGACCATTTGCAGGTCCTGCTTTGAGAACGATTTTGCCGGGACTCCTTTTGCCGAGCACTTGAGGCTCGAGCAAGCAGCCCAGGCATTTTGCGACTCGAGCGCCTGGTACATCAAGCGGTTGTACGAGGAGCACGCCAAGACAGGAAACTGGGCTGCCTTTGCCGAGGGAGCCAAGGTGCGCATCGAACTCCCGGCCTGCCCAAAGCAGACGGCCGTCAAGGCAAACGGGCGCGCGTGGTACAAGCCCAGGCGCGGGCCCGAGGCTCTCCAGGTATGCGTGGCCTGCTACTACGACTACTTTTACGATTCATCGGACCAGGAGACGTTCCAGCAGGTTGGGGGAGGTGACTACAACACCAGCTGCGTCATGGGGCATCTCAACATTGTGATTCCGCTCCATCACGCCATTGCAAAGAAGGATCGGGAGATGTTCTGGAGGGCCATCGGGGGCGTCGATGCCCAGCCCTTTTGCGACAAGAACGGCGTCAAGGGGGCCACATGGTACACGCTTCCCAGCAATCATCAGGGGTTCGGAGTGTGCGGCGGCTGCTACGCCGGCATCGTGCAGACAATTGGGGGGACGAAGCTCTTCGTGCCCAAGAGAGGCGTCTCGGGGGACGAGACGCTGGTGTGCTGCTTCAACCTGGGCCATGCCCGGGCCGGCCGGTACCTCGCCCACTACGCCGAGTCGGTCCTCAAGGGCAGCGGGAAGCCCCTGAGCGACTTCGCCCAGATGTTCGGCAACGTGCCGCCGTGCCAGCGGCGGCACCTGCGCGGGACGGGCGGGCGCAGGGCCTGGGGCTGGGGCGTGGCGGCCATCTGCGAGGAGTGCTACCTGACGTTTGCCCGGGGCACGAGCCTGGAGGCTCGCTTCTTCCTCCGGGGCCAGCGAGACGCGCCGGACCACGAGCGCATGTGCGACCTGTACTCGCCGCGGATGCGGGAGCTCTACGCCCAGGCGTGCCGGACGGGCGACCTCGAGGGCTTCCTGGCGCACGGCGAGCGCAGACACCAGGTCTGGTGCGAGACGGTGCCCGTGTGCGAGAACTTGCTCAGCCAGCAGAGGATCGCGGTCATGCAGGCGCAGACGCTGGGCGCGTCGGGCACCTTCTACAAGGCCATGGGCGGCGCGGTGGATGCGACGCAGGGACACCGGTACACGGTGGGCAACTCGTACGCAGGGTACGGACACGCAAACGAGTGGGTGCTCCAGGGCCATGTGTACGATAGGCAGGCCAGAGAGGCGGCGGCGGGCGTGATGAGCCCGGGTCATTTGATGCAGGTGAGCATGCTGGAGCAGAGGTGGGCCGAGGTTGAGTGATGACGTTGCTATACAAGATGAGGATAAAATAAAAGAATAAATAATGAAAATATGCAATTGGATGACAGAATCAGGGTCAAAGATGCTAGGGCGCGCGCAGTCAATACCCAGCGCTTTAGAGGTTTGCCGCCGAGTGCCTGGATGGGGACAAGAAGTTTTCCAGTATTTACGCCGTCTTTCATGATGTATTAGGGCTCATGGACTATGATCATATATCCAGTCCGTAGAACGGCACGAAGAAGATGATTTTAATAATAACAGTATGAGGATTATTTAGAATATGATGTAAAATATATAAACCTTGTATGGGTTGACTGCTCTTATAGCCAGACAGGCTATTGTTCAACACCGTTTGAATTACGCCCCTCGCAATCCTGGTTCCTGTATCACTCACTTGTCTTTGGCTAAAAGTAAGCAAGAGCCTTTGGAGTTTCTATTTGTTTTTATAAAAATATCTACTCCTTCTTTCAGGGAAGTATTACACCATGCTGGTGTTGTCAGACTTTTGTCTTGTCCTATGGCTTTATACATTGGATGCTCATCATGACGTCAACTTTTTTCCGCCTTTTTTCCCTTTTTCCCTTTCTTCTTTCTCTACTTGTAAGCCTCTCTTTTTTTTTTCCCCCGCCCCCTAAAATCTCAACTCCCAGATATCCAGCGTCGACATGGTGACGCGCACGCCCATCCACGAGGCAGCCTTGCCCAGAACCAGGTACCGGCCGTCGTGGCTAAAGGTGGCGGCGGTGGCGTGGCCGCTCTGGAACTTGATGGTGTAGAGGACCTTGCCCGAGTAGAGGTCGCCAATGTCGACGCCGTCGTCGGTGCGGCAGCACAGGAAGCGGCAGTCGCGCGAAATGGCGAGGGGCCAGCCCTGGCGGGTGCGGCGGGAGCCCAGGGCGTACGACTCGAGGGCGCCGGTGGTGTAGTTCCAGTGGAAGACGGTGTCGCCCCAGACGCTGACGACGACGGCGCTGTCCGGGGTGACGCCGACGAAGAGGGGCTTCTTCCAGGTGTCGGCGTCCATCTTGGCGACGGAGCGGCCCGTCTCCGGGTCCGTGGCGCGGACGGTGCCGTCGCGGGACTGCGTCACGAGCACCCGGCCGTCGGGCGAGAAGGCGGCCTGCGTCACCTCGTCCAGGTGGCAGGCCAGGATGCGCGCCCTGTCGAGCACGGCGCCGGCGCGCACGTCGATGAGGGCGATACGGTTGCGCGCGCTGGTGACGGCGAGCCGCCGCCCGTCGCGCGAGAAGCACAGCGGCCGCGCCCCGGGCCAGCGCATCTGCTGGATCCGCCGGCCGTTGATGTAGTCGCCGAGGTAGACGCTGGGCTTCTTGAAGCGCACGCCGTCGTGCGTGAGGGCGTTGAGGTCCTTGCCGTCCTCCTCGGTCAGGTAGGACCACGTCCGCCCGTTCTCGCTGAAGAGCATGTTGACGCCGTGCTGGTTGGAGAGCACCGAGACCTGGTTGGCCTGGGTGTCGTAGAAGCGCGTTGGGGGGTCCATGGTGGACACGGCGATGGCCGGCTGGCCATTGCGGAGGAGGAAGGCGATCTCGATCACCTCGTGGTTGGACAGCTCCTTCTTGGCCACGTGGTGCAGGTTGATGGAGAGGGGAGTTGGGTTGGTGATGCCGATGGCGTGGTAGTCGGGGATGGTCTCTGAGTGGAGGGACGAGACGGCCGTTCTGGGGGTTGCATGTTAGAGATTTGCGTCGTGAAGAAGAAACGAAACATGTGCGACTGCGACTGCGACTGCGACTGTGAATGTGAACAGGAATCAAAACTCACCCAGGTGCCGGCGGAGTGTCGTCGAGCGCCGGCGCAGACGGAATCGAGTTGGTCTCCTCCATGTACTCCTGCAGCGCACCCACAAACTCGACCAGGACCGGCAGTTGGTCCTGGAAGCGCTGGTCGTCATTCTCGGCATCCTCCATCAGCCGGCCTCGCAGGTTGAGCGCCTCCTGGAGGATCTGGGAGTCGCTGTATGCAGGCAGCCCATTTTGGTCGGACTGGGGTTGGAAGTTGATGGCACTGGTTGCTGATTAGCCGGGTGGTGCTCGCTCAATAAGGGAATGCATTATCAGGAGGGATGGGATGGATGGGATGGGGATGGTGTGTAAGTACGAGTGCGAGCCTGAGTGTAAGCGGGGAGGCCTTTCCTTCCCCTGCTCGTCTGGCAGAACTATACAAAGGCCGCTTACAATAATAAAACATCAAGGCCCAGGTTCATGGCGACCTTGAGGTTCTCGGCCAGGCGGGTCATGGGCAGCAGCCGCTCGGCTGTGTGCTCAAGCCAGGCATTGCCTCTGTCCTCGATGGGGTCGTCGTGGGTGAGGGCGTCATCCATGTCCTCGACGAGCAGGTCGGCCTTCTCCACGACGTCGACCAAGGACGTTGACAGCTTGGCCGGCAGGGTTGCAATGCCGTCCTCGAGCGCTGTGGCGTTGTGGCCCAGCTGGCGGGCCGACATCTGGATGTCCGACAGCTCCCGCAGCAGCTCGCCAAGGTCGAGCCGGGCCACCGGGTAGTGCACGATGAAGTCGCCCAGCTCCTTGCCGGCCTTGGTGACGGCATTCTGGAGGGCCTCGCAGAGGGGCCCGAGGTGTTGCTCCCCGCTCATTGCGAGGTTATTTCCCGCCCACCGGTGGAGTGATGTGTAATGGAATGGGATGCGCTGCAGACAGCACAGGGAATCCGACACCAAAACTCAGACCAAAAAAAGTTAATGCTAATAACAAGCAATCGAATAATATCTTGTCGACAACACAGCTGCGCGGATATCCAAAAGCAGTAAAACGGGCAGTGTCGATCGCAAACCGGCGTCGTCGAATTATCAAGGATGATGCTGTGTGACGAAGCAACTCATGATGGAGAAGCATAGACCTACAGCTCGGCCTAGCTCGCCTGGCCAAAGGGGAAAAAAAACGTGCGTAAATGAGCAAGGCTGTGCAGAGTGCAGCTTTCCTCGGGACTTGGCGCCGGGAGCGGGAGTCGTGCTTGGGGCGACCGGGATGGGCGGCCTTTTGACAGGTGGGCTGGCTTGGACATGATACGCAGAGCGAGTTGACGATTACGACGCTGCTACAGGGACTTGGATAAGAGGCGAGAGAGAGTGGCCGTCAAGGGTGGAGAAGATGCTGGGCTGTGAATCTGGATAGGGTTTGTGTAGTGGGCGAATCGAGGCTCGAGCATGGCGTTTGCACGATAAACTGCTGAGACATGTCACATAGAACTATGTCATTGCAATATCTCACGGATATATAGATTGCCGCGCGGGCAATGTGGTGGGTGACGGGTGATAAGGCATAGCGGGTGCATCCCTGGGGTTTGCTTGCTGATGAAGCTGAATTAGAGCCCTGGCAAGCAGCCCTGGGCCAGCTTACCGTGGTATTCGGGTGGATGCCGAGCCCGAGACCGGATTTGAGATTCTGCCTTTGTCATTGTGATTGTTGGTCGGGACATGGAATGGACATGCAGCCGGCGGGGGCATAGAAAATCCGGGGGAGAAGACAAGACGCACTCGGTGACAGCGCGTGGGTGTGTGTGGGGGGAAGGTATAGGGTGGTTGGACGGCATTGCTTAGAGGCACGAGGGAAATTTTGGACAGGAAGCACACAATCGGCACATGATGGAGGTGAGGCGTACCGAGTGCATAGAGAACGTCATAAATACTACGCTGCGAGCGACCTGAAGTGGGAAATGGAGCGATATTTTGTTCCAGAGCTCCCGAGCCTGACCCTGAGAGCTCGGAAGCCTGAGCAGCGATATCTTTTAAACAGCATTTACTCAGACGGACGGGGATGCAACCCTGGCGCGTGCCGCCGTTTTTCACGGGCAGCCGTGTCGCGGCCAATGGCGACGAGCCCTTTGCCAACGGCGGAGAATAACGGGATCCCGGCCTGGTGTGGGACGTTTGGGCCTGGTCGGCTCCGTTTCGCGCCGGGGAATTTCTACTTGTGCTACGCAGATTTCAGGTGGCTCCGTAAAGGTTGTTGCTGCCGATGCTCCGGATCAGCTCACAAGGGGGGGGGAGGGTCGGTCATGACACACCGTACGTGTATGTGCAATGTTGCGAGAGCGAGAGCGGGCAGTGCTCAAAGGAAAAACGGGACACATTATTCGAGCCATGATTGACAAGCACAAGCGAGAGGTATTTTGGGACACCGGAGAGCGGGAGGGGCATGGCATGGCTGGCTAGCTGGCGAGCACAGTCAGCACCGAACGCAATGGCAGCGCAGGGAATGCTAGTGTTGCGACTCGCTCGCAATTCGGTCCATGTCGGCGACGGGGTCCTTAGACAGACAGACAGACAGACACCAAACATGGAACAAGAAGGCGAGATTCCACCCATCCATCCATCCATTCCTTCTGCATGCTGCATCACGCCCGACAAGAAAGCACAGACATGGGATCGTAAGACGACGCATGGAGCTTGGGCCTCTGCTGTTGGTCACGGAGCAGGCGGGATGATGAGTGATGCCTTGGCGCCACCGCTGATGTGTTGTCGTGTCTATCGCCAGGGAGGAATGGAGACTCGACCGGCTGCTGCGCTGCTGCCATGTGGAACAGCAGCGCCACGAGGCTTATCTGCAAACAGAGTTTTCTCTCTGCTTGTGCTCTACCGGTTTCCGGGAAGACCTACATGAGAGGCGGACAAGCAACGCAAGCTCGACATTAGCCCGTGACATTACTTTACATTACATTACATTACATGGGGAAATCTAGACTTTTTGGTGAGGGAGGTGTGTGACAATGCCAGCTGAAAGAGTACGACTGAGCCACAACCTGTGTGTGGGGAGACTCAGCGGGACAGGACTGCGAGCGAGAAGGGTCCAGATGAAGCCACCCTCAGCCACGCTCGGCTTCCGATCTGCTGCCGCTGCGGTGACACACGCTGCAATCGCTTCTCACCACTTCCTGGTCGAGTCATGGCAGCGCCGTGTTAGTCTGCGGGCAGGCAGGGTCATTCAGGTTGGGGGCCAGCTCAAACACGGCCAACAAATCGCACAAAAAAAAAGTGAGATGTGACATGATGCACAATGTCTTGTAACCGCCCGACAACCGAAACATGGTGTCCGTTGAGACACAATGTCATTATGCTATGCTGAGACGTCATGGGCTTCGGAAGCGCCAAAAAAAAAACATCACCACCATAAGGGAAAAAAGGGCTCAGCGGCAACGGTGGTAAGCGAAAAAAAGAAAAAAGAAAGAAGACTATACCCAGGGCAGGCAAGAGAACGACAACTGTGATCGACAGCCAACGAAACTCCCAGTTTCCTAAAATGGGAGGCTCCCGTTCCATCCGCCCATCCCTTCCAGCCTCTCCGAGATTGGACATGAACAAAGGGCAGCAGCAGCAGCAGCTTGTAGATCGTGGCCGCTTCACCCCGTCACACTTGACTCCCCCCCAGCCCCGTCGACGGTTTGATAGGGCGCCGAGCGAACCACATGTCGCGACCTCAATCGCCGCCGCCGCCGCCCCCGGCATCACACTCTGTCTCGTCCCGCAGCTGCCCTTCGGGTGACCTCTCGCTGTCCTCTGTGCTGTAACGCTGGCCTGGGCGCGCCATCCCTGCCCGCCATGTTCGATGCTGCACATGGGGACCAAAGCGGCGACGCGCAGACCTGACTGGGCAGCAGCCTCCCGGCGCTCGGAGCATCCCTGTCGGCCTGGGCCATGATAGGACGAGCTGCGCGCTATCACTGCAGAGGCGCCTGACGATGAGCAAGCAGCCAGCGGCGCATCAGGTCTGTCTGCGAGCGGGGGGTGTAGACAGAGAGAGGGAGAGAGAGGGGAATTAGGAATAGATAGAGTGAGAGAGAAAACAGGAGAGACGGTTCCTCCAAAGGATGAGAAAACTAATTACCGGGGGTGGGATATTTCTTGTGCCATCTGTCTGAGACGATGCTCGAGATGAGATGGCATGGCAAGCAGGGGGTGCAACAGAAGCAGCGCATGATGGACTGCAGATTCAGTGTGTGCTTCTGCCCACCCCGCGCCAGCGACATTAGTTACGGTGAGGCCATTTTGACGCTGCATCTCATGGAATCGTGGAATGCTCTAGTTCCCTTGTCTTTCGTGCTTCCCGACTGGCGGGACAATCGGAGACTTTGATATGTGATGCGATATGACGGGGGGCATGGGCTCCATTCCATTCGCGCAGTCGCGGCCACCCAGGCGACCTCGGTGGTGCAATAGGCGGCGTTTCCAAGTTTTTTTTTTTTTTTTTTTGGCGGCCGAGGAACACAAGCAAAAAAAGGGTGCAGAATCTCTCATGCACCGTTGGCATCATTGTGCGTCCCGCCGGGCCCCCAGTCCACCGTCCCGGCCGAGATGATTTGGCCCTTCTGATTTGATTGCCTCTGCATCTGCATCTGCATTGCATTTTGCATTTGTACCTGACCCTACACATGGCCCGGTTCCTTGGCCGAAATGACCCAACGACGCCTCTGACATACATACATACAGACAGACGGACAGGCAAAGAGTTTGCGCTGACGGTTTGCCATGTATAAAGGATGCAGCCCAAGCTGCGACCATACACGCCCCCCTTATTCACTTTGCATAGTTCAAGATTAAACGAACCCAATCCAAAAAAGAAGACCGTATAGATCAAGAACCTTACTGCCTGACTGTAGCCTCACCTCTTTCTCCTTTACTTTCGCTTCCTGTTGCTGGGTCCAGGATCTCCCCTGGATTTCTTTGTTGTTACAGCAGAGCAAAAAAAAAAAAAGCTCCCTGCCTCCCTCACCGACACTGACACCGACACCGCCTGAGTTACGTGCTCCTCGGCTAGGAACAGATACAGTGTCAACGGAGCAGCAAAAGACAGTAACCGACCTCCCCGACACCGACACCGCTCTAAAAAAGCACACGCCCAGCTACCGGTAACCCGGGGTCTCCCCTTGGGTCGTGGATCACCCGGGGCGTCTCCATCAGCGGGTGGAGGGCGCCAACGAACGGAGAGAAGGGCATCCCTTCGGCGTCGCTGCCGCCTCGCCGCCTCACTGAAACTCTCCGTGCCTTGCCCTACCTTGGTACGGCACAGCGCCTCCTGGCTTCTGCTGCTCCCCTCCCTTCCACTCGGGCCCTCTCTCCATCCCCCCCCTCCCTAGACCTCGCTAGCAAGCACTGCTGTGGTTAGGTGGTGTTGGGTGTTTAGCTGGCAGACCTGACCTGCGGTTCCCAAGAAAAGCTCGGGCCCTGGTTTCCCCCCCACACGCAGCCCAGCCCAGCGCCGTCCAATCCCCCGCCGGGTGACTTCCAGGTGACCCTTTTGGTGGCCTCCAGCGGGCCTCCCAGGCGGGCCTTTGCACAGCGGTTAGCACACGCTACCAGGTACTAGGCCTGGCTTCGACCGGTACCGGTACCTAACCAGCCGCCGGGTTCCCTGCCACCTCAAAGTACTCTTCACATCCCTTCACCGTCCCGTTCCCCTCCCCCCCCCTCCCTCCTCCTCCCCTCCCACGCAGATTCATAAACCCGACGTCTTCCCCCTCCCCACTGGTGAAAGGGAAAAAATATCTCCACCGCTGCAAGTCCTCACCTCCACCCGCCACCAACCTCCATCCCCAATATCATCCCACGGTGGGCGTGCCCTTTAGGCACACCTCATCTTCCTTCGCTCTCTCTCTCCCAAAAAGAGGGCCCAACTTCCCCCCCCCAGGGTTGCCTGGCTTCACCTTGCTTTACACGCCCCAGTTTGCTGGCTCTTTTGTTTTAATTTGCGACAGCTGCCAAAAGCACAGGAGAGCTGGTCTCTCGGTTTATCTATATTGGACAATCCCGCTTGCCACTACGCATTATTAGACCCCCTCTTCCCTCTCTTCTTTTTTCCTCTCCGCCATCGTCACCTTTCACAACCCGACGCACAATAGCGAAATAGACAACCGAGAGAGCTCTCGAGAGCTCCCTCACACACAAATTCTGCCCGCCATGGCTCCCACAGCGCTCGAGCAGACAATTACCATTGTCAACAACTCTGGCAAGATTATCAAGACAGTACGTGCACGCTCGCACACACACACACACATACACACACAAGCATACTTTGCGCCCACCCCCACCCACACTCCCGCCACCTCTTTCTTCTTCTTTTCCAATGCGTGTACTTGATCACGACCGATTGAACTCAATCGCGCTAACACGACGAAACAGGGAAAATCGCTCTACTCCATCTTTAAGGATGCCCAGGGCAACTACAAGGACAAGAAGAATGAGATAAGACACGAGCGCAGCCTTCAGCGCTCACAAACCTCTTACGAGCAGCAGCCCCACGCACTGCCTGAAGCCCCGCGATACTACGACGATCAGTACGCCCACTACGCCAACTACGATCGCTCGAGGCGCGCCATCGACGCCGGCAGCAACCACGGTTCCCAGCGCAGCAGGAGATCTCGCAGCGTTGCGTCCCGCCGCGATGACTACGACACCCGCAGCCGCCACGCCCTCACCGAGGGCAACCTCAAGACGTACACCGAGGTGTCGGCCACGGCCCCCAGCAGACCCCCGGTGACCCGCGCCTTTGTCAACCCCTACGCCGACATGGAGCTGTCCAAGAGGGACATGAACCACCACCACGCCATGATGGTGCACCAGCCCGGCATTCTGGTGCCTCGATCTCACTCGGCTGGCGAGCTGGTCGAGGTCAAGAAGCCCAAGAAGCAGATCGACATGGACCTCGCCTACGGAAGCATCCCTCCCGACCTGGAGTACCGAACTGACTTGGAGCCCAAGGCCAACTACGAGGAGAAGGAGGCCACCAGCCTCATCCACCGCATCGAGCGCCTCCTCGATGAGGCCAAGTGCATGCACCACTCGGCCACCACAACCATTGACCAGCTCCAGAAGGACCCCGATAAAGCTGCTGCTGTTGCTCTGTCTCTTGGTGAGTTGTCTACTCTGGTCAAGAAGACGTCGCCCGCCTTCCTCGGCATCATGAAGTCTGCCTCACCTGCTGTCTTCAGCCTGCTCGCATCACCCCAGTTTCTCATCGGCACCACGGCCGTTCTCGGTGTCACCGCCGTCTGCTTCGGCGGCTGGAAGATTGTCAAGAGGGTCCGCGAGCAGGACGAGATGCGACAGGCCCTGGCCTATGATGCCCCGATGGAGCGTGCTCTGCCGCCGCCGCGCGCGCCTACCGAGTACAGCCAGGGCATTGACGAGGGTATTGACGAGGGTATTGACGAGGCCCTCATCATCGACGACGACCTGAGCTCCATTGATACCTGGAGGAGAGGCATCGTGCCCTTCGGAGAGGACGAGAGCGCCGACATGGAGCTCATTACCCCCGAGGCCGAGCGTGTGACCAAGGAGATGTACGGCAAGGATGACTTTGACACAAAGTCCCGACGAAGCACCCGAACAAGCAGGACGCACGACAGCCACCGAAGTCACCGGAGCCACAGGAGCGAGCGCAGCGAACGCAGCCACAGGAGTGAGCGCAGTCACAGGAGCGACCGCGACGACTCTGACCGCCGAAGCCACCGCAGCAGCAAGACGGAGAGCGTGGCGGACAGCGAGCGCAGCCACCGCAGCAAGAAGAAGGAAAAGGTCGAGATGAAGCCCATTGACGACGGAAAGAGCGAGTCGATGGTCATTCGACCCAAGTCTCACCGACAGACCAACAACATGCTCAAGGCTCTCTTTAAGCCTAAGAAGGAGAGAAGCCTGGTTCTCGCCTAGAGCAATCTAGGGATTTGTCCAAACAAGCGATGCTTTTTTTTTTCTTTCTTTTTCTCTTTCACAACAACCATCACGCTTTTTTTTACACACTAGTGTCATTACTATATTATTTTCACATTTTCTTAGAAAAAGGTCCTCACTGGTCGAGACGGACAGACGACACGAAAGGGGCATGCATTGTGTTTCTTTTTATATCATGGGTGGGAGTCTACTACAGGGAATTATAGGATTGGCGAGACAAGACTCTTAGCAGCTCGTCTGGATTTTGGATTTTTTTTTCCCTCAGGAACGTATATACATCAGAACGGATGACGGATGAGGATGAGATTACGGGATAGTTTTTGTTCTTTTTTTTTTCTTTTCTTATACTGATGCATGGATATGGATGCATACGGACGAGCGGCTTCACTCTCTTGACCAATTCATTTAGCTAGCCTGCCTCAGCTACTATTCACTTGTACACAAATGAATTAAAAACTGGACCGAGAGGCGCGCCGCGTCGTGTTCTCTCGGATTTTTGACACTGTCATCTTGCTTTCCCCTCTTGCCCTGATTTAGACTCTGTACACTGTCTGATTTGTTCCCGAAGTCGTTGGTCCTTGGTTGCAGCTTTGTGCGAGGCGAGAAGACGAGTGACGGTTCCTGTGCAGCGTCGGCTGGGATGATTCGTTAAAGGGGCCCTCGTGTTACGATTGGGTTTCGCAGGTCCGGAATCACGCCCAATGTTTTCCATCTGGTTGACCACCACTCCGAGAACGGGAAATCAAAATAACACAAGCCCTCTCCCTAGTTATATATATATTTATATGTAAATTTAAATTCGGTACGAATGTAGTTGGATGAATATATTACTAGCCTCAAGGAACAAGACTTGTGGTATTGGCTTGAGATTGTGCGTATGGCGAGGCGATCGATTCCAAGCTCTTGATCTGTACTTCACCAAGCAGAGCGGGTAGTTGGCTTTTGTGCAACATCATTTACAGATGATTCGACAACGACCCGCTCTTGTACCATCAAGCAAACACGGGCAACTGCGCTCCGTCTAATGCTGGCGACGGTACGGTATGCCAGAAGGGGCAGCGGGACTATGGCCGTTGAGTAAACGTAAATGACTGGTTCATGGGCCGTCTTGGCTACGGACGATTCGTGCACACAGTCGCGGATACCTGGGTTTCTGCGTAGCGTCGGGTACGGATGATTCGTCAAAAGGGGGCGCGGGTCACTGCTCTCTGTCCAACGTCGCTTGGAGATGATTCGATTCGCCAAAGAGGCGCAGTCCCCCTCTGTGCTATCAAACAGCGCGGATGGCTGCTCTGTTTCTCGTCGGCTTCGGTACGATATGCCCAAGATCGGGACTGTACAATCAAACAAGACAGGCAGCTGGGTTACGTGTCGTGTTAGCAACGGATAATTCGCTCAAGTACGCGGGTAATTGAGGGTTTCGCGCAACGTCGGTAACGGCAACATATGCCCGAAGGCAGGATGAAGCAATCAAACAGGTATCAAGGAACAGACTCTGATGACGTGGAAGAAAAAAAGTATCACGTTTTTCTTTTACTCAGCAGCTCTGAAGGAGGGAAATTTCTGGTATATAAGTGTCATTGGTCCCCCTCTCTGCTCTGGTCTTGATCTCTCCTCCTCAGGACATCGGCGACGCTCTCTCTTATATATACACCACACGCACACTCCGGGTCTTGGCCTCGTGCCCGCCTCAGCCGCGATCGCCCCATGCCCAGACGGGCACGAGGGCCTCGACCACTGGACTCCCTCCATTTGACGTGGTCAGCCATGTGGCTCTCGGGACTTTCCACCTTGAAAAAATGGCAGCAATTGGGATGAGTAAGTCTTTTGATTCCTCCTTGGCGGCTACTTTGCTAACCCATCGACGCGCAGCCGATCCAGCTCTGACACACACGGTCGACCGCTGAAGCACTCCGCGACATATGGAGTGCCAGCGGGTTGCCAATATGGATGCTGAGCCCGGTCTTGTACCGGCAGGCAGGCAGCACGATGAAATGGGGGTCTTACTTCTCTCAAATGGTTGCTCGGCCCCTATACAAACTCATCCACCTGTGATAGGTAAGTCTGCCCATCCATCCATCCTCTCCCATTGACGACTGATCCTCCTGCTAACCCTCCACTTGAAGCTGGCTCCTCGCAGAGCAGCAACCCTCTCCCAATTGCTAAGGATTGAGGTTCGCAGGTGCCTGACCTTGCATCGGAGCCGAGCGTGACCAAATTGCACGGCCTTCTTGGTAGGCGACTCTCCATTCCGCTCGGTTCATCGCTAACACGTCCGATTCAGGAGCGAACATGGCTTGCATCAGGTCTGGGTCTGGAAAGCCACGCAAGCGGTGTGTTCAGACCAAAACACGCTGCAGCCATGTCCCTGGAACAAGGTCCCTATGAGCGTTGCGGGGCATCACTCCCGTCAATCAAGAAAGGTCCTCTGTTACCACCATGGCCGGGATTGCCGGGGCAAGTGCAGCGAGTGTCAAAAGGCGAATACCCCCTTGCATCAGGAACGATCGGACCAGCTGCGACCGTTGTCTTCAGGATGGGACAAGAGAGCCCTGGTATGCTTTCGATGGCACTGTGTTCTCCTTCCTTTGATGTAATGACCTGAATCTCCAGTTCAATCCCCGCTCCGTCATGGCGGATTCGGTGAGATTGACTAAAGACGTATTGCGGGTGCGCTGCGTTTTGGGGTCTATAGAAAACGGCCAAGTTCCAAGGCCTGGGAAAGCTTTTGCCACATCCTAGTTTCAGGGGCATGCCGGCGCAACACATCCGGCACAAGGATTGTGAATCCGCAAGTAGGGTTCCCACGGCGGCTGGAGGATCTGCAGCACTTTTGTTGCACCTGCACAACAGTCGAATGTAATGGTGATATTCCAAGCATTCTAAGGGGTGTAAGTGTCGCCAACCACCATAGAGTCGATGGATTACTGACTTTTAACCAGCCAGAAGCTTTGAGGGAGTTTCATCCAGAAGCACTTGAGCCCGAGCATTTTACACTTGCTTTGGACATTGTCGCTCGATCATCTTCTCCTCCCTTGATGATGACATTGTGGTACCGACTAAACTCCTTGAGAAGACGTTGGGCCGACATCGAGTGGTTGAGCGTAAGACACAACCACTGGCACCGAGAAGTCATTGTACTAGCCTTTCTTGACGACATTGTCGGCTTTGTAAGTTGGTTGGCTCAATACATCGACGGGATGTTAGACTAACGGCTCACTGTGCAGGATCCTCATTTTACCTGTCCTTTCGAGTCGAAGACACCATTTTGCTGAGTTGAACACCATTCTACTCTCGAAGCCGTAGCAAACGGTCCGGTCGAGATCCAGTTCAAACCGACCAAGGAGATGTCGGCAAGTGAATTGACCAAAGTGATCGGAAATCTGAAGCATCAGCAATCCTCAGTCTTGCTAGTTTGCCTCCCATCAATTTGCACAATCGTCATGAAAAGAGTGCAGCTTGAAGTAGAGGCTGTACCTGCTACTCCTTGGCCTGATTTCAGCTCATTTCCCCCCAGGACAACAACCTCGATTTCTGTCTTGGTGCCAGTGATCCCAGAATGGACTCATTGTGTTCTTGATTTGCTTTTACGATTTCTTGTCTGCATACTCGATGATGGGATGATGGCTGGATTGATAAGAGCGTCCAGTTCCCGGGGCACGGAGACACACGCCCAACACTGGATGGGATCCGACCTTGTCTGCCCTTTGAGCGAGAGCCACGAGCATACCGCGCTCGTTCGGTTCAACACTTCCTCCTGGAAGAAGTCTGGTTTATTTTGGCAGCTCCGAAAAGCAGCGCAAGCGTGTCACGCGCTTTTGCCACGAGGCTTGTCCTGGCTCATGAAAGAGGTGAGAAGAAACCGCGCTTCTACTGTCTGACGAAGACCGCCCCGAGCAGATGTCGGCAGCCAAGTATTTCTTCTTGCCTGGATGGCTCGCTTTAGCTGGCGGCAGATACAGTGTGCGTGAAGCATTCTCGCTAAATGTCTCGGTCGTCGTTGCTGGGACTCGAGACGCAATATTGCTGCTGTTCTCCAAAAGTTCAGGTGCTATATAAACCAGGGGGCTTGCAAGCTTCAGTTCAAGCCGCCCTCTGAATTGTTTTCGTCCCAGCGAACCTGTGGCGCTGTATAAGCCACCTCAATGCTCTCCGAAGATCATCGTATTGGGCCAGGTTCAACCGCCTCCTCCCTATACGATGAGGGGATCATTCTTTTTTGATCATTTGATATATATTTGGACCATATGTCGACCCCAAAGCACCTACTACAGACCTAAGCTTTATTGGTTCTCGACTTGAACGATCTTGTTGGACATGCTGTATCATCCAGCCGACTCATCTCACGATGACGCTCGAGCCCGGATTGTCTCGAACATTCCAAAAGGCTGTGGAACACCCCAGCCTTTGTGATTTGGAGATTGTGATTCAAATATGCCGAAGCGAGCGGCAGAAAACAAACATGTGTTGAGGATTGCGACCTATTCCTGGACCGCATGCCCCCCATCACGGTAGGCAGGCCGAGGGACCTGGATGCCGAACTATGACTCGCCTCTTACTCTACAACAGTGAGAGCCACGTATTGCTGCTCGGTGCCCTTGATCAGGCCGTCCCGGTGTTGTACATAGGGATATAAGACCTGGTTTTGTCCTTGCGCTGAGTTGACGACATTGAGCTAGCTTCTGATCATGTCTTGTCCTTGCTGATGCCAGATATGACGAAGGCCGACCGACAAGGGCCGGCGGATGACGAAGCCTTACTATCTACAACAATATGAGAACGGGCACCATTTAGCCGGCCCCCAAGTCATTCTTCCTCTAGCCAAAAAATCCCAGTTGGGGACTCAAGGTCGAGTATTGGAGGTGGTTGAGGCTGGGTTGATGGCGCTCCTGTGGGAGGTTTACGACTGTTGTGTCTCCAGGTTGAGCGACGCGAGCGAGCAGCATTCAACCTCAACCAACCGCATAAACCCCGCCGAAGCCCATTACAAAATCCGCTGTGCATGCCACAACAATAGTCTACCAAGATACCCCACGACTGCTGAGAGCGCCGGTGCTATCCCGTCGTTCCTGTACCTGTCTGGGTTGGTTCTTGTGCACGAAGCAAAAAGCATGACACGGGTCTTTTAGTCCACCAACAGAGAGACGTGGACCATCGATACGATTATGCCCATTACGAGGCGCGGCTCCGATATATATATAGATACAATTGCGCGTCCCGAATAACAGTCGCACCTTACAATTATACCCATTCCAAGTCCAAAAATCAGACAGGACTTTGCCATTTTGGGTGGACGGGGAATCTAAGTATTGCCCGGCATGTCGGACTAGGGAGAGAGAACAGCTCCTCAATCGCCGTACGAGGGTTCTGTGACGCTCAACGGATCGTCGGCTAAGAAGACAACAAAGCCAAGCCAAACAGTGCGTCTTTGCGAAACCCATGGCCAACAATACAACCATTCCCAAACTTCTCCCGTTTAACATTTCGACATATCATATTGCAGCGGTTGAACTCGTCGCGCTCCTTGGTTATCTCACCCTCGAACTCGGAAAAAAGACGGCACAAGACGATTTTAGACTCCAAAGACCAGAGGAGACCTCTTGGTCAGGACAAAGTAGTCTCCACAACCAACTCAACCAAGCCAAGTCTGATTAAGTTCGAGCTGACCCGAGGTCTTCCTCAGTTCTCTCCAAGCCCCCAAGCTATCAAGAATGGGGCGACGAGACGAAGGGGGCGACGAGAATCAAGACGAATATCTGGTTGACCAGTGGGTTTCCAGCCTTGTCTCCCTGTAAACAATTCCGGATATTGTCGGGGATCGCATTGCAGCTTTTAATCTTCAACTCTGTTCAATTTTTCTGAGGGGAAAGCGACGGAACAAAAATGTGATCTTGTCGAGCTATGGACACGACAAATCTCCTTGTCGCCAAAATGTCGGGTCCGGAAAATGTCGTCAGGAGGGACAACATTGAGCGATAAAAGAACTGGCCCTTGTTGCTGCTTTAGCATGGGTCAGAGCGATTATATGGACCCATGGTGACGACTATCTACAGCGGGTATGATCAACAAACAAAATATATTTTCACCTGCCATGAATCGGAACCTCAGTATCTGCTTCTTTAAAGACAGAATCTTTGAATGACATGGCAACTATTTTATGCCTGTCCTCGTCTTGGGCATTGCCACTTCAACAACATCCAGGTTTGACGGGCACCTTGCAAGACGATGCTGCCACTGCTATTTTGCACCTGCACCTTGTATTTCGCAACTGATACCTTTCCTCGCGTATTTTCCTGGTTCCCCAGGTCAATCTGAGATCAACGCCGATCGACCTAGAGACCTGTGAGCTCAGTTGATCATCATGAGTGTGTTGTAATCTGTCCAAGTCGTCACCTGTCGAACGCGCCTGTTGAATAATTCAACTTCATTGGAAGCTTTTGCTTCAACGAATTGTTTGGCGTTCGGCTTCGTGGTTGGCTGGGCTGGTTGGTGGCTCATACTTCGCGTGGAGCAGGCGATTCGAACATATCACAACCGTCTTGACGAGGTTCTCAGTCTCCATGCCAAGTTTTTTCTCGCTATGAGATTCCACAGTGGAACATTGTTTCCACGGGAATGGTTTTTGTTAATTTTAGCAAATGCTTCAAAAGAGTCAAGACGAAGGCTTAGGAGGATGATGTCGCACCGCCGAGTACAGTCAGTGGCTCTCCAGTTCCTTCTTGGACAAGCACAATGGTCAAGTAAAATGCTCGATGAATGCAGTCGCATTGACTTCCAGAACCTGAACCCGATGAGAGACTTTTTTACCACATATATTGGTGTTGCCCATCTCCAAGAGAGAGGCAATGACCTTACATTTTCTACTTTTACTATTGGTTTGTTATACTACGCCCAGTATCTCAAACGCAAACAATCGCTGTTTTTGTTCTCAAATACTGGCTTCCAACTACCCGAATATTCCGTCAGCAGCAGTTCGTGTTCGAAAACATCAAACACCATGTCTCGATCGTTGACCTTGAGTGGTTGTATTGGGAGACGACATAGCCACCTCACAATTCCACATGCAGTTATTCATGCATGGCAATTATAACACAGTCGAACACTGAACGCAGTGATTTATGCGTACTACTTCGACACTGTCAGGTATATATAAGTCGATGTCCACTACCGACGCTTGACCCCTCTCAAGAAGATTTACACTAGATGGGGCTCGAGTGTGCCAACTTATGAGAGCATCGTCGCCGCACCAAACGCCCAAACCATCCGCGTCTCATTCGACCAAGTTCTCGATCTTTCTTCCATAGCATGCAACGGACGTCGATTCTTCCCGATTGTTTGCCATGGTGTGCGCATTACGAAACAAACACCAGATTCAGTGAAAGTCCACACACATAAGCCCGCCACAGCATGGGCTGTAGATGATGACTTCATGACCTGTATGCGTTTTCAGAACCAAAACCTCAGCCGGCGGCGACTATCACGGCTGGATTCACTGTGCTTGACCCCGCTGAAGCTAAGCAATCAAACCTCGCGAGCAGTTTTGGCACACCTGTCTTCAACCCCGAGTATACACTAATCAGTGGCTGAATCCATAGCTCAGCAAAGCCCAAGAGACGTCGGGCGCTTTGCGAAAGGCAAACTATCATCAAGTTCGGCAATGATTTGGAAAGCACAGCCCTCGGCAACCCTTTCACCAGACTTCTCCGAACTCCTTGTCCGTGACAAGAGCCATCGACTGGGTAAATATGGGCCTTTCGCTTGAGTCTAGAGGCAAAAAAAGACACCAATTCGTGACAAGCCCAGAAACATTGCAGAGATCACTGCTGCCGGCACTTGTAGTGCAGAGACGCAGATCAGTTCTATCTGCGCTCGGCTCTCTTCCTACTACTGCAGATTATACTCAAACGAGTTACGCTATTTAATTCCTGGCAAACATCATGATTTCCCAGTCACCATACCAACACAGATTTGCTGCAACAGACTCCTTCGCTCTAATTTTCCAGAGCAGGAATCACCACGAATAAGATCGTCCCATGAGATACCAGACAACCTGGACATTCTGTGTGTTGGGCCCGGTCTGACTCGAAAGAAACCAAATCCGCCAACCCCTCTTCTTGCTTTGGACGAAAAGAACGGTTTGTTCCGCGCCAATAACCCCACAAGGGGTTTTCAACAATGCAAAACATCTGCTCCAGTTTTTATTGCCATCTGGGCCAACGGGTGGTCTCAGGATGAAAAGTTTCCAGCCAGCAGGTCCAAAAAGAGTGAAGAAGTCACAGGTGCCAGGTAAGCAATATCCACACAGAAGACGATCTGCCCACAGTATCGCAGCAAACTAACACATGCAGACGCCAATCACCTGGTCCAGCTACTTGAGTCTCCAAGATGTCATAATCAGCTTCTGCGAAACTCTGAGCCGACTCAATGAGACACACCAATTGCTTTGGTACCGCCTTTGCATTTGCCTCAGTACGAGGCTGAGGTATTTACTTTCCGGACCGTCTCTCTTATTGACCTGGTTCAAACGCGCTGCCATGTTTCAACTGGCAGCAGAAACAAAATTTCGGGTTTAAATCGTCCG
The DNA here is from genome assembly GCA_013406985.1 of Calonectria crousiana. Classification (NCBI taxonomy): domain Eukaryota; kingdom Fungi; phylum Ascomycota; class Sordariomycetes; order Hypocreales; family Nectriaceae; genus Calonectria; species Calonectria crousiana. The sequence goes on along the minus strand of VTGD01000001.1, from coordinate 159,247 downwards.
AATGGTCCGTTCGTCAACCCGAGGGGCCTCAGGACATATCTAGCCCGATAGTGCTTTGGCCTATATGAGAGCTGCATGTATTCTTGTTTTCAACTTTCAATGCCATGTTGATCGGCCCGAGTTGCTTACCATCTTGGTCTGTTACGGAGATTATACGCCTTGAATTTGCGAGATTTTTACGTCAAGTTCAATCTTGACCGGGCACGCACGGCACGCATGCCTTACTATGCGTGCCACAACACCAAGCCTGACAATATACTGTACAGAGATTCGCTGAAAGAGATTACCGACACTATCTTGGAACATTATTACTAGCCACTGCCAGTGAGTAAGCCTTGGCGCAAGCTCACTGACTTTGGCCTCTGCAGTTTGAACCCAGAATGCGAATATTGATGACATTCCCCTCTCTTAAATCAAGGGAAGATTCACATACACTCATGCGCCTAGGTCTTAGTTGGAGAGATGGGAAGATTTTCTATATCCATGCATTGGGTCCTTCCCCTCCTTCCTCTTCATCCCCACCTGTGTGTCGAGAGGAGAACGTTGCATATTTTAGCTGGTCACAGAGAACCGGGGTATTGAGCAAAATGTCACCAGCTCCAGGAAGGAGAGAGGCACCGAACATACTCGCACGAAATAAATGGAACATATCCACGCTCTATAACTTACAAACGACAAGGAATAATTTCTCACGGTTCGTATTTCGCAATTCCGGCATCTCAACGCCATACTTTCGCTGCTCAGAAGAGGAAGAAGTTCAGGAAGTGGACAAACAATTACAAACGACCCGATGCCCTGGCTACACGGTATCATGCGCAAGCCCAACGAGTTCGAACAACCGGGCATTATCGACACGATATGTGATTGGCAGCCAAACCTCACCCTCGCTGGATGGGGATTGGTGGCTGCCACTGCGAGGTCACATTGTCTCAGTCAGGGAACTCGAATCTGATGTGAGAGAAAGTCACGAGAAACTCTTAGAGGTTGAGAGTCGAAGGATTCTTGGGAAATGTAACATGGATGAGAATCATGGTTTTTTGGGGGGGAACTTTCTGGGGGTAGGATTTGGGTAAATGCCACAAAAAGAGCCTGTTGGACTGACTTCAAGTGGTGGCACCACAGGCCGGCCACCACCAGAATTGTATATAGACGATTCGGACACGTTTGTGCTGAGATTAAAAAAAAACGGTGAATAAAAAAGGGGGGAGGGGCATTTATGGTATCTGTAAAATTTTGCGCGATCCTGAGCACTGTGAGTGGTTTTTTTTCTCCTTTGCCATGATGAACTAATTGAAACAAAAAATGTCGTGATATCTGTGTCGTACTACGCACTCAGTCAAAAAGCAACAAGACATCCGTAAAATTCTCCGCCGATTCCGCCCGTCGGCGCGCCGATTACAGAGGGAGCACAGGGGCTCTCGCAAGCATTCCCGCCCCAACGGCACACCTGGCCCCTGGATCCCGGCTGATGCGGTGAAAGGGAGGGCGGCCCCCCGAGGGCAGCCAATTGCACAGGGGACAGGGCGCTAGGAAGACTCGGTGAGGCGGGAATAATTCAGGCCCAAGGGTCAGCGGGACACGCGACATTCAGATGGCTTGGCTCTCGGGGATGGGATAAACACCACATCGAGCAGCGCAGTAAGACACTGTTGCTGGTTAAATATTGTCGGATCCCCCCCGGTCTATCTCTCCTTTCCCTTCTCTCGTGCATCTGCCCTATGCAAATCGTCTTGCTGAAACCCGTTAGAGCGTTTTTTTTTTTTACCTCTTCGTTTCCACACTTACATCTTATCAGCGGCTCTCGGGACGCAACACGGCTGGCAGTTGGGGGCACGCACGGGGGTACAACAGCCAAACGACACACTTTGACAGCGGCGTTGTCTCTTTTCTCGCAGCCTCAATCTTTTTTTCCCGCAGGTGACTTGCGTGCCGTTGTTTGTCCTTTCTTTTAATTTTTTTTCTTCTCCTTGGCTCTTGGTTATATACCTCGCTACTACGTGAATCGAAGATCCTCTCCACCTTCCCCCCATCATTGCTCTCGCCCAAGATGTTTGTTGACACGGACTCGGACGACCAGTCGACGGGTGGGTGCCAGGGGTGCGCTAAGATCCGGGAGACGGAGCAGCTTCTTCACAAGGAGGATGGCACAATAAGTGAGTTGGTCTTCCGTTTTACTTGCTCCTCTGTGCTTCATTTCATGTACCAGCGTACAAGTGGTCAGTGCATCCCGAGCGGGAGAGTCTCGGCCTTCTCTCTCTTTTCGCCTGGTCCATTCCAGGCTTCGTGGCGTCTTGCGCACCACCTGCCAGTGACTCACCTTATCTAATTGGCGCTCTTGTTGGTGGTGCGCAAGTGTTCAGCCGCCCAATGTTTCCGGGCGAGCCTGACATGAAATACGGGAAGCTGGGGGAATATCCTTTTTTCCCCTACGTCAGCCCGTGTCAGTCATGTTCCCCCCATGTGCTCTCTCGACTCATCCCAACAAGGAAATGATGGAACCCAAAGACGGCTCAACCAGGGCGAATGAGGCTAGTGCCCCTTGGTGAGCGTGGCTAGTGGCCAGGGCTGAAGCTTAGGGGAAGCTTCCCCTCACTCACAAGGCTGAGAGCTCTCTTGTGGCGCAAATAGCATCAACTCTCTGCTCCCCTTCTCGCCCGTTGCTTTCAGCCGCTTCGAATGGTCGCCCCAACAATTGCGCCGTCCTCGTGCTGCCGACGTGGCACAATCGCAATGCGGCTGCTACGCTACGAGCCTCTGGCCATTGCTCACTAACCTTGCCCGCCGCCCGGCAAAAACAAACCACAAACCCAGCACTTCTTGGTATCGCGTCATCGCCCAGCTGTCCCACCACCCCCGGCCTCGGCGGATCCGTCCCTGACTCTTATTCTTGAGCACGCCGTGTGTGCCATCGCTGCTAAATTGCACCTCATTCCATCCTTTGCCGCTGCGGTGGAAAGCTGTATGTTTTTTATCGTTGATTTTCAGCTCATAGCAGGAGTCTGCACGTTTTTTTTTTCCTCTCTGGCTTCTATATTGCTCTTGCTTTTTGCTAGCTAACCTCATTTCTTCTTTACGTCCCCCCCGTTAATACTCTGCTAATTCACCACCCCTCCCAGCCCCTGTCACGATGCCCTCCCCCTCGGCTTCACCCACCATGTCGCCCGCGGCCAAGTCCCCCGCTCCCAAATCCCCGGTGCTCAGCCCGCTCGAGGTTGACGAGGACGTCGTAATGAAGCCCGAGCTCATCCACAGCCTGAACCATGCGAGCACCGTCCTCACCCTCGCCGTGAGCCCCCAGCACGAAACCATCTACGCCGGCACCCAGGATGGAGAAATTGTTACGTGGTCTCTCGGCACCTTCAACCAGGTCAACCGCATCCAGGCCCACAAGCGCAGCGTCCTCTCTCTCTCCTTCTCGACCGACTACTCCCTCCTCTTCTCCAGCGCCGGCGATCCCATCATCAGCGTCTGGGATCCCAATACGCTATCCCGCCTTTACGAAATCTACAGCTCCTACGACGTCGGCGACATCTTCTGCACCGCTTACAGCCCGCAGTACGAGACGCTCTATATAGGTGCCCAGAATGCCAGCATCCAATGGATTGGCCTGAAGGATGCCTCTGCGGCTGTGCCTCCAGATTCGCAGCAGCACCCCGACCGTCGCAACCACCGCTTCTTTGACTCCAAGGCTGTTGGTGGCACCAGCACCCCGAGACGCAACGATGATAGGTGGGGTTTCATCCCCAAGGCCCAGAACGTTTTGGAGATGCACGCCGGTTCCGTCCGCAACTTTGCCCACTACGGATATGTCTTCAGCATGCTCGTAGCCAAGGGTCCAACCGTAGAAGTGGGTGCAGACGAGGATGTGCTGATTTCTGGCGCTGGCGATGGAACAATTAAGCTTTGGAGTTTGGGCCACACCAGCGAGGATGATGAGGACGCTGGGGGGATCCAAGAGATTATGACGCTGGGTTCAGATGACGCTGAATCAGTCTTGTCCCTGGCACTGGATAATTCGTTCCTGTACGCCGGAAAGCTCGACGGTATCGTTGAGCTCTGGGACCTTGACACGGCGCAGCGCCTGCGTGTGATCAAAGCTCACGATTGCGACATCATGTCTCTTCAGATGAGCTGGGGTTATCTATGGACTGCCGCCAGCAACGGCTGGGCTAGTGTGAGTGGTTGCAGCCGTCATGGAAGACTTGACCTGGGGTTTGCTGACAGTACTACAGAAATACAGCACGGCCCACTACGGCAAGTACAAGAATGACAATGTTACGCAAAAGTACAAGTGTCTGGCTCGCTGGCAAGCCCACCAGGGCAAGATTCTGGCTTCGGCTGCTGTCGAGTACAAGGACAGGCAACTTTACTTTACGGGATCCAACGATGCCGACATTTCCATATGGACAATTAGAGGAGACGCCTGCGCCAAGAAGAGCGCAGCCCAGGATTCCGACGACCTACTCTTGTCTACGCTCAGAGATTTTATCTCCTACAAGACTATTTCCTCGCGGCCCGAGTTTTCTGAGGACTGCCGTAAAGGAGCGACATATCTCGGAGCCTTGTTCAAGCGCCTCGGCGGCCATGTTGAAATGCTCAGCGCCGAGAAGCCCCACAACCCTGTCGTGTATGCCAAGTTCTCTGCCAAGAAGGAAGCTCCCGAAACGCGAAAGAAGATTTTGTTTTACGGCCACTACGACGTTGTCGCAGCCGACGGCAAGAAGGGAAACTGGGCATCTGACCCCTTCACCATGCACGGGACCAATGGCTTTTTGTATGGCCGCGGTGTGAGCGACAACAAGGGCCCCATCATCGCCGCCTTATACGCCGTTACCGACTTGATACAAGCCCAGAAGCTAGAGAATGACGTCATCTTCTTGATTGAGGGCGAGGAAGAGTTTGGATCTCTTGGCTTTGAGGAGGCAGTGAGGAAGAACAAGAAGTTGATCGGCGATGTGGACTACATCTTGCTGGCTAACAGCTACTGGCTCAATGACGAGGTCCCGTGCTTGACGTATGGTCTCCGAGGTGTGCTCCACACTACGGTTTGCGTCGATGCGCCTCGTCCGGATATCCACTCCGGTGTTGATGGATCCTACATGTTGAACGAGCCGCTTTCGGACCTGACCCAGATTCTGTCCAAACTCAAGGGTTCTGGCAACCGGGTGCAGATTCCAGGCTTCTACGATGGAATTCTTGAGGTTACGGCCGAGGAGGAAGCACGCTACGACGAAATCGCCTCCATCCTAATCCGCAACAAGCCCGAAGCCGGCCCAGAGGATCGGCTGAAACAGTCGCTAATGGCGCGATGGCGAGAACCCAACTTGACGCTTCACCGATACAAGGTCTCTGGTCCTGACGGTAGTCTGGTCAGCAGTCACGCCAGTGCACACATTAGCGTGCGCCTGGTTCCCGGGCAGGAATTGCAGACCGTCATCGAGTCGCTGACAGGATTCCTCCAAACCCAATTCGGACAGCTTGAGTCGCAAAACAGACTAAGCGTTGAGATCAACAACAAGGCTGAGCCGTGGCTGGGCGACCCATCAAATGATATCTTCCGAACGCTGGAGGAGGTGATTCTCGAGTCCTGGGAGGAGAAGTTTGCGCCGTCAGGCAGCAACTCGGCAGAGGCATCCGAAGACGACTCGGAGAAGAAGATGGCTGAGGAAGAGGCAACCAAAGCGAAGAAGACCAAGTCCAGCAAGCCTCGCAAGCCTCTGTTCATTCGCGAAGGTGGATCCATCCCAGCCATCCGGTTCCTTGAGAAGGAGTTTGGCGCACCAGCGGCTCACCTACCCTGCGGCCTGTCGACGGATTCGGCGCATTTAGACAACGAGAGAATGAGCGTCATAAATTTGCTAAAGGCCAGGGAGATTTTTGCCAAGGTATTTACTCGACTGTAAGCATTTGGGGGCAGTGTGATGGGGATAAAACGGGGATGGGTACTGAGGCAGTGCAAAAAGAAAAATAACAAATGAATGGAACAATAATAGCAACAAGATACATTAGATACCCGGATGCACAGATTTTGTGTAATACATTGTTTGATGAAAATGATCGCAATGCATGTGTCTCGGAACTATTGAAAATCTAAAGGGTATTGTTGAGATTTGGACTGTTCTCGACTTGTGTGATGTCTTGCCACCGCTCAGTGTTCTGGTTTGGCGTGCTAGTTGTTTTTTGTGAAGTGGATGAGGGATTATGCAAGATGAGATGGCGGGCCGAGGGGGGGATCAACGTAGCTGCAGACTGCATACCCGGGATGCAAATGTGCACTGCTCGTCCAAAGATAGAAGAACCTAGATCTAGAAACGGTAACCACTACGAAAGTCGGATGATCAAGGCTGGCAGTTGATCGATGTCAGCTTTTGTTGAACCTGCATCTGATGCTACCCTACAGGTACCGGCGGGACGGGAGGGTGGGTTGTAGTCAATGGCTATTAGTCAGTCAACCTTGGGTTGAAGGGCCATGCACTAGTTCAGCCCCCGACGCGGATAAGCGAAAGCGAGAGGCCCTGTGTGTTGCGCAGGGACAGGCACGGATGAGCCGCAATTAAGGCTCACCGTCCCTTATTACCACTTTATATCAGCGTCTGTCAGTAGCGCACGCACCTGAAGCAGTCAAGAAAGGTTGGCGATGATCGCAGACAAGGTGGACGGACGGGTGCCATGTCAGCACCGCGAACAAGCTAAGATTAGGGGCCCCAACCCATCGGTTGCTGCGCCGCCCTTGGGACCTCGACAGGCGCCTCAGAGCCCCATTGCGCAGCGTCACCAGGGCCCTATCGGGTGGGCACCGCCTGGAGGGAGAAAGGCGAGAGCCATGACTGGCGCTGTCGATCTCTTTGCCCCCGGCCGGGCCCAGACGTGGGACCCCCTCTCACCTGGCAGGGAGGGGACGCCTGGCAGGGCATTTCGTGGAACCCCGGGCTCGACAGCGAATTTTAGTTTTTCTGTTCAATCTTACGAGGAGAGTTTCCAGAAGGACTCCACCCGCCTCGAATGCTGAGTTGTCATTGCCTGGGGCAGGAGCGAAGGGGGTCAAAGGGTGATGAGGCACAAAGTGCAAGCCGAGTTCCCAGTTCCGCGGAGCGTGGCGGACATTGCAAAGTCGTGGTGCGGATAGGTCAGGGAGCCAGGCTAGTAGGTTGCTAGTGGTGGTTTAATGTGTGTGTGCTCTGCTGTGCTGTTAAGTGCGACGGCTGCGCTGCAATGCAAGGCACGTACGGTTTCTTTTTTCTCCTCGCCCCCCTTCTTCCCGTTTGAATGCCGTGCCTTCCAGAGGGGCTCCAGGGCTTCTCCAGTCTCGCTCAAGCGCCATTGCCCACATCTCTTGAGGCGCAATCCAAGTTTGCGCATTGGGCCCATGGGGGGGAGCTAGGCCCGAGTGGGCGCTGGTGCTGATGCTGATGGCGGGACGGGGAGGCAGCTCGCTGAGCCTGGGGGGGGCACATACACGGAAAGTCGGAAGGCGGCATGGAAGGGGGGGGGACCTGGCTGAAATTACAACAGGACCTCCCAATGTGGGAGGAAGGGACGGCCATCACTATTATACTTTCGGGCACAGAAAGTACCCTCGCGTGTGTCTTCTGAATCAAAATTTCCTCTCTCCTTCCGTCTGCTGGAAATTTCCCTCCGTCTTCTTTTCTTTTGCCTATTCCGGGAGCTGTTCCTCGAAACGCAGCGCAAACCGACTCTCACCCACACTCGTTTACCCCATTCAGTTCTTTACACTCACTCATTAAAAACGCCACAACTGGCTTGTGCTCCTTACTGTCACTGGTTGCTTCCCGTTGTGTCATTAGCCCCGATCTCGTCCCATCCTATTTTCGGACTTGGGCTGGCGTGGCTGACAACCGGCTGAAGGAGCCCATTTGCATTATTGCGCCGTCGCTCGCTCGTTCCTTCCCCCAGACTTGAAACCTCTCTTTTTCCTCATTACACTCGTTTTGATTTTATCCAGCATCCTTTACCGATACCACTGCCGGCCCATTGATCTGCACACTGACTCGCCCTCTCGTTGCCACCTGGCTGAGCGAGTAAATTGATCACAACTCACGCTTGTATTGAATCAGCATCACGACCACACACTGGATACGACCCCAAAGATACCAGCCATCCCCATCAACATGGCGCCCCGATCGCTCTGGTCGGCGCTTCCCCTGTTCCTGCTCCTCGCGCCCTCGCTCGCCGTCGAAAACGACTTTTCCTTCTATCCTTCCGGCGCCCGATCATGTTTGTATGATGCCGCCGACGGCGCTGGTTGCACATCAGGTTCCATCTCGGCCCTCAACACTTGTCTCTGCGGCAACAACAATGATTTCGTCATCAACACGGCCAAATGTCTGGGCGAGAAGGACTCTGGCGATGTCGACTCGGTCTACGACACCATGTCGAGCGCTTGTTCCACCTCGAACACACCCTTGAGCGTTAGCAAATCCGATTTCCAAGATGCTGCCTCTGGCGCTTCCTCTGGCACGACTACTGCCGCCGACTCATCATCTACAGAGGCCGCATCATCCACCCAGGCTGCTTCCAGCGATTCAGCGACAACTACAGCATCCGCAGTTGTCGTAACTCAGTCGGCTTACACCACGACTGTCGGTGGTTCAACTATTACAGTCATTCCCACGCAGACTCACACGTCTGCTGCTGATTCCGGTAGCAACAGCAGCAACAACAGCAACAACAACAGCAGCGGTCTCTCCACCACAGCCACTATTGGAGTCGGAGTTGGAGCAGCAATTGCCGGAGCCGGAGTTGTTGGCGCGATAGTCTTCTTCCTTCTCCGCCGTCGTCGCAGAAGAGACGAAGAGCAGGCCCATCCCATGCTCCTCCAGAACCAGCAAGGCACCCCCCAGAACCCCTCGCCCTTCGCGCCGCCGCCTCCTTCCGTCACACCCGCCATGACTTTCAGCAGCGACGCCCAATCTCATTCGAACTGGACCGGCGGAACTTCACCCAGCCCCGCCTCAGCAGGCTGGAACAAGCCAGGTGTGTCGCCATACTCTCAGTACAACACGCCTGGACAGGCACCCTTTGTGCCGGGCGGCGCGCCCCAGATGCAGCAGGTGCAGCCCCAAGTATTTGAGATGGACAGCAGCCAGACTGTTATCCCCGCCGTGGAAATGCCAGGTTCTGCTGTGCAGAGGTAGTAAGCTGTGACGCCCTCGGTAAACGGAACGCAAAGGTGCATTGGAGCCCGGGAGGCGTGCGGCTGAGTGGATGTGGCCGACGGCGACGCACTGAAACACTATCTTGACGCATGATGGAAAGCTAGATTCTAATGGTAAAACAATGGGAGCATTGGTGACTGAAAAAAGGCAGCGCCTGCGAGGAGTTTTTTTCTGGGTTGCTAGGATTTTATCAAGCAATCTACAGGATAATGATGCATCCTGAGATACAGCATCTTCATGCATATATTCTAGACTTACTCTCTTAATAAATACCAGCTTTTATGACAATTCAGTTCTTGTCCCTGCATTGCGCATCTGCACTCGCTCATTTGGTGATTGGATGCACACTGAACAAAGCGATTCGATTGAGCCTTCAATTAAATAAAATCGGATCATGTGGAAATTTGGTCGCCAACTGGTTCGTCATGATTGGAAGCCATCGCAGTCCTTGGCATGGCATCCCGGCGCCGTTTGCGGTCAAGTTTGCGGGAGGTGTGGGTGGCGGCGCCTCGCCAATCTAGGCTGGGCGGCAAGGGCTGGGAGGATAATCTGACCATCTGATGCAAGGCCGATTTGATGATAGGTGATGATTCCCGAAAAATGGTCAATTGAAATGTGATTTACGCTGCATCTTTCGTCATGTCGGTGGTGGGATGCGAAAAATCAAGCTCGCTTGGCTCGGCGATTTCATTTACGAACCTCGGCCTTTGGGGGGAAGAGGCTCCATTTTCAGCTGCCTTGTCTTGGGCGTACATGTGGTAGGGCGGCGATGTGACGAGTCCTCAACCGAATTTTCTGCCTTTCCCAACTCTAACGCTGCACATCCAACTCCCCCTATCAGCGAAGTAGTTGATCGCAGCCATGGCTGACAAGACCTATGTGCTTATTACCGGGTACGTCCCAGCTTTCGACACCAATTTCCCTTTTCGCCGCCGGCTCGCGGGCCGTAAGCACTGGGGGCTGCTGCGCACGTGCTACATGCTCGCCCCGCCGTTGAGGACTGGGTGCACATCGCTTGTCAAGACACGGAGCGGCCGCGAATTGATTAATTGAGCCAGGACAAGCAGACTGACCAAGAGACTGGCTGCTACAGGTGCTCGCCCGGCGGCATTGGCCACGCGCTGGCCCTTGAGTTTCAGAGCAGAGGTGAGAAAGCAGGGCCTGGGAGATGAGACGCCGTGTGAGACGGGATGGAAGCAGCTTCTGACAGCGTTGCCGCGACAGGATGCCATGTTATTGCGACGGCACGAAACACGGAGCTGATCCGGCACATGGAGGGGCCTAGCGTCAGCGTACTCGAGCTCGACGTCACCAAGCCCGCGAGCATTGACGGGTGCAGAGACAAGGTGGCGGCACTGACGGGTGGGAGGCTCGACATTCTCATCAACAATGCGTGAGTTGACAACCCATCATCATGGAGATGTAAAGGAAAAAGAAAAGGATGCTAAATAAAAATACAGCGGACGCACTCACACAATCCCTGCCCTGGACATGGACCTCGATGATGTGCGTGCCACGTACGAGGTCAACGTCTTTGGGCCCATGTCGATGAGCAAGTCGTTTGCGCCGCTGCTCATCCAGGCGCGGGGTCTCATCATCAACATCTCGTCCATCTCGTCCGTGGTGCCGTACCTGTTTGGCGCCATCTACTCGTCCACAAAGGGCGCCATCAACACCTACTCGCGCGCCCTGCGCATGGAGCTGCGGCCCTTTGGCGTCCGCGTCATGGTGGCCATGACGGGCACCGTCCGCTCCAACATTGCCAGCCACTTCCACCGCAGCCTACCCCCGGACTCGCTGTACATGCCCGTCAACGATGCTTTCGAGCGCCGGCTCGTCTTTAGCCAGACGACGGCCACTGTGTCGACGGCCGTCTACGCCCGCAAGATTGCGACCCAGGCTCTCCGCGGCGAGGGGTATCTGGGCGGGCTCGTTGGCGGTTCGCCCGACTGGTTCTGGGCTGGCGGCATGTCGAGCACCGTTTGGGGTTTGACGCTTCTGCCGAGGTTCATGAGCGAGCGGGCTATTGCCGTCTTCTTCAAGATGGGGGCCATGGCAAAGAATCTCCAGGCGGCGTGGGCTAAGCAGAAGTGATTACACGGGTGAGAGAGAACTACTTGGGGAAGGGAAGAGGCAAGTATAGATGTGGTGAAAATAAATATAATTTTTCTTCTTTGAATTCGTCACTGGTATACGATTAATTGATCTACGAGGGGCCAACGGTCCCCTCGTGAAGCTTTGAAGGATATCTTTCGTCTTGTTCATCAAGTCTCGCGAGACTGCGCGTGTATTCTAAATGCTCAACCATGTAAAACAAAATCTCTCCGTCTCCCGAGCTGAACCCGAGAGGCACACCGTTTCAGTCACACCGGCAGAAGGCATCTCTTAAGCCCACTTTCCAAGAAGACTCATGAGGACCATGCCGGTGACGAGGCCAAACATGGCGAGGCTGGTCGTCAGGGCGCTGGCGTCGGTCAGCTCGCCGCCCATCATCCAGTCGTGGGACCACATCTCGACGAGGCCGACCCAGATGAGGATGCCGGCGGAGAAGGCGTCGAGGGTGCCGATGGCGACGAGGGTGGCCGGGTCGTTGCCGTTGAACTTTTGCAGGACGCCGATGCCGATGGCCATGCCAATGGGGGTGACGATGGCGAAACCCGAGGCGAGGGCGAGCTTCTTGAACAGGGGCACGGTGGAAGGGCCGGTGCGGTCGACGGCCGGGACGGGCACGTCGTGGGCGTGCATGTGCGTCTGCTGCGCGTGGGAGAAGGTGGTGCCGTAACCGAGGGCGGCGATGCGCGAGCCCAGCGCGATGCCCTCGAAGAGCTGGTGGAAGATGATGACGATGGCGAGGGTGACGAAGAAGGAGTCGCCGGCTACGACGAGGGTGATGCCAATCACTGGATTCGTTAGCGAAAAAAGGAACTAGAAGAGAGGAGTGCTGCTGTTGTTGTTTAAACTTACACAGAGAGTGGAAGATGATACCGGCCTCCATGATGCTAATGTTAGCCATTTCGGCAGACGCAACCGCCTGGGGGGACACGTCCGTTTCCGACTCGGACTCGGACTTCTTCTTGGCCTGCCATCGCATGGCGCGGGAGACGACGAACTCGATGAGGAAGGAGACGAAGAGGCCGGCCATGACAATGGCGGACGTGACGCCCTCGTACACGAGTGTGTACATGCACTCGTTGTTGAACATCATGCTTGCATGTGTGTAAAGCTAAGAGAGAAGAGAAAAGAAACACGAGTTAGCCGGAATGCTTGTATTTGATTGGCCGCACTTGGAAAATAACTTGGAAAACCCGAAGGATTCCCATGACTTACGTGAATAAAGGCAGTCGAGATGATGACTCCAGTGCCAAACTGCTTGAGAACGATGAGGACAATGTTGTTCTTGACCTGGTAAAAGTTGGAGATGAGGATGGGGCCAAAGACGCCGACGGAGCTGGCCACGAGGACGACGAAGAGCATGCCGATGCGGATGGGGATCTTGTAGTCGCGGTCCCTGCGCTCGCAGGTCGTGGTGCTGCTGCCGGACGACTCGGACTCGCCGCTGGCGACGCAGTGCCTGGTTTGTGTGTAAGTATATGTATATGCAGATATATAGATATGCGATATATGCCAAAAGGTGACCCGGAAAGCGTGGATAGGATGACATGAGCTGAAAGCAGTCACTTACTCGACACCGGCGTGGAAATGGCAGTTCTCTCCCTGGGGCTCCGAGGAGGCAGTGGTGGTGGAGGATTCCGTGCCGAGCTGGTCGGCGGCAATGACTTCGACTTCGCTGTCGGTGGTCATACACCATCTACATTGAAATGTCAATAAACTCGTAACCACAGAGCTGGGATAAAAAAACAAGGCCGGGGGTGGACTTACAGTTCAGAGTTGTGGGCGTGGCAGTCGGTGTACTGGGCCGGGACATCCTGGGTGGCGGTTACGGTGGTTGAGACGTAGTACTCTTCGGAGCCAACGAAACAGAAGCTGTTTTTAGACACGTTAGACGGGGAGAAGAAAAATAATGTCACAGGAGGCAGAAATTCTCGTACATGGAGCTGGAGTGAAGATGGCAGTCGGTGATGGCGGTGATTTCGGAAGTACTTGTAACATGTGCGGTTTCCGAGGCGGCGCTGGCCGTCGTGCTGGTGAGGGTTGCGAGGGCGCCGATGATTTGCACTTCTCCACCGTTGGGGTTCATACAATATCTACACGAGAGATAAAAAAGAAAAAGAGTTAGACTAGTCCAGGACGAATTGGGATGGTAGGTCTTGGTTACGTTGCGGTGTTGTGGTTGTGGCAGTCTGTGTATGAGGACGGGAGGTCCCCTGTGGCAGTTGCGTCGGCGACAACGCGCCACTCAGTTGAGCCATCCATACAGTATCTTTAGAAAAAGCAATTTAGTTTCGATTGCGAGAAATTGACGACGCAAGAACTCACTGAATGGTTCCGCTCAGGTGGCAGGACGTCAGAGACTCGTAGGCGCTCCTGGTGCTGGCCGCGGCCGTTGTCGTCGCCGCAGCATCTTGCCTCCTCATGACGGGGTTCAACGAGGCGGAAGCCAGTCCGAAGAGGCAGAAAGCCCCGGCAAAGACAGCGGCGGGGCTGCCGAAGCTGTGTCTCGCGCGGCCCATGGTTCCTGCTGTTGTTCTCTTGTTGCCGATGGGGAATGCCAACAGAGAGAAATCTCCGAGACGAACAAGACAGATGAATGGAATGGGAGGGAGGCGGCTGGGGGGAAGGGAAAAGGCTTAAAGAGCTCGCTGCAGACTTCCAAAGTCATGGACCAAGGCGGACGAGGACCCAAGAGATAAATATGTATGCCAAAGAGGCTTCAATGGGCGTGTGGTGGGGGACCCAAGTGGTCCCCCTCGTACGGTTAGGCTTTCAAACATCAAGGTCCTCAGATGCCAAGACATGTCGACTCCAGCGGTCTCTACCACCTGGTTTTTTTCTCTCCCTCTCCCCTCTCTCGGCGCTGTGCAGTTAAGCATGGTCGTTGGTGGATACTGGGGGGGGAATATAGGCGGGATGATGGGCGGCGGCGGTGGTGGGGCAAGCAAGGTTGGTTGGCGTAGCTGGAGAAGGAGGTGTGGTTCCATGGAAAAGGTGGTGGGCTAACTAACATAGGCCACGAACAGCCTCATTCGTTTTCTGACGGGCGAGAAAGAGTCCTGTGCTCTCACTCTCGGGAGGGGGGCAAACCATGTGTCACGGATCATCCGAAGGTGCCATTCGCAGTGCCATGATTGGAGGCGCCGCAAGAGCAATGGCTCGCTGTCGGGGCTTTTTTTCTCTCGTCGCCTTCTCCACCGCGTTGCGTTGCGAGAACAGCTCGAGAACCTTGATGGATAGATGGATCACGGACGCCCAGCCCCCAAGTTGGGAACATGTCCGAGTTGGCAACCGTGCATTGCATGCATTGCATAGCTGGGAAAAAAAAATGTACAAGAATGAAGGGAGGATAAAGTAGAAAGAATGAGTCAATTTCGGGGCGAAAAAGAGGAGAAACATGCTACTTTCTCGTCTTGTTTTTTTTATTCGGCTTGTTTGGTGATGGTGGTGCACGTACGTGGGTGGTTGTGTGGCACGAGGTGTTTTTCTTTCCTTGTTCGACGCTGGCTGTAAGCTTATTAGAAGCTTAAAATTCTCGAGACCCGATGTGAGATGGCGCAGCCACCATCTCTGTAATGTGCATCATTTTGAGCAAGGGTATGAACCAAGGGTGTTTCGTTTCTTGACAAATTTTTGTTTAATGTACGGTTTTTTGTATTATAATTTACCAAAAGAAGAAGAAAAAAAGGCATCGCAGCATTTTATTATCCGCTGCCACCTAGGTAGAATACGCAATCATTTCCCATACTGATCCTCCCGAACATTGACGGATCCAACGTTTTCGGTTTTTTTTCGTCTAAAAAAACACACATCCACTATTTTCGGCTCTAGTCTAAAAAGCGCACGGCACAAGAATAACCTTAAAGGGCCAGCACGGCGGCGGCGGCGAGTCCCAGGACAGGGACCACGGCCATGCCCGCAGCGTTGTCGCTGGCCTGGGCCGCAGAGCCGCTGGTTGTGGGAGTGGAAGCAGAGCCGGCGCTGCCAGAGGTGGCGCTGCCAGCAGCGGCAGAG
The DNA here is from genome assembly GCA_013406985.1 of Calonectria crousiana. NCBI lineage: Eukaryota > Fungi > Ascomycota > Sordariomycetes > Hypocreales > Nectriaceae > Calonectria > Calonectria crousiana. Next base: position 143,945 of record VTGD01000001.1, on the reverse strand, counting down.
GCAGTTGTGGCGCGAGCGCCGTCGCAGTGCCTGTTTGTTGGTTGTCGCGATCAGCACGGGGTCATTGGGGGGGAGGGAGGTAGTTTGTGCGCATGGCAATTGAGGGCACGGGGAGGTCTTACCAGTGGTCGCCGTGGGCTTCGCAGCCATACGACTCGGTAGGGCTGGGCCCAGCAGTGGCGGTGCCCGTCTCATCATCGTCGTGATCGTGGGTGGTGATGGCCGAGACGGCGGTTGCGCCCGAGGTCAGGGTGGCGCGGGAGCCCTCGCAGTGGTAGTGGTCGCCGTGAGGCTCGCATCCCCATGACTCGGTGGGCGAGGGACCGGCCGAGTTGGTGCCAGCAGAGTGCGACGACTCATCCTCGTGGTCGTGGTCGTCGGTGGTGGTGGCAGCGGCGACGGCGCTGGTGACGGAGGTGCTCAGAGTGGCCCGAAGACCCTCGCAGTGGTAGTGGTCTCCGTGAGGCTCGCATCCCCAAGACTCGGTGGGCGAGGGGCCAGCCGACTCGGACTGGGCGAGAGCGGCGGGCAGGAGGCCGAGAAGGGCGACAGCAAAGGCGGCGGTCTTCATCTTGAGAGAGGCTATATATGCGTGTATAGAACAGAGGAGATCAAGGGTAGATGAGACTGGCAAGTGTCAAGACGGGGGTAGAGTGGTGATACGAGATGAAAACCGCCTGGGGGGAAGAGGGTCTTTATACCAGAGTGCTAATCTGTAAGGTGCAGACAAGATGCAGCTGCAAAGGCGGCAGATCGGCTTCGAGCCACAGGACGGAACCATGATTCACGAGTTGCCCAGCGCCATGGGACCTCTGCTTGATTGCACCCAGGCCCTATGGCATGGCTGGGGGATGCTCCGGGAGCGACCCACGGCCAAGAGAAGTGCAAAAAGGCGTCGAGGGCGTGTGCGTATACGGCGATGGAGCAGCGACAATAGTTCCTGGGTGCTAGTGTTGGGAATGGCGTCAAGCCCCCGGTTTAAGCATGCTGGGAAGCATGTTGTTCAAGCATACTATGGACCCTCTCCCCCACGCCGTCCCTGTACGATGCCAGAGACTCGCCAAATCGTGCGAGTCGAATCGTGCCCGCCGCGTCTTGGCATTTGGGCCATCAAGGTCCTCGCCTTATACCGCTCACCGAAGTTCACGCGGTTCCACGCCCTAAAGAGCTGGGGTGCCCAGGACAACTGCACGATGTAAGCCCGCTGATTTGCCAACTGGACGTAATTACCCTCTCCTCCTTGTGTCCTGTTATTTTTCATCCGATTCCCCGATCAAAATTGTCATCATGTAATGATGCTCCCACGCGCCAAGACTTTTTTCCTTCGTCCTGTCTATCCAGGTTCGTCGGCGTATAAACCCTTTTGCATCGTTGTTTTGCTGATCAGCCCGTAGCTTCATGATAAAACTCCTTAGTGAGAGGGGTTGGTGAACCGCTTCGAGTCAGGATTATCAATTTGGATATTGGATCTTACTCATGTATCCGAGCTTCCGAAAACGACAAAGAGCTGTTATCATGGGTATTACTCGTAAAGCATGGCTGTTCGTGCTGGCAAGCGTGCTGCCTGTTGCTTGGGCATCGAGCGAGGCAGGAAATGTTGCAGCTCCGTTGTCTCCTGATTGTCCATACGCTGCTTCAGCAGCTGTGGACGAACAGAAGCTGGTTTGTCAGCCCCCTGCTTCCTGCTTCTGTTTGCTTGTCTGACATGGCAATATAGCTGAACCCCATCAACTCTCTAGTTGAGATTCACGAAGTCATCGTCACTGTTGAACAAACATCCGGAAATCCTGATAGTCCTCGCCATCTCGAGGAAAAGAAAAGTCTCTTGGGAAGGATTGCCAAACTCTATGGCACGTTGCAGCCTAACCATCCAAGATACCGCCTACTAGATGCTCTATATGGATTTACCTACTACCAAGAGCGTCAAAAGGCCGGGTTGGACCGACTGAGAGACCTCTACAAGCATACCTCAAAAGCTCAGAAATCAGTACGCGTGACGGGCCTTCGTCTACTTTTCGTTGAGCTGACCCATCTCTAGCTGCTTGAACGCCATGTTCACTACTCACAAAAGTTTGCTCGAATCAATGATGTTTTAGCAAAGAACCAAGAACTGTGCGACCGCATAGTCAGCAATGCTCTCGAGTTTTACGAGATATCTCGTGACGAACTTCAGCAACACATCAAGGCTGCAAAGGCAGCAGGGAAACAGGCTGACAAGATTGCCGTCTCTCAAGCTCTGAAGCACTTTGTGCGTGACTGGACAGAGACCGGGCTTCACGAGCGGGAGAAACCATTCAAGCATCTCCTGGAAACAATCAAGAACCTGTTTCCAGACCGAGATGCTGCCTCGGCTCCTCTCAAAGTTCTCTTGCCTGGTGCTGGGCTTGGACGTCTGGGATATGAAATTGCTAACCTCGGAGGTATGCTGCAGCATCTGTTCCAGGCTTGAAAACCGTCGACTAACCGAGATTTCCAGGATTCGAGGTTACAATCAACGAGTGGTCCATGTACATGAATGCCGCGTACCGCTTTCTTGAATCTCACCGCTCTCGAAATAGCGAATCGCTTCATCCATTTATCGACGGGTGGTCTCACCACGCCACAGAGGCCGACATGCACAGGAAACTGTCTGTTCCAGACATCACAGTCAACGCCAGCTCGGTGTTGATGGTAGAGGGCGATTTTACCACGGCATTCAATGACCAAGCTGGCAAGTACGATGTCGTTGTCACCTATTTTTTCATTGACACGGCACGCAATTTGATGAGCTACTTTGACACCATCAAACATGTTCTCAAGTCAGGAGGTCACTGGATCAATCTCGGACCGCTGCTCTACGGAACTGGCCCCTTTGTTCAGCTTACCATGGAAGAGATTGTGCTCGTTACCGAGGCCATGGGATTCCAGTATATTGAAACCGATGCATCTTGCGGAGATTTGACATTTCCCAGCAAAAAGGTTAGGGGAATGGAGGCCATCTACGGATTTGATGACAGGGCCCTGACAAAGAATGCGTACAATGCGCAGTTCTGGGTGGCAAAAAGGCTATAGTGTTCATTTTTTCCCCTCTAGATTTCCACGTAGCAATGCAGACCACATAACTTGATGATTTCATGGTGCTGTGTTGAAACGACCGCTGCGGCATCTCTGAAAAGTAGCACGCCGCTCAGTGCTTTCCTTATAACACCAAGTAGCCTTTTATTATGAAAAATCTAGTGGCATAGTGGTGGGAATATGCTGGGAATTGAACCCAGGAGCTTTAGAGTCAAATGAGATTTTTCATTACCTATTGGTCAGGTGGGGCGCCTGACCAACCTTTGTTGAACCGAACCATGTAAAATAGTACACTCTTCTAATAGCTTTCATTTAATATTCTAAAATATACCAAAAGAAAGTAAATAAGATAAGAGTGATTCAAACGTCGCTTCTTCATTAAACATTTCCTCATACAGTTGGTATCTGGGAGTACTCACAGCTGAGAACTATCCCTAAATGCCCTGAGCAGAAGCACAGCAGTTAGGCACACGTAAAACACCTCAAATTATGCATCATGATATCTATAGACAATGCTAATTGCGGCCTTGGGCCGTTTTCCTACATGTACTGTCAGATATGGAAGTTAGAACGTATTCCTTGCCAAAACTAGTGCATGTCGTGATTGGTTGACCGTGCAAAAACGACACGTCGGGCGAGGCGCGTTAACTGTGGCCAATTTATTGATTTCTTGTGTTGTATTTCCCTTCAGGGTTAGTCGTAGTTTAATAAGATAATCATTACCGTACAATCTGCAGTGGCCTTGATTGCATGCAACATCCTCATTCCAATCAAAGCCACATTCCACAGACAGAGATTAGAGAACATGGACAATAGAAAGGCCGTCTTTGCATCAAGGGGGAACACTCTTATTCCCTAAGCAAAAGTCTAATCATCGCGAACCTTAATAAATACGGAATAGCTGCGATCCTTTACCAGGCCTTAGATTGTGGCAAAAGTTAAGGCGTAAAATACTGTCCCGAATTTCGTCGCTACCCGCGCTTTTTGTGACCAACCTCTCACGAGGTTAGCAGGTGGTCATACCTCGCAGCTCCAATGAGCACTTACATCGGAATTTTTACACCAACTATAGTAGTATTAGTAATCTAACAAATCATTCTTATGAGCAGACAGCTAGCTGACTGCATCGAATTAGGTCAGAGTTCAAGGATCTAAGTGGCATAAGAAATATGTTCATAAGAAAGTAAAAGGTTTAAAGTGGTGAAGCAGGAGTATATCTCCGTTTCTCAATTGGTCGTTTGGACCGTTTCAATTAATCTGATAGAGATCACTTAGCCAGCCGATTGGTCAGTAAACCCAATGGCCTCATAGCCTCTCGGCCTTAGCCTTTCGAACTGAACCTCGAGTTCCAAAATATTAATATGTCCCTTGTCTTTTAATACCCCGTCCCGTCACCAGCCACGACATCCACATTATCAACAACAACATAAGGAATTCCAGTTGCGACTTCTCCTTGCTCAAGCTCCGGAGGATTATTCAACCAGGTCTGTTGAATTCGTTCCGAACTCTCCAAGAACCTTTGACGAACTTCGGTCATGTTAACCTGGCTACCACCGGGTGTGAGAACTGTGAAGTTCCTCTTTACAAACTGCCCATCCACCATAACGTGTTCAATGTGGCCGGAGTGGGAATGAAGAATGACAGCCGACACTGGGTCACTCCACCCTAGAAAGCTCGTCGCCGTCGTGTCAAACACAACAATATCAGCTTTGGCACCTACTTTGAGAACGCCAACGTCATCACGCCCCATAGCCAGCCCACCATTCCGGGTTGCCATAAGAAATGCTTGGTTGACAGACATGGGACTGTTGGATGGAACCTTCCAAGCTTGCACAATTCCGTCGGTGAGATGCTTTCTCACAACCTGAAGCCATATTCTTGCTTGTGTAACAATGCTGGAGCTGAAAGCGAAATTGGTATCAACGCCAAGAGCTGCCTGGTCCTGGATCATGTAACCGTTAGGAAAGCCAATGCCATAATGCATCTCGGACTCTGGTGTGATAGAAACATAATGGTTATGCTCTCTTAGAAGAACGATATCTTGAGTGGTCATGCCTGTCCCATGGGAGAAAATAATCGGAATACTAATGTTGAGCAACCCGAACTGGTTGAGGAGCTCAGGGCTGTTGAAAGCTTCAAGGAGTGTCAATAGGGTGGTTAAAGAATGAAGGAAAAGAGATGAATGAGACTTACCGAAATAGCCTGCACCCACATAATGAGTCGTCAAGGCAGTAACGTTATACTCGCTGAAATGGTTATCAGTAAATTAGCCTTGACAAGAATAAGGGTAACAAACATCGCCAGTTTGATGATTTCTCGTGACTGCTGCTCGGGCGCCGAGTCAAAACGGTCATAACCAATTACCACCTCGGCAGGACCATCATGCCATAGTTCATCCTCGTATAGGTCACGGAAATTCGCTTGTTGTTCTGCAACGGAAAACCCCGGCCTTAACTCGCTAAAGGCATAAGCCCACCATATCCTCAATCCAGAGTCCACAGAAGCTTGTAAGCTTGCTCTCGCGGTTTCATTTGAGAAAGTGCAATGGGCGTGCTCCAAGATCCCGGTAACTCCCGCATCAATAGCGTCATACAAACCAACTAGTTGCGAGTAATACACATCTTCACCAGTAAATGCTGTTCTCGCAAGGCTGTGCTCACTCCATTGCTGCACATAGTCAGCAAGTGTGGAATTTGATCCCAGAGTCTTGAAGACTGTTTGCCATCCATGTCGATGAGTGTCGATGAATCCTGGAGATAAAATCTTGCCAGCGGCTGAGATAACTTCTGTGTCTTCTGGTAGGATCGGGTCTTTGGAAGCTTCGAATATTGCTGAGATCCTATTTTGCTCGACAAGTACGGAATGGTCTCTCAGAATCTTGATGGTGTTACTCATCTCATCATATGAGATGACCGTGCCGCCCTCAAAAAGTGTTGCCGCCCTAGCAGTACCAAGGAGAAGAAAGCTAGTAAGAAAGTGATAGAGGCCCATCATTATGACCAGGTTATGTAGAACTGTGAATCTGCAAGACACATTCGTAACATCTGGAGGGCGCCAGTGGGCTTTATAACTCAAGAAATCCAAAGTATAGCCTCAGGTTAGAGGATCACTTGAAAAGCTTGCGGGTCTTGCAAGCAGGACTTTTTCTAAATGGCAAGATATTTTGTCGGTGAGACGATGGATTTCGGACATGCCACAAGTCATTTATCCCACCAATGCCAAGGCGCTATCATTAGTGTGCGTGATACTTCATGCATACTTCCGCAGGGTAGAGAGTCTTCTTGGGTGCGTAATGTGACAGCCCATGGGCATGACTGGGGCCCGGGTCCCCGAACAATCCGTTATAGGATATAGAAGGAAATGATCAAAGGGCGCAGTAATGTTAAAACCGGCTGTTTCTGCAAGGTGTGAGGTATAGCAAAACAGCAAGAACCCGCACAAGGTTAGAGCATATTAATCCCAGCTAGTGCCATCCCACCTGACTAAATGCCAGGTGAGTGTAAGTTTTTCGCTGACAAATTAGTACGCCTTCTCGGAAACGGGAATGAGATTGTGAATTGCGATTTCTACGCAAGAACCAGGTGGAGAGTTGCTGATTTCCTACCGATGCTTTGACAGCACATTAGGAATATTAAATGCCCCCGCCACTTCATTGATCAACCAAAACGCAACTTGTACTCCATGATCACTGCACTGGGGTATAGCCTCGGCGATATTTCCTCGCCCTTGTACTATTACAGATCGTCATGCCTGTCATTGCGGTATTTGGGGCTACTGGTGCTCAAGGAGGGTCTGTTGTAAGCCAGTTGCTCAATGATTCACGATGGCAAATTCGGGGAGTTACACGCAACGTCAATAGTACACGAGCAAAACAACTCGCAGAAAAGGTATTCAAATAATTTCAATCTTCGGTTTGTCAAGCAAGATACTGATCGGATCCTAGGGGGTGCAAGTCGTCAGCGCGAATATGAACGACCAATCCAGCCTTGCCCAGGCACTCCAAGGAGCCGAAGCCATTTTCGCTGTCACCGCAATCTCATGGGAATCCATCAGCCGACTTGGGATAGAAGGCACTGGCGAGCAAGAAATGAATCAGTTGATAAATGTAGCCAGTGTGGCAGCAAAGTTGTCGGATTTAAAGCATTTCATCATCAGCACACTGCCTCGATCTGATGAAATCTCCAATGGAACTCATAGACTGCCACATTTTGAGTACAAGCAGAAGGCCGTCGACTGGATTAAAGTTCACATACCGGGACTCTGGGCAAAATCAACAGAATTCTGGGCAGGGTGGTACGTATCAAACTTATATACAATGGCAATGATGCAGTTTAGAGTGTTGGTAAGTAAAGTTCAATACATGGAATTGGCAAGTCAAAGCTAAGTAATGAATAGCCTGTGTTAGGAGCGCATGTGCTTATTCTACCAGCCTCATCTTCAGTGATCCTCCCCATTGCTGGTGACTTGGAAACCAACTGCGGCATCATTGTTAATGGCATCTTGAGAGCGGGCCCCAGAACATTCGGAAAGATTGCCATTTGCATCACTGATTATTGTTCCCTGGAAGAAGTGGCTGCCTGTTTCGAGGAAGTCACTGGAAAACAAGCAGTCTTCGCTGAGATCTCTGAACAATCCTGGCAAAGGGTTTGGGGTGTTTCCGGACAGGGGTTCGCGGCGCAGTTGCAATTCAGCAAATCTTACCCAAATTGGCATGGATTTGACCCTGAAAGGGTTATCACAGTGGATGAGTTAGGGGTAAGGGAGAATTTAGTCAACTTCAGGCAAGCAATGGTAGCAGCCAAGGACAGGGTCATTTGATGTAGATTTACTGAACTCTACTGAATCAAATTAGATTTACGTCCGGGTGGAGACTTGCATGATATTTTAGTCTTGATTTTACACCTAAAATCAAAAAGAAAGTATAGAAGTAAACACAATAGCGCATCCCTCGTTTTTTCTTTCTTCATGCTTGTCGCCTTGTCTCCATTTGTCTGTGGGAGCATTTGTTTGGGTGTGGTTCCATTTCAACAAAGGAGTTTGCATGAAACTCGCGGAATTATCTCCTCCGTATTCTGGAAATGCCTTAGCACACATTGGTTGTAATGATAAAGTAGACATTCGTGTTTGGGTAATAGCCTACGATCTCCGTATTCTACGGATTACATTTGAAATAAAATTGACGAAGTCGGATGGAGAAAATGGCTCAGTAGTATTTCAATGAATTCATGAAATGTTGAATGGAAAGTGGATAAAAACCTGAAACTACCTACGTTGGGATGATGTCAAGGTATCCCTAAGCCAAGGGGTATTCCATCGCTTGGGATGACAGAGATGCTTATCCGCTCTTCCAATTCTCACGCAGCATTTTATCAATGGTGACCATCTTGATATCCAGATAGAAACGGTTCAGAGCTTTTTCATGTGGAAGATCCAGCATCCCGGCTACCATTGCTCGTTCCAGTCCTGCCATTAGAAATTGCATGGTTTCTTTAGGGTACAGCCCGTATGAAGAGATATGCGACGGCAGTTCCGTAAGTTTTGAAGACTTGAGCATCTCAATAGAGTCGTAGTCAACGTCAAACTTGCCGCCTGTGTTTGATTTAGAATTTCGTTGATTTAAATTGATCTGGGGAGATACAAACCTCGATGTTTTTCTGCAAGCTCGAGGAACTCATTCCAAGTAGCTTTATCGCCTGCAATGATTGTTTCTTTTTCCCATTTATCCAAATCCAGCGCTACTGCAACAAACTTGGCAACATCATACGTATAGGTAAATGTCACCGGTTCGTTACCAGTCCCCGGGATTCTTGCAATTTTGTTTGCAACGTCAACAGAAACTAGAAATGAAGGTAAATGTGTCTTAACATTTGGCATTCCATAGTAGTCAAGAAAATAGCCAACGATAAATTGAGTCCATTCCAGTTTGGTACTCTCAAGTTCTTTGATAGCAGCTAGTTTATACTTTAGCCATGGCATATAATCCATCATTCTTAATCATATTAGTCGGGCAGAAATATCAAGTAAGAGGACAACTCACTCGCTCAGCACAGGAGTCCCCCAGTTACTGGTAATAAAACGATTGGTCACAGGGGAGCTATCAGCAGCTCGGATCAAGCCAATTTCTGCAGCGAGTGCGTTGTCACCTGTCAAGCTCAGACAAGAAATGACAATGTGTATGGCATTGTCCTGTAGAATAGTCTGTATCTGCTTGACATCGCTGTAGTCGACGGCGATAAACTGAACCCTCGGGTTTTGGCCATCAGGCGCCTTGAAAAGACCACTATCAGGCTGAGATCCACATAAGAACTTCTAACAGGGGGGTTTACCTTGCGACCCAAGACAAAAACTTTGTGTTTTCCTTCGCGATGAAGAACCTCAGTCACTGTCCGACCGAAGTTGCCAAAGCCCCCTGCAATAGCGACATTGACCATTTTTGTTGATTTTGTAGGTTGAATAGGTTTGAGGGTTATATGTAAAGAAGTGCGAATTAGTCACGGCTGCTACTTGATTGAATTGTGTGGAGCATTATTTGATCAAACGGTTCATATATATATAAAGTGTCGATGAGCTTAGCGACTAAGTGACTACTGGCAATGATGATTTCAAAGGTGGGATGCACATATGATTGCCTCAATCTACGAAATAGTGGCGAAGAATACCAAACCCCACGCGCCTGGTATACCGCATAATCGATCTGAAATCAACGCCACCAAACTCCAAACTCTACAGCACGGAAACCTATTCGGTTGGGTACGCCAGGGGTCGCCGAGCCCTTTGAGGTATAGTTCGTCAGCGGAAACCCTTTTTTATTCGGTTTCGCATCAAGACGGCAAAACTCTAAAATCATTTGGAAATTTGTCAGGTGGGATGATGCTCTCATGATTGACTAAAAATGTGCGATGTGGGACAGACCCACTGTAGCAAATACAGGGTGGGAATTTGTCAGGCGGGATTGGGCATTCTCTTTCCGCTCGGTGGGAAACCTTGATCAGTATCCTGTAATTTATCTTCGTGTTAACAACCTTTCGCGATGTCGCACAAGTGCACTTATTCCGGATGTACACGGACTTACATCCGCCGAGAGCACCTCAGGCGACATCAGCGAGGCCATACTGATGAGAAACTATTCGGGTGCTATCTTTGTCCGTCAAAGTTCAACCGCAGGTAGGATCCGATGAACGCTCATCTGTCAAGATGAATTGAATGGCAAAGTGGGCTTACAACGGAAAAAAGTGACACTCTTAAGCGTCATTTAGAAGAGATCCACCAGGGGAAACCATTATATCGAACCAGCACGCAAATCGGGCACCAAAAGCAGCTTCATGTCCCTGACAGTGGACCGCCTCCCTTGGTATCTAATCGTGTCTTTCAGCACACTCACCAAAGCCGCCATGTTGAGAACTATTTCACTCGTTTCCATCCAAAATGGCCCATTCTAAACAAGTCAACCTTTCGTTTATCTCCCAACCCGCCCGAGTTGGTTCAGGCCGTCACCATGGTGGGCCGTTGGACAGAACGTTTGGCTTCGCCTGGGTCCCGAATACAGGCTGAATCTGACCACGATGCCCTCATGATGTGGGTTGATGTAAAGCTAGTAAGTGTCAAACAGCGATGCGAAACGCGTCCTTGTCAAACTCTACCGTGGCAAGGGATCTGCTTCTTCGTTAGATATCCAGGGCGCCATGTATGAGGAAAGTTGGCGTGTACTCTTTGACGAGAAAATAGGCTGGATTTCCTTCTAATTTCATCTTTCATCTCAATCTATCGAATCTAACAATCACTAGTTGCCCTTGCTTAGATCATTATCGACCGCAAATGCTTCCTTGAGTGCGGCTACCGACTCGCTTCCTCTTCTTCAAATCATATTTATCACAGTCGCCTTTTCTGCGTTTCGGTTAAAAACTTCTTCACCGTTCGCCATGACGAATATTTGGTATCTCATTGAAACTCTTAGAAGTATCGGTGCGTATGAGCAGCCAAGAATCGACTCCGCCGCACTTTCTATAGAAAATACGCAACAGGAACTCATCCGTGAACAATATCAGCGGTAAGTAGTAACTTGTGTGTTGCTCAGTTCAATTTTGGCACGAGCATATTTCGTCTCTACCATCTGACGTTCAACCCGCGTTTCTTTATCATGCTTTCATTGCCGCGACTCTCTCTTTTCTATTGAATTATGATTCAATTCCAGTCTCTGACCAATGTCTAGGCTTGCTCTATTTTCATTCAAATTGCATATGCTTCTCTGGTCTCTTTTTCTCCAGACACATAGGAATTTCAAGCTTTCAGAAGCCCTCACCCCAGCAATGCTTAATGTGCAGGTTCCTTGCACTCTACAGACATGGAACAACCCTCTTACCCGATTTCAACAGAACGAACGGCCTGTTTCTAACCAAAATTTGCATGACCAACCGGGCGGCATTCTAGTGAGCACTCTATTTGATCGGGCGGTTAATCTGGGCGATTTTGATGCTCTATCATCAATAATTTCATGGGACTTTGAGCTTGGAATGTGCTTGTATATATTTGCTTCTAGGCAATCCTCACAGTCCAATACAGAGCTCATGGAACAAGTACTTTGTCTCCTAGATATTAAAATCTTAGATTAAACTCAACACACTGGTCAAATTCTATCAAGTCCGGTTAACTATTCAGTTATTTCCTAAATTCCGGAAAACCAATTTCATTACGGCGCGCTAAAATTGCAGTGAAAAAGTGTTATATTGAGGCCACCGAACAATACCACATCTAGTTGTCGGTGGTTGGGCGCCTGAATTTTTCGTAGAGGTTTGTTGAGCTTATCGATTCCGTCTAAGGACCTAAAAGGAGAGCCCTCACTCATTATGCTGATACAGTGGCCTATATCTAACAAGATTATGTTACATTCTGTTTCCAGATTCATATGCTAATTTTCGCTTAACATTATTCACGTGAAAGAGGCATTCCGACACCGGTTTCCATTTTTTTTTGATTAGAAGATTCATAGTAGATCTGCCCAGTTGGCAATGTTGAGCCACCCCTGATCGGTAAAGCCGTTCAGCTGGAGCGGTTCGCCCGCGAACAGCCTGTTCCAGTCGGGCGGGCTCTCGGGAACAACGACCTGCTCGCCCTGGAGGTGCTGGGTGACCATTGTCTCGTACTCCTGGTGCAGCTCCTCGAAGACGCTGTGGACGGCCTCGGCGTTGGGCCAGTAGCGCGCGAGGGCGAGCGTGGACCTGAGCAGCCTGGCGAGCTGCTCCAGGGCGTGGATGGCGACGAGGAAGGTGCGGCGCAGGACGGCGGCGCGGATCTCGTTTGCGAACTGGATGCCGACGGCGGTGATGGCGCTCACGGCGGTGAAGTGGCACTTGCGCACGTCGTCGCGGGCGGCGAGCTGCTCGAGCGACGTGACGATGGCGTGGGCCGCCGTGGAGCAGATGGACTGGCTGCTCGACTCGCCGGGCACGTTCCGGTGCAGGTGGAGCAGGATCAGGTTGTAGTGCATCCGCAGGTGGCGCGTCCAGGCGTCGTCCTCGTCGGCCACGGATGAGATGCCCGACCGGAGGGACCACAGGCCGAGGCGGGCGTTGATGGACCCGATGTCCACCATCCGCTCCTGCGACGGGGCGTTGAGGGCCAAGATGTCCAGGCCGATGTAGGCGAGCTCCACCATGCGGTTGAGGAAGCCGGGCTGGGCGTCGGTGCCCAGCGAGGGGGAGTCGGTCATGTCCTCATCGGCCAGCGGCTGCTGGTCCACGTCCTCGGCGCGGATCGAGCACGGCCGCCCCGTCTCGAGCGAGGCGAACACCTCGCACACAAAGGCCGACCACCAGCACCGCCGGTACTGCGACGTCTCCGTCTGCGGGAGGTGCTTACTGTACCTGTGCGCTCCCAGGCCGACGCCTATGCGGACGGCCACGCCGGACCAGTACCAGGGCCCTCCGGCGACGGTGTCGCCATCCCCCACGTGCCAGGTGAAGATGGCGGCGGCCTGCATGAGGTGGATGCGGTCCGTCTCGTGGCGCATGTGGTACAGCATGCTGGCGCGGCGGAAGAGGATGCTCTTGACGGCGTAGCGGTCGTTGGCGACGAGCGGGTGCGAGCACGCGTGGGCTCCCGCCATCAGGACGGCCTGGAACAGCAGCAGGGGCGGCGGCTTGTCCGGGGAGCGGTAGCTGGCGAGGAACTCGGGCCTGGAGATGATGGGGAGGAAGGGGTGGATGTGCTCAAAGTAGGCCTCGACGAGGGCGTCGCGGACGTCCTGGGCCGGGAACGAGGCGACGTCGACGGCGAGGTCCTGGGTCGACGGGACGCCCCAGAGGTCGGCGCTGGGCTGCCACGGCTTGGGCTGGCGGATGGGAGGGTAGGGGTAGTGCAGCGGCTTGCTGTGCGGGCCCGTGTCGCTCGCGGAGCTCCCGTCGAGGATGGTCTCGGCGGCGTTGGAGGACAGCGGGCGCTGGTGGACGCCGCCGATGGAGGCAAAGGGCTGGCGGAACGAGCGGTGCAGGTCGACCAGGTGGACGAGGTTGGACACGGCGGTGCCGATGTAGGCGATGCGGAAGTTGTGGGTGCTGCCGAAGATGGCGAAGGCGTCGCCGTTGATGGTGGCGCCGATGCCGTGCCGGAAGAAGCGCGACAGGCCGCTGCGAGCGAGCTGCTCCTGCCCGCCAGACCGGCACGAAGACGACTGATCTTCGGCGGCGTTCACCCGGGGCGGCGCCGGTGGAGGCGGGTGCGGGTGCGGATGTGGAGGTGGAGGCAGCCGGGTCGGCGACGGGGGCGGCCTCGGGTTGTTCTCGCTGCCTGCCGCACGCTCGCTCCCGCCATGGACGGCGCGGCTGGATGTCCCAGGCGGAGAATGGAGCTCAATGGCGCTGGCCGACTCCCGACGGGCGCCGTTCAGGCCGCGCCTGGGCGTTGCCCACTTGGTGGTTGACCTGGTGGCTCTCTGGGTCAGCAAAAACAATTTGTCATGACAGCGCGCGTCGTGTCGGAGCCGAGATGCGCACGAAAAACGTACCGACATTCGATGCCCGACTTCTCGCAGCCAGAACACGGCCCGCCGGACCGAAGCACAATGTCGCAGCGGACCTTTCTGCGACGGCAGACATCGCAGGCTTTGCGCTGCTGTCGCCGCTTCTGTTCTTGCTGCATCGCTGCATTGGCGTGGACAGATCAGGGTTGCCAAGGGGTGTGGATGCTGCTGGCCTCTCGGTTCCGAGCAACGTGTGCTCCTCCAACTTTTGCAGACCCGGGGATTAGCCCGCCAGAGGGGCTTATCGGCTTGGAGACGTTTTCTGGGAGGGGCTTAACCGGGCCGGTCGGTTGGGGTCAGTACCACGGAATTGCTGGCCACAGCGTTGATCGGGGCCCTAGTTTTTGGGGCGATAAGCATTGGGGGAATCCACTGCACGGCCGCTGGGTGCACCAGCTAAGGCCCCCCAAAACTTTAATACATCCCATGTCGCGCTTGAATCGACTGACTGTTCGTCTGGAGAGTTGGGGTAACTTGTCGCCATTGGCAAATGGACGGACCTGTGTCAGCTATGCTGCTTCGCATGAACGGATGGATGGCCTTGACCGAGGTTGCGTGGACGAGGACAAGCTTCGACGGAAGATGGTTTCCACCGTGGCCATTGTGCAGCATTAATCTTGGCGAAAGTAGTTGTAATATCCAAAGCAAAAATAGTCTTAAAAACACAAGGAATAGATTTTTTCTTTTTAGGTGTCTTTGATTTAATTTAGCTAGAAATGCTGGGATGTGTAATATTTTGATAGGCTCTATGCAGCAAAGGGTTCAACTGACAACCATTCTCACGGTTGTATTGGACGAGAATGCATGCACTGGGCGAGGCACGATTCTGAAACCATTCATCATTGGAAGATGGCAACTGTGCTGGCGAATAGGAAGACAACGATGCAGGATGAAGATTACATGCATGAACCAAAAAAAGCCACTATTTCCGTACAAGCAGCAGCGGTTTGCCGCTCTCCACGCCATCGCCTGGGCGAACCAGGACCTTGACCACGGTTGCGCCCTCGACGCTCGACTCTGCCAAGACATTGATCTCCATCTTCATGGCCTCGAGAATGGCCGTTATCTGCCCCACCTTGAGCGTCTCGCCCTCTTCAATCAGCACCTTCCAAACGTTGGCGTTGACCGGTGATTCAATCGCTTCAATCGTGGGGTCTGTTGCAAAAAGGAAAGTCTGTTAGCCTCTCACCACGTTTCAATAAAGACAAGGGGAGGAGCGGGAAGAAACTTGCCGTCCAGGAGAGCCTGAATCTCGTCTGTGCTGGTCTCGCCCGCCTTTCGCTGCTCGATCCACTGCTCCAGGAGCTCCTTCTCCTTGATCATCATCTTGTCCTGGGCCACGGCCCGTTGGCGGTGTAGCTCCTTGGCCTCGTCGGCCACCTCCTTAAGTAGCTGGTTGTGGGCGGCCATGTCGAAGACGCCGTCCTCCATCTCGAAGCGGTAGCTGCCTGACCTGAACTGCGCCATCTTGGCGTCGTACTCGTCCTCCGTCACCTCGTAGTAGCTCAGCGTGTCCATGTCCTCAAACATCCACGGCCTCTCCTGGCTGAAGCCGGCCTTGTAGCCGAAGACGTCGACGCCGGGCATGGTCATGCCGGTCGGCATGTAGCCGCCGGGGCAGTCGACGGGGTAGATGGCGATGCAGGTGCCGCCCCAGGAGAAGGTGCCCTCCGGGGTGTAGGTGCGGCTCGGGTTCATCTTGGGGGTGCGCAGCCGGTGCCGCGGGTCGGCCGGGAGGCTCTGCGGCAGGGCCATGAAGAAGCCGACGCCGATGACGACCGACTCGAGCGCCAGGAACATCTGCTTGAGCTCGCCGAGCGTCATGCCGTTGTTCTCGGCCGTGAACCGGAACGGGTCCGGCAGGTAGCTGGCCAGCGAGCGCTGGTTGGCCATGTACCGCTCCATGGCCTCGTCCAGCTTCTTGTGGCGGAACGTGACGGGGAGCCGGAAGCGGCGGTTGGGGAACTTGGCCGTGCGCATGTCCCCCAGCGAGCTTTCGAACTCGAGGAGCTTGTCGACAAGCTCCCTCCTCGGCAGCCTCATGCCGTCGTAGAAGATGGCCAGCGCGTTTCCGCAGCCGACCGTGTTGAGGATTGCTCCGCCCTGCTCCCTGTTCAGAGATGCCAGGCCTGGCGCGGACTCGAGCCTTCGCTTCAGCGCGGTCGCGCGGCACTTGTTGTTTAGGTCGGCCTTGCCGTCGCCGTAGTCGACGAGCAGGTAGTCGTCGCCGCCCGCCCTGTAAGAGACCTCGGGGTTCGAATCCGTCGCATCCATGTGCGCGACGAGATCGAGACCCGGTTCCTTGGCTTCCTCCTCCAGCGCCGTGCTCTCAAACCGCACAGCATCGTCCCAGGAGCCCGATCTGGCTGCGGCAGCCAGCTTCTCGATAAAGCCCTCGTTGCGCCTTCGGCACTTTAGAGCGCCCTCCAGGCTGACCCGTCTGAACTTGAGGTTGTCTCCGGAGCGGAGCTGTCCGACCTTCCACATCTCGCCCTTGATGACAGTGATGCTGCAGATGAAGCCGCCAAAGTCCGGGCAGTCGACGGGGAAGATGACGGGCTCGTCGCCGGTCCAGTTCAGGCCCCCGAGCGGGTACCCGTACTCGATGACGTTGCTCGGGTGCGCACCGCCTTCTCCGCCGTCGGCCCGGGCGAACTTGGGCCGGGGGCCGATGAGCCGGATGCCGCCACGCGCGGCGTTGTGGCTGATCTGCCAGGTGGTCGAGTAGAACATCTCGAGGTCCTCGTCGGAGAGGTAGCCGGTTTCGTAGGGTCCCGCCATGACCTGGACTTCCCAGTCGGTCGTGTACTTGGGCACCATATTCTCGGGCATCGTCAGGGCGCCAGGAGGCGGCAGCGTTGAGGGATCTACGAGCCTGAGGAAGTCGCCCGCTCGCAGGGGGCGGCCTTGGTACCCGCCAACATTGACACCTGGGTTGGTGGACTTGCTTCCGAACCATTCGGCGACGTTTGAGAAGCCTCCATACACGGCCAAGTACGCTCGGCAGTGAGCAGCCAACTTGCCAATGGTAAGCCTCTGCCTGGCTTTGACGTGAATACGGCTCCAGAGGGGCACGTCTTGGCCATCCAGCTGTGCAGGAAGCGGGGGACCGCACAGGGCCACGACTGCATCGCCCAAAAACATCAAGTCTGGTCCTGTGAGAGTAATCTCCAGGCCCTCGGTCCCGACAGGATTGCCGGCAAGAATGTTGGCTGCCCGGAAGGCAATGGGATCCATGGGACCGGCATGGCCGAAGCCGTGGCCGACGGTGGGACGACCGGGATAGTCCTGAATCAAGGTGTAAGATCCACCAGAGATGACATCAATAGCTGGAGGAACATAGTGGAATGAGTTTAGGAACTTTGTGATAGTTCTTCCCTTCTTGAACGTCTCGTCCTGGATGATGGCAAGCAAAAAGTCCATGTTGATGGGAGGACCGCTCACCACGCTTTCCTTGAGAACCGTTTCCATACCGGCGATGGACTCGTCTCTGGTGGGTGCGTGGTGCATGAGCTTAGCCAGCAGCGGATCATATTCGGGGCTCACAGTGATGCCGGCTCGGACCCATGTATCAACTCGGGTGCCCTTGGACTCGTGCCAAGATACCTGCTGGAGCAGGCCAGGGCTGGGCGAGTAGTTCCGCGCCGGGTTCTCAGCGTAGACACGTACCTCAATGGCGTGGCCCTTGGGCTCGAGACACTTTTGCTGGAGGCTGTCTAGTTCTGCAGCGTCCAGCCCACCCGTTTCGCCGAGTTGGCAGTCTGCCTGTCGGAACATGAGTTCCACGAGGTCAATGTCATAGCACAGCTCGGTGATGCCGTGCTCGACTTGAAGACGCGTGTTCATCTCCAGGAAGAAGAAGTCTCCAGAGTGGTCATCAACAAGGTACTCGACGGTACCTGCCGACCCATATTTGATGCTCTCTGCCAAGCGAACAGAGCAGGACGTCAGCTTGGCCCGAAGCTCAGGGTGCTGGTTGGACACGAATGGACTTGGACATTCCTCGACGACCTTTTGGTGCCTACGCTGGATCGAGCATTCTCGCTCGCCGATGCTGATGGCCTTGCCCAGGCCGTTGCCAAACACCTGTACCTCAATATGATGGCTGTCTGGGAAGTAGCGCTCAACAAAGACGCCAGAGTTCTTGAACAGCGAAGCACCGCGGGACTGAACCGTCTGGTAGTTTTTGCGGACCTCAGCCTCGTCGGCGCAAACGAGGAGTCCCATTCCACCGCCTCCAGCCGTGGCCTTGAGCATGACGGGGAAGCCGATGCTGGAAGCAGCAGAGACGGCGGCCTCCTCGGTCTCGAGCAAGCCCTCGGATCCAGGTACCACGGGCACGCCAGCCCCTGTTGCCAACCCGCGTGCCGTGTGTTTCAAGCCAAACGATTCGATGGCTTCTGGCGAAGGCCCGACAAACACGAGTCCGGCTGCGGCGATAGACCGAGCAAACTCTGTGTTCTCAGAGAGAAAGCCATAGCCGGGAATGATTGCCTGCGCCCCGTGGTTCTTGGCAATCGAGATGATCTGGTCTCTGAGATGCTTGTTAGAGTCTTGGAGTTTTGTTTGTCGAGATTTGAGACTCACCCGTCAAGATACGCCGACCGTGATTCCCCACTAAGCAGGTATGCCTCGTCTGCTGCGAGGACATGATGAGATGCACAGTCGGGCTCCGTGTAAATGGCAATTGTACGAATGTTTAGTTTCCTGGGAAGACTCAGCAGATGACCCCTTGACACAAGGTCACGATACAAACTTTGCAGCCTTGATTAACCGACAGGCAATTTCGCCTCGGTTGGCAACGAGAACCGCCTTGAGGTGCTCCATCTTGGCGTGGCGGATAGTGTAGATCCTTGCTTGGGCGTTATGCAAGTGATGCCTTTGCGGGTCAAACCCAAGAGTCGACCGCGAGGAGTGACGGCAAGGGCTGCGAGGACGAGAAGGGCCCTAGAAAATGCTGCATTTAACCAGTTCCATGTTGGAGCTTGTCAGCTACACGTGTAACCGCGCTCCAGAGGCTGTCCGACTTGGGGCAAACATGCCATCATGGATGCTCCAGCACGTTGCGCCCCCCTCTCGCCTGTTATCTGCTAATGTAGAGATAAAGCTTGCTATGCGGGGGATGCAAGGAACCCCGCCGTTGGCGACCGGCTCCGATGACGCGCAGTGGGAAACCGGGTGAAGCTGCCGGATACTGTAGCGTGATGAATCATTTCGGTTCCGAGCTGCTCAGAGGAGATCGGCTTGCGTAGGACACAGGGCATGATCGCTCAAGTGTGATACGATAAGACAAGGACACGGGCTTATCAGGTGAAGCTGTACGCCGGCCCTTTTGCCAAAGCTAGTCCGGGATATGCCATGATCTGCCCAATACAACCCCGCAACCAGCACGAGTTGATTCCCCGAGATAGCTGAGGATTTGGGGCTAGTGGCTTGGCCGTGGAGGGTAGAAGTCCAGATTGGGACTATCTTTCCCACGCCAATAGCGCTGGCTTGGAGCGGTTGTGGGTTTTGGAGCGGCAAGGTGGATCCTGGTGGGAATTACCAGGCGATAATAACGCCCGGAATTTTAGGAATTACAGGCAATGGATGGGGGCTTGCAGGTTCAAAACAGCAAGTAAATTTGGAACACAGCTTCGAATCGCGTATCTGGGCATCATGCATGTATACAATAAGCATTCTGAATTTATTTCTAATCCGCTCAAATACCGAAACAAATAAGATATGGGGCACAAAGCTAAGTTTTGGCGTCCACCGGGGCATCCACCTTTTCCACGGGAGTCCTCGAGCCCGCCACCGAATCTGACTCTGTCTCAGTGGCCTCAATACGGGGATTCCCAGCCACGCCCCCGACCATCCTGCGCCAGACCATCATGATGGGCTCGCGGCCTTCCCAAATCGGGAGCAGCGTGATGACGCTGGCAGCGAAAAACGCCCAGAGGAACAGCACTACGACCCATCCCGTGAAGAAGCCCTTGCTGAAGACGTAGCTCGAGGCGTACATGGGGACAGGCCACAGGATGCACAGCGAGATGGTGATGAAGCCGGCCAGTGCGAGCGATCGGTTCCTGGCTTGGACCAGAATGCGGTCGTTTTCTTCCTCTTCTCTCTCCTGCTCGCGCAGCACGGCCACGGCCTCCTCGCTCTGGATGTTGACGACTCGTCCATTGACCGTGATGTGCTCGTCATCGCCCCGGTGAATCTCATCCTTGAATGTTTGCCAGTCAAAGTTGTCGGGCTTCATGTAGGTGATGAGGGGTGTAAGGATAAAAGGAGCAGTCAGGGCCATGATGTTTCCAGCCACGAGGGGTTCGTTTGTGTTGAGCGAATCGATGGTAATCACCCCCTCGTTCTTGTGTGCGGTGAGGAACCATGCAATGATTCCTGCAGCGGAACCAATGGGTGGAGCGAGCAACGCAGCCAGTCTCGATTGCTTCTTCCACATGATGGTGCACGCCATTGGGACGATGGCAGCGTCCACGAAAATTCCAATAGCCGTAATGAGGAACCCGACGCTGAATCCTCCATGGTTGAAGGCAACGGCGATGGATGCCGTGAAAATAGCAAAGCCTACGGTGATGAAGTGGGAAAACATGAGCAGTTGTTTTCCGCTTGCCTTGGGTCGAATGTAGGCTTGGTAGACGTTGTAAGTAATCAAAGCAGTAGTGGCAACGGTCTCAGATGACATGGCACTGGTGACGGCCATGAAAACCATGAGAAGCACAGCAATAACGCCCCCATTGCCCATCAATGCCATGGCTGCGTAAGGCATGGCCAGACCCGAAGCAACCTCGTAGTCGTTCATTCGGTTGGGATATGTAGGCCACTGGGGAAGATGCTCCATCGCAGCAGCAGCCAGACCAAAGGTGCTTGCAAGCACAAAGGGGATTGTGAACCATGAAAGACCACCGAGGATGTAGCCCTTTGAGGTGCTGCGAGGATCACACGCAATAGCCTTCTGGAACAGCTGGCTGTCAACGCAGGCAGCAAATCCAGCACCAATAAAGACGAGGCCAACAAACCCGCCCTGTTGAGATCGCATCGTCAGGTACTCGCCGCCGGCGTTGCCATCCACGGGATGCAGAGCTGCTGCCTCCCGGAGGAGCTCCCACACCTTGCCTGCAGAGCCCACTGCGCTGGAGGTTGCGTAGAACACGAACAGTGACATCAGCATAATGACGTAGATGATGACTGTGTGAATCTAAAAAATGACAATCAGTACTGGTATTTGAAAGACAAAAGATGGGACCTACCCAATCAGTGATGAAAGTGGCCTTGATACCGCCCATCAGCGTGTAAATGACTACACCGATTGGGAAAAGAAAGCAAATAGCATCGCGGTTGACACCAGTCATCGATGCATACACCGCCGAGCCTCCAACCAGGAGGTTGACCGTGGTGATGATTTGATAGACGAGCGAGTATGCGCTGAAAAGGAGGTGGACCGCTCTTCCATAACGGACCTTGACAACCTGCAGAAACGTCTGGGCGTGAGGGGCCTTTCGCTTGAGCTCGACAGCCGCGACAGAGAAGAGCAGGATCTGAACACACGCCCCAGCAGCGTACCAAAAAGGGCCCGAGACGCCGTAGCTGTAGCCGTATGTGGTGCTGGTCAGAAGGGTAGTGGCAATGGTCCAGGAGGAAACCACGGCGGAGGCAGTGAGGCCGGACTTGACCGAGTGTTTTGCCGTCATGAACATTTCCGAGTCTTGGATTTCGTTCATGTAGCGGCTGAGGATCCACGAGATGAGGGACATGCCAATGGCGAAGATGGCACCGACGCCGACGACGATGCCATAGCCAACGCCCTGCGAGAGGGGAGTCGGTATCTGGAAGACGTTCCCAGACATTTCTCTCTTTTTTTTTTTTTCTTTCGCTTTGTTTGATTTGGCGTGCGTTTGGTGGCGCCGTCACTTGAAGAAGAAAAAAAGAAGAAGGATATGTCTAGCTGAGCTGGACCTGAAGCCGATCGACAAAGGAAGCACGAACGGTGGGTCTACTGAAAAGGGTGGCGGCGCATGCAATGGGTTTATGTATATCACAAAAACTTATCACTCGATTAAGACCCATGTTTGATCAACACTATCAACTTGCAGCATTCATCATGCTCGCCGATAAGTCATCCAACCTGTCCCATGTGATTCTGGTCTAGAATCTGGGGTAATTGGGCTGGTATCGAGGTGACCACATCTGGTGCCAGCATGGATGCTGTCGTCAGGACAAGGATAATCGCTTATCTCGCCCATGTGCCGGACCCGAAATCCTGGGCATCGGGGGGACTCGAGCCTCAATTCTCCCTTTTACCCCAACTGTGACATTTTAGTCTCGGATGGGGCCACCATCCCAGACGCCTTGTCGGGGAAAATTGGGCCGCCCTTATCAGAAGCACAAGCAAGCCCAGCTGGCCTCGACCGCCCACAGCGCCCGGGCCGGTCTTGACCACGGCCGCGAGTCTTTGATCCTTGCCTGATTGCAGCGTGAGCGCAGGAATGATGCCCATTGGCGGGATGGAACCTTCTTGGCTGGTTCAATCGGACGAGAAGAGGAAATAACCGGTTTCCGAGAAACTTTGTCTTAGGTTAGGTCTATTTGCTGAACGAGTGGATGACAAAGATGTTTAAATGGGCCATTCTTGACATTGAATGCTTATCATCTTGCTGTTGAGAGATTGGCGTGGTTGAATATGAGATTGGAAATCTTTCTCATTGCTTAGGCTTGGCAATATAGCATGTGAGGATTCTCTGCAATTTTACTCCAACAACGCGAAAACCTACCCTGATGGTCTCCGAGTCACCGCGTGGCCATGTGGCGCGGGCCGAGGATTTTCTCGCACCGCTTCTCAAACTTTATGGCACCCTATGCTTCAAAACCTGGGGAAATGACTAACCACGCTTATTAATGGAATGAGCTTGCCTGTTCTCTGGGACTATTTGCTTTTTTTCTTGGCATGAACCAACTGTCTGGTAGGAAGGCTGAACATTATTTAAGCATAACTGGGTTACATGAACCAACAATCTTCTGGCGGTCGTTTTCAATCAGATGAGTGGCTGCTTTCTTTTTTTTTCTCGAAGAGGGGCACAGATGGCGAGAATAATCTCTTTCGTTGCCAGTGGATTGCTCATGAGTCGCGTCGTTGTGATTAGCTAGTTCAAGCTATTGACTATGGAGTCGTGCACGCTCAGCGCTAAGGGGATTAGACTGGGGATAATGAAGCATCGTGAGCTGTTGTCTAGGAGGGGCGCCTTGATAAAGTCTCGCTCTCATGTACCTAATTCTCCGCCGGGCGCCAATCGTGGACATTTGCGACGCGGCTCCGAATGGAAACAGCGACCCCGCTTGGTGATGTTCTCGGTTCCGAGATATGAGACATGGCTATCGGCCCCAAGGCTGGTTTCCCCCGATTGGAGTCAAACACCAGGTCCACTTTTGGAGGAGCTTTGGGTTAACATATCTGATGTCATCCTTGTCTAACAGCCCATCTTGCGTGTTTCCTTTTATCCGCCCGTGGCCCAGACTTCAGAACGAAGGCATCACTTACACCACCTAGTTTATCCCACAGACGCACAAAAAAAAACCATGGCGCGCACACTCCAAAAGGGCCTTATCAATGTTGATATGGGGGAGGGTTATGGCAACTTCATCTGTGGCCCGGATAGGGAGCTGCTACCCATGATTGATCATGCTAATGTCGCTTGCGGATTCCAGTGAGTTGGGGGGTTGCTATTTCTTGGCGGAGATCCTGCAAAGCTAATTTGTAAAATAGTGCTGGCGATCCCCTCATTATGGCCGAGACAGTGGCCCTCTGCAGGGAGCACAATGTCAAGATTGGCGCGCACCCTGGCCTTCCGGATGTCCAGGGCTTTGGCAGGCGTGAGATGAAGCTGACTCCAGAGGAGCACACGGCGAACATCGTGTACCAAGTTGGCGCCCTCAAGGCCTTTCTTGATCGCGAGGGCGTGGAAATGCACCACGTCAAGCCCCACGGCATCCTTTACGGCATGATGGTGCGCGACATCGAAGTCGCGCGGGCCGTGTGGGCTGGCGTGCCAAAAGGCATGAAAGTCTTTGGTCTTCCCGGAACGCACATGGAGACCACTGCCAAGGAGGCCGGTCTCGAGTTTTGGGCCGAGTACTTTGGCGACGTAAAGTACCGTTCAGACGGAACACTCATCGTGGACCGCAAGAAGAAGCCCTGGAACCTGGATGACGTCAAGGAGCACGTCCGGCAGCAGCTTTACGAGAGCCAAGTGACGGCCGTGACAGGCGAGACTGTCGATTTACCAGTCAAGGACTACCCCATCACAATTTGTTGTCATTCTGACTCGCCCGGCTGCATAGAGATTGTCAAAGTTACAAGAGAGGTCGTGGACCAATATAACAAAGAAAAGGGCTTTTAGTGTCACAAAATAGTGGATCAAATATATATATAATTTGAAGGTCCCGCCATGGAAAATCATGCGGCGTACCAAGTGAAATTTGGGTGAATGGTGCAGTTTGTGAAGATGTGTCAGCTTTTCTTCTGCTATATCCTACTTCGGCTATTTTGCAAGTGGCATCATGTTGGGTCGTTAAGCCCCTTCACTTTCAGACTCTTGTGCCTTTTACACCATTTCAATTTTGAGCGGGATGTTTTCTCTCTGAAAGCGTGTCATCGGCACTCGACATTGCCGTCCCAAATAGCCACTATTCCATCGATCCTTGCCCCCTTTGTCCACTATCAAACTATAAAAGGGCGATCGCAGGCAACCGGCTAAGAATTTCGTCTAGTACAACTCAGCGTAGGTATAGCAAAGGTAATCCTCACGAATATCCATGACGTTCCTGATTGTGGTGGTAACATTGACGGTGGTGCCAAAATATATCGTGTCATCCACGGTCGCATTGCCTCCCTTTTCATTCGACCAATCAGAGGCCACCAAGGGGCCGGAAATGTCAGTCAACCTAGCAGTCAGATTCTTCGATTGCCAAGACCACCAAAGACGGTCGAGATTTGTGTGGTGAAGGAAGAAGATGGGGTCGGCAGCTGAGCGACATCAGTTGTGATCAGTGAGGTACAGGATAGGCGCACACTTACGACTGGTGTAAACATCCGTGACAGCACCATAGATTCCTCCGATACCAGGATGCCCGGCAATGTGCAAGGTCTGCTCGGTCTGCTGACTGAACCATCCGAAATCAGGATGTGCCATTCCTCGTGCCACGCTAGTTATGTTTGCGGACTGCTTAAAGAGCGAGGGCACAAAGTCTCGTCGGACACATCTTTCGTTGGAGGAAACGTTGAGACCGGGCCCCATGTGAGTTGTCATATTTGCAAATGGCCCATTGGGAATACACCCACCACCACTGCGATCATCGAAGTTGAGGGGCACGCCGGCCGCAGTCAAAGGAACGCCTGGTTCTGGGTTCTCCAATGTTCCAGGAACCCACTCACCGTTGCCGCCGAAGCCGTACTCCGGGTCCCAGATCTTTGAATTCATCATATCCTCGGTCGAATTTGCGTCAAGGGACCAATCCCAATAGGGCTGGGCTCCCTCAAACCCGCATTCTCGAATCGCCTGTTCATAGCTCCACACCATGAGACGATGCCACGGATAGAAGGATCCCTGGGAAGGTTAGGAGAGTGGCTGTAGTACATGGGGTAGCTGCCTTACAACAAAGTGCCTGGTGTCGGTTTGCAACATGTGGCCTCCAACGAAATCTTCGTATCTGTTTGCGACATTTGGGAGAACATCCTTGGAGCTTTGTGGCGCCGTGTTGAACAAGCACTTGACGGCGTTGAGATAGGAAGTTTGTTCGGCTTGAGAGAGGGACCGCCTGTTTTGTGACTTTGAGTAATTTTCTCAGACCACATTTAAAGAATTTGGCTTACCACTCCTTCCTAACAATAGGATTCGCGCACGAGGCTCTCGTCGTGACCCGCGCGGGATTGATTGGCCCTGCAGTAACGAGCGGCAACAGAGAGACAGCCCCAGACAAGACGGACAACTTCATTGCAACGAATTTTAAGGGCAATAAAATTTTATATGGGGAGCAGGAATGAGAATAATTGGCAAGGAGTGCGAATAAGATCGAAGTCTGGATGGAGAAGACAACAGATTATTGATCAGGATAACCGCGAGCTATATAGTTGCTTCAAAGTCTTGGTCACATGTTTTCCCGTTAGAATTTTCATTGACGAGGAACCTAGCTTACGACTTGCGATGCTTGAAAACACCGAGTACGAATTATTCTTTGCCTAATTTGGTACCCATCACGGGCAACGGAGCCTATCGCTTCAAGCATGCCCGCCCAGATTCTTCCTATTACTAAGCGGTCAGCGGAGCCTCACATAAATCTTTTTTTTTTTTTTTTGGTGAGAACCATTTTTGATTCAATAAAATAAGGGAAGCTAAGGCAAAACAAGGCTAGATTATCATTATTTCAAGTCATATTCGAAACGCCTTCCATTTCAGGCTCTGGACCAACAAAGCCCGTGAACAGATGCAGCTCGATGTAGGGCCGCAGCTCCAAGCCCACGGTCGCTTATTTTACATCTCCATCTATTGAGTTTACCGGTTCGCTAGGAATTCCGAAGAATAGGGCTGGATTTTCCATGCAAGCGCTATCCCGTGATGGAGGAGGCGATCTTTCTGCAGCATTCCTCGTTGGTGATCATCGGGATCAGCAACATCGACTCCCAACTCGGTCCCAAGTATCCATGGTACGGGCCGGGGCCGCCGGAGGATCAACAACGCAGCCGCCATCAAAAGTTTTTAGCCTGGCTCAGGGCCGGGCGCGCTTGTACAAATAAAGGGGTGGTGTGAGCTCCTGCCAATCCGAAAAAAAAATAAAAGAAACGCCGATTATGTCATTTCGGTAATTCGGTGGCATATCTCAAAATCAGCACTGGCCTGTGTGGGCCCAGACCCATCGTCAATGCACAAAATAGGCCCTATGCCCGTAAATAATCTTATCTCGGTAGTTTCTTTATCCAACTTTACATCACCAAAACTAGGGAACTGAATTGGGTAATGGAAGCTATATTTTGACAGGGATATCAAGAATTAACTTTAAGTCAACAAAAGATCTCCAATGTCCGCGGACAAGTTGCTTTCAACTGCCCCCCCTGACTCCGAGCGGCTGCGAGCAGTCTCTGGCGGTATTCATAGCTGTAGTCTTTGCCTCGCCGAGATCCTAGTAAACTGGCTTCAAATAAGCTCACGCATTCATGGGCAGTAAGGGAACTCTCATAAACCAGATGACAGCTTGTTCTTGCCAGACCATGTCTGGCTGAGCCGTTGATATCGATTGGCTAAGGCCCGACGTAGGGGTCTCACAATGATTTTTTCTTGCCCCTGGTTTGTCCCTCTTTCTGAGGTGATTCCTCCCAGTTTGGGTAGGCGCCAAACTCAATCAGCCTTGTGACATGAGGCATCAAAGGGGGGCTAAGTAAGCGATGAATGACAGACATGTCACATTGCCGTCAATGTGACAAGACAGGCGTTACCCTTGTTCAAAAAGAAAGTGAAAATAGCTCAGCATCTGAAGCTTGTTATTCCAAAAAGAGCCTAGAATAAACTCGCTGTTGCAATGAAATCCGCATTGCTGGTTCAGCACCATTGATATTTGTTGTGTCGCCGTCCAGTACGATGATATTTGCACCCAGCTGATCGGAACACCCGGCGCCACTCCAAGCTGAGAGATACCACTTGGGATATTGCTGCTATTCTCGTTATCTTGGCGCTTGTGAGAGTAATTTTCGTCGGATCTGGAGCGACATCGCTCCAAGAGCCAAGCTTAGTCAGAGCATGGAGGAAATAACGAGCACAAACAAATGCTCAGGGTTTCAGAAACAATGAGAGTGGTCGGATTGTGGATGATGGATGTGATAACTGGAGCAGTTGCAATAGAATTCGTAACGCAAATGACCTTGGTTGTTGGTTTGATCTGCTGGGTCGTGATTGTGATGGTTTTGGTAACCACTTTGTCAGCCAAAATAGCAGTCACAAGCATGGGAAATCTGCTGCCGGTTATAGCTCCAGGGTACCTAGAATGGCGCTAGGATATGTAAATGACGTATTTGGTGGGAAAAGAAACGACAAGACTCCAACTTTGGGAATATTCATTCATGATCAGGGGTTGGTGGGTAGACAAGTCGGCAAGGCGTTGCGTTTCAACCCGAGAGGGGTGAGGCTAGCACAGAAGCAAGAGACTGTGAGCAGGGATATCCACACCAGTGTGGGCTGACGTCTTGATGCCGAGGAACTCCGAGCAGAATTGGTTAGCCCTGAGGACAGCCAGGGTCCTCAAGATCTTTTGATTTTCTGCTTCAGTCCCGTTTATGTGAAGGAGCCTGACTCAATCGCTGGACCGCGTCTAAATGCACCTATGTTTAGAGTTGGCAGCAACCTCAAGACTACGCCAAGTTGCTACCGTGCTATCAGTTAACCTAGGCCAGTCCCGAGCTGTAGGTTTCTGGGCTGATCGCGCTTGAGGCACTGCGTTTTGGCATCGTTAAAACGCATTATACGAGTGCTGGAAATCTAGAATCTCATAGTGCGGGGTTATAAAGCGCGATTGCCGTAGGTTTGAGGGATTCGGAAGCTGGACAGTAGCCTCTTTTTGTGCAATGTGTCATCTTCGACTGGGGTTGCGTCTTGCCTCATTGAGACTGCATACGGGTTCTGCTCATTAGCTAAAACTAGCTTTGATCGGACTATCATCGCTAGCACTCTGCCATCATTTTGAAGATGACGAAGCATCTGTATCTATCTGTATCATTTTAGATCCGTATCAGCTGCTAGACCGGTGCGTTATTTGGCTTCTAGCTTATTTAATGAACAAGGGGGCTCAAGTTGAGAGTCGAAACTAAGGTCGTTTTATTGCATCAGGATTCGAAGACGTCACGGTAAGTATTACCATGCCGTAAGGCTTCACTGTCAGGAGGGAAGTGTTGGTTCAATCCTCAAGGACGGGTGTTCTTCGGAAAGGCAGCAGATGTACTTGGTGTCAAGCTAAGAATTTGAGATTGGATGCAGCGATCTGTCCACCATCTGGGACCGCATGATTGACCGCTGGGAATATTTTTGAAGCATTGAATTGATGAACTAAGAGGTGTAATATGATAAAAACACTTGCTCATGTATGGAGTGCCAACTGATGGACATCAGTTCCCGCAATGATTGAAAGTTATGATGACATTGAAACGGCCGCCACCGGCGTCGCGTGCAAATTGATAGCCAAGATCTTGGAAACTAATATAAAAGACCAACAAGTCTAGAGGTGTCGGCCGACGATGTTTTGTCGTGGTGTGAGATTGGCGCAGCTTCTGACACCAGATAACCCCCGCGGAACGGGGCAAGAACTCGACATAATGTATGTGCTAGGGCGCCCACCCATTATTTACCAGGGACCAGAGAAGTAGATTTTATCTGTAGTGGCAATACAGGAGAGACTACTTGCTATTGCATCATGGGCTCAACCAGAATGCAACACTGGTCGATTGGCCTCTCATGCAACTATTCATTGCCCCATTATTTGTCTTGTTCTGGTGCGCAGCCGAAAGGAGTGAGGGGATTCAGCCTCACCAGAGGTTTTACCTATGGAGGCAGCCCTTGCCTGAGTGCTTTCAGCTTGATGTATTCAAATAGACCTGGAATCCTGATAACGCCCAAAGGCTCTCTATTCCTTCGATGTTGCATTATTTTTGCTTGTGCAGGACGGGCTTCCTGCCCACTGATATCTTTTTCTCGAATAAAATCCCAGAAATGAATTTTAGAGCCATCATACGGTGAAATATAGTGGTTCGATGGCCACGTAGGGCATTTTATTTTCACTTTGACTGGATTCCTGAACTAGTTCTTCAATGTTCACATCCACTGCGAATCCTCTAGACACGGACCCATTTAGTGTGCCTTGCCAAGCATTGACCTATCGTCCTTGATACCATCGCAGGATTATTACAGGGGTTCTCAGGGCTAGGGAGGCTGAATAAAAGAAATTTAGAGCTCTGGTTGGCCAGTCGGAAATTAACTAGGGCACGCACATGATGTAAACTTTACTGATACTGGCATTTTAACGAAGGCGAGTTCGAACAGTGAGAAAACGAACATGCGAGCTGTGCGCCACTTGCTGAGCAGTTTGGCTAAATAACTTGGTGGCGGGAATATGGTGAACGGACGAGCTTGGTAACACCATGCGCTGATCTCAATTTCCCGAACCGCATGCAATCATCTGCCCAGCAACGCTGGTACTGTAGATTTACCCTCTCTCGGGCTTCTTTTCTTTAGAACCTAGGATGGAGAACATGTACGATTGAGTTTTGGAGTGGCACCCACCCCGCAAGGGAGGATGCATATAGTGCACAGACTTACGGCAAGTAGAAGATGGAGATATTTCTTGACACACTTAAGACGTCAACGTCCTTGGCAGTGCAAACTTTAAAAAATGATTGAAGTATACCTCATGCAAGCCCAATTCAGTTCTATTCCATTTCCCATGCAGGATGATTAATAGTAGAGAGATTCAAATGCCATGCACAACCGATAGGTAGCTCAACTCGCCATTTTGGTGAGAACCTGGGGATTTTGCATGAGCAGGGTGGAGAACGATCAGTCTATGGGGCTCGTAGAACAGACACTGCCGAGTAACCGATTATTGCAGGGGCCAGTGCTTGTCGGCAAGGCATTTTGAGTTGATTCTAGTGGTCACTCCGTAACCCGAAAATACTTGGCTGATGGTATAAAAGCCGGCGCGTTCGGAAATCCTTACCCCAGCATCGGGCTTATTTATTGATCACACAACACGCCTTTTATGACCATCTCAAAATGCAACATCGCCACTGATACAGCAGTTAGGTAACCAGATATGGGAAACGAAGTGTCGATACCTGAAGGTCCACTCCAAGTTCCTGACCATGTGGCAAGAATTGGATTCCCTCCTACCGTTTATTTTAAATGGCTGAAGCACCCAACAGCTATGGTCTTTGGTGTCTCTCGAGAGAAGGGAGGACGACCTTTGTATAATCTGTGTATGCCCAGGGGATGGGGTGGCCCAATCATTCTTTTCCCTGGCGAGACTTGCAAAGCCGATGCCATATGTGTCGCTGAGAGAGACGGCAAACGCTTCACCATCCATCTTCCGGGAGTCCCCACTTACGGTCTCACGCCATGCAAAGCAACTTTGATTAGCGATCACCCCGACAAGGAAGTCCGGTACGCATTCACCGTGGGCGTTGGAAATGGCCACGGCCAGCACAATGAGGCTTTTGAATGGCGCCGATCCGCCGGCCCCGAGATCAAGGCTCTCGGAGGAGCCGGGTCTGGCTTCAAGCTTTCAAGGGCAGCATCAACACCAACAGCCAGCTCGGGCATGCCACCCCCAAGCCAAAATTCAGGGTCAGGGTTCTACAATCAAACTCATAACAACAACGTCGGCGGTACTAGGCCTTGGGATGATTTGGCACCGCCATTGCCTCCACGATCGAGTACCGCACTGCACCAGCAGTCTGGCGCCGCGTTTGCCGAGTATTTGAGTGTAGGGGCTTTTGGGCGCTCAAACACGGGGTTTTCTACCAATGGAAAAGAGTTGATTGCTGTTTTCGGTGAGGAGAAGGGATGGTCTGCGAGCAAGATCGGAGCTTTCCGGTTTCTCGGCAGCGGAAACTCGCCTGAGTTCGGCTATCATGCGTCCTTGATGTCGTTCTTCTCCGCCATGGTTCTTTATCAATACGAAAATGCAATGGCAAATGGAGAAACCGGGGCCAGTGGTGCTGGAGCCACGGTTGGTTTTGTTGCTAGTATAGCCACTTAGTCACTGTTCCCCTACTATTGACTACGAACTGATGAATGGCGATGGCAATAATTGGTTCTCATCCGGAATAATCTGAAGAAATGCACGGATGGAGCTATGAGATGGATTGATGCAATACTGTGGTGAGTGAAGGGGAAGAATAAAAGAATGCATTGATAAAGACAAGTTCCATCTACACCTCAAGGCCTGCTCTGTCTATGGACATGCAAGATTCAAACAAGTTTACAACAAGGGGAAAATTCCCCTTGCATGCTATTGAGCCCTTGGGACAGTTCTGTCTGTGTTCTTCTCACCCAAACCTACTTCCCACAGCTTATAGCGGCTGTTTAGCTTGTGAAATGCAATATAGCCCAAAAGGTGACGGTTAAGAAGTTGCAAATATGGGTCCCTACCCCTCAGAACAAGTCGCACTGGAAATATAGATTATTAGGTCACTGGTCTAAGAGTAATAAGTGAGAAATCTCGGCTCAGACTTACTTTTTTCTGATAAGACCCGCACCTCATTAACCAAGTCGGCAAATACTGCCCGGGAACTCTTTTTTTCATACCAGCTTCTGTTGTGGATGTAGTTGTGGAGGTCCCCGGCTTTCTCTTCTTTGTAGAATCTAACTATTGTCAAGGGTCGCCAATAGAGGTAGCCAAACAAATGGGTAAACTCACGACAGTATGTCATTGGTACGTCCGATCCATGAAGACAAATCAGGGATTACTTCCAAGAAGCATGACATGTCTGGAGAAGTGGCCATAGGAAACGTGAACCAAGCGTAGGCTTCCCCTACGCCGTCCTTTTCACGAAGGAACCAGGCCCAGCTATCTCCACTTCTGGTCCGCTCCATGCGGCCAAACTCGTTTCGAACCTCGAGGACGTTGGCGTTGAGAAAGTTCAAAGACGAAGAAACAATGAAGTTCGCAACAACTGGATCCCAATACTTGTAGGTCAATATCATCAGGTCTGCCCACGCTTGGAGCAAGGGAAGTGTCTGTGGCTCTCCTGCGCAAAAGCGCTTGTGAAAGGCCTGGAATTCATCGGTGAAATTGACAGCTTCGTCGTCCAAAAGGAGACCCAGCCAGGAGTAAATGCCAACATAGACTTGTACTTGAAGCGGGTGGTGAGGAAAGCAAACCTGCGCGTTCTAATCAGGATGAAAAACTCCAAGTACCAATCAGGGAGCACGAACAACTGGATACATGTACCCTGTTTTAAACAAGAGCCATGAATGAGACCCTGTGTGGTAGGACACGCCTGTACGGTCCGCATACTGACACATTGCTTGCCAAAGAGCGTCATCCTTTGTTTCAGAGAGTGACATATAGCCCAGCTCGTCAGCAAAGGTGGTTATCAAAGGCCGTATAAAGGACTCCAAGTCTTGTAGCTGTGGCTCCGGGTCGGAAGGTGAAGGCTCGCGGTGAGGCATTGTGAGGAGAAATGTCTGGAAGGCTCGCGACTTTGATACGTGGTTGTGTTGGTTGACGATCAGAAATTTTAGTGCGACGCTGTATTGTACAGTAAAATGAGTGAAGAAATTCTTTTTATTATGCTATCCAGAGCGTGGGAAACGAGCTGTTTATATGTGTAAAGAACACGACTCAGCCCCCCCTGATGATAAACGTTGGACGGTCCAACAAAAGACAAACTCTCAAGATCCGGTCATCGAACCAAACAGCATCAATCACAGGTAACTGATGTGACGACAATTACCCAGAATCATTGCAAGACGCTCTTGGTCGTGAGGTTGTTGGTTTAGAGTGCCGAGATATTAAGCCTTGCTCCCGATATGCGGTTGGTAGTATCGGAGGTTGCCTATTCGAGTTATTCGCGGCGACATCGCATCCACAGTAGAACTTCAATTCAACACTAACTAGCCTCAGTCCACAAGCCAAATTTGTCGGCCAATGGCAGCGGGAGAATGGTGGCCTGGTGGTTCTGGTTCGGTTGTTGCATCAGCAGCGCGCCGCCACTGCCGCCGTATATGCAAGGCAATGACTGAGACCATACGCCAAGCCACCACCTGTTGGTAAGATCATAAGGCTTAGCGGAGCGCCGTTTGTAGAAGAAGAAAGATTGTATTGTACAGCTTGCATCGAGCTGAAGTCACGGGCTGCCAAACGAAAATACCGCAAAAGTGCGCGCGAGCTAGGAAACAAAGGGAGGACCAGAAGAGAAAAAGGACACAAAGGTTGGGGTAGGTATCCGCAAGTTCGCAGCAAGGCGGGCCAATGGAGAAAGGCATGTTGCAAGATAGCGGATGAGAGCGGAGGCAGTCGGAGCGGCAGTGGCGCGCTAAGGATTCCTTGCCCTAGATCGTTGGCCAGATACCGAGCCACGAGACGGCCGGAGGTTTCTGTGTTGGACTCGATGTCACGGCGCTTGGCTGGCGACATTGAAAAAAAGGATACTGGAGTGCTGCTTATCAAGCGTCGGAGGAAAAAGGCCGATTCAACCCAGATAATCATACCGGTGTAGTAGAATATTCAACAACCACTCACCTAACGATTGGAATAGGCATGACTGTTTTGACAACCCCCACACTGCTAGGCATTCTTAAGCTTGGGCTCCCGCCAAAGCATGAAATACCCCGACTTGGGCCTGGAGTTGATGTCAGCTACTGTGGCGCAGCGTATGAATTGATTTCAATTTTCTCAAGTCTATATCGCATAATGAATTAGATATGAGCTTTCTCTGTTCTGCTGTTAAAATTATTTGTCGCTCATTCATACCTTTCCACAATCCTTCAATGGTACCTTCTCAAAGAAGCTCCAGATGATGCGCTGGCTCATCATAAGACGCAAGCAAAGAAAATAGCACAGGATTCAGGAAGTGGAGATGATTATGGACACGCCCTCTGATTATTCAATTATTTACACTTGAAAGTCATGCGGGGTCTCCATTATACCAATCGAGGAGTTTTGTAGGTATTTCATTTTCTATCGGGCCCTAACTCGGTATCCGAAACTGCTTATCACCGTTGCTTACTGTAACAAGACCCGTCCAATTTGAGCTGACGGTACTAGTCACATTGGAAGCAAGTACACTAGTTGACTTGCTCCTCTTCTCAATAAACGATCTAGGTCAGAGGTCTGTGCTGCTTCCACCATAGGTCATCATCTTGATAGCTTACCTGTGTGCAGGCCAATGTTGGTCTGCACCGAGGGTTTGTGAGTATGTCGAACCACTGGTAGGTGCAAGCCAGCTTGGAAACACTACGGACTGAGGGAATGGTTATAATATGAATTTCATCCATAGATGATCCTTGGCTTTTACAAAACATGCTACAAGACATTCATTGCACCTCACAAAATCAAACCCGGATTTGACAACAGAAATACTAAATCTATTTTTATACCATTTCTAGCCTTCGCACTTTTTGACAATCCGTATATGCTGTATTTACATGCGCCGTAACTGTTTGCCCGACCATGATGACGAACTTTTAGAACCCTTTTTGAAAATTTCATTAAATATTCGCCGTCTTGGGCGACGCATACTTCTTGAGCAAAGAAAGATGGTCGCCGAAAGCTTCCAAGAATCCTGGGCGGACCTTGTACCTCAAGCCATACTCCTTGCAAGTTGCCTGTACGATGGGTGCAATGTCTGGGTAGTACTTTTGGTGGATCTGCAATTTTTTTTCTGTCAGCGACAATTCTCACAAAATAACTAGCGGCTGAAGATGTCGTCAGCTTACTCACCTGCGGGAAAATGTGATGGGTCACTTGGTAGTTCAGAGACCCGGTAAGGAAGGTGGTGAGCCAGTTTCCATGGCCGTAGTCCTGCGCAGTCTCGACCTGCAGCTGAGTCCAGTCGATCTGCATAAAGTCCTCGCCCTCGACAGGGGTTTCCCAGTGGATGTCGTCGACAACGTGGTTGGCCTCGAAAACAAAGCCAGCCATCCACGAAAGAAACATCTCGGAAACGAAGAAGGTTGCCAAAACACGCTGAGCGCTGCTCGGCGAGAACATGATGGGGATGGCACATCGGTAAAAGTAGAAGAATGCCTATTTCAAAATTAGATGGGTTGCCAATGCTTCAAATGCTGAAAATCACGAACCTTTCCGCCCCAGAAAAGAGCCTTCTCAGTGCTGGACATGGGGTTCATAGGGATCCTATCGAGGCTCTGTTCGTGGTAGGATCGGATATCCTGATATTTGAGGAACTGAGTCAAAGCTCCGTAGAGAAGAGGTCCGTAAGCCAGCTGGAACTCGTAAAAGAAGTGCCATTTCTGGCTTGGCAAGAAACGGATAATGGAGAAGGGGTCAACGGAAATATCAGGGTCCACGCCAACGATGTTTGTATAAGGGTGATGCCCAAGAACTGTAGATGGTCAATATTGGCATGCGTGATGTCGTTGGTGGGCAACTTACCGTGCTTGTAGAACCAGTGAATGTCAGAATGGCCCATGACAAAGTTGTAGGTAGCAGCCATGGCATCCCAAACCTTGGGGTTGTGAGTGAAGGAAGAGTGAGATGCATCGTGCACCCAGGTGACGCTGAAACCAAAGTAGGACCACGCCCAAGCCAGCATGACGATCGAGGTCTTCAGCCAGCTTGCGCGAGTGGATTCATCCCAGTACATCAGCCAGTAGCAGTAAACAATACCGACGATGGGAACGAT
Organism: Calonectria crousiana; assembly: GCA_013406985.1. Taxonomy (NCBI): domain Eukaryota; kingdom Fungi; phylum Ascomycota; class Sordariomycetes; order Hypocreales; family Nectriaceae; genus Calonectria; species Calonectria crousiana. The sequence continues at coordinate 107,478 of VTGD01000001.1, read as the reverse complement.
GTAGTTGAAAAGCATGTCATGGGAGTACTTGGGATCTTGCCCTGTTGTCTTGAAGTAATCCTTGACTCGCTTGTAAAGTGTCAGCAAATTCAACCTTGCTTAGAATTCTGTCAATATGTCTGTCATACCTTTCTCAACGTCTGGGCAAATTCATTTGGAGGTTTGAACAAGGGGAACTGATTATCCACCAAGTAACCCACATGGTACTTTCTGAAGCGCAACGTTAGAAATTGCCTTTTTGCACAGAGAAATGGTGGAGTGAGATTTACCGCAAGACCTTGAGGGCCGTCTTTTCGTGACTGGTTTCGAACACAATCGTGGCATCTCTGCCGGCAGACAAGCGGATTCGGGAAGCTCCACCAGGGTGGACCTTTTCAAAATCCTTCAAGTCGTACACCTGGGCAAACGGTCAGAGCAGGGTCGACCTGTCGGTCAATATTCAACTCACCTGTCCTCGAATGGCGACGAGAAACCTGCCCTCGGCAAGGCCATCACGCATTTGCTGCGTGGTGTAGGCCATACTCTTCTTCTTTTTTCCGGGTGGGTTAGTCTCGAATCCGACGACTGGGCATGGTCGATTTGGTGCTCACCTGTGCGTCCGCCATCGTGAATTGACTTCACCGGATGAAGGGATGGTGAGCAGTTCAACTCGATTGGGTATCAATTCTCGACGAGCTGGCGATGCAGTTCATCCAAGTGCTGGTAGGGGGGGTGTAACGGGGGGACGCGCGCTGGACCCTGCTCGTCACAAAAGCCACTACGGGATCAGTGTAAGGCTTTAAGGAAAGCGGGAGCTACGCGGGTTGTGGCCACGAAGGAATCAAGACACGAGTATTTCAGAGGAAATGAAACCTGACGTAAGAAGTGCGACCGAAACAAGGGTGTTGTCGGACCAACATTGTTGAGCGAAATTGAGTTGAGGTACACACTAGACCCGATATTCGTTTAGGGGGCCAGGGGGGGTTTTTCTCTTACGGCCCTAGCTGCAGGGTCTCGACCCTTGACATCCATCCTGGATCAAGATTGACCGCGTCCAATCCGCAGAGATCAAAATTCTGTTGGGCCCCTAAGAATAGCTTCCCCCGGGGGGTAAGCTTCAGACCACCTTGTGCAAAGGGGCGCCACCGCCCTGCGAGATGCACGTGCGCTAGACAGGGAGGAGGACTGGGCTTGGGCAAAGATAAAAATGTCGGTGCAGCCATGCTTTTTTCTCGTCTCTTTCAGGAGAAGGGAGAGGGAGACGCGCAGCGGCGGCTGCAGCTTATCCGACTGCGACCCGTCACTTTTTGTCATGTGAAAGGCTTTCTCGTCCAGTGGCCAGATTGCTGGATACGGGGTTGCAGAGCGACTGGTCGAGACTGTGGCCCATGATGCAGCCACAGCCACGTCTGGTGGCCGTTTTGTGACAAAAGCTGCTGGGTCAAGCTGTCGGTCTCGGGTTGTGGCCCAATGGGCTTCATCTGCCCGTCACGTATGGGTATGGAGTAATTTTTTTTTCTTCTTGCCCCTGAACTCGCGTCTGCTTTTCTTCTCTCTCACATGTTGCACTCCCATTGGAGCTACGCGAAACCATGGAGCACAATTGTGGAGATGAGGAGAAATGTGGGCGCGCCATTCAGGGAGCGCAGAGAGCTATTGATTAACTAGATGGAAATGGCCCCGAAAAGTCTGAAAAAAAAGGCGGAATGTTATTGTTGTCCAGATAAACGGAATAGCACATTTATACGCATGTGAATCCCTCTCTGTATGCTTTGGTGGCTAAAGTCACACACATGCATTGGCGCACAACCTGATCTGCGGCGGACGACAGGCACGTGTTGGTATCGCCTATCACAAATTCTGTCCACGACAGATTGTGCTGATTGCAGATCAAAATATTTTTTAACCCTTCTTGTCGTGGCTCAAAGGCAACGCTCAGCGCATGGTATGTCAATGCCCAGAGAAAAAGCAACGAGGAATGCGCACGCCCCTTGTCCCGAATTTCCCAATCATTCCATAAAATTGGTCCTGCCATGGGTTGATGTCGTGAATTGAGGCGGCAACCAACTTTGTGGCGTTCGGGCTAATCAAAGTCTGGGAACGCGCCTCCGCCACAATGGTTTGGTGGCGCCGTCGGGCACAAGGAGGGAAGAGAGGTCTGCATGCATGTGTCAGGACGAAACCTGTCCTCTCGCGTTCTCAATTTTCCAGCTGTGACAAGGTTGACTGGTCGAATTCAGTGCCATTGACAAGAGGGTTCGTCATGCTTCCATCAGCACTCGCATATTCCTTGCCGCAGGTCAAATATATATATTCCCACGATCTAGACGTTGGAAACGAAACGCCTGTGGCGGCAAGCTTTGACCATGAAGTGCGGATAGACTACGGGTTGACAGGTCCTTGAATAGTTCGATGTCTTGACGGAACCAAGGCGATCTAATTACCCGGCATCGGCAACTGCATCTCCCATGTATCACTTGATAGGCCGCAAGCTGATCTGGACCAGCCTGTCTCACAATTACACTGATTATGAGCTTGCTATGCCAGAGCATTTATTGTCTCCTGTGCCTGACACCCTACGGAAACCTGTCTCGTGCATCATTTGATCAATTGACTAGCTTGAGAGGCATTGATTGAAGTTCGACGAAGACAGGAGGATTTTACACAGCGCAGTAACATTTTGCCTTTGTAAACCAAACGTGCCCAAGTGCTTGTATCTCAACGGGTCCAGTTACAGTCAGGGTCATATCAGGCTGAAGTTGAGACTCCAATGTGGTGACAACTGGCAGGATTGAAATGAAATTCGACAAGCGACGCGGATCTAGAACATAGCTTACAACATTTGCATCGAACCTATAGCAAATAAATTGCATGGAATCTATTACTGCGGCTGCAGTCACAAGCTGTAATCATTTAAACGTTTAGTTCAACTGCGAAACTACGGCATATATGGCATGTTGGCCATCAGACACCCCACACGGAAGCTGTTTAGTGATGAATCGCACAGAATCTAGAAACCAAAACTATATATGTCTCCAGAAGCAGGTTTTGCGATTTTTTGTGCTAGAGGCCAGTAAATTCAATTCGAGGTTACCCAGAACCTGGCAAACTAGAAGTGAACTTGAGAAACAACGACCACTAATATTAACTCCACCAGCTAGTAGTAGAATAGAAGTGGGCAGCACTGCTTCTTAGGAATAGCATAAAAAATCTCTCTATAATAAAACGCAAAGTTTATGGGCTACTATCATGATCTTGAGAAAAGCCAACCATTTTTGCGGTGAACAAGCGGGTGTTCCAACCACCTCCCCGCCGATGCAACCACACCTTTTTCACGTGTGGACTCGTTCCGCGAGTCGTGAAATCCTTTAACCCTGCAAACGGCTTGGACAAATGTTACATCGCTGAACTTTTAATGTCTTCGGCTGTTGTGCACCTGGTCCACTCGACATGGCCCGGCAAGAAAATATCCGTTTGGAGTGATTTCCCGCGAAATGATAGAGTGGGCGGTGAGGGACGCAGATGATCCCATGATTATTCAGCACCAAGAATGCAGGCTGAGGGGATAGTGATACCCACTGGTGGGTGGAGGAAGTGCCAACTGGCAGTTGTCGAAGAGGGGTTGGCGGGGCGGTCTGTTTAAGGGGTCCTCGCTCCCGGCTCAGTGATGGAGCCGATCTCTCGCTTAGGCTAGAGAATGCTGCACTGAACGGCTAGTTCCCGCACGACCCCTATCAATTTTGCAGTAGCCTCTTCTTGGCTCTGATTGATTGTCCTCAGGGAGGCGTCAACGATGCTCGTCGTGCCATGGCTTGCGCCCTCTGCGCCGGCCTCGGAAGCCGTCGTGTCATTGATCAGATGGCAAACCTGCGCCATCATCGTTTCCGTAATGTGTATCAAGATGACGACATGGGCCGATGACGACGATGATAGCTCAAAAGACCCAACGGCTAGGATAGGAGTTTTATAGGGGTGTGGTGCTCAGCGGTGTCTGGGTCCACCTCGAGTCGCATCTCGGCGCATGTCTTGATGTGCAGCAGGATCTTATTGTACGACTCAACCAACGACAAGTAGCTGGATAGACCAGTAGCTGAGGGCTCATCCAAGCGAAATGAGCTCGCCGGGGGTCCGGCTCTGTATGCATTGGTCCTGAACCGCGGGGGGGACATGATTCAGAACCTCTGCGTAGCGGTGTGATAGTTGAAAGGTACGGTAAATGGTCACGTCTTTTTCGTGATTGACCTTGTCCGCTTCGGGGACCTTGTTGTCTGAAAGGCTTGTCCAATATTTCTGCCGGACACCAATCGCACGGATGAAATGCATGTGTTGGTGCAGCTCCATGTTTAGTTGAGAGAACTTGGAAACCCACAACGCCATGTTGCCGCCGGTAGGGCGTTCCTGGGGCTCTGCCATGTTTAAATAACTGCCATCTTGACCATGAAGCGGTATGGGAGAGGGTGTGATGGGCAAAGAGGGAGATTCTGAAGAACCTTGAGAGCAGCTACTTGGTTGAGTTGGGTAGTTGTGGATCTGATAGAGCCCCGTAACCAGAAATTCCTCGCAAGCGGGTGAATCAGAGAAGGCAGCGTTCAGGTCAGTATCAACATCCGGCTGAGCAGGAGGTCCTGAAGGGTTGCATTCGCCACAGGGGGGGTCTAGGTTAAGATCAAGGTTTGGCGAGATGTGCCATAGGCTTGACGGCCATTGGCTGAAGTGCTCTGTGCTGTGCTTGGTAGCCTGGGAGTCCCCTGTATGCATCATCAGGCACGGCGATGGGTGCCAAGATCATGAATCAGCATTATGATGCTCATCGCCGACTCGGCCAACAGTTATCATTGAGTTGTGGTCAGTCTCGATCAGTTCTCATCAACAAATTGATTTCTTGTGGTTTATGAGTAGCTTGGTGATCTTGAAAGGTTTTTTTTTTAAAAAAAGAAAAATCAAAAAAATCAAACTCTGACCTATGAGCTAGGTGAGCAATATACTTGTTCTGTGTGTCTTCTCGAGATTATCTCTTACGGAATATCAAGGCGATAGTTGCTCTAAATGAATTCCCTGCAAGAATAATTCACGGAAAACTCTTAGATCCACAAAATATCGTTGTTTATGATGGAATTGAGTTGCATACTTGGAAATCAGAATGGCTATATCCTGTCCAAAGTGCTTGGTTACTCGATGATTGCCAGCCGTTGAAGCAGACTTACCAGAGTCTGACACTGCCATGGCAACAGGTGTCTTTGCATTTATGCGAGCATATGGTTCAATCTGGGGCATCTCGGTTCCGGCCGCCATTTTCAACGCGCAGTTCAACTCTCAATTACGGCGTATCGACGACGCTGGCGTGCGGCAGCAGCTTTTTGGTGGAAATGACTCTTCTTTTGCCAACGTCGACCTTGTCAATAGCTTTCCAAACAATGGCGTGCGCGACCAGGTCATAAATGTGTACCTGCGTAGCCTTCGCACAACCTGGTATGTTTCAGTTGATTTCGCATTTCTTGGTCTTTTACCCTGTTTTGTAGAAAAGGATATTCCATTACGAAGTACTTTAGAAACTGAATTTGGACTCGAGGAGAAGAAAAAAGTCAACGTGCCGGAAGGCATGGGCGAAAAGGACGTAGGTACGGTTCATCGCGCAGAGGATGGGGGAAAGTCAGCACCGGCTCTATGAGTCCTTCGCTTGAGAAATAAGCTTGTGTCTCTCTTGAAGCATTACTGAATAGAAAAATTAGATTGTGGAACATGGGTAAATATTTTTTAAATATCATAATGAGGAGCCTTCAAACCTAAGGGCCTCTCAACCAACTTAGCGATAAAGAGGGCAAATATGGATGACACCGTCATAGAGGAGTTACGAAATATGTAGGCGGTATTCGATTCCAGGTCCCAGCGATTTTAGCGAGCCTGTTGTGTGCCTAGCTTTAGCCCAGCCCTCCCTTCACGTGGGGTGATGACCCTTGCAGCAGTGTTCCGTTGTATTATTATTTGGTGCTACTTCCGTCTTACGCTGGTCGGACTGAACACAAGAATTGCCGAAACAAGGACCAAATTTATGATGATAGAGATTAGATCAATACGATTTTTATCCAATCATTATGCAGATTCGCATCACTCGATAATCAACTCATATGCCAGGCTTGTCCCTGATGCGACCCAGGGATAAAGTTGACATTCAAAGTCCTTTGTGTCGAATTAGATCTCAGCCTATTGAAGCGATATTCTTGCCCGAATCGGATGGCTTGATAAGGCTAACAGCTTTCGCCATCGTATTGGGGACGATTTCATCGTCATTCCTATCCCAAAACGCCCCGGAACTGTTCGGTTCCGGCACCCGCCAAGTTTTGGTGCTTCGGGGATTACGATATTCGGACTGGCTCGCGCACGGAGGGGTCATATCACGCCATATTACTACTTGCCTGTTAAGCATAATCTGCATATGTACTTGCTAATTTAAAAGGCACATCTGAGAGCACGTTGCTGGACAAGCATCCACGAACTCTTGAGCGCCCAGAAGGCACATGCGACCCTTCATGGCTGTTGGTAGTGGTGCATGCCAATATTAGCATCAAATACGGAGCTAATACGATATACACGTATCGTGAGAGGCACCTGCTGCTGATTTTGTCCCTCCCCTGGAATTTCCCGTGCATGCATTGGCCCACCTCAAACTGATGTCAGCCTTGTGGGAGACCTCTCCGCGAATCAAAAGGAGAGCAGGTCTGCATCGCCTCGGGTCAGACAGGATTTTGACGGCACTATTCTTGGGGCGTGAAACCTGGATCCAAACCCCTGCCGTTCGCAACCAGTCAGTGCCTAACATGAGCGGCTGCGCAATGCTTACCTGTTTGTGCCCATGCCGACCATGCCGATCTCTGAAGGAGACGGAAGAAACCGAAATGTTGCTCGAGACCCAATTTCTTGGAAGAAACAAAAAACAACTCCAGCTGCCTCAATTGAATTCACCACCTGATGACATTGCCGCTTCAGCCATCTTCATGTTGACATCAATAGAGCAACATGCAGCAAGAGGACCTGTACCCCCTCCTCAACCGACCGGGGACGAGAGGCGCCCAATCACCAACGCACACGCCGACTGTTGATGTGCCGACCAAATCGCCAAAACGATCGTGGTGGGCCGACGCAGGATGGAAGTTCAGTCTCACAACGAGTGCCATCACCGCATCCGTCGTTCTTTTGATGAATCTATCCGTGACCATCTGGTCGACGACAAAAAAGAAATGGGATCTCGGTGATGATAAAAATGGCCTTAGGATTTTGCAGGACGGTTCATGCGAAGACATTCGCGTGACAAACACGGCGATCCATTTGGTCATCAACCTTTTGAGCACACTTCTCCTGGGCGCCAGCAATTATTGCATGCAGTGCTTGTCAGCCCCGACACGGGATGACGTGCAAAAAGCGCATGCGAAATCAAAATGGCTGGATATTGGAGTTCCCAGTGTTCATAATTTATCCGGCATCCCATGGGCGAGAGTTTTGTTGTGGTTTCTTCTGGTGTTCTCATCAGTGCCACTTCATTTATTGTAAGCTTTTTATCGCCCGTGGAGGACTGTGATGATGAAGACACTGATCATCCACAGGTACAATTCTGTTGTGTTCTCTTCGCTCGTAACTGTCGAGTATGGAATTTACACCATTCAGGACAACTCTACCCATGATAAATCTGTATTTGATCAGTCGTTTGCTCAAGCAAACGCGTCAATGCATGAGTACACTACTTCTGTGTCGAACTACTACTTGTATGGGGATAGCAATGAATTCCAAGACGCATGGAAAGGTATTCAGAACGGCACCCTGAGAAATATGACGGCTCTGGAATGTATCGACGCATACGCTACAGCGTTTCAGACCTCGCATTCGACCCTCGTCTTGGTCACTGAAAAAGGCTCAAACTCGAGCCTTTATGGCGTCCCAATCTATATGGATGATTCTTATTTCTCATCTGGCTGGGGTCGAGGTTGCCCCCCGCAAGTTTACGAGTGGATTTGTCCAACTTATTACGAATACGACTGCAGCAAGCCATGCCGAACCCAAATATCCGGCATTAAGAAAGATGTAGATAATTGGAAACCCTTCGGTGGGCAACGGGTCAAGTATTGTTTGAGCCAGCCCGTCGATCAGTTCTGCCGATTGTACTTTAGCACCTCGATTATAAGCTACATCATCGTCGCCAACGCCTTCAAAGTCGCCATCATCCTGTACACAGTGATGCGCCCGCCATGGGGTCTCCTCTTGGTAATCGGGGATGCTATTGAATCATTTCTTACATCACCCGATCCACACTCCGCTGAAAGTTGCCTGGTATCAAAGCAAGACATCAAGCACATGAAAAAGAAACAACCAACAACAAATAAATGGTCTCCAATGCAATGGCCGTGGATAGCTGCGCTCGTACCCAGGCGCTGGTCCAAAAACTACTCACCGCCAACCAGCGGAGCTAACCAGTTTTCCAGCAGCTGGAATGGCCCTCGCATTTGGAACCCGATAAGGCGGCGGTGGGGAGCAGCAGTGAGCCCCCGCCGTTGGATCACAAGCTTGGCAATGTAGCACCCCTTTTCATTATACGGTAATACTCTAGAAAGTAGCAGTTGCTTATTCTTTTTATAGATATCTAATTGCGTTTGGCACCACCCTTGGTTTGATGATCTGGGGTATTTCAGCCATATCCGGTCCTCATGATATGGCCAGCCTGTGGGCGCTAGGGATAGGAAAAACAACCGAAGCAGCACTCATCTCAGGCTTTCCCGACACCATTAGTCAATCAAAGTACAGTATTACTTGGATTATCGTGATTGCAAACTTTCCCCAGTTTTGCTTTTCGTTCCTTTATTTCCAATACAACGGCTTGTTTACAGGTATGCTGGCTGCTAAGGAATGGAGCGACTTTGGCCTCAAGCGACGAGCGATTCGAGTTTCGGCTGATCCTAGAGGGCAACAACGATCACGGTATTTTTTACAGCTTCCGTACCGCTGGGGAGGACCGCTTATGGCCGTGTCAGTTCTGATCCACTGGATGATTTCACAAAGCTTGTTTGTTGTTGCCATTGAGTCGCCCATGGAATCCCTTTGGCCTACTTGCGGCTACTCGCCTGCTGCCATTATGCTGGTTATCTTGATATCATTTGTGATGGTATTGGCCGTCGTCGGTACGAGCATTCTGCGATTGCCTAGCGCAATTCCACTCGTGGGAAGCTGCAGTTTGGCTATTGCCGCTGGATGCCATCACCCTGATGGCATTCCTCAACCGGAGGCGCCACTAGTCCCTTTGAAATGGGGAGTGATGCGGAAGCCTAGCGGATGGCCTGAGGGAAATAGCCCTGGGCATTGTGGATTCTCAAGCGAGCATGTTGATGAGCCTGAGTGCGGGGTTGAATATGCTTGAGGGTTAAATGGGAATATGACGATATGGTGACAATTATCGATATTCTATTCTCTTCTTGTATTAATTAGAGGGCTTGTATGAAAATGGATGAACCTAGTCTGGTTTAAATTCGGCGATAAAAACTTTTTTGGGGCAATCTTTTTCGATCAAAGATAAAAAGTTGAAAACTGGACAACTTTTACGCTGTGTTGGACCGGAGCATCAATCGACTCCTCATGGGGTAGACGATACAAACCGCAACGGGAAACCATTCTGTCAGGGCTATTTGGGCCTTTAAATGACAACTGCCACGCAATTATTTGTCTGTTTTGCCCATTCTCTCATCGGCTCATTAAAGTCGTTTCCTCAGGCCCTGTGCAGGCTTGAACGGGCATGGTCAGACCATCCTCAAAAACAATTGTGAGAAATGACTAAAAAAGGCTCCATGAATAAATAGATGGGCCTAAATAAGTAAATTGATTGAGGAAAATAAAAAGAATGAATTAACTCACACCACTTCTTGATTTCGGGCCTATCGGACTTTTCGGGCTGGGTCCATCCGCCGTATCGGAACTCCACCGAAGGAAGCGTCAGACCTCTCGGGGGTGGACCGCTACGGCATATATTTATCATGATAAGTCGCCTTTAGATTACTTCTTGCTCTAATTAACTGCCTGCAAGAGCCTCTTTCAGATTCGAATCGAGTAGCGGTGATGATGACGAACTACCCGGATTTTAGTGATTTGCCAGTGGACAAAAGCGGACCACACGGAAATTCCTGGGGACTATGGGGTCCAGATGACCAAATAGGTACACTTAATCATCTTACCGATGAAGTAGTGGCAAATGCTGCTATCGAATGCATCCGAACCGGACAGAGAATATCTTTGAAGTGAGCACAGCTGTATCCGCGCCCTATTTGATCGACCAGCTAATACCGAAACCAGCTGGTCAATGACGGCAGCATCTAATCCTAAATTTGCCCGAAAGCTACTCCACCTCCATATTATCAACAAAGCTCCGGTGAAACATGCTCATGATGATGAAGTAAGTAGTCTATCACTGCATCAAGACAATATACTTACCACCGTTTTTGGTTGAAGTGGACTTTCAATTCTCAGTGCAGCTCCCAGTGGGACGGTTTTAGACATTATGCATACCAAAAAGAAGCAGTGAGTGCAAGTGATTCTGCAGAGGAATGTTCTAATTCTTCCTAGTTGTATTATATGGGACGAACGGCCGAGGACTTTGCTGCCTCTCTTATCCCCAATGGTATTCAGCGTATGTCATCGACAGCAGTCATATTTCCCATTCTTTGACGTGGAAAAATTTGCTTATTATTGTTGTGCTTAGACGTATCCGCCAAAGGAATTACAGGCCGTGCCGTATTTATTGACTGGTATACATGGGCCCAGAGAAACAATCGCAACGTGGATACCATGACTTCTTACGAGATTCCGTTTAGCGAAATCATCCAAGCTCTGCACAGCCAAGGCATGAACGAGAATGATTTCCGAACAGGCGACATTATCGTTATTCGGTTCGGCTACATCAACCAATATGAATCCATGAACGAGGAGAAGCGAGATAGGCTGGATGAGTTGTACAAGACACAAAAGCCAGACAATATCGGATTGAAGCCATCGAGGAAGCTGTTGAATTTTCTCTGGTCAAAGAAAATAGCTGCAATTTGTGGTGACTCACGCTCTCTGGAGGTTTGGCCCTGTAAAGAACTGGATTGGCATTTGCATGAGTGGCTGTTGGCCGGATGGGGTATGCCCATTGGCGAACTATTTTATCTTGAACAACTGGCCGTCACTTGTGCCTCTACTGGCCGCTATACATTCTTTTTGTCGAGCTCCCCAATGAATGTAAGCCAATGCACCGAACTCAAGCTCTATTTGGTTATACGCTAATACTTTCGCTCAGGTACCCGGAGCTGTTGCAAGCCCTCCAAACGCATTGGCTATATTTTAAACAGAATGACCAAATAAAAACAATCTTTCAATGAGACCTACCTCGTATCATAAAGAAGGAAAGGTTGTATTTCGTAGCCGACAACCCCGTCGCCAACTCAGACGTTCGGTGTGGTCATAGATGGAGAGCATAACTCGGGTCTCTTGACGGAGTGTGTTGTTCAAGGCTCTGAAGATGAGGAAGACGCTGGGTTTTGACTAAACATCTATCCATATGTCTAGTTTGATACCGAGCTAAAATTTCGAATGGACTTTCATTCCTAATACTAATTTGCAATGTGACTATCAGATACCATTCTCCCAATATTATCATACACAGCGTCAAATTTGCGGAGCATCATCAATTTATACACTTGAATGCTGAACTTGAGAAACATAAGTTGATACCCATAGCGCAGTCAGAACGTCACTTGGGATACTCGGGAGCCAACCTACTGCACGACAGATAGCATTGCCAATGCCACCTTGATCAGATAATACCTTCTTCGCTCGCATTTACCAAGGTCTTTGCAAGGCGAGCAGTGCCTGAGCCGCACGAACCTGTTCGCCATCTGTCTCCCCAGCCGAAAGCTTCGCCCAAAGCTCGGCCTCTGGCTTCGGCTTTTGGAAGTATGGCTCGTCGACCTCACACTTGACACCCTTCTCTGGCAGCTTTCCGTCGAAGAGGAAGTCGCGCACGTGGTCGGCAATGCACTTGGATGGCACAGCCAGTGAGCAATGGCCGTACCCCTTCACCTCCACGAGGCGCGAGTCGACAAAGGTCGCTTCAGCCTTCTTTGCTGACCCCAACGGGCAGATGGGATCGTAGGTAGTCGAGAGGATGAGGAGTGGGTGCGCGGTGGAAGCCGATCGGGGAGGCTTGAATGAGTGGGTGCGAGGAATTCGCCACTGCTGTTTGGCGTAGAACGTCTGGGCCTCGGTTATGGCAAATGAAGAGGTGTTGTAGAAAGGCTCCATGATATCGAGAAGCTCTTCCCTCGTCTTGGGCCAATGATCTGGGCCTGAAGCCCCATCATTGATGTTGACAACATCAAGCGCATCGTCTACTGTGCCCGAGACGTCATCAGTGCCATACTCCAAAAAGGCACTTGTCGCATTTCCGCCAATCAGCTCTGCAAGTCGATCTGCCAATTCGACCCAGGTGGCCGGCTTATACATGTGGCCAAAGACTGCTCCGTGCCACAGAGATTCGTAGCTGAGACTGCCATAGATGCTGGCGTTGACAAAGACGGAGATTGGGTCCTGCTTGAGGCTTTGCAAGAAGCTGGTGACCTTGAATTGCAGCTCATCCTTAGAACTAGCTAGATTGGAAAGAGCGCAGTTGTCACCCGACTTGAAGCATTCGTCGAAAAACCCATCCACAACCTTTTCGGTATCCACAAAGTCTCCGGTGAGGACTTGGGCCTCATACCATTCGATTTGGTCCACAACACCATCGATAATCACTCGATGGGAGCGTTCTGGGAAAAGCGATGCGTAGGTTTGACCGAGTAGCGTGCCGTAGCTGAAACCCCAGTAGTACATGTTTCTCTGACCAACAGCATCGAGGATGCTGTTCATATCAGCTGCAGTTTGTGGAGTGTTGATGTATTTGCCGTGTTCGCCCATGTTGGCTTCACAGGCCTGGACATAGTTTTGAGTCCAAGCGAAGCGCTTGATGCTGTCTTCCTCGGAGCCCGTGTCCTCTCCAAAAGACAGTTTCCCTCTTGTCGCCGAGTCCGGGTAGCAGGAGGCAAGAGGTCGCGATTCGTTCACACCTCGGGGGTCAAATGACAAAATGTGAAAGTTCTCGCCAACAATGCGGTTGACAAGCGCTCCTTTGCGCCAAATGAAGCTGCTGCCACTGCCTCCAGGGCCTCCGGGGTTCACAAGCAAGTTTTGGGTGGCATTCTTGCCGCGCAGTCGCATGAGTGGGATTTGGAATGTCTTGTCCGAAGTCTTCTCAGTGTCGAACTGGTCGATGGGGACGCTGATTTCACTGCATTCAACTTCATGATCGTTGATGTTGCCGCATGGCTTCCACTCCACTGTTTCCCCTGGATAGGTGCGAGGGCCCTTGACTGAGTGGGGGCATGAAGTTGGGGCCGAGAACCGTGGAAGGTATAGATTGATGATGCATAAAATCCCAATAGCGAGGACCACAATTTTGGGCCACTGTCTTCCTGTGGCCTTTGAAGGCCGGACAGTGACCTGCGTGTCGAGGAATGTTTTCTCCATTGTCGCGTGTTGTGACAACCCGGATGAACGCGCGTGCTTCCTAGTATATCCGGACCGAGGCTGACAAATAAGCGTCGCCGGATCAACAATTATCCTCTCAGATATGCTGCGGGTCCGACTTCCCCGGTGCAGGGTACGGTGCTATTGGATTGGATTCAGATAGAGCATTTGACAACTTCGCAATATCAAACACTTTGACTATGTCTTTATTATTCATTTATTTTATTTTTCGAGTTTCTCATCATTCTCTCCTCAAAAGCGGGTGCCCGGGCTCGAGCATATGAAAACTATGGAATACGAAGCTGGTCACTTTAGAAGTTCCTTCATCAATGGATTTTAATTCACGATTTCTGTTCCAGTTTTTACTGCTTGAATTGCATTCATATTTCTTGGAAAAGAGTATAAATGGCTTGACCCACATATTCCTAATAGCACATATCTACAAAGTGTACTGGTACAGTGGGCTCTTCTCCCCCATGGCGTCAAGCTGCTCTTGCGTGTACTGTTCACGAACTTGGGTTTCCGAAAGCCGCTTCTTGGCCTTGTTGAGCCGCCACAGCAAGAATTCCAAAAGCATGGCAGAAGCAAGAGCTAAACAAATAATGCCGAGCGAGGTACCGTATCCAGTGGGGTACTTAGGTCCCTCTTTGTCAAGGAAAATATTGGTGCCAATGAGACCTGTCGCTCGATGTTAAAAATTTCCACTGTGAAAGGATTTCGATATAGCATCGCTCAAAAGAACTTACTTCCAAAGTTTCCCGCTGCAAGCAGCCACGCAAGCCCGATGGATCGCTTCCACGACGGAGCGAGGTTGTTGCCGATCCATGCGCTGATGCCGGGTAGGAGCGGATAAATGCCCATCTGCGCGAGCACAACGCCAAAGTACATTGCCGCGACGTGGTTTTCAACATTTGACGAGAAGCTGAACAGAATGGCGAGCGCGACTGTGAGCACCGTCATGGGCCCAACGATGAACGGCATGCGCCACGAGAACCGATCCGCGAACCTCCCGGTGACCCAGGCGCACACACCGCCGCAGAAGTAGGGCGGTATGGTCAGGAGCTGGGCTTTGGCGGTGGTGAAGCCCAGCTGCTTGATGATCTGGGGCATGGTGAACTTGAAGGCCGCGTTCGGGACCGAGTTGGCCCAGCCGAGAAGGATACCGAGGAGGATCTTCCAGTCCACCATGGTCTGCAGAAGCAAACGCCACGAGAACCTATCTCCCTCTCCGGTTTGGGTCCTGACACCAGAAATTCGCAGCCGCAAGTCCACAAACCGCTTCTCATCGTCGGATAGCCAAGCTGCGCGCTCCGGAGTGTCGATGATCAAAAACGGCATAGCAAACCCGGCGGCAATGGTGACAGCTCCTTCGATCAGGAAGATCCATCGCCAGCCGTCAATACCTCGCATACCGTCCATTTCAGCGATGCCAAAAGCAAGGATGCCGCTCAATGCACCGGAGAAGGCCGATGCGGTGTAGAAGATGGCCAGGCGTTGCTGGAGTTCGTGCCGGGGATACCACGTCGACACAATGTAGACCGCGCCCGGGAAAAAGCCAGCCTTTGCAAGACGACGATGAGTCCATGTCCAATGCCAATTGAGGTGCAACGAGACGCGAAACTTACCTCGCATAAGCCCAGAACGACTCGACATGCAACCAAGCCCTGGAAATTCTTGACAACGCCCATGAGAGTCATGACGGTTCCCCAAGATAGAATCAAGATGGAAAGCCAGATGCTCGGACGAACCTTTTTGAGGACAACGTTGGAGGGAATTTCTGCGCGCCGTCAGGAATTGCGTTCCCATGCAGGGCTATCTCAGATTTGAAGTACCAAAGATGATGTATGGGACAAAAAAGATGGTACTGGCAATATTGTACTGATTTCCAGTCAGGCCCAAATCTTTGTCCATGCCTTCGATTTTCGCATTTCCAATGTTTCCTCGGTCGATGTGGGCGAGAAGGTATAGAACCGCCATTATTGGAATAAGCCGAATGTCAATCTATGGTATAGAACGTTAAAACCACATAACACAGTTCTTGGGAATAAAATTCACCTTTCTCACTACTTTCTTGCCCGCACGGCCTTCGAACCGCTGCATAAAGGCAGCATCTTCAGCCGAGAGACCGGCATAAGGCGAAACAGCTGCTTTTATGGCCGTGACATCAGGTTTATCCAGCTCATAGCCATCCGACTTGTCTGTTTTTGAAGCCATTTTTCTCAGTAGTTGAACTGGGAATGACTTGATGAAAGGCCTGCTTTGAAGTATTTCATCTCCAAGATTTAAGCTGACCTGAACGGTACATCGGACCCCTTCCGCTGCCCCAGTCAAGTCTTCCCCGGAAAATCGGCCCAGGCCACCCTTCCCCACGAGGTTAGCGAACCATGAGGAAACAGACGCTATTCCCAGAATGGGCTTTGCAGTTCGCCTGAGGTCCTGTATCCCGGCGTCGGAGGTCCTCCGCAAGTGGCCGCACCCCACACCGGCGACTGCACATCAATAGAGTACAGGTGCACAAGCAAAGGTTGGGGTTCTGAATATGAGGAGAGAATTTTCATGTACATTTTACTATTACGTTACTATGACCATGTGTTCTCCTACCCTTATCGTGTATGTAGATGCTGTAGCCTCCGAAATGTGACCCACGACCGGGTCTTTTATCCTGTGGCCTACAACCGTTCCGAGCCTTCAGGCCGCTTCCGCTTTTGGTCCAATTTTTTAAGACTATCCAAGCTTCTCAGTGTATCAGGGTGCTCCTTACCAAGGACCTTCCCACCCAATTTTGCTGCTTGCTGGAACAGCTCCTCCGCTTCTTTGTGTTGATCTTGCTGTTCCAGCGTCATTGCCAAATTGTACAAGCTCTGGACAATATCCGGATGTTGCTCACCAAGCACCCTAGTCCTTAGCCGAAGGATTTGCCTGTGGAGGATTTCTGCCTCCTCGTATTTTCTTTGCATTTGGAGCGTGACCGCTAGTTGATTCATGGTAATGAGTGTACTGGGGTGCTCTTTCCCTAGTATGGCTTCCTCATGCTTTAGCGTATGTCGATATATTTCCTCTGCTTCATCGAATTTTCCCTGTTTTCTCAGTGAAGTGGCGAGGTTTTTCATTGTCACATTTGTGCCCGTCTGCTCTGTGCGAAGCACAGTTTGTTCGCATTCCAGCATTCGTCGATAAATCTGCTCAGCTTCCCGGCATCTGCCCTGTTTATCCGATACCACGGCCAAGTTATTCATGCTCTTCAGCGTTTGGGGATGCGACTGGCCAAGCACTTTTGTGCTCAGCTCTAGTGCACGCTTATGAATCTGCTCTGCTTCTTCATATTTCCCCTGCTTCTCAACAACGATGCCCCAGTAGTTCATGCATCGAATTGTGTCGGGGTGCTCCTCTCCTAGCAATGAATATTTCAATCGCAGAGTTTCTCGAAATGACTTCTCCGCATCATCATATTTTCCCAGGATGAAGAATGATTCAGAAACGTAAAATAAAAGATTTGATCGACCATGCTCGTTCTTACATTGGCCTCCGTACTCCAAGGCGCTTCGTACATGTGGCAGGTAGGCTGACCATGCCCCTTTATTTCTATGCACTGGCGCAGGATATGCTCGTAGTAGGTGAGGTAAAAGAATATTGTACATGTGCTGTGCATATCGTGCTTGTTCTAGCCAGTTCCGCATGGCGAGTCGAACCAATCGGTGCATCTCAAATTCGCCATTTTGTCCTGTAATAAAGGCGTATGACTTGAGAGCACCGATGGCTTCATCTGATTCCAGGTCGCTTGGAGCCGGGGGTAGAAGGTCTTGAGGGATATCGTGTTCGCTGAAAAAGCACATGCATTTCAAGTATGTTCCCGCAAGCGGATACTCTTTTGAGATGCGTTCGAAGGAGATCAACCAAGTGATGGCTACTGGGTTTTTGGTGGTGCCAGGGCGGCCAGGGTCCTCGAAATCTTTGCTTAACAGTTTAGTAAAAGTTGTGTTGCCGAGCTTACAGTATCCTAAATATGTTCTTGTCGATATTCCTACTCGGTCCATATACGCGGCTGCCAGCCTGATAGCCAAGGGATGGTTGTCAAGACATTCAATCAGTTGGATCGTGCTTTCAACGTCTTGAGTTTGATTTGGTCTCAATCTCATCTGGAGCATTTCAAAACCTTCTTCATTGCTCATCTTGCCGATGTTAAATACGCCTTGGCGATGAACGTCCAGTTTGGCTGAGATTTCGTGGGCGCGCGTTGTGAATAAAATTGAGCCATTATTGTTTATAGGGAGGTCATTGGAGATACCGGCTGGCCCAAACAATAGTTCTATATCATCCACATTATCGACAACCAACAGCCATGGATCAGCATCATCTCTGCTAAGAGCGGCCTTGACGAGCGAATTAATATCGCCCCGATTCTCGTTGAGGCCAGGCACATTGAGAAGCTGTCCGATCCGACGATATGCATTCGTAAAAGTAGCAGCATCAACTGCCGCTACCCAGAATACGGAGCAGTCTGGGTTGTTGGCTCGAATGCGGAAGGCAGTTTCGAGTGCAATTTGTGTCTTGCCGATACCGCCCACGCCTTCAATGACTGTCTTCTGACAACTGTCCTTGATGGCAGTAGGCGTTACTCGTTCGAGCAACTGCGATATGATGTTCTCTCGACCCACAAATTCTTTATTGCGCCCGAAGGGCACTTCCCAGTGGACTTCCGGTTTGGGATCGACACTGGGTGACGGTGCGGTCCAGCTATCCTCTGTGTATGTCTTTACGACTTTATCAGCTTGGGTATGACCTTCCAGAATTGCCCTTGCCGCAGATGCTGAGGTTGCTGCCGCAAAACGCTGCCATCCCTTGTGCTTGTGGCTGTCTGCGTAATCACACACGCCCTTGACGATGATGCAGGGCAGCTCATCCCAAATTCCGGCACCTTCCATCTCGAATGCAATGACTCCAGTCTTTTTTGCAATTTCATCGCGACGGCTGGCAGATTGTATCACTGCGTCTCCTGAGCCAACTGCTCCAACATGTACATGATGCCTGTGAGCTTCACCAAGCTGACGTGCAGAGCTTAGTTCCCTCTTGACAAGATGGTCTTCGCTGCACAAAAGTTCGTCACAAGGCAATCGCAGGGCCTCATTACAGACAGGATCGGAGTCGTCAAGACAATTTTGACAAATACAGTTATTCGGGTGCTGGTGCTTGTGACGATAGGTGGGTTCGTAAAGTTTATCATTTTCTATTCCGGGGTAGTCGTATATTCCCCGAAACTCTGTTCCAGCCACTTTGTTTTGTACTTCTTGGAGAATCCGGTTCGTTCGCCACACCAACTGATCAAGCCCTTGATCCGTATTGAACGTGTCGAGCAAGGCAGCGACGAATCCATTCGGCGATGGCAGATTATCCTCGATGGTGTCCTTCAGGACAAACCTGTCTGGGTCGCTTCGGCCAAACTCGTACTGGACAACCTTGTTGCTAATTACCACATCGCCGAGCAGGATTTCTTTCGGCTCATTGAGAGGCATCCCGCCGCAAATACCAACAAGGATAGCTAGTCGCAAGCTACTGTAGCTTGAGCGTAAACTCGCAGCAACGCTGGCGGCATTCCTTTTCCCCACGTGCGGCAACAATGTCAAGACTACATTGTGGCTGCCCACACGCCCCGTTGTGTAGATATTGTCGTCGCCCGGTGCCCTCCCGTATCGGTCGCCATTGTCGTCCCAGAACTCGTCGAAGATGAGGACAGCGGCGTTGTATTCGGTGCGCAGGGCGCAGATGATGGCAACTTCGAAATCGCTTCGTTCGCGCGGCGCTGGATAGGTCATGATGGAGGCTGAGTATCGACTGGCTGCTGGGACGTTACGCCATGGCTGTCGAGAAGCCGAAGGGCAGTGTGCTGTGCTTGAAGATGATGACGAAAGAATGGCGGGCCGTTTCCATCGCGGGGCTTTTTTTGGGGGGCTGGGGCGCGCTAAGTCTGACCGAGTGTCGGGGTGGTACGACCCCATAACGCCCCACCGCGGCATTGACGTGTCGCCCTGTACTTTGTTTCTTTAGGTCCCTTGTTTGAAGTAGACTGCAAAACGCATGACCTTGCCCAGCGCTCCAACCTTTAGACATAATCTTTTCAATGCGTCTATTTTCATATTGGCTAGCCTGGAAATGTGGGTGCCATGTGCATGATTTTTGGCCGAGGGTTGACAGCAATATCGTCCTCTTGGTATGTTGATGTTGGACAAACATGGGTCTTTGCACATCACTCCATTTATCAAGAGTCATTTATGGCGGATAAGTCAACAACATGTTCATTTCGTGTAAGAAACCGACAGCCAAAACGAGCCCAACCGAAATGAACTTACTCTTCAGACCAGGACAAAGCCAGCTCTCAACCAAATGATCTTGACCCCTTATTTACCCAGGCAATAAACCGACCGAATTAAAAACTTGATAGCCTGTGGAGACAAATTTGTAAGTTGAATATTCATCTCGTTGAATTATAAAATCCGGGGATCCGAAAGAGGATGCCCGTGACCAGGCTCCAATGAGATGTTAGTTCAATAAAACAATGGAAATAGGAGTTACAGTGCCTACTCTTGGCATGTATTATCCTTAATGCTATGCTCGCTGTATGTGTCATCTTCGCTGTCCTCATTTCCGCTGCATGGTCCTTGTGTGCTCGAGAATGCACCAAATTATGATTTATTGAATGACTGGTTCCGCCATTTTAAGAAATTAAATCCACCTAAATACAACTCCAGTTATCAGGAAGAGAAGGGTCGCCAGCTCCACGGTATTTGTTGCGGAGAGGATACCGACAGTGTCGCCGTTGGAACGCTACCTTTCCGGAAGTCATGGTCGCGAGCGAAGTGCCCAAAATTGAATCAGGCGCCACACCCTCCTCAACCCATTCGACGATTGCTGCCAGCACATTTCCTTCGGGCCCATCATCGTACACAGTTTTCTCATAATTTCCGATGTACGTAGCTCCATTACCGCCGAAACAGTGCTCCAGGCCTGAAATCCTGAAATATCTATAGAATTCATCCAGCTCTTCGGATCGGAGCCCCATAGTTCTCGAAACATGCTCGTAGTAACGCATCGAGTTCTCACTGCTAATCATGGGATCCTTGAGGCCGTGGTAATGCAGAATTTTGGACCCGCGATTTTTCACAGCGGACAAGTTGCCGTTCCAGGAGTCAATGTTGAATGGGTTCAACCGCGCCGCCTCCGCGTAGTCCTCTGGGCCGATCGTAGCGGGATCCCATTCCGGGTCACTGCGAACGACATACCTGAACCAATCCACGCTGTATGGGAACGGGACTCCGGATACAAGCGGCGAATAGGATATGCCAGGCTGCATGCGTGGGTACACAAGTGACCCGTTGTTGTACAATGGTGAAAAAACATCGCGAACCGCTGCAACTTGGTCTCTTGTCAGGCAACTCTTAGTCGAATTGGGAGTGCAAAGGAGGTCTTCTGGGCGATAATGGCAAAGATTCGGGTCCTCTATAATTCCATCGCGGTATCCATCCAGGCCATCGCATTGTTTCAGTATGTTTTTATAGACAAGCTGCCATGTCTCAAAGGAAAGATATGTCGGGGCACCACTTTCACCCGTAATGGGGAAGAAATGACCTCTCCAAGAGGTGAGGTTGTTAAAGGCCACGGCCGGTGCACCGACAACAATTCCATCAAAATCGTCGGGGAAATCCTGCGCTGACTTTAGGCCCTGTCTTCCACCCGTGGAGCAGCCAAGGTAATAAGATTTCTTGGGTTCTCTTTCGTAAAAGGCTTTGGATACTTGCTTTCCAATAACGACACCGGTATGCAACGCTCGGTAGGCAAAGTCTTCGACCACGTCGGGATTCTTGTAAAAGGCAGTGCCTTTGTTACCATCATGACCATTGTTAGTAGCAATCGCAGCAAAGCCCTGATTCACTCCGTACGTCAAGTCCATGTACTGAATGCAACCGCCTAGTCCTCCGTTTCCCGTGCCTAAAAAGCGGCCATTCCAGTTAAAAGGCAGCCATGCCTCGAGTGTGAAGCCGCTGGTCGGGCTGGTCGTTACGCGCATCACAACGCGACACATGTCGACCTTGATATGCTGGGGAGAGTTTTCGCATGATGGATCAGTTTCGGGCAGAGTCAGATTGGTGCCTTCATAAACCGTCTCTGCCAATTGTATGGTGGTATTTTGAAGGCTGAGTTGTTCTGCGAAGTCGGTGCAATTGTCTGCTCGCGTGCAGACGGCAGCTTGGAGCAGCAGCCAAGTCAGCGGGGCACGGGGCCGCATTGTGGGCACAAACTGGGTAGGCGTGAGTAGGTTTCAAGATGGCTCCGTTGCTCGCTCGTCGGCAGAAGATGGATTGAAGTGCCGCGCCGTGCGCTTGTTCAAGCTGGTAGTTTTTCAAGCGGTCACCACGGCTCAGCGACAGGAATGAGGTCTCGCGGGGACAGTGAGACATGCATTGTGCATGACGTCTGCCGTATTACCATTGGCTGACCCGACGCTAACAGGGAGCGTGATCTCAGCCCACCACTTTATACTGTGTACAAATCGCCATCGCCCAAATATGCACTGCATGGATAATGAAACATAAAAACATAAAATTCTTTATCCAACATTTCGTCCTCCAATTTAATACATTACAGCGGTTTTCGTGAGGCGAGTTCAGGAACAAAGCATGGTTTGACTTTCATCTTCATAGCCGTAATCCAGTCACTTTGCCCACAATATGCTGTCTATGGAAGCTTCAATTTATTCACTTCATCTGGTAATACAAGCCCCAGTCGAAGCAATTGATTTCCACACTCAATAAGATAGTAATCGGCATACACTAAGCCGTGATCGCGAATTTGTACATAACCGTTGGCGTTGTTGGAGACTGTCGCATTCCGAAGAATAGCTTCAAACGTTTTGCCATCCGTTTTGCAATTGGTTGGCTATCACGCCATCCGATTACCTTGGCCATTCAGGGATTGGCTGACTGGGAGCAACCCATTCGCCATCCAACGATGCAGAGCCTAACTCAGTGGACCTGGAGGTGAACATCATGTCATCAAAACTGATCACTCGGTCCATGTCCATGAACCCCTGACCCATCAATATTTGTGATATTGCAGACAATTCATCTCCGTCAGAGTCAGTTGATGGATGGTTCCAATTTCCCAAACTGGCTTGACGCTCGGGATTTATGACAGAGCCTTGAGTGTTAGTAAAAGCCCTGGATGAATCACCTTCGACTGTGGCATTGTTGAAATTGTTTGATTGAGCTAGCGTCGCTCCCAAGCCCTCAGTATTTTGATGAGGCGTAGTGGCAGAGCTTGAACGCGGAGAGAGCGTCTCGATGTCAGAAGATCCGGATATGTCGATTTTAAATTCCAGATCTTGAATGCATCGTTGATATAGGCGATTTAGTCGCAGGGCAAATTGGCTAAACAAGGACTGTACGCCACCAGTGCCGACCCATCGTCGCGACATTTCTTCCAGGTTCCTGACGAGGACCCAAAACTCATTGGCCAGGGGTGTTCTATAGAATCGCCAATGAACTAACACGGTTCTGTTAATAAAGCCTTGGAGTATCCTGAGAATCATGTCTCACCTAACAAGGCTCTTCCGCTTACAAATGCAGCAAATGCAAGCTGTGGAGACACGAAGTTGCCTCTGGAAGTTTTATGCAGGTACTTTTGAGTAATGTTAGCAGTTTCTATGGCTGCCCCTAAGCAAGTCTCGGCGCTGCAAAATGTAGGCAACTTGATGTGCGCCAGTTCTGGGCCTGGGTAGGCAATTCGTTGGTGAAGCAGAATCATGGATATGTTGTGGGTAGCATGCGCTGCTGTCATGTTAGGGTCCATCACCCCTGGCATTATCTCTCGAGATTCTCCAGAATCCTGCCACTGCTGCGGAAGGAACATTTTCCAGCTTTGTGATGTTAGCAAATGTCGATATTTGAGCGCGGCCGCTTCAACCTACTGCACCAGCCTCAAGTCTAGCTCTTTGAAGCGTGTCAGCCAGCTTGAAACCTCTTTCCTATTGCTGAAGTCGACATTTTGGTGAAGGAAATAGGTGGTTATACGGCTCAACGATTCGATCGATTCGATGTTGTACGCAAGCGCACCGACGTTGGCCATGTCTATTGGCGAGGAATGTGCTTTCTGGCCGGCGGGCACCTCGGGGTCATTTACTTCCGTATTGCTGGATTGGGTAGGGCTCGGATAGTGAGCGGGAAGGAAAGTGATTGAATTCCCCATCTTAGCTGCGGAACGATCCCAAATACCAAAGTATGGCGTGAATGCGGGGGTGTTTTTATACCACAATCCACCACAAACGGGAAGGCGCCGGCAAACATCGGCTGCTGTAAGGCTCGTGTTCCATCTACGTGGTTGTGAGTTATTAAGTTTTCAGCCGAAAGATTATTCCAGGTTTCCTACCCAGTGGTCACTGAACAGAATCTGAAGCGGTTAGCAGATGCTTCGCATGGGCTTGATTGGATTGCTCAAACCTATCCAGCACGAAAACGTTCCAGAACACTCTTCTTCTCTCCTCTTCTTCAATCCAGTTGGCAGGATCCGCTAGAGCCGGGATTGGCTGGATTAAGGATGGCTTTGTCTGGCGACCTTCCCGCTCGACGCTCAACTGCAAATATTCAACGCTTCGAGTGAGGGACCCAATTGTCGGCCAGGCACGGTGCGATTCTCCATTGCAAATCTTGATGTGGCTTAGCATTATAAAATAGAATATTGGCTTGGGGGTGGGGTGAACGTACATCAGTGAATGCTAATATTATCAGTGCTTGTAAATTCTCCACAGATAATCGATCCATGGCGGTTAACATGATAATCTGCCTTGACTTTTGAGTCTGCGTTTCGACTTCGTTTGAAGGAAGCGGTTGCCCATCTCTTTGTATAAACCGCAAAGCAGACACATTCATGGCATGAAGAATGACGGACAGGATTTTCGGTCCTTCGGGTGTGGCAAGCTTTCGTCGGAAATCAGCTTGATGTAGAATTGGAATCCATGGTTGAACGCGTTGGAAATAACAGTCTAGCAAAAGCTCCAGGATTTTCTCGTCCGGTGAAAACTGCATGAAATCTTGGGAATGCCCCAAGTTATGACCCCCAAGATCACTCAAATCGGCAAAGCTCATTGGAGACGTATTCTCTGGCCTTCTTCTTTTCGTAGATCGTGGAGAGTCAGTCCATGGTCGGTCTCGCTTGTCGCCTTGTGAATAGTCTCGTTCAGATTTTTGTGAGATAGTCGAAGTAAGCTTGCGTATTTCTTGAGTCAAGACACCCAAGACATCCACGACTGGTCCCAGCGTATTGCTTTGTGCACTATCAGAGATCTGTGGTTGGTTCTGCACAGGGGTGGGCACGTAGGGCGAATCAGGCGCTTGACCACCCTCCCCATTAAACAGCACTTGCTCTACCGCCTCTAGTGATTTTTGTTAATGATATTAACCAAGTTTTGATTCCACGTGAAGCCTGCATGCTGGTTTCTGAAGATCTTACCCAGACGTCTGTTCAAGCCTTCAACAGCACCACTCTTCATACCCGGCTTATTTCTTTTCGGATCGTATAAACAGAGCGTATCTATAATTATGAGAATGGATACAACTTCTCAGGTTCTATACATCTTACCTAATCGCTCGCAATTTGCACATTGTGGCTTCTGTCTTGAGCATTTGAGCTTACGTTTTCGACAGCTCTCGCACGATGGTAAATTCGACTCATTTACAGTCTCAACTTCAATTTGCTCGACTTCAATTTGCTCGACTTCATCCATGGGTATTGTCGTTTCGGACATCTGTAATGTTTCGCAGGAATGGCTTATGATTGGCAGCACTGATTCGTTGGTATGTAAAGTTTCAGGTGGAATTGGTCGAATACAGTTCATCACAAGTGCAAGTGGCTGGGGCTTAGCGGGCGCCCGACACACGCCAAAGACCCTGGCACACTTGCATGAATTGACAACCGAGGATGAGCCCGTTGTTGAGCACGCTATTCCATGAGAAGATAAATGGGTATTTCCCCATACCGCTAGAGATAGGCCAAACCCCGCATGAGCAACACCCACTTGCAGGGATGTTTTCCATTGTGACTCGACCAAATCCATTTGTCGGCGGGGTCGCGACAAGTCTCGGACGAGCAATGCCCCGAATTCCGCGCAGCCGACCTCGTCCCTTTCGATGCCTTGCTCTGAATCTCTTCATCGTCCATCATACCCGAGAACCCTTCGAATTCCCCAATGCTGTCCATCGCTTCCTTAACATATGAACTGCGCTTTTTGGTTTTCTATCACGCGTAAACACGCCCTTCTTATTTCCGTCCACGCGGAAAATGAACGTGTTTGGGCAATGAAAGTCCGCAAAGCTCCACACGTGTTCTCCGACGAGACTCTCTACTCGATCAAAGACACGGTGAAACATGTCCAAGAAGTTTGCCTGGTACTCTTCGCTCCAAGGAACATCGTAGACCGAGTGCAATCCCACCTGCGTATCTGCACCATACTCGCCCATAATTATCGGCTTATCGTACTTGCTCTGCCAACGCAACAGATCCGCCTCCAGTGCAGACTCGGCCGCGGCCAGATCGCCTGTATGAACGTACCATCCATAATATCGGTTCAAGCACAGGACATCGAACAGGTCTGAAATCAGATCCTTGTCCGCAGGGGACGGCATTTCGTTCGTGAAGCACAATGGACGAGTCGGATCCAGCGTCCGAGCCAGCGACACCAACGGCTCCATGTATTCTCGGACGCCTGCTTCAGATGAAGCCGGTTCGTTGGTCAGAGCCCACATCACCACGGATGCGTGATTTTTGTCTCGCGCGATGAGCTCCCTGATGGCCTGTGCGTGCGCCGCCCGGGTCTTGTCGCTGATTGTGTCGGGCGAAAAAGTGTCAACGTGCTTCATGCCCAATAATCCGGCAACGAGTGCCAGGTTGAGACCGACAGCAGCTGTCTCATCAACGACGACGATGCCGTGACGATCTGCGTAATCGAGGACTTCTTCTGCATAAGGGTAGTGTGCGGTTCTGAAAGAGTTGGCTCCCATCCAATCCATCAGGCGAAAGTCATGAACCATATATGCTGGGTCGTATCCTTTTCCTCGAATCGGCGAGTCCTCATGCTTACCAAAGCCCTTGAAATAGAATGGTTTGTGGTTGATGAGGAATTTATTCCCAGCCACTCTTACAGACCGTACACCAACAGCTACTTGATAAGTGTCGGCCACTGTGCTCGTGTCTGTTTCTGAAAGAATGTCCACCCGCAACTGATAGAGATGCGCAGCACCAGGCTGCCAAAGGCGGGCTGAATCGATGACTACTAGGCCTTCCTGTCCGGTTCTTTGACTGGCAACGGTGCCATCTTCATCGGTGATGGTGACTTGGCATATGGCTGGATCAACAGAATGGCTTGTCTCGATCTTGTACTGGATTGTACCAGTGCAACAATCCTCCGTGACATCCGTAACCACCGTAACATCTTGAATGAAGATTTCTGGCGTAGAGCAAAGCCGTACTGAGCGAGCCAGGCCAGCATAATTGAAGAAGTCATGTTGGTAATGCTGCTTCCTCTTTCCGTCTTCCAACACTTGAACCCTTCCTGGAGGGATGGTTTCCCATGAGAGTTGATTGTCGACTGCCACTGTGAGGCGGAAAGTCTGTCCTGGCGCGACTAAATTCGTGATATCGGCCTCGAACGGAGTATATCCACCAACATGCTCAACGACGAAGACGTCGTCAACATAGACACGGCCTGTATGAGTCGCGGAATCGAAGCGAAGAAAGTATCGCTCTCGGGACCAGGTCCGAGGCACCGTCACAGTTCGCTGATAATATACCCAGCCAACATGATCTCGAATCTTTTGATCAACAAATATGTCGTTGTAGCTCGCCGGGACTGGCACCTGAAGTGTTGGTGGAATCCATCGTTTCCATGCTTGATCGTCTTCGACATCAATTGATTCACACAATGAGAAGTTCCAGAGACCATCAAGAGAGACGATCTCACGCGCACTGTTTGCTTGGGGCTGGAGCATGACTTCTTCGTCTTTAGAGTTCGAACAAAGTAAGAAAGGAAAGAAAAAAGGTGTTGGGAGGTTTGAAAGGCGCAGTCGACGTCTAATCTTAATAAATTGGGTGGCATGATATTATTGAGAACCCGAAGGATTCTGCAACGTATTGGATTCGGCCTAAATATCAGCCGGAGCAATTTAATCTATGGTGAGGGTCAGTGGATGCTTTTGGTACATTATCAGCGTAAGCGAGGCTTCTGAATGGCTCGTTGAGTCCATCATAAGGATGATCAGCCGACTAGCATAGAGATTGAGTACCCTGCATCTACATTTCTCGTGCGATAATTGTCCCGTGTCTTCTGTGATTGCGGGATGGCGGGGCGATCCTCGGCCGACAGATGCGCCGGCTCCTGAGTGGTTCAAATGATGGCGCCGTTTTTAGGACTTAAAATTTCTCCACACCATTATCCGTCCAGCTGGGGTCAAACCTCTGGGGAATAGGGTCAAATGACACCCCATAATCCATGTCGAGTTAGAAATGGCGTTAGAGAGGAGCCAGCTACCACCTAGCTCAGTTGCTTTCAGCCTAAACCCGTGGGGATCAATTGCGAATATTCCAATCTGTACCTTTGCGGTCCATATTTGGTTGGATACAAGTTATACCTTGGGTGTCTTTGTCGGGCACGTGAGTGCTTTAAAGATTCACAATGAAAGAAATCCCAGTACTGGTGTTGTTTTTTAGGTATGCGGGATATGCTGGCTCCGTGATTGGGAGTATCATTGCCAATGAGGGTTTCATCAAATACTTTGCTACGGTAACGGATCCATATACTAGGGAGCCTGCACTACTCCCAACACATATCGCTCTGGTCACCTTGTTATTTTCTGTCGGCCATTCCGATCCAGACGGTCGCGTCAATAACAGCTGATAAATTCGGTCGCAAGTTCAACATGTGGGCTGTCACATTTTTTCTCACATTGGTTTGTCATGGTGCCTCGTTTTCAGCTATCGAGGGTCGTTGGTGCTGACGTCTTCGTTTGTTTTAGCCCACCATTCTTCAAGTTATTGCGCCTGATTGGTGGGTTCTCTTGATTGCCCGGCTCGTAGTAAGTTGTGCTGGAGGGATGATGGGAACATTTGTTATAGCATACATGTCGGAAATTGCCATGTCACAGTTTCGTGGTGCTCTTCTTGCTAGCTTTTCTCTCACATTCTCGCTCGGCCAAGTGTTCCTCACCATGGCATTAAGTATTCTCAAAGCATACAAACCAATGATCTTCCGCACAGTGTCGCAGCACCGCTGCTCAGACGGACGGGTGCAACCCTCACTGTTGGCTTAGTCAGCTCACAAGTATCAATGGCCTCAATTCTCGGGAATATGACTGGTAAGTAACTTGGCCTGAAGCGATCCGGTAAGCAAATCTGCCTTGTACCACATGACTGTGTGGCGCTCCTGCTTTGGCCTCACTCGAGGAAGAGCCCCAAATCTGCCTATTTAAACGCATTCACTGGTCTCCTTCCATTCTCTTTCTCCGACCCTCGTACTTGACAGACCTTTTGGGCCAGCGCAAAAGCGCCCTCTGCCTTGGTCCGAGTCAATATACACTGCGCTGGGAATAAGTCGTTTAAGGACAGGCCCTGTCCCCTACCAACTTATTGCAACCATGACGATCGTCAATTTGGTCAAACAATCGCGCTGTGGAGGTCCGGTGGCACCCGGACCTTCTGCGTCTTTTGCAACTCTTTCGTCAAGGACACGAAAAGCCAATTCTTCGAGGAACCGGATAACCAACTATTGCTACCCGACATTCCCCTGCAGCATGGAATCCATCAACAACATGTGCCGACTGTTGATCCCCGCCAATTGCTAGCGGTTCTAGAATTGGACTTTTCGGGGTCGCCCTCGTCGTCATCATCAACATACTCATCCTCATTGTCTGCGTCATCACTACTGCCACTTGCAGCTTACAACTCTGTGGCCACTGCATTGCCAGACTCACCATCAACTTGTGTTTCAGGGTCACCGCCCAATACTCAGCAGTTTCTCTCCACCGTTGTTGCCTCCGATATCACCACTATCAGGGGGTTCTACTGCGAACTTGGCTGCGTGTTATCATTCCCCTCGCGGCGAGAGTTTCGTCGGCACTATCAATCGCGCCGACACCAACCCGAGCTGCATGATGGCCCATTGCCGCAAGCCTCGTTCCGATGCGCTTGCAGAAAGGTAGACCTGCGCCGAGACAATCACAAGCGGCACGTAAAGAACTGCCGGCGCTTAGCAACACAAGTGTTCCGATGCGACCGTGACCATACAGCAACAGACAAAATCAAATGGTTGATCCACTTGGATGAACCTGGTGGATGCAGGCCAGCTAGAGGGGTACCTCGGCATCATAACCAAATATGAGGCTGAAGATGGCTATGATGATAATGATGATGGAACAACAAGAGAACGACCGCTCCAAGGATACATTTAAACTCGGGCTTCAACACATGAAATTCGGAGTTTGATTGTGAAACGATGACGAAAGGTGTATCACAGCCTCAAACCTTGCAACAGACACCGTATTTCAGTATAACCCAGGCCTCATAAATGAGGGTGGCGTATTGCATGAGAATGGCAGACTGTGGAAGCAAAAGTTCTAGGGATGCGTTATTTAGCACCTGGAGTAACAGCAGAGGTGATATGGCCAGGTCAACTCGAAGGCCTCGAGGTGACTGGCATCGTACAGAGGACTGGAAACCGCAATTCAGCCTCCTAGTTGCTCTATGGTAGATAACACATCCCAGGTTATAACACCAAACTATGGTGATCAAGAGGGGAAAGGGGGTGGGCCAGATTATTAGCTTCCAGAGGATGTTGTTAAAAAGGTCTGGTGTGGTCTTCTTTATTTCTAGTTTCTCTGTCCAGATTGAAATGTTGGGACTCAGTCAAATAAAAACGGGTTCTATTTTCTTTTCTTGAACCTTTTCAAGTCTCAGCTCACAAGGGTCATTGATAATTCATCCGACAAACCGAATAGCTTGGTTATAGCACCCAAAAACCTTTCCAACACATCAGAGACAGCTAATCCTGATGCCATTCCATATCTTATGAAATGCTTCGGTGCCTTTCCATGTCCGTACCTTGGGCCTCGGTGAGAAGAAAACAGCATGACCCATGCACATACCGTACTGTTATCGTGACTATAAGCCGGCTTCTTAACCGAATTTCTTTCTAGGAACACTTCGTTTCTACATTAGGCATGGAGCGGCATCGGATAGTATGACGTGAAGCAGAGAAAAAGGTGGAGGAGCATGGTAGTTATCATTCCCCTCTGATATCCGCCCATATATTGTAGACATCCGATCTCACGCATTTCACACCCGATCAAGTTCCTTATCAAGTCAGTGAACTATTCCCGCGTTCGGGGTCGGACTGTCATATTTTTTGTCATGATCTATGAAAAAGGCGAACAAGGCACCCACTGATAAACTTGTTGATCCTAGCAAGATTGTAACCTGGGGGTTGACTGACTAAGCCGCCAAGCCGAGGTCAGGTGTTCTGAGCAGGGGGGGTTGAGCCATTCACGTGCCAGCATGTCACTAACTGGGTTTTCCAAGGCTGGTAACAACAGGCTAATAAAATTCTTGCCACTTTATCGATTTCAACATCATCTCAGCCCCAACATACAAAATTCAGACGGAAAAGCAAAAAGAATACTTCAAAAATGGGGTGTGACTGTTGTGGTCCACCGGCTCCAGCCCCTGAGGCGTTTGCTGCACCAATCACGGCACCAATTGCGGAGAGCGGCAGTTGCCAGAAGTCATGCTGCGATGGCGGCAGCGAAGCCGAGCGTCTCGAGACCGAGGATCCGGGTCAGGGAGATCCCAACCAGGAGAAACCGGACAAATGCTGCCCTTCTAGCAAATGCGCGGACAACAAAGCCGAGGATGATGCCGAAGCGCCTGATTGCTGCCGTGGCAAGAAAGGTCCATGCTGCGACACCTCTTGTCTTGACCGCCTGGCTCTGCGGGAATGCGAGATGAGTGCTGTTGCAGCCCCTGGAGCAAATGCTCAGAAGAAGAGTGAGTACCCGCGCTTGTAGAGAGTTATTCAAGATTGCTAACTGTACCAGCTTGCAGTGGTACTGCCGACGGCAAGGCATGTAGCCAGCATAGCATCTCTGCCCTAGACCGCTATGGCGCCACCCTCCAGGCCCTGGGATGCATCTGCCGTGCTCTCATTGCTCTCGGCCAGGAAACTTGCTGTGAAATTCGCGAGCGTCATTCGCTGGACGGGAAACAGTACTCCAAGAGGTCGTCTGCTCGTTCCCTTCGTGCTTCGACGGATTCTTGCAACAGCAGCGGCTCTGTCACGCAGGACCAAGCTATGCAAAACCGCCTTCGCCTGCGCAAGGGCTCCGGAGAAAGTGTCAAATCTGTCAAGAAGTCATCTATGGCTACCTGCGCGAGCTCTTGTTGCTCTAAGGACAAGCCCGCCAAAGAGCCTTCCATCAAGGGCGAATGCTCCAAATCTTGCTGCTCGGAGGGAAAGCCTGCCGAGGATCTTCCCCCCAAGAAGAGCTGCACAGATTCATGCTGCTCAAAGTCCCAACCTACCCTGGAACCTGTGGCTAACATGAAACCTTCTGGGTCTTGCTGTGTGAAGGAAAAGGTCCCGTCCAAAGAAGTGGCAACAAAGATCAACTGCCCCAGTTCCTGCTGCTCTAATAACAGGCCTGTCAAGGCTCTACATGTCAAGGATAATTGTGCCCAATCATGCTGCTCCCCTGACAAGCCTACCCAGTTGCCTGTCCCCGACACTGGACGCCTTGACCTTTGCTCCTCCAAGAGTGACTGTTTCGAAGAACCACCTCCCAAGGTCGGTTGCTCTGGATCCTGTTGTCCCAGAGATAAGCATGTCGATGACAAAAATGCCAAGAGCATCTCTGTGGACTCATGTTATTCTAAGGTCAAGCTCGTTATTGAGTCTCTGCCCAGTGGGCGTGCAGGATCTCGTTGCGGAACAGCCAAGATTCCGGTTGTCAAAGAGTCCCTAGATGCCACTTGCGCTGGTTCTTGTTGCAAACCAGCCAAGCAGGATATCGCTAAATATTCAAAGACTAGTTGTGCGGACTCTTGCTGTTCGGAAAAAGGACCTTCCAGATCTCAGAGCCCTTGTACCGATGCCTGCTGCTCCTCCACTGCGCCTGATCATGGGTTAGAGATTGAGGAGGTCCCGATCCAGGCCATCTCTGACGTAGAGAATCAGAGCACCGGAAAGGAGCATGTTGTTCTCAGTATTTCCGGTATGACTTGTACCGGTTGCGAGACCAAGCTCAATCGAACTCTCGCTGTGGTTCCCGCCGTCAAAGATCTAAAAACGAGCCTGGTTCTCTCGCGGGCTGAATTCAACATCGACCTTCGCCTGGGCTCGGTGGAACAAGTTGTGAAGCATCTGGAGCGAACCACTGAATTCAAATGTGAAAGAGTTCAGAACCAGGGAACTAGCCTGGACCTTATCGTCCCTGATGAGCCCGCCAAATTCATGAGCCAGACATGGCCGGAAGGTGTTATTGGTATGGCGCTTGTAGACAAGCAGACCGTACGAGTTGCGTTTGATTCCAAGGTTGTAGGAGCCCGAGACCTCGCCGAGAAGATCTGGGGTCCGCCAATTGAACTTGCTCCGCCTCGTGGTGATCCTTCACTGGAGGCTGGGAGCAAGCATGTCCGTCATGTCGGATACATGACGCTCCTCTCCGCTGTCTTAACGATTCCTGTTCTCGTCATGGCATGGGCTCCTCTTCCTGAGCGGGAGTTGGCCTATTCCTCGGCTTCACTCGCATTGGCAACCATAGTTCAATTTGTTATCGCAGGACCTTTCTACCCTAAGGCTCTGAAAGCGCTTGTTTTTTCCAGAG
The DNA here is from genome assembly GCA_013406985.1 of Calonectria crousiana. Taxonomy (NCBI): domain Eukaryota; kingdom Fungi; phylum Ascomycota; class Sordariomycetes; order Hypocreales; family Nectriaceae; genus Calonectria; species Calonectria crousiana. Next base: position 74,017 of record VTGD01000001.1, on the reverse strand, counting down.
TTATCGAGATGGATCTGTTGATCGTCTTGAGCACCAGTGCCGCTTACATCTTCTCTGTCGTCTCTTTTGGGTACTTCGTCGCATCGAAACCTCTTTCGACTGGGCAATTTTTTGAAACGAGCACACTCTTGGTCACCCTCATCATGGTTGGCAGATGGGTTGCGGCTCTTGCTCGTCAGAGAGCTGTTGAGTCCATTTCTATCCGGTCACTTCAGGCATCGACAGCCGTCCTTGTCGACGAAGAAAATGGTACAGAACGTGAGATCGATGCCCAGCTTCTTCAATATGGTGACACATTCAAGGTTCTTCCAGACACGAGGATTCCGACCGATGGCACAGTTGTTGCGGGGTCTTCTGAAGTCGATGAGTCTATGCTCACGGGCGAATCCAGACCAGTGGAGAAGTATCCAAAGTCCGTGGTGATCGCTGGAACTATAAATGGCCCTGGAGTCATGACGGTTCGGCTGAACCGTCTACCTGGCGACAATACCATCCACGCCATTGCTGCAATGGTTGATGAGGCTAAGCTGTCGAAGCCAAAGTTACAGGACCTAGCAGACCGGGTAGCATCCTACTTTGTCCCTGTAGTGGTGGCATTGACGATCATCACGTTCGTCATCTGGGTCGCAGTGGGCATAACTGTTCGTGGTTACGGGGGATCTGAAGCTACCATCCAGGCCATCACCTACGCCATCACAGTTCTCATAGTCTCTTGCCCATGTGCAATTGGATTGGCTGTTCCAATGGTCGTTGTGATTGCCAGCGGAGTCGCAGCGGAACGGGGTATCATCTTCAAGTCTGCGGACGCTATTGAAGTCGCGCAGAACACTTCGCACGTCGTGTTTGACAAAACGGGAACTTTGACTCGAGGAAAGCTCTCGGTTGTTAGAAATGAGTGCATCAACGAGGACAAGCTTCCACTTCTTCTGGGTCTAGTCGAAAACAGTCGACACCCGGTTTCGGTTGCTGTAGCTGCCTACCTGGAGAGTATCGGAATCATGAATTCGACTGTTCTTGAACCGAAAAGCCTGACTGGAAAAGGTGTGGAAACCACCCTGGGCGGTCAGAAACTAAGAGCTGGCAACTCTCGATGGCTGAATCTGTCGGACCATAAACTCGTCCAGCCGATGCTTCTTCAAGGCTTCACTGTGTTCTGCTTTACTGTCGACAATGATCTGCAAGCAGTCTATGGACTTGAGGACGAACTTCGATCTGATGCTGCGGAAACAGTTGAAGCCTTGCAGAAGCGTGGTGTCCTGGTACATGTCGTTTCTGGCGACGATGACGGAGCAGTTCGAAGCTTGGCATCCAAGCTTCGCATTCCTGACAGCAATGTGCGCTCTCGAAGCTCGCCTGCAGACAAGAAGGACTACATCCAGACTCTCCTCGGTACTGCCACAGATCGCAAGAAGCCGGTCGTCGTTTTCTGTGGTGATGGCACGAATGACGCCGTTGCTCTCGCGCAAGCTACTATTGGCGTCCATATGAACGAAGGCACAGATATCGCGCAATCCGCCGCAGATGTTGTTCTCATGCGTCCTTCTCTGACCGGTATTATCACCATGATGAACGCGAGTCGGAAGTCCGTCAACCGCATCAAGTTCAACTTTGGGTGGAGTTTCGTGTATAACACCTTCGCAGTTCTTCTTGCTGCCGGTGCCTTTGTCAACGCCAGGATTCCTCCAGAGTTTGCGGGACTGGGAGAGTTGGTGAGCGTGCTGCCAGTCATTGCTGCCGCGGTGCTTCTGCGCTGGTCGAACATCTAGACCCAGAGCGCCATCATTGCACGAGTGACTACACCTGAGGTTCCACAAACTTTCCTTGATTTCCAATTAGAATCGTTGTCACTAAAGATGGGATGCAACAGCTCTCATCGTATTCGAATTTTGAATCGCATCGCAGAATGCTGCACTCCTGTCGCTATCGATGTTTCCATTGCTTTCTTCGGTATCAGAGGAGATTTCTTTTGGGCAGGCTTAGCAGCAACCGTACCTTTCTACACATGTCCTATCCTATAGGACATACTCTTGAACAAACACGACTCCTCGATAGATTGAGTTGCGAAGGTCATTTTTTGAAGGGGCTCACAGCTTTCTGATCTTGCTTTCATTCTCATCGTTGAGGTTTTTATACACATGTCACTGCCTTTCATGGTTGATCTGGGATCTTCAGCAAAACCTTTCTAGCTAACACGCGGATATTGAATGTGACAATCGCTTATATGCAAAGCAAAATGCATGTCCAGAGATGTTGCCATAGTGACTTGCAACGGTGAATTCTAGTTAAAATTTGTCTTGTTTTTAATCGTCGTTTATTTTGCAAGTCCTTATTCGTCATCCAGCCGAAAGAAACCTCCTTGTTCGATCACGTCTCTCCGCCATTCTTATGTTGCTGCGCGAATTTTTTGCTACCCGAATATTTTTGCTATAGGCTGAGCGGTGTAGTCAACCCAGTACCTATCCTACTGACACCACATCTACATCCCGATCTCCCACAGTGTAGGTTAGACTGCCAAAAGCCCAGGGCTCGTCGGTCGGTCGGACCTCGGACGTTGGTGCGTCGGGCAAGGGTAATCCTTGTCATAGCCCGGGCACTGGGAATTGCAAACACGCGGGTTATCAGGGTGATTCTCAAGGTTGCGGTCGAGCGCAAGTGGAGAACCTTTGTCTTCCTTGCTCTTTCCGTCCCCCATCTTACCATTTCTTCTTCCAGTAGTTCTAGAGTGAGTAGTGTTCTCTGCTGTGTTTGTACTCCCCCCTTCCTCAGCTGCTGCCTTAGCCATGGCCTTTTCCTTCCGTTTCCGTTGAATCCATTTCGTAAGGCCGTATACAGACCAGAAGATGACTGAGATGGGACAGCAAACAACTTCTGCATATCCTCCTCCTGCACCTGCCAAAGCACCAAAACCTTTGGCGGGGGCGGGGATCTTGGATGCTGTCTTATCCCTTCGCGTGAGATCAGTTATGGCGAAAGGCATAATGTGCAATTGGGTGGTTTCTATATGTATACCGAAGTGGCATGAGCTATGCAGCTTGAATGAAAATGATAACACAAAATACTTGCATAGTTGGAATTGCGATTGGTAATTTAAAAAGTATGCATACCTATGATTCGCCGTGTAAAGCCTTATCGTGATTTTTTATCTTGTTTGGATGTGAACTGGCAAAAAGAACTGTGTAGAGTACGAAAGGAATTTAAGGATAAAATGTAGATATTAATCTCCCAGAGTTGTATTCTGCTGCGTGGTGACGACGGCTGACAATGACATCATGTAACGAGCGAAAGAATCACCGGTCTCGGTTGTAATAGGCAATCGCGAATGAGGCGGCTGCCCAGAGTTACGCTGTGACCACGCCACCGAATCACGGCAACCAATAAGAGATATACACTTGGTTAAATCACCGTAATGTCAGGTTTTAAGATTTTAATGCAGCCTTGGCAACGTTGACAATGCATCCTCAGTGGCCACAATACATTTATTCACATGTCCCGGAAGACGAGGTTGAAATGCATGGTACCCAAAACTGTAGTAGTCAACCGACCAGTGGAGCCTCCAAAAGTCTCCGAATTCGTTGCACACCGGTCCGCTCGGGAGTACCGAGCCAAGACATTGGAAGCACCGATGGTGTTATCCAACACATTTCTTGCGAGAAGACTGCGCTTGGTTTCCTGTCTTCCGAGAGTCTCCATGATTAGAAATGATATAACAGATTATGATATAAAGAAATATGTGTTCTGTCTGGTCACAATTCTCCTAAGCGATAACGCATCAATTGATCAGCGCTAGTGGAATGAGCTAGCATAGAAAGTGGTGTCTTTGAATAAACGAATGCTTCTATATCACCAAGGCGAGGATTGTGTGAATCGGATAGCAAAAGGTCTCTTGCCACTAACGATGAGTAAGCGTTGTGCAGCCATATTGCACTCGACGCGCCTCACAGCCCCATGGGACAGCAAAGCAACTTGAATGTGAATATCTCAGTTAATACTTTATATTTTTGTCGCATAATAGCCCTTTGAAATAGTATTATAAGGTTCAAAAATGCAGTCAACCTCGGCAAAGTATTCCCTGCAAAGTGACCGATTATCTACATGTCACCTTATCGATTGAGGGGAGTCATCGTAATCTTGCCGGGATCCGAGACTGAAAAGTGGTTTTTATCGTTTCTCTTTTATCTTCATTTTGAATTCAGTACCGTAAACGACATGCGTTATAGGGATACAGTATCAGGTAACACAAACGTGACGACAAATCCACCACCTGAAAAATGCAATCACTATTACTGATTGTTGAACGCACTGGAGTATTCTCGCGGTGCCTTTAAACTAAGTGCGTCGAGCCTGAGCTCAAAATTCATCAAAGTTTAACACCACTCTGCACAGAATAGAGGATCGTTCCCGATAACTTCGAAACATTTAACATCAAGATGAAATGCAATAATGCACCTGGCCAGAAAGAGCTGAATCTAGGTTTCAACGCAATTCTGTGCAAATTTACTTTGCAAAAAAAATTGATTTTAGAGAAACCCAGCCACTCCCATGTTCATCAAGCCGCTCGCTGTACCTGTGTCTACGCCGGATCCACAATCGCGCTTCATTAGCAAAGCCCTACGACATAGAACCAACAATCTGTTGATAAGTAACCTGCAAACATGTTTCCTGCTCTAGCGGGCCGACTAAAATTCCGCATAAACCGCTGCCTAAAGCGTCGATGCCTAAAATCTGATTTGGGCAAATCCCTCGACGACCATAATCAATCGGACCAAGCAATAACTACATATCCACAACACCGCAAAGACGTTATTTTTCCACATTCTTTTATCGAACATGTCAGAAACTGCTCGAAATGATGATTTGAAAGACAAATGGCCCATCTCGGGTATCGCTGAGGATGCACTGATCAAACCGAACAGCAGCTGGAAGCCCAACCCTCTTGGCATGAAACTATTAAAATATGCCAACGACCTATACGAGTCTGGCGCTAAGTTGTGGACCAAGGAAATGTTCCTTAGCATTGAAAAGGAACTGTCTAAAGATCCCTTGCCCACTCAAGTCCCGATCCGTAAAAGTACGTGCACTATACCTCTTGTAAAAAGGAAATCTCGTCTTTCTCCCCGTACTTGCATACTTTTCTGAATGGGCGCTTACTTTCGTGATAGTGAATGGTGAAATTTATCAATTCAGACTACCAAATATAATTGGTTCAGCCAATAATCAAACTTGCAAGTGAGGGCATTTTCTTTACCTTAACCAAACCCAAGTCCAGATTTTGTTTCCCCTGGCAGAAATATGACATGAACTAATACAAAATTTAGCCTACAAAGATACAATGCACTCAGGTTTATAACATACCAGGATGTACTAACTAATAGTTATAATTTTTATGCGGATCGAGATCTAGATGACTACCATGAAAGTATCGTTGAAAGGGATTACATTGAGTCAATGAGCTTTTACACCATTGGCCTTCGAATTGGGTGGTACCATGAGACATCGATGCCATCCAATGAATATTCTCTTTTGAAGGCTGCGTGGGAAGGAATCAGGCAGACTTGGACCCAAAGTACTGCATGCAACGAGTTGATAGTCCTCCTCAAAAACAAGATAAAAATACCCGGGGCTATGAACAAGCTGGTTTGTTTTGGGCTTGGAAACCTGGATGGTTTTTCAAATATCACGGAAACTCCCATTCCTAGATGGAGCCAACGAAGCATAACTCAACACGCTGCGGCCCTGACAATGGCAGCCGCTTTCGGCGAGATACTCGGCACCGGTCCCTTGCCCATTCATGTTCAAGATCCTGCTTACACGCCACTAACGCAAAATCTGCTACGGGAACTGGGATTCGAGGTTGTGGGAGGTTACGGGTCCCTGGCCTTCACGCTTGTAGATGACGATACAATCGTGTTCACATGCGCGCCCAACATTCCAGTGAAGCAAATCGTCGCCGATATCGCCAAGCCGGTAATCACAATTTGGGATTCGGTAAAGTCAAATGACGAAGGGAAAAGATGGACTTTGGAGGTGGAAGATGGAGAGGAGATGCTTGTGTCGTAAGTGAATACCATCCCACTTGTTTACCCACGAGTCATTAACCCAGAACGCAGTCCGTGGACAACGAACGAAGATTCGCCTCGCACACGGAAATTGGTGGAGAGTTACGACATGTTCAAATTTCCCGATGAGCCTGAACTGTTTGGGGATTTGGAAATCTATGTTCGGAGGGATTGATTGGACCCTTAAGAGAGCGGCGGAACCGCATGCACTAGCATCACGCGGTGAGGCAACGCTATTAGTCTGTTCGCAATAAAAACTGTTCGAGAGAACCATGTAAAGTCTGGGTTCTAATTTCGTGGAACATAGCATACAATGCATCTGTACCCGACCCCAAGTCGAGGCCATGTGATTCATAACGTGGCGCCACCCAGCCACGTGTTTGCGGTGTCTGCCTCATTCATGCCCTGATCTAAATACTCTTCATATACGGTACTTCACAGTGTCTAATTATATGAGTGAGTGGGATTTTTATTCACTCTGGTTCTTGTTCGACGTATTTATTGGGCTGTTCTGAGTGTGTATGACATCGGCTGTGCTGAGTGCAACCGCAGCCTGCATGTCGTTGATTGTGGCGATGCAACGGAGCCTCCGGTCTCCATTATCGCCAACATTGATTGTATGAATATTGGTTCGTGGATCAATATTCCCCGAGGGAGAAAAATTAAACTCTGTGGTTCAGCACAGGCATTAACTCTAACAAGTGAGTAGCGGAAAATACGGTAACCATCATTGATGATGGGAAACCAAAAGCATACAGGGCCGCTTGGTTGAACCTGGGGCCGAAAGGTGCGACTCAAGCTAAGATTCGAACATTTAGCCCATGCTTTTCTTTTAAGAGGGCTATTTGTCAACTAGAGAAAGAAAAGTCTTTCGTTTTCCCATGTGATACTGTTACCCCGACCATGCTTCCGCCCAAAGTCAAGGTTCAAAGCTACTAAAGACTCACATTCCACCTGCAAGGCTCCGAAGCAGATCCCAAAAGACTAAAGAGCCATTTCTGAGCAGAAATAGTTAGGATTCTTTTATTGACTTTGGTATGTGGCGGAATCGGTCACGTAACAAAACATACTCACCTACTGCTACTGAATCCCTCCCCTCGCATCAACCCGTGCTCACGATTCCCGGTATCATCGTCACGCAATGCTTCTATCATACTTTGTGCAGATTTCCCTTCTAGCTATCTCAAGGACCACATTATCTCTCCCTCTAGCTGAAGAGGTTGGGGACGTCAAAAAACCTTTCGAACTTTGCCCCATTAATAAGTAAGTAGATTTCCGCCTCATAAAGAGGGGTCCTCCCACGCGCGCTCATCAAGTAATCCCCATGCCCTTCTTGCTACCCGTCTATTTGAAGAAGTTCTAGTATATATTGGGCCGGATCCTGACATGTCTTAAGTCTAGACGACTTGTTTTTAGTCCTGGACCAGCATGAAAACGTACTGATCGACTTTTGGGCGCCATGGTGTGGGCCGTGTCAGAAAATGATGCCTGAACTTGAACGGTATGTGAGCACAATTGTACTCATCGATCTCTTTCTTCTGATCGCAATAAACTTCAGGCATTCATCAAAATACAAAAATGTCGAGTTTTGCGGCATCGATGTTGACAAGCATTACGATCTTGCTGAGCAATTCGGCATTCTCGCCATTCCTACTTTTACTTTAATGCGAAGGGGGAAAAAGGAGGATCAGGTCATCGGTGCAAGGCCAAAGGAGCTGGAAAAGCTACTGGATAGTGTTCCCAAAAACTCCTCGGGATGGGAGTCAAGCGAATACCTCTAGGTGCAGTCTTACGGCACTCGAAGGGATAATACGAAATATCCAATACGAAGGGATTCCAATAGCTTCCCAACAGAAAATTAATATTTCGAATCAAATTCAAACTTATAGGCTTTTAATATACATAGATATTCCGTGCGTTTTCTATTGTACATAACCAACATAAGTGTTTGATGAAACCATTTTGTCAGACAACATCCAATCTTCAAACATCTCCATTGAGGTGCTCAGATTAAATAATTGAGTTTCGATTCATGGACTATTCTCCATTGCTGCAAGATATACCGGCACGCACCCCCGAGTCCTTCTACTTGCGATACCGCATCCTGGATTGCTTCCTCTGTCGGATTTTTCGCTGCAACTGGAAAACGCCGTACATCAAAGCCTCTGCAGTTGGCGGACACCCTCGTACGTATATGTCGACCGTTACAATTCGATCGCACCCCCTCACCACAGAATAACTATAATGATAGTACCCGCCTTGGTCGTAGCGGAGGGTTGAGAGGTGCATCATCTCTACAACGCAGCAGGCGAGTCTGAATGTAAGCGGCCAGAAAGAACCCTGCTGGGCTCAGTTTCGAATTGTCTCGAGGCTAATTCTAGGAAAGGTCAGGCTCATTGCGTTGCAGGAGCGCGACTCACGCATCCCACTTGTCGAGTTTCCAACACTTATAGATATATTCCATCAAGCCTTTAGGACTAGATTCACTAAGTAGTGGGATCTCTTGTTCTTTCTTTGGGACAACACTGGTCGCATCGCTCTTGTCTCTTCTGCTCTGGCTACCAATCCAGCGGCGGTCTTGGGTTGATCGTTGGAGGATGGTTGGCAAACTCCTTGGTAATCCCATCTCAGCGATTGGAATCAGATATCTAGAGGGCCTTAAGGCCAGCTAAAGTGAAGATTGAATGGGATGTTTTGTGGACATCGTGATGTGTATGAAACTCTTCAGTCTAGGTAGCGCTGCACTAATAATGGTGAAGCATAAATTGCTATCCAACGCCTTTTCTGAGACGAAAAAAATACGAGGTCGACAAAATGAAGACTGAAAAATAAGATTTCGCTTTCAATCCCAATCTTCTATGGCAATTTAAATGGGAGGGTGTGGCGGTGGGTAGGAACACTTGTACTGGATTCCTTTAGTATGGGTACCTCACCAACAGAGGGGGCAGCGCTTTGACTTCCCCGCCCTGGCCATAAATACCAAGTTCGAGTTCCTCATCATTTATCCCGGTCACACATCAAAGCAAATAATTATGGGCGTCACTATCATCCTTCGCGGTTTCAGAGTTTCCGTGGCCACTTTTGACTCTTTTCTTGCTGCTAAGGTGTCACAAACGCATGGCTACCCTCCCCCGCTTTTTGAAGCTCACCCTGATGATGAATTTTCTCCCCTTCTTTACCAAAAACTAACCCGACTTGGAAATTCTGTAGTCGATAAGACTAAAATTCGAGTTATCATTCCCGAGATCCCAGGCTTTGAGTCTTCATTTGTTTACGTTGCCTTTGAATGGGTTCCAGTTTTCGCACAATTTGAACTCGATTGCAATAAACATCTCAAAGATTCCATTCCGCCTAGGTTCCTAGAGCTTCGAGAAGAGATTTTGTCTTTTTCTAAAGATGCTTCACCTGATGGGAAAATAGGTGTATTTGTGGCAGTCATAGGTGGAGATAGTGGTCGTTATATTCCCCAGGAACTTGATGATCGAGCCCAGGTAAGGCCGAAACATATCTCCATTATCTCTAAGCGATCATTTTAGTCATTGCATTACTAACTTTTTTATAGTCTCCTCAGCACTGCGATCAGTGTCCTATGACTTTCCAAAATCCCAGGGCATGGGGGCAACGACAGGAACATCGGCAGGAAATGCATGGATCGAACGAAGGATTACAGGTCCTTCCAAACGCCTAGACACCGTTTCTTCATTTCAGAACAATGCATATTAGCAGATAAAATACATGCTGTAGTAGTATCGGTGACTTCAGCTCCGGGGAAGGCTATGAAGTGTTGAATACATGTTTAGCTCGACAAATCTGTAGTTGTTCCAACAGGCATTACGTCACAGTATCATATATTCCCTTCTTCCAGCTTTAAGACAATCATTAGAGTGCTATGCTCTTGTCTTTTTAAACTTTGATTGTGCGCCAAAGAGAATAAGTAGTGTTGAAAAAATGTGACCAATCACATTTGTTTTGAACGAGGCCCAAAGTTCTCTTTTAGCAAGGTGTGGACTCTAATTTGACTAGCAATTTGTGATACTGATCTGTGACTTTGGATAAAAGCGATTAATCTGGTCATAAGCAAGCTGGGGAGGCAAAAGAGATGTTTGAGGGCCTGTCCGGCACTATACGATATGTTGAAGTCGGGATGTCTTCAACGTGTCTCCGTAAATATTTTGTCACAACGGGGACAAGGTTAATTGCAGTACCATGTGACACCTCTATTAGAACTATCTAGTTAAATCAAAAAGATAAAAACAATAGCATCGAGAAGACTCTGTGTTTGATTTCTATTCTACTTATATACATAGGTCGAAGGGTGAGACCAAAGAGACACAAAATCCTTTTGCAAATTATTCAAGTTGGGTTGATACCTGGGAATTCATCAACTGGGACTAAACCAAAACATTCCTCGAGGAGAAGCATGTCATTCATATTAGCCGGTGGGCCATCGGGACCTGCAGGACCATCTGTACAAAAGTCAAGGCTATAATAAGATTGGCCATCGTCTTTCGGTGGTTTTGGGCCCTTTCCACGGGTTCCGCGTCCATGGCGGATGCGCTGCTCGGGCGAGTACGAGGATGGAGAATTTTGTATGTGAGAAGATGGAAAACAAGGTTAGAGAATGGACGCGGAGACTTTAACTCGTCACATGTAATTCTCCATGGCCCTCTGTCAGTGCATCAGCACGATAGCTTCACCCCGGAATCTCGGTGGATAAAATGGGTCCGTGGTTGCCACCTCATTGGGCGGCTCGCAACTGGTGCGTCTTGATTGGCTCGCCGTGCCCGAAATGCATCAAATTGTTAGTATTTTCTTATCAATTGGCACCTCGGAATCATATTTTGTCGCTTGTAACTGTACAAATGAGGCAATCGACGTGAGTTTATTTGCTTTATTGTTTGCATGTTCACAAGGAGAAGGTCCCTGGGGCGTTAGCGCAGCTTGAGTAAGAAATAGTGGGAGCAGCAGCTCTCGCTGTGTTCGCACAGCCAATCCCAACACAAACAATCACAGTGGTATGGTATCGAGCCATGTGCCATGAATACACCATTATGGATTAGAGGAATCCAGCTCATTTAAAAATGTTCCATAGATTCATGATTTGATTCCTCGCAGTGGCATCAAAAGAATGCGCACGCTAGATGAGATCACGTGCAGACCCCTCCATTCTTATCGTACGTTACCCCACAACCTAGCGAAAATGTCCAGTGCTCACAATTCATCTCCTCTTATCGGCGCACAAGCAGCATCAATCAACCATCGCCACCATGGCCAAGTCCAAAGCCGCCAAGCGGAAGCGAAACGCCCAGGCCCAGCTGCCCAACAAGGTGGCCAAAACTTCCAAAATCGTCACGCCGCCTCCCGAGGGCGCCGCATTCGAGCCCAAGAGTCTACAGACGGTCATTTCCGAAGAGGAGCTCGAGATCACCATTGACACCCTCAACACGCTCGCACAATACCCCAGCCTGACCAAATCAAAAGCGTGCAAGGACCTCCGAGTCGCTGTATACGATTTCCGACAAGCTTGCAACACGGGTGTCAACAGCGCAGGCATGTCATGGCCCCCTACTGAAGCTCAATTCGATGCGCAGCCCAGCTCGCTAACATACCCACAGAAGGCTCAAACCTCACCGGACGCATCACCGCCGCCCTCGAAGATGAGAAATACACCGAAGCCAGAATTCTCCTCGCTGAGATGAAGATTCGAGGCGAAGAACCAAAACTTGGCGCCTTGTGTCGCTGGGTGCGCGATCTCGACGTTGTCAGCGGCCTCTCAAGACGACCAGATGGAACCATCGCTCGAGTCGAACTATCAGCCAGGGACAGAGAATTACTCAGCGTCATGGACGGCGTTCTGCGTGTTAGCGGTCCCATAGATAAGAACACCGCCGCCAGATCTGATAGCTCGTCTCCCATCTCCTTCCAGCCAATTTGGGATCTCCGCGCCGATACTTCGCATCAAGTCTATGCCTCGGTCCTCGACAAAACCATTTTCGACACAGCCCCTCCAAACATCGCCTCTTCTCTCCGAGTCATAGAAACTACACCTGGTGCTCTCCGCAAGCCTCCCAACCACCACGACGCCATCCTCTATACATCCACCGCGAACGCCGTCCAGCTCTCCTCCGCTTGCCCAGATATTACATGGCACGACCATCCTCACGTGCCCGGCCTTGGTCTAGCAAAGAATGTCTTGTCACCACAGGAATGCAAGGCCATCATTGCCGCTGGAGAAAGTGTCAATTTCATCCCAGATGCGCCGCTCCGCGAGGGCGAAGACGCCAGCATTCTGGCGCACAATTTTTATTGGGTAACCGACCCTGAATTCATCGATATTCTGTGGTCGCGTGTCGCTCCATTCGTTCCCAAATCTGTGAATGGCCGTCTGGCCCGAGGCATCAATCGCCGTTTCCGTGTCTATCGCTACGTTCCTGGCGCAGAGTACCGAAGCCATATCGACGGAGCATGGCCGCCCTCTGGGATTCTCCCCAACGACACGTACGTGTACGACGCTTCGCCCAAAGACAAAAAGCAAAGTTCCTTGTTCACCTTCCTCCTGTACCTCAACGATGAGTTTGAGGGCGGCGAGACCACATTCTTTCTGCCAGCGCCGCAGGAGGGAGTGCTCAATGCGTATCCCGTGAAGCCCGTAATGGGCGGGTTGGCACTGTTCCCTCATGGCGATGCCCGAGGTGCGCCATTGCACGAGGGCACCGGCGTCAGAAAGGGCGCAAAATACATCATTAGAAGTGACGTCGAGTATGATGTTGACCCAACCGAGGGAGTAGAATAAAATTAGTCGCGTAGCAAAATGACATGAAATATTATGTTCAATATAGATACCCTAGAGTTCAATTTAAATAACGTCTAAGATTATGCTCAGGTCCGCTTCTATTCTGGGCTCTCCGTCACTGGCTGGCTCGACCCCAATGCCTCGCCTTCAACATGGTCTTCAACAACGCCTGCCTTACAACCTGGTGATATCTGTGTAATTGTGCAGGTCAGCGCCGCCTTATTCATAAATTACCCTTACAGGTGCGAATTTTCGACTCATGATTGAATTCAATGCTATTACTTCTCCTACTACAGATGCTGGGTGTCAAGATCTTGGTATAATCGCGTCAACCTATGTATTTACTAGTTGAGAGATGTGAACATATTGAACTATCCATGATTTCTAGGGCTGCAAGTCAATGTGCTGCATTTGCTAGGCTAGACACGGAGATCGATAACCCTCCTTCTCTTCCCACTCCAACTTGTATCGATACAGAGTGACTGGATAGGTTTTATCAGATCCTAAGGAAGCAAGACTTATACCGTTTTTTTTTTTTAGAAATTAGAAAACAAAATGCTCGCTTGCTATCTAGCAACAACATCTACCTTAGCCATAGAAAACCTTCTGGCATCATTCAAAGGCTTCCGATGTCATTGGAACCCTCATTTATAGACTTGAGGTCTACTTGGGTGTCGCGATCACAGCCATACATAAAGACTCCAGATCTCGCTAGAAGAGATCTGGTTATATTCATACCTACACATCAGATCCCCCTCAAAGTTGTGATCATGCATTGAGTTTGAGTTGTGGAGCTGCAGCAACAGAGAGGCTATTGCTTTCGGCTCTAAGCCAAGTAATGGTGCCAATTATGCTTTTGCTAGTTTGCATGGTAGTTATATGTATTCATTAATTCGAATATGAATTTTACTCGTCTCTGGGCACGAAAAATAGCTTTTTTTCCTCCACCAATACTATGAATTGAAACCCAAACTGAACAAATAAACAATGAAATCAATTCCGCGTCTTTCAATTCTTCGCATTAAATTCTCTTCAAAATTGTGTGAAATAGTGCGGCAATCAAGCAACATCTGACCCAATATTATCCACATGGATCTTCCAGTCACCACGTGGAAATAACTCATCTGAAAAAAATATCTGACCAACGTAATCTGACTCGTCAATCGGAGCTGCCCGCCCTGTGTGGGAAAAATCGAATCCCTTGGCTATTGTTGACGTGGGGCGAGTATTTGGAACCAGGATTTGCCCAAAAGGAGGACTGGGTGCGCCAGCAATGGGATGTGACATGCCTGTCTCCATATCTGAAACCCTTTGAGAGCTGTATTCACCGGTTTTGTTCTGAAAATCAACTTGTGGCTTGTTTAGAAAATTAGCAAACGGTTTGTTATCGCCTCCTTTCCGGGCCCGTGGGACTTCCTCTCGCTGCAGCGACAGGACAACGTCATCCCCATGCTTCTCCCAAAAGTCGCGAGCGATCTGTAAGATTTCTTGTATAGTGCTCTCACGGAATGGTCTAGAGGGCTTGGCTTCTCCCGGGAACAAAATTTCCCATATGCGGTACCATTGGTCTTCGGACGACAACTTACGATCGACGCGCTGGCTAAGCAACCGTTGCATCTCGGGTGATACAACCCTGGCCCGTTCCCCAGCTTGAAGTTGGCAGTTTTGAGATCTGATATGGTCATCGTGCTCATGGGATGTAGTGAAGCTCTCTTGGCATATCAGGCAGGAAAAGGCCGCCGCGCTGTGGCGTCGCTGTATATGCTGCTTCACATCTGTCACACGCCGTAGCCGGAAGTTCAAGCAGTCGACATAACGGAGCGAATCGAACTTGTAGAAAGGGCACGCTAAAAGTGCGACCTCCCTTTTAGCCTCGGATGTCGGAAACTCATCAGGGAGGTGGTAGGTGCTGTGATCATTGCAGCGAGATTGATCGTCATCCGAAGCACCATGGTGCCGATTCATTCGGCGCCGCTTGCTGCTAGATGTGGTCTCAGGTTCGTATTCGTATGATGAAGCAATCCATGATTCCCCGGTCGATGGATTAGAAGTAGAAACTTCAACCGATAATGGTGGCGACCGTGGACGCTTGGACGGAGCCTCACCAGGTTCTCGGTCCTCACGCTCTGTACGGCTCAGAGCCTGCCAAATCTCCGTTGAAAGACGAAATTCCACATCTCGGTGAACATATATAGTTTCCAGGTGACGATTTCCTGAGACGTTCATCTCCAACGTTGGGTTGACTCTCACGTAGGCGCCGTTCCATTTACGAAGATAGATCCCCACCTTGTCAGTCGAGCCCGAGTCCAGTTGCCCGATATCGAGTACCACTCCTGATCTGTGTCGAAACACCAAAGACTCGACTTGAATGCCTCTATTGCTGAAAGAAACCTTCCCGTCAAATATCCATGGGCGCTGGCAAGACCCCTCGGGAGAACCAGCGAAATGACGAAACTCGGACGGTGATTTGGCTAGGAGCCCCCGACAAGGTCGGTCATCGTGACTTCGCCAAGCAAAAATGGATCCATCCGAACTATCCCGTAAAATCTCTTCTTGCAGACGCCTAAATGCCCGCTCCGCACCCTCTCCATATCGAACAGCCATCGTGACACCAGCAACGGCAGCAATAGAGTACGAATCATCCTCAGCGCGTGTCGAAGATTTGTCCGCAAACCATGAGATTCTTCTAGCAATGGAAACTTCGCATAATGCGCTAGAATCAGCAAAAACACTTTCGAGGATACCAGTGACCCGGGACAGCACGGGCAATAGTTCCGGAGACCCCTTCGAGCCGCGATAATTCCATGCACTGTCGAAGAACTCAACGTTTGGCGGGAAACCCAACTCTTGCAGGGTCCAAGCCCGTTTCCAGTATCTACACTCCCCTCACTGTTCCTTGTAAAATTGCAGGTCGCTCGGCGGGAGGTCTTCGAGGTAGGCAATGCAAACGGAGGAATTGGACAGTCTTTAGAGGGAACCGTTGACAGCTTCATCTAGTTCGGCTGTGGATGATGCATCGATGCAGATGAAATCAACCCAAAGGTGCTGGGCTCCCCGTCGGGTGACAACGTTGCATGCGCCCTGGAGCTTGTGGCGCAGAGGCTCCTGCAACGTTGAGGGCGCTGTGATAGGGGTAGCTGAGACGGGAATCATTTTAGCACCCCAGGTATGTGACAAGATGGCATAAGGGGACTTCTGAGCCGAGATACTCGACAATATCGAGGGTTTTGATGTGGAGGAGCTTCATTTTAAGATTTCTTCGTTCCGTACGTCTTTGTCTTTCAATCCCCCTTATGTATTTGTCTGATTTCGGATATAGGCAAGGCAAACAAGTTGAAATCAAGACACTAGCTGTGTTTGACGGTAAGGCGACACACTTTTGGACAGTCCAGAGGGGGTAAAAGGCTATGAAAAAACGAAGGGGAAGTGAAAGATGTTGCTGGTGCTGAGTGATGAGATATGATAAGATGAGATGCTGTACTTTAGTGGTATATCCATCTTCTTAAATACCTTTGCAAAATTGATAATAGTATTGTAACCGTGGTTCGCACATCGCCGGTGCAAGCACAGACACCAACCACTCTGGATGACCCACTGCACCAGAGCGCACCAGAGTGCACCAATCACCAACGCGTTTCGCTGTTCATTGGTTGTTCAGGTCAAGCCTCCTCCAACAGCTCACCGATCGCAGACAACAGTAGTAGTAGGTGCACAATATTCGTATGTCCGAACAACGCAGCAATAAAAAGAGGTGTTTGACCACATTTATCCCTCAAATTGAAATCGACGTTTTGTCTTGCCAGTAAAAGTTTCACAATGACCTCGGACCGAATTTTGGAGGCCAATAACAGCGCCGTTCGACCACTGTGGTCTTTCATATCGAGATTGAATTGTTTGGATACAATTATCAGCTCAGCAAAATGGATGTGATTCCGCTCCAGTGCCCATAAAATTGGCGTCTGGCTATTGCAATTCACGAACTCTTGTCTATATTAAAGGGCTGCCGTTATGGCGTCCTCCTGTAAGAAAAGTTCGTCCTGTTGTAGCAGAGCTGTAATAGCGTCTCTATGGCCATTAATTAGAGTTGTAGGTATTGTTGTCGTTTGTGCATGCTCGCAGACTTTCGTGGGCTTTGTCCAGCATTGAACTCGCCGCAGCCATTTCAATCGGGAGTGCACAGATCCATCCAATCGCAATCGTCGTGTGACAACAATCTTGCCGTGCGCTCTTGTGTCTGTCTCCAACCATCCGTTTTGCAGTCGGCCATCTTGGTCAGGTTTGTTCGTTTCAAGGCCTCGGGGAACAGTTTATCGCTATCTCTAGGAGTTCTTTCGCTTCTGGGCGCCAAGGAGATTCACGGCAGTGGCAGGCTTCTCGTGCCCGTCACCAAGAGGGCTGGCGTCGAAAAATGCCTCTGGCAGATCCAGACAGAGGCATCCGTGGGTGTATCAATCGCTAGAGCCGTAACCCATCTCGGCATCGATGTAGAAGAAAAAGAACAAACAGGTACCGGAGGCGGGTCTTTTCGGTTTCGGCTGAGGGATTCTAGCGCGGGACAATGAGCGAGAACTGGCTAATGGGCCAGAAGGCAGTGCTCTTCGTAGTTTCAATGGTGAGGCTGTGCGACTCGCTGGCATACCCTCGCCATGCGTCTTGACCAATGATGGCAGGGGTTACATGGAACATGGTACCTGAACATCATTGTATCCGAAATAGCGATGTCATTCAGCAAGACTCTATCAAAGTCAATGGTAAATGTCACGACAGCCGAAATAAAAGCGACAGATGACAAAGAGTAGCTATTAATCACATCTGGTTTAAGAAATAGTTAAAACCACAAATTAGTATTCCACAACACATGGAATCTCCATTCAGCACCCTATTCATCATCGGGAACATTTACCATGACCAACGAATCCTTCCAAAGTTGGGCCGCTCTCTCAGCATCATACGGCTTCACTCCATCCACCCCACTGTAATCAGGGCAATCCTCCACCGAGGTGTCCGCACACTCTGCTAAGTGCCTGCCACCTCTTCCCTCCCACTCTCTACCAATCGCTCCCCAGACCGTCGTAGCTGCGCCTTGCTCGGGCGACTTCCAGAGCTTAGCCAGAAGTTGATTATGGCGCAAATCCTCGATTTGCTCCTCAGTGAGATAGCGACCAAGCCCAGTGGCAATCACGCCAGGATGGATGCTCGTCGCGTGTATGCCGTGGCTGCCGTAACGCCGGTCGATCTCATTCGCCATGCAGATATTCGCAGTCTTGGACTGCACATAGGCAAGCAGTCTGTGGTAGCCGCCCTTCTCAAAATTGTAGTTGCCGGGCCCGTTAAGAGTAAAATTTCGGTGCACATCTGAGCTGACGCACACGACGCGAGACTGGAACTCGGGTGTGCTTCCAGCTAGCAATGCAGGTTTCAGGAGCTGGAACAGCAGGAAATGTGCAAGGTGGTTTGTCGCGAATTGGAGTTCATAACCATCCTTGCTAAGCTCAAGATCGGGCACTGACATGATACCAGCATTATTGATGAGAAGATTCACCTTCTCCGTCTTTGCTAGAATCGCTTTAGCGGCATCTCGCACGCTCTCCAGGGAAGTTTGGTCCATAAAGACAATTTCCATTGTCTCTGGATCGAAGGAGTCGCCCAGGGCATCCTTTATCTTGTCAGGGTTCCTTGCTAGCAAAATAAAGGACAGCCCGGTTGTTGCCAAGGCTCGCACGGTTTCAACACCGATGCCAGATGAAGATCCGGTGACAACGGCAACTTTACCAGAAAGATCCTGGTTGGCATCTTTGGCAATTTGAAGAGCCGTTGGTCTGGCATCTCCCGGACCACTAGCTTCAGCATGAACCTGGGTGTACTTGGACATGACTTAGTGGATTTTGGAGCGAAAAAGGGAAAAAAAGTGTTAATTTTATTTGTTGATAAAGATCAGGTCGGTTGGTTATTTGAGGTCTGCCTGTTTGAATACAAAAGATTCAGACGATTCACTTCACACTTTATATAACTCCATGAGGCCTTCTTCCAATGCTCCTGATGATTAAGCGACCAGGTGGCTTGTACGGCTGGCTGACATTTTTCGCCATTTACAGTTAGCGCGCCGCCATGATGTCGATCCTGGCGATGCGCACATGGAGCCGCAACTCCATTTAACCGCTTCCTCCCGCCCAAACTTGACTGACAGTTTTCTCCTTTCCAAGACTAGTTTGAACACTTGTCCATCGCACTCGGGATTCACCTTCAGGCCAGGCTGCAATATCCATCATGACAAATCCTACAGATGACCATGCATTGACAAAAATGATGTCAGTGGCGACAGACGAACGGAAGCAACGGAAACGGCTTCAAAATCGCATCAATCAGAGAGCGCGAAGTAGGTATCTATCTTTCAATATCATTCGCTGTGCCTAGGCGCTGATAGTGTAGGGCTGCGCATGGAAGAACACGGGGGCGACACCAAAAAGCCCCGCAGGCATCCATACCAGGTGAATCGTTGGCGTGTATCTTATCCAGACACGCCCGAAACAATAAGCAAGCGGTCGGACAAAGAATACATCAAGGCTTTAAACTCGGACATGTGTGTCAGAGTACCTAGCAAAGTAGACTATTCTTGCTGGGGTATACTCACGCGCCAATTTGAAAGGGCCCAGTCCCCCTCGCGCGACCACCTCTTGAACCTCGTCCAGTTTAACGTAATGCGTGGGTTCATCGGAAATAAAATCGTCCTTACAGGCTTAGCCACCTATTTTACGCCAGGCCGCACGCCGGAGGAGCCACACATGCCGTATGTGGAAGAAGTGTATCCGGGGCGTGCCTTGCTCGTCCCTACTGCGAGCGGCATCCCCGCAAACCTTGCGCCGACAAGATTGCAGATCAGTACCGAACACTCTGTATGGATTGATCTTCTCCCGTTTCCTCGAATGCGGGACAATTTGATTCGACGAGAGGCAGACTTTGACCATGCCGAGTTGGTTGGAGACATTGTTGGTAATTTACTTGACCTCACGACATTTTTCAAGCCTCCTACCGGATCAACGCTACCCGCACCGCAGGACGAAGAAGATGAATCAAGCGATGCTCGAGCTGGCTTAATAATATGGGGGGAGCCGCACGACCCAACAAGCTGGGAGGTGACGGCTGGCTTTGTACAAAAGTGGGGATGGGTCCTGGAGGGCTGCCAGGACGTGATAGAGTCGAGCAACCGCTGGAGATTGCGGCGAGGCGAAACCCCTCTGGTTATAGCGGTCTAACAGCGCAAGGTGTTTGATTGGGCGAATGAGAACCGTTGTATATTGGATTCCAGCAAAAACTATCAGTTCACCTCTTTAAGCTTATCGCCAGCCCATCATGACTGGACTTTTCGTTAGTGGCCGGGCTGTGGTGCGCTGGCGAATCGCTGGCTCCGTAATTGTTATGTGACTCATGATGAAAGGTCCCTCTCTGGTGGCGACATGCTCAGTCTAGCCGCGTTTCCTCAATGCGAGTGCTTCTCCACGTGACGCTAAGCACCGTTTCTGGTTGGTCCGGTCCAACTTTGACGCCTTTCCCAAAGCTTACTGTTCCGGTATCGGCCGGACTATCTATTTTCCGGCGGGACACCAACAACTCCAAATGCCATGCTTAGTCTGAGGGGTATTAGACACATTCCAGCGCAGAAAATTTTTGGCATAGGATTTTTGCCGCCCGACAATTCCAGCAATATGGCAGACTCAACGGCTAAGGCTCATACCGAGTCTCAGGTTTACTTGTCCACCCGAGGTGGTGACTACGGCGTGAGTTCCTTCGAAAAAATCGTTTGTCTTTGCCAAGCGTTTGCTAATTCTTTGAAGCTCGAATTCGAGAATGTCGTTCTCAAGGGCTTGGCCGCCGACGGTGGTCTTTTCCTGCCTCACGAGATCCCAATTGCAGCTGACTGGGTATGTATTCTTTTTTGGGATATTTATTGACCCAAAATTTTCAATTTTTCTATACAAACAAGAGCCATTTATTATAGGACATCAAGGACTAACACATAATGTAGGCCAGCTGGAAGGATCTCTCTTACGCCGACCTGGCTTTCCAGGTCTTGAGCCTCTACATCTCAAGAGACGAGATTCCCGCAGATGACCTCAAGGCCATCATTGACCGAAGTTACTCCACATTCCGCGCCGAGGACGTCGTTCCTCTGGTGCATCTCCAGGACAACAGCTTGTATCTCCTTGAGTTGTTCCACGGCCCCAGCTACTCTTTCAAGGATTGTAAGTTGCAATGCCTCGATTTTGGAATTTGAGATTAACATTTTATCAGGCGCTCTACAGTTCTTGGGCAACCTTTTCGAGTACTTCCTGGTCCGAAAGAACCAAGGCAAGGAGGGCAAGGGTGAGTCCGCCACAACAACCCCTCACCAGATCAGTGAGCTCAGACCATCTTGGGCACTAACCGAATTATAGACAGACATCATCTGACCGTTGTCGGCGCTACCAGCGGTGACGTACGTCTTCCTGTTGCACTTACAATTCCAAAATGTTGACGAGACTCTAGACCGGATCTGCTGCCATTGAGGGTCTCCGTGGTAAGAAAGATGTTTCCGTTTTCATCCTCCACCCCAAGGGCCGTGTCAGCCCCATCCAGGAGGCCCAGATGACCACCATCGCCGACGCCAATGTCCACAACATTGCCGTTGAGGGAACCTTCGATGACTGCCAGGTGGGAATTGCAGATCAAAGCGACAGGGGTTGCCACTAACAAGAGACGACAGGACATCGTCAAGGCCATGTTCAACGACCCCGACTCCAACGCTGCTCTAAAGCTCGGAGCCGTCAACTCGATCAACTTTGCCAGAATCCTGGCTCAGATCGTCTTCTACTTCTACGCCTACTTCCAGCTTGCCAAGAAGTCCTCCACATTCAAGGTCGGCGACAAGGTGCGATTTGTCACCCCCACCGGAAACTTTGGCAACATCCTTGCCGGCTACTTCGCCAAGAAGATGGGTCTGCCCGTCGACAAGCTCGTCGTTGCCACCAACGAGAACGACATTCTCCACCGATTCTGGACCACTGGCCGATACGAGAAGAGCGCCGACAAGTCCGAGGCCAACGCCTGCAAGGAGACTCACAGCCCTGCCATGGACATTCTGGTCTCCAGCAACTTTGAGAGACTTCTGTGGTTCCTCGCCAAGGGTATGCGCTGGACTCCTTTATGCCATCTTGTGCATCGCTAACACATTTTAGAATTCGCTGCCACTGTCGGCATGGACGAGGAGTTCAACAAGAAGCAGGCCGGACAGGAGGTCGTTTCCTGGTACAAGTCCCTGAAGGAGACTGGCGGCTTCGGCCCCGTGCACTCGGAGATCCTGGAGAACGGGCGTCTCATCTTTGAGAGCGAGCGCGTCAGCGACCCCGAGACGCTCGAGACCATCAAGACGACGTACAAGGAGACCAAGTACGTCCTGGACCCCCACACCGCCGTCGGCATCGCCACCTCGAAGCGATCCCTCGCCCGCGTCGGCGCTCAGAGGCATCACATCTCACTCTCGACCGCCCACCCGGCCAAGTTTTCCGGCGTTGTCGAGCTGGCCCTCAAGGAGGAGCCCGGCTTCAACTTTGAGGAGCAGGTCCTTCCCGAGGAGTTCAAGACGCTTCTGCAGAAGGAGCGCCGTGTGACAACGGTCAAGAACTCGTGGGAGGGCGTGAGAGAGATTGTGAAAAACCAGGTCGAGGAGGACCTGAAAACCGAGAGCCACTAAGCGCTTGATTCGGTGTTACTCTTTGTTTTATTTTAGAAAAAAAATGTTTTATAGATAGAGCCTGAGCTTCAAAAATCGCATGGCATCATTGTCTCCCATTGTGGAATGTGCTCGAGTCTGCAACGTCCCAAGCGATGACGCGCGATCGAGGCCGAGATCGGATGAGCCTTGTGGTTCTAGGCTGTCAGCCAAATTTTGCTTGGTTCAAGAGTTCCTGGCTGATGTGGATTTTCGCCACCACTATTCGTCTAACTTCGCGCTTCAATATTACACCTTGACTCAGCCGCTTTCCTGCGCTAAGCTATTGTCGAGCAAGATTTCATTGGTTTGAAATGGAATTTCAATAGATTTCAATGCCTTTATTTGCAACAAGGATTTATAAGAACTATGCGAGTTTGGCTGGTAAAAGTTGATCGGGTCAGTCTGCATGAATGCAATTCCCGGTTCCACTTAGAAACATCGATAACTATAAGCCCCTTTACTTATTTCACTCTCAGACCATTCTCAACCATAGTAACGCCCACAGTATCCTTGGTTAATTATTATAATGTTCTTGTTGCAGGTGGCGTCATAAAGCCAAGCTTCAGGGTGCGAATGCAACACCCCCGGTCTCATTTACACGGCCCTTGCCTTGAAACTTCTTGGCGTCAGCAAAGTCTGAGTCTACACAAAGTGGCCCCATCTGAATCAGAATGCCGCATTCGCGAAGCCACCTTGGACTGCCCTGGTAGCTTGGCGGAGCCGCATTCCTGGCCTGGCCAGGATGCTGGTACAGCCTTAGTCGGCAATCAGAGATTCAATCCCCAGATTACGGGGGCAGGAAAGATAAACAATCTGGGGAATCGGCCCACCCTTGGTTGTCGTGCAACCGTCCACTTTCTTCTCGAGTCTGTGGCAACGTGAAAACTTTCAAAATTTAGTCACTTGGATGTTCAAATACCTCGTAACCCCTCATCTTCCTCAACAAGTCTCGGCTTTATTGACCGAAAGAATCAGCGAGCACCGAGAAACCCACCTCGTGTAAATGCAACCAACCTCTTTTGGAGTTTAATATGTTAAAATTAATTGCATTGGGTCTCAAACCATTGATTCATTTATGTCATCGAGCCTTTCAGTTTACCTAAACATTACAAAAACACATGTTTTGGTAAAGACCCAGAACTTTGGATTTATCTTTCTTCTTGTCAACTTGATCGCACCGAAACCAATCTGGTCTATGAGCGTCCACACTATGCTCGGGATATGTAATATTTTTCATCGCGGATGACAAATTAAGGTTAAATTCAAGCAGTTAGTTGGCCCACTACATCACAAGATCACTCATGTGTACATTTCATGCTATAGTAACTTGGACGCCTACCATTTCCCAGTCCATGCTTTCAGCAGACCTCTTCCCCATAGTATATATGGGCTATTAATAAATTTGATGTGCATAATAACTGCTCAGCCACTTCAAAAGATCAATGAGTATTCTCCTCTCCACTCCGGAAGTGCAGACATTTAGCAACAGCTTAGCTTGAACTTCTGCCGTGCAAATGCTCAGGTTTAGTCATGGCCTCGATTTTTATCCCAAGCAACAGCAACCCTCTGTCCGTCAAGGAACCGGCCCTAAAGCTACGACCCTGTCTCTCATATTGCCATTTCTGGTGAAGTATATCACAACTCAACCAAGCGCTGCCCAGGGATCTAAACTCGGGACTTTTTAGGCAGCAACATGACTGCCTATTTTCCACCTGTGGGTTTATCGTTGTCAACCAACAGTCTCCCTCCCGTGGCTGGTCAGCTGACGCGATTGACGGCTCCACCTTGCTAACAAGGCAAAAATCCCAACTTCCCCTCCACCAACGACAACGAAAACCATCCTACATTCCCTGGTTCAAAATTCTAACTTTGCCTTACCAATAACCGCCTGGATTCTTGGTCGCAGATATGTCATCTGTAGGCGACGACGATGGAAATTCTTTTGACTCATTTCGGTACCTCCTGCCGCAAGACGTGGGCGACACGGAAGAAGTTGAGAACTACGGACTTGGAGGTTTCCACCCCGTTCACCTTGGTGACCAGTACGATAACGGACGTTATCGCATTGTACACAAGCTGGGTGGTGGTGGTTTCTCAACTGTGTAGCTTGCACGTGATCATCTGTGCCAAACCTGGGTTGCACTGAAGATTGTGGTTGCAAAGGACTCCGCATGGGTAGAAACTCGGGTCAAGCGAAGCCATGAAATAACCGCAGCGAGTGGCCAAGATCCCAGATTTGTTACTTATCAGCGCTATTTCTATCTTGATGGGCCGAATGGTCACCATCTTTGTTTGTTTCTGCCTGTTCTGGGCCCATCAGCCTATCAGCTCTCTGAGCACCTGCAAAGCAGGATACAGCCCCGATTAGCTCGTTATATGATTTTACAGGTTGCAACAGCCCTGAAGGATCTGCATAGTCAAGGCCTTTGCCATGGAGGTATGTCTCCAGTCTATCATTTTCCTTGTTACACTTAGGCGACTAACATTGCCTGCTTGCTTCATTTAGATCTTACTGCATCCAATGTCGTTTTCCAGCTTCAAAGGCTAGATGGTTACAACGAACAAGATATCTACCGCCTTTTCGGGAAACCGAAACAGGACCACTCGAAACAGAACGAGGTGATATACCTGGCCCAGAAGCTCCGAGGTATATTGTGAAAACTCTTGACTTTCTTTCCGCTGAAGTCGATTTGATCACCGATGAAGTTAGCCTTATTGATTTTGATCAAGCATTCCCAACTTCGTCACCACCAGAAAAGATTCTTGGGACTCCAGCTGAGTATATGGCCCCGGAGGTTGCTGCTGGACGTGCCCCTTCTCCGGCCAGCGATGTATGGGCCCTTATTAGCTTGATATTCCGCATCAGATTTGGCACAGGGCCGTTCACACCTATTGATATTGTCAGTCCAGCTGATGCACTGTTCACTTGTATAGAATACCTAGGAGATCCGCCACAAGCATGGGGAACCTTATTGTTTAAAATAGATGGTTAGCCAACTTTGGACCCTAAGAAAGGAGAACCATTATACGAACCCGAGGCGAAAAGGTCACTAAAAGAATGGGTTGAGAAAATCTGGGATCAAGAGGCTGTCGAAGCTCTGCAAGCGAATCAGCCAGCTGATAATAACGAAGACGATGACATGGAAGATTATTGGAGCCGAGAAGAACATACCCCTTATCCCTCTTTGTATAAGCACAAATTCTGGAAACCGTGTGCTATGAAGGTAAGGGGCGTGTATTTGAATGGCTATAGCGAGAGAACCGACCCTATACTAGAGGAGCTGCCTAAGATATCGGAGGATGAAGCTCTTTTATTGCACGACCTTTTGTCACAGATCTTTGTATATGAGCCTGAGCAGCGCCCTAGTGCTGGGGACTTGCTCAGTCACCCTTGGTTCAAGATGAATAATTGATATCTATTTACATAGATCAAGCCTTTTCATTCTTTGCCTATGCCTCTTGGGCGCATTACAAATGTCTCTCAGGGGCTGTTATCCGCACCAGTAATCACAAGCCTTGTGATTATTGACTTGGCCTTCAGCTCACGGGCTACTGGACAAGGCAGGAAGTGCGGATCCTTGCAATTTAAACTTCTAAAATCATAAATATTGTTAAAGCACAAGATTAACTAAAAGCCTTACGCCCTTGATCAAGTGTCTCCGTTACAGCAAGCTACTCAAGTTTCAATAGGCATATCTATCCCATTCGGTAGCTTCGAGATTGGGCTTTTTCGTCGGCGGCATTATTGATGTTGAGAGATTGGCGATTGATTGTGGTAACGATTCCCATGTGCACCTGGATTGAGAAAAGATATTTTGACCGGATATTGATGAAACTGGGAAGAGAGAAGCTGAGAAGAGAAAAGGAACAGGGGAAACGGATGAGGTTGCCAGGCGGGCCGCAATTACAAATGCCATCATAGCTCCCCGCTGATGCGCGTAATATGATATCTCTCCTATAACAAAATGAAAGATTGAAGATAACAAACATGCCATTCTTTATGACTAGACGGCTAAGGCGGAAACGGTTTTGTATATATATTTACAGCACACGTCAGAGTGGCCACACCCCGGATCGACTTCGGCACTTCCTCCATCGGGCATCACCCGATTGTGGGCTCTTTTGGCCGCCTCGGTGGGTTCCGCCCCCTCCCAGCGGCCCTCAGCAATCCCCTGTCAAAGATCCTGGAAACAACGACATGATAAATGACTGAAGCCTTGTGAGGCATTTTCCCATGTCACTGACATTCTCCCGTGAAACCTTTCTGCAGCCCTACAGCTCTGGCCAAGACCAATCATCTCAGCTCCTCAAACTCAATCTAGCCCGATCAATTGATTCCGCCAAGAAACGCGCCAACATGTTCTATAAGCCAGGCGAGACAGATCACGGGCTGCCATTCAACCCTTTCAAGGTGCGTATGCATTGCCAGGCATCGTGATTGACTCTGGGCAAATAACACGGCCAGGCTTGCGTGGTTCCCCGACCAATTGGCTGGATCAGTACCGTGTCCCCCACTCTTCCAGGCCAAGAGCCGATATACAATCTTGCGCCCTACTCGCAGTTTAACAACCTGACATTCGATCCTCCGTATGTCATGTTTGGTACGTCTTGTGTACCTTCTGCAGGTGGCAGTTGAGTGCTGACCCAGATCCAGCATCCAACCAGACGACATGTGATCCGAACACTACCTCTGCCACAGGCCTACGATCACCCGGCTTCGAGCGCAAGGACACTGTCCACAATGTAGAGTCTACGGGATACTTTTGCTGGCAGCTGGCCACATACCCACTTCGCGAGGCAGTCAACATCTCTGCAAAGACTGTGCCCTATACCGTCGATGAATTCGAGGAATGCTCTCTTGAAAAGGAGTGGTCAACCAGCCTGCCTATCAAGATTCCCATGGTTCGCGAGAGCCCGGTAAAGTTTGAGTGCAAGTACTACACCACTTTGAGGCTTCCGGGAAACCCACCAATGGGCATGGTGGACGTGGTCATTGGCCAGGTCGTTGGCGTTCACATTAATGAGAAATATCTATCCAAGGATGGAAAGCTCGACCCCGCGCTGACTCAGCCAATTGCGCGGCTGGGTTACTTTGATTACTGCGTCGTCAAGGATACGTTCGAAATGATTGTCCCAGCGGTCGGTAATTCGCAGGATCTTTTGTACGGACTGGCTGGGCGCTCCGAGAAGAACCGTGAGCGCCATGAGGAGATGCAGGAAAATCTGATTGAGGACAAGGAAGGGTAAGGACGCCGTTGAAGAGGCTGACAAGTCGGCGGATACATGATCGTATAACTATAATTTCTTAGTTCGCATCGCAATTTCGGTACGAGAGATAGACAATCCAATGGCCCAAGCATTCAAGCCCAAGCATCCAACCTTCGTATTCACACGCCCAAAAAACAAATTAAGCTGATGCAGATAATTTCATCACATGATTAAAAAAAATCGGTGCAGACGCATTGTTTTCAGACGAACTCCGGATTCTGCAAATGATTGACGCTGTCATGACTCGATGTTCCGCATACGCACTATGGCTTTCAAAGTTTCACTAGATGACGACGGTAGATTTGCCGGTCCGCTAGCCGAGTACGCGCTGCCGAGTGCGGGGGAAAATGAGCTTCGCACGCACCTCACAAAGAAATGGATAGTCTCCCGCTCACAACTTTACTGACGCCATCGGCCCTTTTTTTTTTGTGCTACACGTATGCATCGGTCGCACACCATTGCAATCCTAAGAACAAACGATCTGCGGGGAACTAAGACTGTTGCGCCCGCAAAGGCCACTTCAATTTTATTCAATTTTACCATAATGATGTCATTAAGTCCACTGACTCAGGGGCAAGTCGATCGAGTTCAGGAACGGAAAAAAAAAAAAATTCAATTGCAACGACTGGCGTTGGGCAAGATGTTCGCCAGGAAACTGCCTCTTGATTCCTCCCACCCCCAGTACGTACTCCGAGAAAAAAGTAGGCAGGCGTCAGCCGTTTCTACCACCAGGACACTTCCGCCCATCACAACCTAGCATGTCTGTCTGTAACTTTTAACGAGAGAAGGAAAAAATGGAAAATGAAAACATGATGGAAAACAAAAAAAGAAAATATGCAGCTGTGGCGTCTGTCTAATTCTACTGTCGTTCGTGTATGAAACATTCTCTACTAGCACAAGGAAGAACAGAAAAGAAAACGAAAAGAGAAAGGAGAATGCAAAAAGGCTATGCATCACGGAAAAGAGAGGAAGAAAAAAGAACAAAAATCAAAACTAGTGGTCCTCGACATCTTCATCCCTACCAGGATACATGATATCGCTGACGATGACAGCACGAATGTTGAAATACAGGACGACAAAATATATGATAATCACCATAATGCTCATGCCTGTAGCAAACCACAGTATTCCATTGTTTTGGAAAGCATTACCGATGGAGATGGTGGCCAGGGTGAAACCGGTGTTGGGGAACACGGCGGCCCAGCAGCCAAGATGGAAGTACTCTGGGGGCGAGGCGAAAACAGAGACGGTGGCGATGCAGAACCACCAGAGGCTCAAAGCCCAGAGGAAGATGGCGCACAGAAGGGCCATGCCTCGAATAGTGTCAGCGTGGATAGGGAATCGCCCGGATTCGTTCAGATCACCTGGCAGTCTGTTGGACATGCCAATAAGAGCCAGGGCCGTAAAGGCAGGCGGACCAACACACATGTAGAGGGCAGGACGGTGTTCTCTGTTGGGAAGACCGCTCTGCATAAGACGTCCAATCATGTGGGCATACATCATGATGGCAATCCAGAAGCCCAATCCCTGGCAGGTGAGGCCGGCAACGATGATGGGCATGGGGTTCAAGTGAATCTGCATGTCCAGGATGACAGTGGCAACGGTGCCGGTAAGCATGATGGGGAAGATGGGCAGAATCCAACTGGGCATCATGGTCTGCAGGCCGAAGCTGTGCGCGGCAAAGATGTATCCGTACTGGAAAATTGATAGGCAAAGTGTCACACCCATGTAGATCCAAAACACTGCTGATACAGCACCGATGACGGCCGGCGTGTCTTCCGGAATAGCGTATCGGGAGCTGCTCGTGATGACTGTGGCGGTAGCTAGGAAGAAGGTGGGGACGAAGAAGCCCTCTCGCGGGTGGCGGATGGAATTCATCAAGTCGCCCTGGTGCATGGCGAAGCGGCAAAGCAGGGTAAGGCAGACGACGGCGAAGATGGCCAGGTTGATGCCATAGACCATCTTGCCAATGGTTAGAAGGCCGTTGAACTTGAACGGCTGGGCGTAAATGAGTAATGAGATGCCGCCGGTGCTCATGGGAAAGGTGAACCAGGCCCACGTGAAGTGGTGTATCCTGTCTCGCATCGACAGCTTTTCCCTCGCCGTTTCCTGGGCCATCTTCTTCTCGGCTTCGAGGTCATAGTCGGGGTACCTGGCTGGCGGCACGCTGTTCGAGTGCAGAGGGGAAGTGTCTTCGTGCATGGTACGGCGGTCGGAGCCGGAAGTGGGAGGTGGTGATGCTGTCATGCCCATCATCTCGACAGAGTTGCGGCGGGTGGACATGGCGGAATCGCCCCACGAGGAGTCGTTCTCGCGTCGATTATTCATTGTCTTTTTTTTTTAATGGAATAGGGTTAATGATGCTGAATGAGAGACAGAAGAAAGAGGCAAAAGGTGGAGAAGAGGAAGATGTAAAAGAAGCTCCTGCCGAGATCAGGAATGAAGGTCGACGAATGGAATTGTCATGGGAAGATCGGAGTGGCGGCAAGGGGATGGATGGTTTGGGGCTTTATATCACATGAAGCGAGGGGACAGGAAGGGGAAGGGAAAAAAAGGTTTCTGGTTATCTTTAGAGTCATTTGGCACACTCACCTCATCCGTGACGATAAATCCAGTGATTTCTCCCTGGGCGCAGATCATGATACGCCAAGAAATCTCATGATGGATGATGCGTAACCGGGAGACTACGCCGCGACAGCTTGGCGAAATAAGGTCCCAAACATGGTCTCAGCCAATGAGCAGGCTGGAATGGCGGGCATTTTGACGGGGACCCAATCACCTCGCGAGGCCGTGCAACAAATACCGTTGTTTTGAGGCTCAACCGGGGGCAAGGAACCCTTGGCTAGCGGAGCAGAGATGCTGGGTTGCACGCCCCCACCCTGCCTTGGGAAGGGCCGGAAGGTGAAGGTGATGGTCACCTTACCGAAAGCCTGTCATTGTGCACTAACGTGACGAGGCGGCGCCCAGGCGCGGCAGCCCTCCCGGCCCACTGCCCTGGCTGGAGAGACAGGGATGCCAAGATAAGGCCGAGTGCTGGAGAGCCTCAACTGAGACCCCGAGCAAAAGGGGGGGAGGACCGCGTGCGATTGGCGGGCGCGAGGCGGTGCAGAGCAGAGTTGGCAGGGCCAAGAGAGGCGGACAGAGATAGGGACAGCAGCATAGTGTCCGAGATGTTGGCAAACCAATGCGTGGCATAGGGAATCCCCATCTTCGAGACGGCTTCCACTGTCAGAGCTGTCTTTTTCATCCGCGTCTATGTGACGGGTGGCTCACGTACCACCCTGTCAACCTCCTATTCCTTAGCCCGAACGGCCCCTACAAGCCACTCCCAAATCCTCCAATGGAAAAAGAGAAGGAAAAGAAAAAAAACATGAAAAGACCAGGAAGATGAAATCAGGCAAATCCCCCCATGTCTCCAAACCACACTGTCACTCTCTGACGGTGTCCCAATTGCCCAGAGCGCTCGCGCGCGCGAAGAAAGGCCCCGTCCGGTCAAAACGCCCCTTGCCTTACTGCTGCTGCGGCGACTCCGTACCCGGGTCCCTGCGGCCCGCAAAACGGAAGCCCAACCACAGGGGCGTCGTTATCTTTACGGACTTGGCACGTATAAATTGCCGGTGTCGCGGTGGAGCCGGAGCCAAGGGGCTATTTCTGCGGGACCCTTCCAAGAGAGGCTCGGCGCCTTGGGTGACGGGGGGGTCAACAGGCTTGGCGATCGCTGCTGCAACGCCATCTCGCGGAAGCAGCCACAAGGGCCCCCAATGGGACAGGAAAAGAAGAGGCGCCGCCATTGGCTTCTTCATCGCGGGAAAAGGAAAAAAGGCAAAATATTGTAAGGGTTGCCTTTTTTGTTTTTTTGTTTTCTTTTCTTTCCTTCTTTCTTTTCTTCTTCCTTCATTCTCAAACTCGTTTTACATACCGCCCGTGATGCAGGTGACGTGCCCAATTACGACACCTCGGCGGCTCAAGTCGCAGCACGGAGCCGCTGCGGCAAATCAGTGGGCGCCAATGACGGACCCTATCGACCCTGCATTGGCATTGCTTCTTGCGCGCTCTATCGTTTTGTTCATGCCCAAAACTCTAATGTCAAGAAACAAATAAGCATACTGCTCCTTCCTGTTCGTCAATGCAAGGAATTGCAATCCGGGAGCGGTCCGTTGGTTCCACGCCCCTCCCCCTCCCCCCTAAACCTCAAGCGAAGAAGTAAAAAAAAACCCACATGGACCAAAGAGCAAGCCTTGGCCGTGGCGATGCAGAAGATCATCCCAATTTCAGAACCCAGTCTTCGTAAAAGCGCACACGCATTCCTGTGACGAAGCGTTTTTCTTGGTCCGTCGCATCTCTGCCCTGATAAGCAAAGTTGCCAATACTGAGCGCGCATATTCATTTTTCATTTTTTTCATTTCTTGGTGTTTTTCCCTGCCCCGTCTCCATAACCCACCCCTTGGCAATGGAGACGGAAGAAGGGGTGGCGTACCCACCCCCTCCCCCCCCATGATAGTGACGGCGTATGTGAAGCGAGTCCCCGTATGAAACTGAAAAACCCACATTTTGTCCCGTTTTCAGCTTCACCACGCCCATCATATCTCACACTGACATCATGCGTACTCACTTGACTCCTTCCCACCTTGCTCCTGCTTTTTTTTTTCCCCGGCCTCCCAAGTTTCAGCGCCTCTCCCGTGTCTTGTGTGATGTCTTGTGTGATCTCATTTCGATCTGAAGCCGACCCCGACGCAAGCACGCACATGTCTTCTTGAGAGCGGTTATTGAATCGTCTCGCCCGCTAGTTCGGAATTTTTGTTTTGTTTTTTTACGTCTCCATTCGCTTCCTTGTGTGAGAAGCATCACGAGACAAATTGCTTCTCAGGATACATGCTTGGCAGAGACAAAAGTACCCGCCGCTCAGTGGAATGCCCTATCTCTTTTTTTCTCTCTATCGTTACCTCCGACCGGTGAGCACGCGCAACTGCAGTGGTATATCCGAGCACCTTTCTTGGCGCCGCCTGCCGCCATCGCCACCTCCCAGGTTTAGATGCCTCTTGGCAGTATGCCGCCAGCGGGGACTGCGCTCATCACTATCGTTGAGCTGGCCTGCATTAGTTAGAATTGGGCCAAGACGTGCTCCTGCCAACTTTTTACGATTTCTGGTCAAGATTGTTGGCATCATGACAAAAAGAAATCTCTGATCAATGTCCACTCGACACCCACTTCTGCGGCCTCATCCGGAGCCGCCTTGGGCCGAACTGCTTTTGAAAACCCACCGGTTCTGCTTGGCCGCGTAATCCATTTCTTCATTGCACGGAAGAGTAGAGCCACCCGCATTGCCCATCTTCACCTCGGGATCCGGTTAAAAATAAGGAAAAGGCGCCCAGTTTCGATGCCGTTCGGAGAGCCAATGGAGGCCTCTCCGTCGCCGGTTCAGATGCAATCTGCATCACTAACTGTGCGGCCACCGCCGCCCCAAACATGTTGTAGCTTCAGATTGTCCAATTCGGTGTCCTGTCTCATATCTAGCGCCGTTTTGCCTGCGGAGAGACCTCGTCGACCAAAAGTTCGGTCCATCTCCAACGATGACCCTTCGGCCAGCCGGTGTCAAAAGTGGTCCGGGCCAACTTTGATGCACACGGCCAGCCGCGGGTCTAACAGCCGATCTGAACCAAAATCTAGCCCTACATTTTGGGTTTCCTACGACGCGGTCGGTTGCAAGCAGACCGATGCAGTGTTGTGATACTTTGCGCTCCCATACCGTGTCGATCATGGTGGTTTGCTCCCCCCCTGCCAGCAGTGTTTAGCCGTGTTGTTGAGATCCTGATACAATTAAATGCTTTTTTTTTCTTCGAGTCTCTTAAAATAGAATGCCAAGAAGATATTTCTTCCAGGGTGGATGATATGGGCGATTGGCCTTGGCCACTCATTTCATCCGGATAGTCCCGGCCGCAATACACTACCCCCTGGGACACGTAACTCAAGCAAAACCGGCCAGCCCAATTGGGGCCAAAAAGGAAGCAAGGGTTTCGGCGGGATGTTTTAGGGAAAACATCCAATGGACGATCTCTCATGCAGTCCCGGCTGGGCATTTTTCGTGAGGCGGGCCGATGCTCGATGCTGATGGGTCGCTTGCATTGCCCTATGGTCTAAGCGCCCAGGGATGTTGTGGCGCTGAAACCCACCCCACGGGCCACCACCTTGTACTTGCGAATGGAGCTCTGTCTCCGAACAGTGTGGCTCAGAGCGTGAAACGCGTTAGCCAATCCATGCAAAACAAGTTTGGCCTGGGCCAGGCCAGTTTCATACCCATCTGTTATCTATGGAGCCGATGCTGCCAGCAGCAAAAGATGTTCGACAGAGGCGGAACGGAACAGGACAGCTTTCACCAGCAAGGCGGCACAGGAACGGCGGCTTGGCTGTTCAGTCCAGACTCGGGACGACACCGGGAATTGCGGCGGGAATTCTTGGAACCAGCATACGCTCAGGAATATCAAACGAAAGGAGTATTGAAAAAAAGAGCCAGAGCGGATTCATCAGCAACAGGTCATCGAATCCGCTAGCTTATTGCAGGGTCTGGTATTGCCCAATTAGACTGCAGACCAGGGATAGGCTTGCTGCTGCTTATCGGGAACTTAATACCATTTCGGGAATATCCCATCAATATGAGGAACTGCAGGGGCTTCGATGGAGTTACCATATTCGGGTCTATCCGAGATGGAAGGAATCAAGGTTTACTATAAGCATATGAAGGGGTAATGAAAGGGGCATAGAATCGCACCAATGATAAGGAACTGGTCCAAGTTGAATGAGGTCAATGTCCAGGGTAGGCAAAGTGGCAGAAAATGTAGGGTAAACTGTTCAGTCAAGCTGAATTGGGAAATGTGGTCTTATAGTATAGAATAAGTGGCCCTGACGTCACAGACAAGTAACACTGTTCGGCTTCGTGGTCTAGTGGTATGATTCGTGCTTTGGGTTCACTCAACTGCACGAGGCCCCGGGTTCAAACCCCGGCGGAGCCCTCACTTTTTGCATTTTTCCGCAATAAATGAGATTCCTTTTTGATCAAAAAGATGGGGATTGTCCTTTTTCTTCTTCTTTTCTTCGATTTCACGTGGCGATACAACAAAAACATATCCCTTCTTTTCAC
Organism: Calonectria crousiana; assembly: GCA_013406985.1. Classification (NCBI taxonomy): domain Eukaryota; kingdom Fungi; phylum Ascomycota; class Sordariomycetes; order Hypocreales; family Nectriaceae; genus Calonectria; species Calonectria crousiana. The sequence continues at coordinate 39,017 of VTGD01000001.1, read as the reverse complement.
CAACGATTGGATCCCAAATTACCATGACTACCCTAGAGTGTATGTAATGTGAGTCACGTTCAACAACATATTACACAATACGAAACATGCTTGACAAACCCAAGATCACTCCCATTGAGTAACACATTACACAATAAAAACAAGCTTCACAGCCTTGGTATTTACTCAGTTCGCCACAGGCCACGAGTTATTGATTCAGGCGCTGCCTAATTGTAGCTATACCAGTCGATCAAACCTTGACCAGGCACACTTTCAACAGGTTTCACCAAAAGCAAGACACTCGGGGATCAACAATGCAAGAGCGAAACAATTGAGCTTTGTTTAACATCTTCTCTACTGTTGGATGGTGGTCTATCTCCCGCGGCTCTAATTGGCCGTTGATACGAGGTTAGAACATTGGACAATGAGCCGCCTGCCTAGCCTTTGGACAGTCATCACGACGATGCGATATTGCTAAACGTATTAAAATACCGCCATCTCCTTTCAATTAAACAAGACAATCCACGATCAAACAATGAACGGATAAATATTCCATAGTGCATCGTTAATGAGTTTCATGGTCAAGTTTCTGTCACTTGTAGGTTGTGTGGAACGTAACCAAAGTTGAGGCGAAAGCAATGTAAAGTAATTAAGCATATATTCAAATTCAGCGTAACTAAATGCCTCGAGTACATCCATGTCATGGACCTCGTCGAGGGGGTATCCTGAGCAGTACGAATCTTTAGGTATCAATCGCGATTAGAGCCGTTCGTATTCTGGCATTCGTGGAGCCTCTCCCCCATAAACCAAACAGCGCCCCAGCTGAACAGAACCCAATGGCCCGCGGCGCTTCTACTGGGGAGGGTAGGACATCTCGTCGTTGGCCTTGTAGCCCTCGGTGATGGCACCGCCCTGGCTCTCCCAGTGGGCAGCCTCCTTGTCCTGCTGGACGAGATCGCAGAGACCGCAGCAGCAGGCGGTGGCGAGGTCGACGAGGCAGCTTCCCTGGAGGTTGTACTTCTCACGGATGTTGGCACGCTGGAGGGCCATGGGGATCCAGTGAAGACCGACGCAGGTGGAGCCGAAGAAGAGCAGGCACTGTTGAGTGTGTTAGCACGCGTGTGTACATGAGTTGAATTGGTGGAGCATACAGAAGTGTTGATGGGCTCATAGCCCTCGAGGTTGCCGTTCTTGCGGAGACGGTGGTGGGTCTTTCCAAAGGTAACGCAGGGAAGGCACCAGGTGATCAAGCAGGTGTCGATGGGGTTGCAGCAGCCGAAGAAGGCGTTGTACCAGGGCTGAGCAGCCTCGGGAGACTTGGAGTTGACGTGCTCGCTGGGACGGGCGAGGACATCGTTGAAGCGGGTCTTCCAGTCGTTGAGGTCCTCGTGGTCGATGGGACCGTTGTTGTGCTGAGCGTTGGGAGCGGCCATTGTGAAGGAAGTGTGTTGTTAAGGAGTGGCTGGACAAGAAAAGTCTTGATCGTTGGTGTAAGTGAATTAAGGACTGGGAAGGAATGACTGTGATAGTGAGTGAGGAGCAAAAAGTAACCGACACAGGATGGCTGCTTGAACTTATACGAAAAAAAAAAGTCTTCAACTAGGACCTACACGATAGCCAGGGGGTCGAAGCTTGGCTCAGGATAAGCTTGCATTCACGTTCGTCCGTCTAGGGCGCGCCACATTGATTCTCACGATGCTAGCCCGTAGGACTGCGGAATTGGTCGCAATGGCACCTCAGGGCCCCCGTCGCCGCGGGGGGATACCCTCAGCCCTGTGGCTCCCAGGCTGGACCTGATTCGACATGGTGGAACGCCGTGGTTAGGCATAGGGAAATTTCCGTGTGCAGCTGAAAGCGCCACCAAATTGCGCTCTTGTGGTGATGGAGGGGGAGGGGGGGGCCATGGCTCAGGACGAGCAAGATCCAAAGCCACGGCAGTGCGGTCGAAAGCCGCTCTGCGCCGCTGCAATCAGCCGCACGCAAGATTGGTCTCCGACGGGTTCCTGATGCGGCCTGGCTCGAGGCGTGGTCTGGAAGCCGGGTGTTTCATCAGCCCGTTTCTACCTGGCAAGTCTTTTGTTTTTCTCGTACGATGGACGCTTGTTCAACTATGCAAAAAAGAAAACAAATCCATGGTTGCAGTTCATCTCTCGAGTTGCGCGCACGGCACCACAACGTTCGCCTAGGGACAATTGGCTGAACCTTGTCCCCTCCCCTTTTGGGCAATCTGCATTGTCTATCGGTGCAAAAAAGATGGTCCGTCTCGCTGGCTTGCGGACAGTCGAATGCACAGACATTCGCACGCACAAACAAACAAGCACCAAGATCTCCACGGCAGCGTGCTTTTCCGATTCAAGAGCAGGTCAATGCTCTAATCAAACAAAACAACATGCAGCAGCAGGGGAAAACCCACGATGAGATGCCAATGTAAAATGAAGGCGAGCTATGCTGCGCTTGTGGGGGCGCCATGGCCCGCCAGCTGAAGGCGCTAGGCGGCTTTGGATGGCAGTCGTGTGTAGTCTGCCTCGAAGCTGGCCTGGGCTAGGCCTGTGCTGATCCTTCATTTTCAAACCCAAGATTCAAGCTTGATCCAAGTTCATCCATTGCCTGAGAGGGTCCCATTTCTGCCTCGACCGAATGCAGGGGCCATGGACAGGACCCTGTGTTTTCTCCATTGGGCCTTGATCACGATGCTTCCTGCAGCGACTCACGGCTTTTCATCCGGCTGCTGCCTTTCATCCGATGACTGGTCGTTTTTTTTTCTTCCCCTCTCTTCTTCTCCATATCCAGTCGTCGTCATCCAACCAGCGCCCAACGGGTGCCATTTGGGCGCGCTGTGATTCCCCTGCATAAGCGCGAAACCCTGTAAATGAAGCAGACGGCAGGCTTGACAATGCGACCTTGGTGACAATTGGGCCATAGCGAGCCTCGCCCCGGATCTTCTTCCTTCCGGCCTGTCTATCCTGTGCCCCCTCCTCGGCTAGATAGCCGTGAAATATTATCAACGACCTGATCATCGGCCACCAACCGTTCGCTTAGCCACCAAGAGCCATGTCGCCCTTAGCCTCGAACCCGGCCGAGACCGATAGCCGGTTGACTTTGCTAGAGGCAGACAGACTGTTTTACCCTCGACGGCCCGAGGGGGACGCGTCTCTGCCTAATCAAATCGCCTTGCGGAAACGGTCAATCCCTGTCTGCACCACGTTTTTTTTTTGTTCCGCTCTGCCTCTCTTCAGGCGACGGCGTTATGTAATCTCCTCGGACGCGCCAAGCCGCGCTGATCAGCGGCATCTAGATCCATTAGCCTAGTGGTCATGGCCCAAGTGACCTCGTGTCATGTGTAAATTCGTTTCTTCACCGCTGGCCAAGACACGCACAAAAAAAGTAACGAAAAAAAAACAAAAGGGACGGGCGAGTTCACGGACCATTGACCATTGAGACTCGCTTCCCCATTTTACAGGCTGTGTCGCTTCGCTCGTCTAGGACTTCTTCTAGAATGGGAGCACGTCCAATCCTGTCTGGGTGCAGCAGGTCGCGGAGGAGCCCGTGCAAGACAGCGCGGTGAGCTGGCAACAGAGGGCGCGACTAGTGAGCCTGCCAAGAGGCGAATCGCATCTCCCGCCAGTGACACTCTGGAACATAGCGTTTGGGATCGCTTCTTCGGGCTGTGGGTCCGTCTGTACTAGCTCTATGCAGCTGAGGGCGGTCATAAAACTATCGTCCGTCTTTTTTATGTACAGAGAGAGCAGACGTGGCTTTCTTCATGTCACTCAACGGTTTCCCCGCTGGCTGCAGATTGTGGCGGCAAGGTGTCCCTGCGCTCGCGCTTCTCGCGACGGATCGTAACAAAGCAATTCCCATGACGTAACTGTTTGCGCTGGTGACATTGGTATTGCTGAGTTTGGTGGTTGAACAGTTTGAGGAGAGTTTGACGGGCTCAATTAGGTTCATGTTCATTTACATGATTTGCCATCTGTAATCCGTCAATAAAGATGAAAAGGTAAAGAATAGGAGAAGGAAGTGGAAAGGAGAAGAACGAAGCCAATTGTTTCTTTCTCCCGTGCTTCATTGCGTCAACCTCTCTCTGCTCTTGGCTTGTGAGGAAATGGTCTTCAACATCGGAACACAGATGTGTTGATGACTATGAGTGTGAGAAGGTCAAGACATACGACAACAAACACGGACCAATTGATTTTAAACTACTGACTATTTTAATTTTATGGCTGCAGGACCAATATTTCATAGTTGTCTTTTTGCAGAGTCGCATGCTCAAAATTATCACTAGCTACCCTATTGCGATGTAGACCCACAGCAGGCAATTAATTTAGTAACTAAATGAGGAGCGGAATAATTTGGATGCAATATGAAATTGAAATGCAGTGCGAATTTTGTTTTCGATTCGCCATCAGCTGCTCATAATAGACGATTTTAAAAACGGGTTGGTTGCTACGCTGTGCTAGGCTAATGCAAGGCACCATCACCAAACGACCCCAACCCCCCCTAGCCAGATATAGCAAAGTTCTTCACACTCGCTGTTGGTAGTTCCGGAAGGATTCGAGTGGCAAGATCCACTTCTGGTTGGAACATCCATCGTAGGATCATGAGTAACCTGTGATTAGTAACGCAACAGTCTAGTCGGCGCCATGTTCAGTTCCGTTGCCATCTCAGTTGAAAATGAGTGCATGTTTGCAAGGGTAAGACCTTGAAGGATTTCAATAAAGCAGCGCAGAATTTGAAAGCACGCGAAAGCCACTGTGCTTGTAAAATTCTGCTTGTCATGCAAGGCTGCAAACCACACGAAGCGAATAGCGGTGTTTGGGACGGTGTATAGTCATCGACTAAATAGCCATATCACCATGCATCGAGCCAAGTGTCCATATGCCAAAATTCTCAGTTGATTGTATGAATCCATCAGAGGCTAATTGGCAGGGGTTACGTTGCTTTAAATGGTAGTCTTATGCTCCAAAAGGCTGCCAAGACACAACTCTCATTCAAATCAGCCGTCGCTGGCAGGAATAAAGCACTTGCGGCACCTTGGCCAATAAAAAAGACTATGCTAGTCACAACTCTGCTCTGTCATTACTTCCGATCCTTCCGGTGCCGATGGACATGGCCGATGCCGCTTGACGCCGCCGGCGAACCGTCCCGCCACTTCGCCCCGCCGCCGGCCAAATGGCCCCACAGGCCCGGCAACGCCTTCCGGGATTGCGCTCAAGCTCGGCATCGTGACTAGGTTCCATCTCCGGATCGGCGAACCTCGAAATGAACTGGGAAATGGCACGCAGGTTTTACGGTTGCGCTGGTTTCATTGGCCAATTGGCATCTGCAGTGTACAACATGCCATCTTGGATTGGAGGATTGCCGTGTTCAATTGATAGCTATCGTCAATGCCAGACTTTCCCCAGAGCAGTCCTGTCAGGTTGAGCTAAGAAAAAACGGCGGTCATCTGAAAAAAGTCCCGGAACTGGAAGTGTCCTTGCTTACCAGAAATGTACGTAAACCCCGTGTCTCCCTTTCGTTTAGTTTTCAAACAGAATGAACGATTTGGTAATGGAAATTCTACCCCGTGGGACACTTGCTTGGCACCCTGCTCCCCCGTGCGGAGCCAAGCCTACTGGATGGCAATGAGTGGCCGCCGTTTGCGTGGCTCGTGAACCCCCCGTTGGGGAAATCTCCACCTCCACCGTCAACCTGGTTTCGTTATCGGGGTCGGAGCTTCTGGTGGCTTGGCCATGGATACACAGCTTCCCAGGGAGGGGAGGGCTGGATCCCGAAGAAGACAACAAAACGTGCGAATCGCAGCGAGGCTCGTTTGGGGGATAGCGACAAGATGGGTTAGACTGTTATACCGCGCATTAAGCTATTAAGGTTTCGGATGCCACAGTTCATCCCGAGCCTAAATGCACTTTGAAGAACGCATCCGGCGACACATGTCTGCGGAATCGAACAGCTGACTAAACTGGTCTGCCCTATCAAAACAGCCGTCCCGTATCTTTTGTCCATGCTCCGTGGTCTTGAGTGGTTCGAGTTTCCCCAGGCCAGCACAGACCAGATACTCCGAAGTTGGCCGATACATGAATCGTGTGTCCCCGGCGGCGGCGGCGGCGACTTGACCGGATTTTTTTTTAGCGGCCGAAAGTCAATTGGGCAAAAAGTCCGTTTTCTTTCATTCCTTTGGCCGGCCCGGGGAGGTTTCGAGATCTCAATAGCACCTCCAACATGGCCTAAAAATCTCCAAAAAAGGGTCCGATGTAACACTCTTGATTGCCCCGTCGTGCGGGGTAATTTCTATTACTCAAAGGTCGGCTGGGGTGAGAGATAGCCTACCCCCAGTTCTCCAAAGGCAGGACCCATTTCATGTGGCCGGGGTTTAGGATATTGTCAGCGTTGATAAAGACCATTGAATGCCCACCCCTTTTTTTTTATATCGCATTTGTTCGGTTCTCAAGATTCTTCGATTGAAATATTCGCCAACGAAAAAAAAAAACAAGAACAAGCCAAAAAATAATGACGAGCTCAAGGGCTGGGGAGCAGGTCCTCCCCAAGCAGGATGAGGATGTCAAGGGGGACGAGGTTGTCGACGGACCGGTATCCAAGCCGCAGCCTCACGACGAGGCGCAGATCAACGCCTCAGGGCACGTGCAGGAACTGCAGCAAAACTTCAACCTGCTCGCCCTGGCCGGAGTCGGTCTCGTGGTCGGAAACGTGTGGCCGGCGATTGGCGGATCGATCCTGGTGGCGATATTCAACGGAGGTCCCCCCGGGGTCCTGTACGAGTTCATGGTCGTGTCGGCCTTTTACTGGACCGTGGCGGCGAGCATCGCGGAGCTATCGAGCGCCATCCCGTCGTCGGCGGGCGTCTACCACTGGGCGTCTGTAACGCCGGGCCGGCGCTGGGGCAGGGTGATTGGCTTCTTCGCCGGGTGGTGGAACTACCTGGCCTGGGTGCTGGGCTGCGCGAGCATGTCGTCCATCCTGGGCAACACGCTCGTTCAGATGTACGCCCTCAACCACCCCGGGTTCGTGGCCGAGGCCTGGCACGTCTTCATCGCGTACATAGTCACGACATGGATCTCGTGCGCGGTCGTGTGCCTGTTCAACAGCGCCATGCCCAGCCTGAACAAGTTTGGAGTGTTTGCCGTGCTGGCCGGCTTCATCATCACGGTCATCGTAGTGGCCGTCATGCCGGGCCGGGGAGGCAGGCCGCCGCACGCGAGCTCGTCGTTTGTGTGGAAGGAGTGGCAGGCTGACATTGGGTACCCGGACGGCTTCGTCTTTGTGGCGGGCATGCTCAACGGGGCCTTCAGCGTAGGGCCCGTGGACGCAACGACGCACCTGGCCGAGGAGATTCCAAACCCGCAGAGGAATGTGCCCGTGGCGCTGTTCCTGCAGGTGATTACGGGCTTCTTCACGGGCTTCTGCTACCTGGTGGCCATCATGTACGCCATCAACGACTATGATGCGCTGTTCACGTCGTCCTACCCCATCGCCGAGATATATCGCCAGGCCACGGGATCCGCGGCCGGGGCGACGGGGCTGCTGGCGCTGGTCATGGTCTGCATCTCGCTGACGGTGGTCGGATTATACATCACCTGCGGCCGGACGCTGTGGGCCCTCGCCCGCGACGGAGCCACGCCGGTCCCCCAGGCGCTCGGGGCGGTGCACCCAAGGCTGGACATGCCCCTCTGGTCGACGCTGGTGACGGCGCTGCTGGTGACGGTGCTGGGCGCCATTTACGTGGGCAGCACGACGGCCTTCAACGCCTTCGTCGGCAGCTTCATCCTGCTGTCGAGCAGCTCGTTTCTGGCGTGCATCCTGCCCAACCTCGTGACTGGGCGCAGGAACATTACTTATGGGCCCTTCCACATGAAGGGATGGGTCGGGTTTGCCGTCAATGGCATTGCGTGCGCTTACATGCTGGCATGGGGCGTCATCTTTTGCTTCCCCACGGCTCTGCCTGTGACGGCGCAAAACATGAATTACGCCTGTCTCATCTGGGGTGGGTTCACTATCTTTGTGGCAGCCTGGTGGTTTGGCAGTGCCAGGAAGGGATATCAAGGCCCGACGGCGACGGGGTCCGTGGTGCCTGGGATGGATATCGATGCTGCCTGATGGATGGGCATTTGTTTTTTTCCTTGGAATTTTGGGATAGATGACGTGAGGGGTTTTTTTTTATACCTTTTTTGCTTTGTTTGTCAAAGCGGCCCCGGATGTACTATAGAAATGGGCTTTTTGCGCAGAACAAAGAAAATGAGACGTGATGAAACTGAATCATGGCAAGGTGAGCTCGAGTGACCTCATTGTCTCACCTCACCACGGTCGCGTATGCTGTGCTGCCGTCTCTCTCCCACCCCTGCCAGGGTTTGCGGGGTTGACGACGTATCCCAGCAATTTGACTTGGGAACTTGGCAGTAACAAGAAAGCTACAGGGGTGGCGTCGGCCCTCGCCCATTCCCCGCACGCTCGTGTGCCTGTGCCTGTGCCCATGTCTGTCTGCGCGCATCTGGAGAATCCTGGAACATTTCCCGCTGCCGGTGCGGTTGCTCTCGGCGCGGAGCCAGCAGCAGAAGCCGCAGCAGCAAGCAGCAGCCAGCAGCAGACGAGAGAGAGAGAGAGAGCACAGGGCAGGAGACCGTCACCGCCAGGGCGCGCGATAACAGTCGGGTCGGGCGTGATTCGCCAGCAGCGACTGGGCGACGTGTTTTGGTGACGGTGATTGGGGATCCGGCCGGTCGACTTACAGCCAAAGGTTTAGGCGAGGCACGACACGTTATTTAGCGCGGCACCCATGGAGCGATTCCACATTGACTGGCAGCTTCTGACGTCGTTCACCGCTGTTATTTCCGGGGCCAGGTGACGGAGGGCAGAGAGCGGCCAGCCAGCCCCAGCCAACCCCGGGCCTTGGGCTGCGTTCCACCTCCACCACCAAGCACCACCAAGAGGCGGAGAGAGAGACAGAGGCGGAGGCAGAGGCAGAGACAAAATACGCAGAGAGGGTCGGGTTCCCCCCCTCCTCCTAGCGTCGGGGGTTCACCAGCGTGTAGCCGTAGCCCCTGGCCTGGTCTCAGCACAGATCCGTTTGCGCCGTCGCATCTATTGCCCTGTCAAGATGGGTTGCGACCCAACCCCTGCGTCGAGCATTTAGCTGCCGGTCCGCAAGCGCGTGTTGAGTAGAGTTTGAATTGATCATAATTATACGTCGGTTTTTTTTTCTCTCCCTCTCTCTTCTCTTCCCGCTGTCACATGTCGAGGGTGGGGAAATGGCGGAGGACAAGGAGCGAGGACGGACACGAGACGAAACGGAACGGGCATCGAGTGCATGGGCTTGCAGTAGATGGTAGATGGACATATGTGATCTACACGAGATTATGTACGTGGTGCTTTGGACTAGTGTCCCGAGATGGATGCACGCGAGCCTTTTCTATCAGGCCGGCAACCAGGGCGAGGGAACGGGAGCCGAAATGGGCAAAATTGGGAAAATTGATTTGTGAATTGGCATAAATGCTTAGACGAGCATTAGGATGGACACTGCAGCAAGAGTGAAAAAAAAAAATCTTTGCAACCGAGTTAGCCAAGTGATTGATTTGTTGTCATTGTTGTTCCCCGTAGTAATTCGGGGAGTGATTCGTTCGCTTCCTGGATCCGACAGCCTGCCGCCGTGATGTCTCACATAGCACAAAAAAAAACACCCGCCCCCCCAGGGTATATTGAGAAAGAGTGAGAAATTAAAATAAAAAAAATCCTATTAAAAAAACAAGGCAGCGATGAGTAATAACTGGCCTGGCTGTGCAGCAAGCAGGGCCACGTAATGGAATGGGTTGAAAAATCAAAAGTAGAAGCTTTTTTTTCAGCCAAGGTTTTGGAATGGTAGACAAAGGAACACGAAGGAAGAGACAGCAAGCGCAAGAACAGTCACGACTGTCAGAAATTTGGAGGGATCGCCGTGGCCAAAACGCACTCGGGTGGCGCCTAAAACAACGGCAAAGCAAAAAAACCAGAATAGCAACCAGTCAGGGCGCTCAATCTAGCGAAGAGGCAACCGGCAATGCCAATTGCAGGCGGCCAGCAACGCAACAATTGGCATTGGCATACCCATCCATGGCCAAGTATGGGCATTGTAAGAGTCACAGTCGCAGCTGGGCTCTGCGCCTTGGGGGGAGTCACAGGAGAAAATTTTTTCTATCTTCCCTGACACTCGACACTCGACACTCAACACCCAGCAACCATCCAGCAGGAATGGCATTGCACAGGCGCTGCGTCGCGGGCATGGCGTCAAGCCCTCGCTTTTAATAAATTTTTCACCGTTGCTCGACGGGCCCCCGTGTCTCTGGCGATCCGGCCGTTGGGCGAATGGCAGGCGCCCACATCGCCTTGCAGCCCAACGGAGCCCACGCCTGACCTGGCCTCAATGGCGCCGGTCTGGGCAGCCCGCGCCGTGAGTGGCCGCCCTGGAAAATGGCTCGTCCCCGGCCGGGGCCCAGTAGCAAGGGCCGTAGCAGGCTCGGCAGCGCTGGCAGGCCAGTAGCGAGCGCCCCCGGCAGCGCTGCTCCACGTACACGACAGCGGGCGTGCCCACTCGCGAGAGCTAGGCCCGTCCACATGGCCTTCTCGCCACCCGCCTGACGCACAAGCACCAGGCGGGCGTCGCTGTAACTGTCGGCAGCCGCAGCAGCAGCTCCCTGTCTACAGCCTACAGCTCCCTCCCTCCCTGTCTCTACAGCTCCCCCCCCGCCTGCGAGTGCCAGTGCCTGGGATCTCCCCTGGGGTGGGATGGGCGTGTCCCGGCCCGGCCAACAGGGGCTTTCCCGACCCCCCCTCCGCGCCCAATCGTCGCCTGGGCGGCCCCCCCGGGGCGATCGAGCAACGGCAGGGCGAATGCAAGGGAAGCGCCAAGCACCAAAGCAAGCTCAAGCCAAGCTCCCACAAAGCCGCAGCCGTCATCCTCTCCGTGCCAATGTATCACCCGTCCGGGGCCGTGCATAGCATCCGCTGGTTGGTCCAGTTGTCACGGCCCAATGTGCGGTTGGGTAGTGGATCTCGAACCACGTTGGGGCCACACGCAGGGTTGCTCCAGTAGAATTGGGCTGCTAGGGCTCTCGCACGACGAGCAATATAGGTAATGCCAACGCCGCCGTCAACAAAATTCTCCTTCTCTTTTAAATCTAGAAACATGCAAACAACATGCGACGATCGATCCTACACCTAAACCACACAAACCATCATCATTAGACGCTGCACACGCCCAAGCAAACGCACACGCTCACGCACCAACAAAACACCAGCCTATCCGGTATACACCTAAACTCACCCTCCGCCACCAACACCGTTTCGGCGCTGAAGTACTAGAATTTCCAGCTAGAACTTAGATATCCTCCCCCCCCTTGCCCTTTTCTTAATTTTTATATACAACACCTTATACCAACGGCATCACATCCTCATCCATCACACACACAGCCATGCCCGCCCTCACCATTCGGGGCTACCCGCCCAAGAACGGGAACTCGTCTTCCGACAACAACAACAACAGCAACAGCAACACCATCACCAAACCCAGCAACACCACCACCACCATCCCCAAAATCAACAACAACCAGAGGAGCGGCAACGGCCTCAGCAGAAGGGAAGCCCTCAACAACCTCATCAATGGCACCGCAAACGACAACAGCAACGCCATGGCCATGACCCGCTTAAGAGCACCATCGCGGCCGCCCCGCAAGCCGGAGCCAGACACTCTGTCCACCGTATCTGAAGTCTCCACCACAACCTCCGTCACCGAGTCGGATCTATCCACCACAACTTCCTCACAAAGCCCTCCTCCCCGGGCAAGGGGGCCCAAGCCGGCCATCCCCCCTAAGCCCTCGCCCGCGCCGAAGCCCCTCCGCTTCAGGCCGCCCGCTCTCAAGTTCCGCCGCGGGGACCCGGCGCCCCGTCCCAAGACGCCCGAGCCCGTTACGCCCCGCGGCGCCTACACCTCGGATGACAACCGCTACGACTCAGACAACACCGACTACCGCTGGAACTCGTCGGCCGCCTCCGTCACCACCGGCCTCACCAGCCTCGACTCGGAGACGGACTGCGAGAGCAAGGTCGAGTATGAGACGACCCACATCCGCTCCCGCTCCGTCACCCGCCACCAGAGCATGACCGTCACCCAGACCCAGCAGCCTGCCCGCGAGACTCGTGAGTCCCGCGAGACTCGTGATAACCGCGATTCTCGTGACTCTCGTGAGTCCCGGGACACGCAGAAGGACAGCAGGGGCCGCTCAAAGAGCCGCGGCCGCACGTTCCACATCCACATCGAGCCCACCGCCGCTCCCCAGGCCGCTCCGCCGCCGGCACAGGCTCCGGCCCTCGCCCCGGCCCCCCAGCCCCTGGCTCTCCCGGCTCCCCAGCAGCAGCCTCTCGTCCCTGGCCCTCACCAGTCCATGCTCTCCCAGCAGTCCATGCCCATCTACTCCCAGCAGGGCCCTCTCGTTCCTCACCCCGCCGCCCAGCCGGCCCAGCTCACCTATCCCGCCCAGCATGCTCCCTACATCCCTCAGCCGAGCTCCATGGCCGGCCACAACGCTCCCATCATCACCTCCCGGACAGAGGTCACCCGCACCGAGACCACCAAGCGTCGCTCGCGCTCGAGGCACGACGCCGACAGGGCCATGGCGCGCGAGCTCGAGGAGCTCAGGAAGGAGCTCGACCAGCTCAAGAAGCAGAGCTCGTCGGCCAGCAAGGAGCTGAGCGATGCCCGCCACCAGATCTCGTCGATGCAGAAGGAGAAGGACGAGCTCCGCCAGGAGCGAAACAAGGCCAGGGACACCCAGGACAAGCTCAGCAAGGACCTCGACTCCCAGGCCCGCAGCCTGGAGAAGACAAAGTCCAAGCTCGACGACCAGAAGCGGGCCTTCGACAAGTTCGAAAAGGACCACGACGCCACCGTCAGCAAGCTCAGGAAGGACCGCGACTACACGCTTGACAACGCCAAGAAGGACCAGAAGGACGCCGTCGAGAAGGCCAAGAAGGAGCAGGAGCGCCAGTTCGAAAAGTACAAGAAGGACCAGCAGGCCACCTTTGACAGGATTAAGAAGGACCGCGACATGGCCATCGACCGCCTCAGGCGCGAGCACGGCGAGGCCTACGACAAGCTCAAGATGGAGCGCGACGCTCTCGTCCTGACCGAGCGCGCCTTTGACGGCAAGGTGAAGGAGCTCGAGGACCACGTGGCCCGCTACAAGGAGTTCAAGGACATTCTCGAGCAAAAGTGTGACTCGCTCGAGAAGGAGTCCCAGACCAAGATCGACACCAGCTCGAGGTACGAGGCCAAGGCCATCAACCTGGAGCGGGAGCTGGACGACATCCGCATCATTGGCAAGTCCCGCGAGACGGCCTTCACCGCCCAGATTGCCGGCCTCGAGATCTCCAAGGAGTCGCTCGAGTTCCGCGTCGAGGGCCTCGAGAGCGACCTCATGCAGAAGTCGACCGAGCTCGGCGAGCTCACCGCTGAGCGCAACAAGCTCGACCAGCAGGCCAAGGACCGCCTGCAGGCCCTCGAGGACCTGGGCAAGGAGAAGACGGTGCTCGAGGCCGAGAAGAGCACGCTCCAGGCCCGCACCGGCGAGCTCGAGGACCAGCTCAAGGCCCTGCAGGAGCGCTTCGACGCCCTCGACGCCGAGAAGAAGGCTCTCCAGGAGCAGCTCGGCGCCATCCAGGAGGACAAGAAGAAGCTCGAGGAGCAGGCCGCCGGCCTCCAGACCAACATTGACGGCCTCAGGAAGGAGAACGACGACCTCAAGAAGGACGGCGAGGCCAAGGACGCCAAGATTGACGAGACGGACAAGGCCAACGGCGAGCTGAAGGAGCGCCTCGAGGCTCTCGAGAAGGAGAAGGCCGAGGTGTCGGGCCAGATCGAGGAGCTCGAGGCCAAGCGCAAGAAGCTCAAGAAGCGCGCCGAGCTCCTCAACGGGGAGAACAAGAGCCTGCTCGACCAGGTCCGGGAGCTGCTCCGGGACCAGGACGATACGTCGTCCCGCGTGCTGCGCCTCTCGGTCGAGAACAACAACCTGCGGGACGAGAACTCGACCCTCCGCACCCTGTCCGAGGTTGGCAGCGTCGTCGGCTCGTCCGTCGTCGGCTCCTCGGTGGTCGGAACATCTGTTAGCGACGCCCGCTCCGACACCACCGAGAAGGCACCCATCGAGGATGTGGCCCCCGCACCCGAGACTCCCGCGGCTGACCCGCCCGCCGAGCCCGCTGCTCCCGAAGCCGAGCCCGCGTCCGAGACTGCCCCTGAGCCCGAGTCGGCCCCGGCCCCGGCCGAGGAGGAGGTCGCTCCCGCGCCGCCTGCCGAGGAGGCTCCCAGGGACCCCGCCATCGACGAGGCCGGCGCTGCCCTGCTCGCCGAGATCGACCAGCTCAAGAGCCAGAACAACGCGCTCGTCGACAAGGCGGCGGCGCTCGACATCCTGGCGACCAAGAACGAGGAGATCCGCACGCAGCTCGCCGGCCTCGAGGAGGAGGCGACCAAGCTCCGTGAGACGGCGGCGGCCGTTGACACGGTGACGGCGGAGCGCGACGAGATCGCCGGCAAGCTGGCGGCGGCCGAGGAGGAGGCGGCCAAGCTCAAGGAGTCGTCGGCCTCGGTGGATGCCCTGACGGCGGAGCGCGACGAGCTCGCCGGCAAGCTCGAGGCGGCCGAGAGGGAGCTCCCCGAGCTGCGCGTCGAGAACGGCAGCCTGGTGGCGCAGCTCGACGACGTCCGCAAGCAGCTCGAGGAGGCCCAGGCGGCCCAGCAGGCGGCCCTCGACGAGGTCTCGGCCCTGCAGACGCAGGTGGCCGCCCTCGTCGTCCAGCTCGGCACCAACGGCATCATCGGCAACAGCAGCTCGGCCAGGACGCGCAGCGGCCGCTCCAAAAAGGACGGCGGCAAGCGCAAGGACGAGATTGTCGTTGTCCGCGAATCCCGCGAAAAGGGCGGAGCAATGTCAGTCAAGACCCTCTTGCTTCCCTTTGTTTAAAACAAGACAACGACTAACACGTGCCTTCTTTCTAGCCATATTGTCCGCCGCAAAAATCTGCACCTTGCCAGGTCTTCCTCCCAATCCGAGGGATCTGAAAAGGATACTTGAAGAATGAAACGAAACCAACGACATTGATTTTTTTTCTCCTTTCCATCTCTTTTCCAGCATTCAACAAATACACGAAAGCAATGCTGAAAGAAAAGAAGAAAAAAAAAGGGAAAGAAAACGTGTAATGACACATGTACAGCGTAACATTTCTTAACTGTGCTAGTAGGATTTTTGGGAACATGGCTAGAGGGTACTTTTTTTGCTTTTTTCTGTGCTACAAAGCGGATATGGATTAAGAGCATGGCGCAAGCGTTACATGATTGTTTTTTTCTTTATTTCTTTTCTTATTTTTCCTTGTCTTATTTTTCCTCATCATGTTGTTTTTCGTATCGACAGAAGACGACGACGACGGCATGGATTGGATGGAAACGAACACTGATACGACCCACTCACGATTCGATCGCTTACACGAAGCAACTTTTTTCCTTTGTCAACAAAATTTTTTTGGGAACAGATTGGATGGAACCTAGTTTGGAATTTTGCATTTTTTAACCATTCATGTTATGCTTGAGCTCTGGAGCGTTTTTACTATTCCATAGACGATTTAATGAGGTAGTTAGTTTGGTAAATACGAGGATATGGAGAAAAAGAAAAAAAAAAGGCTCCGTGCCATTATCAATATCGGTGTGATGTGTTCATTGCCCATTGTAGAAAGGGGAATCCCAAATGCATGAGGCAGTGCCGTCTTGCGCGGTTGGACAACTGACATGTTATGTTAGATGGTGCCATTTTTTGGCGGCTCCCAACGATTGAAAAATTGTATTTTTTTTTGCTCAACCAAAGCCTCAAAAACGTCCAAGTTCCCACTCAACATTCAACGCGGGCCGTAGCCCTTGAAAAAGTCCATGCGTTCGTTAAGCGACATGCACTGCCAGATCTGTCCACAATGCCCCATTGGCTAAAGATTTTTATTGAGCAGACTGAACTCGGGTGAAACCTGTATTAATAGTACACGTAAAACAGAACTAAATATAATTCTTAAAATGCACCCCCCTCAGACGTATCGGATGTCCGGCGTAGGGGGCTGCGTCATGTTGGAGCCAAGAAAGTAATCCACGTGGTGAGACTGGATATACCCCTTGAGCGTCATGGCATTGCGGTACGCCGGGTTGTGAGCCAGCGTGTAGAGGCGGACATCCGTCGGCTTGTCCGTGGTCAGAATGATGAGCTCGTCGTAGTCTGAGTTGGTGAGGATCACCTCCTCCCGCCAGTCCCCAAGTATGTCCCCGATGAAGCCCGGGTTCCTCCCCGTCGGGCTGATGGCGCCGTAGTCGGATGCCCTGAGCAGCCGGGGAAGCCTGTTGGACGCCGTAGGGTTCTCCCAGTCCCACTTCTCGACGCGGCCGTCGTTCCACAGCTCCATGAGCACGTCCCCGTCCCACCAGATGCCCAGGTGAGGCCACGGCGCCAGCTCGGTGTCCTCCTCGGTGAGGTCGTTGGACGGCGCGTTGTAGACGCCCGAAAACCCCCAGACCTCCATCCCCGCGTACCGCGGATCAATGTCCCCCGCCATGCCCCGCCCAATGTCCGTCAGGTTCTCGCCGTAGTGCTCCCACAGGAGGGTCCCGTCCGTCGCGTCGTAGTAGTACTCGTAGAGCAGGCTCGGGTTGTTCTGCTGCACCCCGTAGCCCTGCAGGCCCTCGCGGTCCGGGTCCATCTTGGCGATGTGGTAGCGGTCTCCGTGGACAACGCCCTCTGGCCCCAGCAAGTACCGCACGCTTCCGTCGCCGTTGAGCATGAAGCCAATCTCCGCAATCTCGTCCTTCCCGTCGCCGTTCACATCGATAATGCGCGTGTTGTGTCCATCCGGCGCATCTTGGTCCCCGCGCAGCCACTTCCACTCCATGCTGACGTCGTCTCCGTCGAATGTCCATGCGGCCATGATGAGATTGAAGTCGCCGGAATCTTGTCGGTTCTTCATGTACGTGACCAAATGCGGCCGCTCGCCGTCCAAGTAGCCGACTCCGAAGCGCGCAGCCAGAGGGCCGTCGGATATGTAGTCGGTTGGCACCTGGGCGATGGCGCGAAGAGCGCCGGTCTTGCCGTCGAGAATAGCAATAAACTGTTCATTATCATCGTTGCCTCCGTCAAAAGTCTCGCCGTCTCCGAATACAACGCCATTGGCGATGCGCACAGCCACCTCGGCCAGTCCGTCGCTGTCAAAGTCGTACACGGTGGCGCCATCCCAGTGTCCAACATTGAGAGTTGACGATCCGGGCTTAATGTTGTTCTGGTTCTCACTGTTCGGACCCATGTTGATTTCCCACAAAAAGGTCCCGTCGCTGGCATACGCCTCCAATGTCTGAGGAGACGTCTGCCGATCAATCACAAAGTCGTAGTTGCCGTCGCCGTCGAGGTCGCCAACCCAGACAAACTTGATTTGTCCGCCGGATTTGATTGGGATCCTGACCGCTGGCTCTTCTGCGTTGTCTGCGCCAAGTGTGAAACTGCTGCTGGCGCTGCCCTCATTGCCGCTCACCACAGTTCGGACATGGTAGGTATTGGACTCTCCTAGGTCAGCTCCTGTGTCGACAAAGTTTGTGCTACCGGTCAAGACTTTGGAGTTGAGGCGTTCAGACCCACGGTAGACGTTGAAACCAATGTCCTGGGGATCAAGGCCAAGTAGTCGCCTGCTGACCAGCACGGCTGTCTCATTTGAGCGTACCGCCACGACGCCGCGGCTGAGAGACTCCATTGGTCGAGCCGCTTGAGCCAATGGCGCAGACAACATCACAGCTGCTAAAGCGGCAGCTCTGGCTGTGATGGGACCTAGAATTTTCATTTTTGTGGTGATCACGAGTTGGTCTTAATTGAGATTGGTGAGTTATCGCGATGGGAGTTGGGAAATTCGAGGGCCCCTTATTTCTCACTGGCTTTGCAACATTGCAGCGTCGTGAAGCTATTTCCGCTTTCATGTTGTATTTTATATATAAAAAAAAGTTAGTTCGTAGACTCTAGGCTATTTTTTCGGAACATTGTCTTCGGAGCAATGGTCTCGGGTCTTCACTATATGCTTTCCGAGGGAGGTAGTAGGCAGGCAGCGGACCTTTTGTCATTGGAGGGAAAATACTCTCCTGTGAACATTGGACGTCATTCTGTGCGATGACCCCTGTAAAAGAAGCTCGCCGCTCGCTGCACCCCGCAATCGCGACCGTCCTTAATATCACCGAACATGGCCCCCTGGTAGTCTGATCTCGGTCGTCATGCAACGGCGATGCGGCCATTGTAATAGCAAAGGAACAGACTAGATCCTCTATGTTGCCGCCGGCGCTAATCGAAATTTCGCTCCTGACATCCAAAGCCTTGCAGCATATGAGCACGGCTTTGATGAAGTTTTCCATATCACGGCTACTTAGCTGAGTGTCACCAATGGGCATATCAGATACATTGGACATTTCTTCAACACTAGGGAGTGCCTCGGTGACAATGTCGTACTTGAACCCCGGAACTCGGAGACGGTTGAAAGGAAGGTGCTGAAAGCGGAACTCGGCTGATATTGCCGTGCGGAAACCATGATAGGAGCTTTCGTCGACAAAACGACTTCCACCCAGTGGTAGGTAATCCCAACGAGGACACCACGATGGGAGCCCAAGCTTGCGGGCATCATCAGGGTTGCCTGACTCAAATTTACTCGATTCGGGCTCCTAAGGTTGTTTGTAATTCACACAGGAGAACAAATGCGGCCGGTTCGAAACTCCGAGCCATTTGAGGGCGAATTGAATAGATACCTCATTCCTGGTGGCAGAATAATCAGGTAACATCAGAGGAGCCTTTGGCGCATTTCCAGTTGAGTAGAGCTGGATTGAGGGATGGCCTAACAATGCAAAAATATAGTCCCGCGGGTCCGTGGCGAGCAGCTGATACGCCGTATGGCCGATGAGATCAAGAAAATTGAAGTGCCTGGTGCTACTGGCCTCGCCGCGCGCCGCGCGGTCGAAGGATGCCCACACTTGATGTGTTGTCCAACCGCCAATGTTGTGGTATTGCCTGAATCTGAAGCCAGGCTCTGAAAGCCAGGCGAGAACCAACATGAGCGATGCCCAGTCGAAGGATAAGCCGCCATACAGCGCCACGGCATTCTTCGCTAAGCCGGCTTCTTGGACGACCCAGATGCGAGTAAACCATGGTTGGCGTAGCAGTTCTTTCAAGGCCTCCCAGTTGAAGCGATTGTACCACTTCCAGTCGGCTTCAAAATCGCCGGGATTAGGCATGTTGCCGATTTTGCCATAGCGCTGCTTGTCACTGGTGATTCGCTGGCTGACCTCAGTGACCAAGGAGACCACATCGCACGCCGTCTCAGAGCTGCCCAGGCAGATGTAAACCGTCCGTGCATTAGCGTATAGGTCCCCCATCAAGGCGACTTGTTGAGACTTCTCCTCATTGCTTTGCTGGTTAATACAAAGCTGATCGACCCAAAGCAGCGGCGGTTCGGCGTCATTGTTCGTATCTTGTGACATGGTTGCGTGTGCCATCGTAAGAGCAGAACGGAGGCTCGCGTGGTCAATCGGGACAGATAATCCCTCGAGTTGAATGTGATTTGCCTCCAGCGGGCTTGTCGGCTTGCCCCAGACATAGGACAGGGCCACGTAATGTGCATTATTCAGGTTCTTGACCGTGAATCCATAAGATAGCTGGCTTGTCAATGAACGTCCCTGTGGGATCAAGAACCTCGCCGTCATGGGAGCCTTCAAACAAAATTGCTCGTAGAGATTATCCATGCTGTCTATGTACTCTACTCCGTTAACTGAAGTCTAAACGTGAACACTCGTGCGAAGGGCTTTTCAGCTTTGCTTGACAGTATGTGGGAGGTAATGGTAAGAGGGATTTATTTCTTTCGTGAATCAGGCTGAGGCGAATGCAGTTCGAACCAATGTCGCCAATAGGAGTAGCAGCTGATGCTTACACAACGTGTGTTTGCACATTGCACGCGGTGATGACCCCGCTTGCTAAGGCGTTGGAAATGATCAATTGAACAGATTGAATAACCAATCTT
Organism: Calonectria crousiana; assembly: GCA_013406985.1. Classification (NCBI taxonomy): domain Eukaryota; kingdom Fungi; phylum Ascomycota; class Sordariomycetes; order Hypocreales; family Nectriaceae; genus Calonectria; species Calonectria crousiana. Next base: position 18,929 of record VTGD01000001.1, on the reverse strand, counting down.
TTTAGCAATTAGCTAGTATATAGCTATATCAAATCAATTCTCTTGTTATAACGAAGATACAGAAACATCATAGAAATATCTTAAGGCCTTTATGCACAATACTTCAACGTCTATCAACACCATCATAGGGACGGTAGATTACTTAGCTCTACGGTCCACAACCGAGTTGCGCAAGTAAGGAAGTGGTGCCTTTTTGGGAATCCGAAGAAAGATAGATGGAACGACATTGGAGAGCCGTGTTTGTGTTCGGGTAGTGTGGAGATGGCTTATCTTTCCAGCACTACTATTTGTCCTATGTTCAGTACTATTATTGCTAGGTATTATTGCTAAAGATGCCATCTCAAAGAATAGCGTCATTTGGAAGAATTCTTTGGTTCCTCTGTTGCGGAAAGATCACCCCGGTATAGAAGATATGGAATTGGACAAAGTGGATGGTGTGGTTAAGGGACTGGAGGTAAAAATCCAAAAATAGAAGCTGAAGAAGCAATTGTCAATGTGTGCCTGCAATAAAAGATCACCACGGGTCTCCTACAATGATAATCACTATTCAAGACCGATGTGTCGTTATTCACTGCTGAAATATGATTCGGAGTATAGGTTCAAATAGACAATAGTCGCCGGTATATTAGCATAAACGTTTCCCCTTAGGCCTCAATTCATACCTGAAAATATCAAATAGTTTGTTATTCATCTTCGCGGTGACGGATGCACTTGCGTTTTTACGGGGCCCGCACACTGGGCCCTGTGGCTAGAACTATTTTTTTCTTCTTTGTTTAAAAGGTTTGCTGGAACAATTCAATCCCTCTTTAATCATCCAATTTTACATTTTGGTGATGAATACGTCAGCTCATCGCGCAGTGTATCCTCCATCAAGTCTAAAGTCTGCCCCGTTGATGTTCTTTGATGAGTCTTGACATAAGAAGGAGACGATGTTCGCAACCTCTTCGGGCTCAGCAAGGTCACCAGTGGGGACTCCCTTGAGATACCTAGATGAATTGTTCAGTTCAAAATCACTTTCGAAATCAGTATCGGCAGAAACACTCACTCAGTTCGAACCTTGTCGTCCCCCCAGGCCTTCTTTCCAAGCGCCGTAAGCACAGGTCATGGGCTGACTGAGTTGGCAGTGATCCCGTGAACACCCCACTCGTTGGCCTGGCACTTTGTCAGGCCCAGGAGCCCAGCCTTGGATGCGCAGTAGGCGCCGTGCTTGTCCAGCGCGACGTGAGCTGCCTGGCTTACAATGTTGACGATTCTTGCGCCGGGGGCCTTGTCCTGGGCGGCCTTGGCCTTGAGGTACATGCGCGCAAAGGCCTGGCCAGTCAGCGTAGGCCCGTACAGGTTGATCATGTAGTGGCGCAGGCTGTCCTCGGGAGGCGTCTCCTCGAGGGGCGTCAGGTTGACATAGCCGGCGCTGTTGACCAGGAAGCTTGGGAACGCGGCATTATTAGCTGTAATGGCGGCGAATGCCTCCTCGACGGATTCAGGGCTAGTAATGTCGCACTTGTAAGTTGCGATGCCGTCACGGCGCGAGCCGTAGACTTCCTCCAGGGTCGGCTCGACTCTGTCAGCCTCGAACGGCGCAAAGAGAAGCGCGAGCTTGGCGCCCTGCTCCTGGAACAGCTTGCCCACAGAGCTTCCCAGACCACCTGTTTCAATTAGAATCGAACCACGCCTTTTACAGAATGCAGCTGGGGATACTGCGCAGGATTGATTGTACGAACCGATGCCCCCGGCAATGATGACCAAGCGACCTTCAAAAGCCATTTTGTGCAAGCCGGTGAAATTCAGAAGACTGTTTATTTGTGATTGATGCAAGAAACGCACGCTTTGAGGGCGCGCATCGGTTGATCAATGCCCCTCAGCAGCTTGGTTGCTTTTGTGACCGTGTGATCAGCAAACCCACTTTGTGAATGGCGGCCAATAATAGCATCGCATGACATTGAGTGGCTTCATCCCCATAACTGTTTTAATGTCGCATTGTGTCCATGCTATTTGATGTTGTCATAGAACCAGAAGCCAGCCCTTCTGATGCAAAGGTTCAACTCATGATTAGTGCAGCAGATGAAGAATTTAGAGGCTTTGCCCTGATCGCCAACTTGGATTACGCCAAATTTCACACTCTTCTCACCTCCAGTTATACTTCAGAGGCAGAGGTCGAGGAGATCCTTCAGCAATATGATATCCATCCTACATCATCTGAGGATGAGCTGTTTGAGGGGTTCTCCCAGTTCATATCCGATAGTACCCTGATGCACAAAGTATACCGCGGACACGAATTCTTCAAGTCCCACCGTGGAAAGCAAGCTCTCCTCCGTGGTCAGGACCCCAAACGTGTGGGTGTACAATACAGCCACTTCGAAATCGGCAATCCATTCCCGGGGCCTCTACAAGGGGTTGCGCATCACGGCATTGACTTGATCTATGGCTTCGGGAATTTTCACGATGCGTTGGAGAAAGCTGATCAAGGTATTTCACAAGGTTACATTGACCCCAACGAGGCTCATGCAGAAGTTGAGAAAAATGATGTACAATCGGTGCACGCCGAAGCTGCCGAGTTTTGTAAATCCAACATTGATCTCAGCTATGAGATACAGGACAGGTGGATCCGATTTGTGGTTGAGGATTGCCAGGAGACTGACCAGCGTGCAAATGCTGATGAAATCACGACATTTTGTCATGACCGATCGGTCTGTACAGAAATTTGGTCCACTAGCAAAAAATGGATAGAAAAGAGGAAGAAGCTTGAAACTTTAGACAAGGGCTACGATTCTTTGACAGCGGCCACGCAGAGACTTATCGGTAGCGTTCTTGGCATGGAGCTGTAGAAATTAGGGTCCGTGCGGACTTTGATAATTCAAACTAGAACCTTCCAAGAAAAATACAAGAAGACAATGTCACTCGGGGTTCTGATACAATCCATGTTAGGAAGTCGTCAGTCCACATTCGGGCTCCCTGGACCCGGCCGCCGTATAGCGCGAAGCAACGTGATTGGTCCAAGCTTGGGCGTATTGCGGAACGCAATGCGATTGGCCCCAGTGCGGTGTTCTAAGAGAAGAGAAAGAAGATGAAGAACGACTAACGTATCATGATTTCCCTGCTTGGCTCATTTCTATGTGAAATAAATTCACGTTGACGAGGAAACATCTATTTGAAGGTGTGGGGGGTTGCGTTGCACAATGTTGAAGAATGCGCAACCCTCCATGTGACCCCCTCCGTCACTGATTAGGGTAATGATAGGAACCATTGGAATACCGGTTTATGCAGAAAAGTTCTGACTGCGTCTGTTCTACATGTCACTACAAGCCAGCGCCTGATCGCCACCTCGCTTGAGACTACTTAGGGCAGCCACAGCGGGCCATTGTTGCGGTCAAGGAGACACCGAGTGACACCCATTGCAACTTGATTAGCCAAAAGGTGAGACCGTCTTGGTAACTAGTTGCTGGGTGCGTCTCCTTGTTTTCCCCTTCTCACATGGGTGCTGCCCGTCACAATGCAACAGTGTGTCACCACCTTCCTTGCCAACAACACACATTAGGACGTGTCAGTTACTCTATGTAACCTTCGGGTGGGTCTGCAATCATGTACAAAGACGGGGGGCCGTCCGCGACTCTTGCTCAGAATTGTTATCTTTATTTGCTACTATTGTTGTTCTTTTTTATTTGATTCGAATCTATCCTACCGACATCATGGGGCACGGGTGCTGTTCAAACGGCCCAGCTGATCAGCAAAAGTCGTGCGAAACCACCTCTTCTTTCTCGGAGACGGCGAATCACAATCACGGCCATGGAGAGGGCATGGAAGATGACCAATGTGCAGACATTCCTACCTGCCCTGACGGCGAGGGATGCAAGGAAAAAACTTGCTGCGACGGTGAATCCACCTGCGAATCCCTCACCCTTCAGTGCTGCAATTCCGGCGTTGAGAACTGCGACAGTATGCCAAACTCTTTTCCCAACCCTCTTGGCATTCCTTTCTTACGGTGTTATAGAAGAGTGTATCGTCAGTGCAGCCGCAATCGAATGTGAAAAGGCATGTGAAGAAGGCTCTGACAATCACGGTATGTTGATCGATCCCGCACACCTTTTTAGCTGCATCGCCAAGTTGACGCCGTTTAGGCTCCGCTGAACACCAACACACTCATGATAAAGACGGCCACCACCCAGCCGCGGCTTGTAGCGATCACTTATCCAAAGCATTCTAAAAGTACAATGCGTACCTCGAGTCTGCCCGCTGCATCTGCCGCAGCATTCTTGATGCTGGAATGCCGACCACCTGTTGTAGCGAAAAGAACAAACAATCCGGCGAAAAACCCTCCCACCGTCGTGTCCACTCAGAGGGCAAGTCCAACGCCGTGGATCACCACAGTGTCAAGCACCACCATCATGGTATGAAGCGTCGGGGTGGCAAGGCATCCCATACAACCGATTTAGACATCAAAGTTGTATCTGATGATCAATCCAGCTGCTGCAGCGGCCATGATGCTAAGCATGTCTCATTTCAGAAGAATGCGGTTTAAGTTCGTGCGAAGGAACGAGATGTCGAGAAAGAGGCCGGCCTTGAGCACGTCTCTTTGGTCGTGGACGGAATGACTTGCTCGGGATGCGGCAACAAGATGGAACGCACTCTGCAAAACGTGCCGGGAGTATCTTCTGTGATTGTCAACTTCGTCATGGGCAGTGCCGAGTTTAGCCTCGACCCAGAGGTTGCGACAGCCGAAGAGGTTATACAAGGCGTCCAGTGAGCCACTGGCTTTCAATGCACTAGGGTTTCCAGCAAAGACCAGACGATAGACTTTTTGGCAGCAGGAGCCTCTATCAAGATGTTAACTGACCTGGTTATTCCAGGTGTTAGCGATATCACTGCCCTCGACAAGAAGATGGCTTGCATAACGTATGACCCCACCATCATTGGCCCCAGAACACTCCTGAATCAAATTAAGCGCTATTGTGATGGGCTTGTACCTCCAAAGGATGATCCAGCAGTGTCCGGCGGGAGAAAAAGAGTATACGACCAGCTCTTAAAGACGGTGGTCTCTGCCGTATTGACCATTCCGGTCATGGTGCTTGCTTGGGGTGATTCGTTGGTTGACGAGAAGACGCGAGCCTATATCTCCATTGTCCTCGCCAGTCTTGTCCAGCTAATCGCCGTGCCTGAATTCTATCAGCCTGCCATCTCATTACTCATCCACGCCAGGACTATCGAGATGGATATGCTGGTTGTCATTAGCATTACTGCGGCCTACGTTTATTCTCTGGTGGCTTTTGGGTTTAGAATAGCTAACTATTTGCTTAAAATTTTGGAATTCTTTGAGACCAGTACCTTACTTATTATACTAATTCTTCTGGGCCATTTGGTAGCAGCGTTTGCTCGTGTCCGCGCCGTGAGCGCTGTCTTGCTGTGATCTCTCTAGGCCACTATAGCAATGGTTATTGAGAAGGGGAAAGACATGTAGATTGATTCTTGCCTTCTTTAATATGGCGATAAGTTCAAAGTTCTCCCCTACTCTAAGGTCCCAATTGATGGCTTGATTATCGATGGCTCTAGTGAGATTGATGAGTCTATGCTCATGGGAGAATCCATGCCCGTGGTAAAAGGGCCAAGAGATGTGGTTATTGCTGACATAGTAAATGGGACGGGGATGCTTGTGGTGCAGCTCACATGTCTTCCGGGGAAGAACACGGTTATGGATATTGCTAAACTTGTTAAAGAAGCAGCAAATATGAAGCTAAAAATTCAGGATCTCGCCGACTACGTGGCAAGCTGGTTTGTCCCTGTGGTAGCATCAATTGTAATCATCGTGATTATTGTTTGGATTATTGTTGGCCTTAAGGTGCGTAATAAACCTCCTAGAAAAGCCATTCCCACTGCTATTACATATGCTGTTGCTGTCCTAGCGGTGTCTTGCCCCTGCGCGCTCGGTCTAGCCATCCCGATGGTACTTGTAGTCACGGGGGCATAGCGGCTCGCGGCGGCGTCATTATCAAATCGGCCGAGTGCACTGAGCGATCACGAAAGGTCATCGATATCGTTTTCGATAAGACAGGTACTATAACAGAGGGGGAGCTTGATGTGTTGAAGACGGAAGTTTTGGGTCCCGATGCCGATCAGACCATGGCTAGCACGAAGGCACTAGTCGCCGATAACACACACCCGGTATCTGCCGCAGTGAGCAAGCATTTGGCGCAGTACAAAACGCCGGATGTCAAAGTTGAAAATGCGCGCGTCATTCCTGGTGCGGGTATCGAAGCAACCCACAGCCACGGTGCAATTCGTGCCGGCAATCCGATCTGGACAGAGACAAGCGATCATCCGGCCATCAAGCGAATACAAGAAGCGGGACTGACGCTGCTAGTCGTGACTCAGGCCTCGCGCCCCATTGCAGTCTATGGTCTCCGGACCCGCATTCGCCCCGAGGCCGCCAAGATCGTTGCAGATCTTTCCCGGCGCGGCATCGCCACACACATGGTCTCGGGCGATCAGCTCGGAGCTGTTGCAGAAGTCGCCCGGCAGGTCAATATTCTCAACACGGCCGCTCAGCACACGCCGGCCCAAAAGCGGGAATACGTTGCCGCACTCATGGAGCAGGGAAAGATTGTCATGTTTGTCGGCGACGGAACCAACGATGCAGTCGCCGTGACGCAGGCTGACGTCGGTGTCCAGCTCGGCAGCGTTCTGTCGGCCAGCGATGTGACCCGAGGCGCGGCAGACGTGGTGTTTCTCGGAGGATTGGATGGGATCCCGTTCCTTCTTGATGTCAGCCGCTTCAGCTTTCATCGCATGCTCTTTAACTTCGTCTGGTCAGCTGTATACAATGTTGTAGCCATTTTGCTGGCGGCCGGGGCTTTTGTTAATGTGCGCATCGCACCCGCCTATGCTGGCCTGGGCGAGATCGTGAGCGTGGTCCCAGTCATCGTGGTCGCTGCCACGATGTTGGCCAAGAAGGTCGAGCATGTTGTGTGAACTAGGGAAGTCCATATCGGTTAGCCAAGGTAGAATTTTACAGCAATAAAGCTCGATTTTGGCAGTGTTGTGGTGGAATAACAACGGGTGCGTGTTGTGCCCGGCCGTAGATGAACAAGAGTGAACATTAGTGCAAATGTGGGCGAGTGATTGCATCCTCAGCAGAGTTACCAAAAGCCACCACTACCACCTGACCCAAGTATCGTTCCTCCTCTTTAATATAGTTGTACAATACGGCAGATCAATGCAACCGAATGATTCAACCAAGATGTTGAAAGATGCTGCTAATTGCGAATGCACAAACCCCATTCTCAGAACAGACCACATCGCATCATAATTTGAAAGAAGGATTTTCGGTCTCAGCCAACAGCGAGCGTAGAGGTAAAGATATGAGGTGTTCATTTGTCAGCAAATCGTATACGAGATCGTCCCTTTTCTCCCTGCAATTGCAGTATGTTATAAGCAGCTATGATTCGCTATGAGTCAAACTATCAAGATTTGCCACCTCCCGGGATATCTTGTAATGGAAAATTACTGTTTGTGAAGGCTTGGATTTCTACATGAATCCTATCTGCTCCATGGGCCATTTTAAAAGGTTCCTGTGTTCGATGGGAAGGAAATCCAAAATCCCAGACATAATGTGTTCAGGCCAACCATGAACTGGCCATCCAGACTGAAGCTGTTTGAGTATGACTATGAAATACGAGAATATGATGAGTGCCAGAGGATCCTTGGATTCTAGACAGCTTAGGAAGGCATTTGGAACTTAGCAAAGCCACCCAAGCGGTACCTGGACGTATATATCAGCATGATACACATGCTGTCCTATCTAATATGCAGCAGAAAAGAAAGGTTCAAGCTGGCCTATAGCTTCTAGATATGGCGACTTGGATTCCTAATCAGAGGAAGTGAGTAACTCTTCGACAAGCTTTCGCAAGTCCTCAATATGCGCCAAATAATCGGCCATATTCACCGGCTTAGGTGATTCCGCGACGGCACAGCTTCGAGCCGGAAGTTCGGGGTAATTCGACGGCGTATCCTTTTCTGGCTGCCGCTTGTATTCCCGGATAGATTTCAAGCCGCAAAGAAAAACCATAAATCCAGACCTTCCGTTGTTGCTGAAACCAAGGTATTCCCCAGGTTGTGGCCCCAACGCCACATTGTGCAAACTGATCAAGAGCGTCGACGCGTACACTACTTCGTAATTTTCATTGTTAATGGCCCCGAGTAATAAGGTTGCGTCATGTAGGCCCATGGTATGGTAATGCTCGGCCTTTGCGAGGAGATCGGCTTGTTGATCGGGAGTGCACCGAGCTTTATCGAGGCCTGCGAAGCCCAGAATCAAGTGGAGGACGTGAGGATGCTTGAAGCCCATTTCTAATAGACGAACGCACCAAAAATTATGGCTAATGTCCTCTTTTGGGTGGTTGTGGGTGGTGATGAGGAAATAGTGATACAGCAGCTCCATTTTGGTGTGGTCTAGGTTGCAAGGCCGTTGCACGCTTTTGAGTTGCTTAACTTCAGTCTGCAATGAGGTCAACTGCTGCGACATGGCTTCTAGCTTATCGCCCTGGCTCGTGATGGTTTCATGCATGCCCAGCATGAGAGCGCCACCAGCGCTATGTTTCAGACAGGTTGGAGAAGTGCAGGAGCATTCGGTAGATTCTAACTCGACAGGCTTGTCAATAAAAACAGGGTAGCTACATGCTACGTCTCGTTGAGTGCAGTTGAGACAGGTTGGATGGTCCTTGCTGTACTTGATCTTGCGTCTTTTGCATTCTTGGCACCCCAGGCGAGATTTTGTGTGTGGCCGTCGCCTGGCTTTCCAGTGCTGGTCCAAAGAAGTCATGGTAGGTATAGTGGAGGCCACAGTAGCGTGGCTATTGGTCTAAGGCAGATGTGACGCATAAATCATGGTCAGTTCCAAACTCGGGCGTATGGGACACGCAGGACATCGCATCTTAACACTCCTAGCCAAAATAAATAAAAGTAATAGGAAAATAATTTGATTTTTCTGAACATAATCCCTTAGCGTTCTTCGTTTTCTTTTTCTGCTTCTGTATCAAGGCTATTCATGAAGAAGTTATAGTCATGATGGGTCGCAAGGCCATTGGAGGGCCTCCAGCACACGCACATTGCTTAATTGGCGACTCAATGATAAATTCTGCAAGCTACACAAATCAAGACCCCGTTCTTCTCAAAATCTTTTTTGACTGATGTCAAATTACGCAAAAGGAACTTCACATCAACACAGACTTCTCAAAACACGCCGTTGTGCAAGTGGACTATGACAGGGGAAAGAGAGACAAGCCACAAAAAAAGTTGACATGTTTGAGAAAGTGATCTAATACATTAGACTTATAAATAGACTAGAATGCAGACTTTGAATGCCTAATAGGATGAATAATGTAGCCAAGACCAGGGAGGAAGATGGGAATTAGTGAAGTCTAGGGTAGGTTGCGATCGACCAAGTTTTGAGAGTGGGGTACTTCGTAACATTTATGGCATCTGGTTGGCTGACACAAATACGCAGCTGTATTTTCACACATCAAGCAATGCAATCCTTCTCTCCTTCACAATAACGTGGCTTAGTCCAGTGTGCAGTTTCCAGCGAAACTCAGCTGGAAGTATCGTCGGTAATTCGTTTTTGACCGTTGTAGAGGCTCATCATCCAGAATATGTGCCCCAATTGCCTTTGTGTGGTTGCAGTCAAACACCATTTCGCTGCGGATGGAACTTGCTGAAAGCTGAGTGCTCGTAATAAGCGGCAAGAACATTGGCGATTGTCGATAAGGAATCTGTTCGCCCTACTGCCCAAGTCATCGCAGAGCCGCACCGCGAATGTCTTGGGCCCAACGTCGACTTGCAAACCTGCTTCGGCAGGAACAACCAAGACATACCAGTCATGCCACATTTATTTTAGAACAAATCCCAAAAGAGAAATCTTGTTGAGTTGTGGTGATGGTCTAATCCGCGCAACGCACAATGCATTTGACCACGGACGACACGCAATCGCAAATATCGACCCATATAGAGACATTGTCACTTCCGCGACTGCTGCCATGTTTTCTATCCATTTGAGGTTCGGCCTTCATTTCAGGCTTATCGGCAGGTTTGTAGCCCATTTGCTGCTCATTTGAAGCTGAAGTCATTTCGATGTGTAGGGTCGTTGAGTGGATTTGAATGAATTGAATTGTTGAAGCGTTGCCGATGACTTGAGGAGGTTGTGACATGCTGTATGTGCTTCTTCTTTTTTATAATCCAAATGGAAATGCTCAGGCATTTATTGCCAACTGGGAGCTGAAAACGAAGCGAAATTGAGGCTTGAAATCAGGCGCCAAGCATGGCAGTGCGAATGGGCGGTGTTGCTTGTGAGCCAACAGAGGCTTGCACTAGCTGCTGAGCACTAACCTTCACAGGCAAAGTTCACCAAGCTGAACAAGAACACTCAAGCCACCAAGTAGGGTCACAAGGCTGAAAGCCGGGCAGTGCCTGGATTCATGTTATGCTCCTGGACGTACAATGTTTTTTTTTTAATTCCCTAGACCGCAATGGTCGCTGAGTAGTCACAACAAAAACACCGGTCCTAGTCCCAACAGAAAGTCCTCAACATGAACGCTTGTCTTTCTCGAAAACTCATTCCACAAACCCGCTTCAGAAAAGAAATGCCCTTGACGCATAGCCACCGGATGTGCCGTATCTCTTCTTCGCGAGTCCTGTCCGCGACTCGCTCAATCAAATACATGTCTTTTTCCAGCTCTTTTGGAATAGGTGGATAAGCCAGCATATATTCGCAGATACTGGGTACCTTTTGCATTTGGCGCTCTCGTCTGAATTTTCCGAGGGGCACTTCGAAGCTCATGGCAACGGGTCCGAATAACCTGCTGTACTCCTCACATACGTATTCCATGAAGATGCGGATAATTCCGTCTTCATCGCCTACATATCTGTCGAGTTGATTCGATGGACTCCATACGGGTGATTCCCACAGGTCCATGTCACAACTAAGCGATTTACAATTGTGCTGGAATTGAGTACAAGAGTAAATCTCGAAACGGAGCAAGGCTTTGTAAACCCTGGTTAACTCAGCCTTTGGGACTCTTGATTTCTTGTTCTCTATCGAAAAACTCTGATATGGACTGCGTTTAAATTCTAGAAAGAATTGATAATTGAAGCTTGAAAGAAATCCAAGGAAAATTTCCTCCGTGTCCGAAAAGAGCCCAAATAGTGCAGATAACAAGCCCAACGAGTTCTGAATGCTTCCACTTTTTATCCCACTCCGAATCTTCCGCTTGTATTCAGCGACGGTAAATTGGATACCATTCTGGCCACAGTGGCAAGCCCTAATAGCAAGAATAGCCATTAGAAGTAATTCTTCTAGGTACACTCTGGGGCATATTTTGTTTCCCCAGGTATATAAAATACGATGATGATGTCCCATGTGGTAAGCCAAAGCAACATGGTCTGCTGAAATAAGCAAGAGGATTTGTTTGGGGCTGTCGCATGAATCCATGATCAAAAGATAGAGCTCCGCTGGAAGCATTTGAATAGGAGCCAGGGTAAGTGAAGGTGACTGAACGAGCCGCGATTGGGAATTCATGACGATGGGTGGATTTATGACCCTGGTTACTTAGACGGGAAGAAGATGTGTCAATTGGTAAGGATTCTAAACCCGTATTTATTAGCAAACACGAGGTCACTGAATAGCCTTTGCGACACCCGGGTGGCTTGCTGGGCTCCAGTCTTACTTGGTTCATGCAAACCCTGATGTCTCTCCACCATTTGTTACCGAAAGCTTGGCTTATTCTGGTCGATTTATTCGGGTAGATGACCAAGGTGGTAAGCCATTTCCACCCTCTTGGATTGGTTCTGGACGAGGTGTAAGGCTCTGATCCTCTCTTGGGAGGAAAGTCAGGCCCACCTTCTTTTACTGGTACAATTGACACGCTATTTTACGAAAGCAGCCTCTCCACCACACCATAAAAGCGTTCCATCCTGTTTGGCCTTATTGGTAAATTATCCTGACAGAAATTTTGCAATCATTCAATAGTGTGTGCCGCAGCGCATCTAACCAAGGTTGGCGGGAGATGATGGAGGCGATGTTAGCATGGTGCCTCGGCATGAAATTCTGGCTCTCAAGTCAATGTGGTGTCCTGGTTCGACAGGCCGAAATATTCAAGGATATGTAAGCCAAGTTGAGATGAAATGAAGAAAACAAATGAGTAAAAATAGATGAATTTTCTTCGATACGGAAATAGCTCTAAAGCTTGTTGGTCTTGGTGGAACAGCCGACCGGTCGCATGGTGCGTTACCCCACCTACGTTCCATGATCTCAAAACGGAAAGAAACTGAGAAGAATTGGAAGTTAGAAACCTTATCTCGATCCAACGGCCTTGATCAAGCCATGACATCTCGAAAAGGCAAAAAGCTGAGAAAGATAAAAGTTTAGAACCCTCATGCAGATTGAACAACACAAGTCAATGTACCAACATATCCCGAAAGGGAAAGAAAATGAGAAAGAAAGTCGAGTTGGAAAGCTTCATGTCCAACTGTAGTGAGTGATATGGCGCATCAAAGGCTTCTCACAGCTTGAATGGCCTGATAGGATACCGAAGCTTGTCATTTGATCGTGTCAGCTTATGGATCCATGTTCGGTCACAGTTTTGACATTCCCCGCATCTGACGAGTAATTTCAAAGGTCATCTCTCAGCCACAGTGCGTTAACCTGCCCATCGAAAAACACGGCACCAACGCAACAATTCCGTGTTCATTCTGTCTCTCTGCTTCCGATTCACTGCAGTGATCCGAGCCTGCCGACCTGACTTCTCCCCTCGGGCCCGCCTATCCGAAGACGAGGCGAGGTGTCGTCACTGATTCCGGCTGGTGTTTTAAAGTGGCAAAAAGGTCGTATGTTATCACCACTGATGTTCTACACACTCAATATCGTCACAGATACTGGTTTTATTCTTGAATTCGTATCATCAAGCGAGCCTCGGCCGCTGGTTGAGATTGTGGGGTCTCAACGACGAAGCAATATTAACTTCTTTCCATGTACGACCAGCCGTGAGACAACTAGATGAACAGGTTTCACGGCCCAAAGTCGTTTGTGCCGTACAAGTAATACGGCCCGTTCGCTCATGACACAAGATCGTTGTTACAATCCGCTAATCCTCCCATGGTTAGTTGCAGCATGAAAAGACTGGTGGCAAAACATCACTATACCTCATCGGGGAATTTTATCCCTTGATTTCTCCTTCAGCTCTTAGCTCTCATGTGGCCATGCAGGACAAGAGATTGTGCTTGCAACCCCGCAATCGAGGCCTGGGGAAAGGTGGGGTGCAGATCTAGCCGAGTGGCTCTTAGGGTGAGGGTGTCGAAATACCAGGGTCCACAGCCCAAGATCCAGCCAGATAGCCACAAGATGCTGTGGGGGTGAAATGGAGAAATTTTCCCAGTCTAGTCGTAGAACACAGGATAAGAGAATGCTGTCCGAGGTGAAGGATTCGTGGCAGCTTCGGCCCGAGACAAAAACAGATGCAGATTAGACATTTGGTTGTTAGGAAACCGCCATACCCTCGGTTTCCAAAGCCGCCCGATGTCATATCTTGGATCCGAATAACACTGCAGGATGTGATTTACAACTTTGGGGTGTCATTTTGTGATGTCATTCGGCAGGCAAATACAATCATCGTGCCGGCTACCTGCAACCGGGGCAAGTGTGGGCTGTGAAGCATGTGGCTCGCCATCCCACACCCACAGTGCCACTTGAACAGGAACAGCTAATACTCGATTGAACCGAGACCGGCTATATCATTATTGCTGCCCCTCGTCCTCTAACTCTCCTATTTCTACTAGGCTTATGGCCAGCACGATCTGGTGATGGGGAATTGTTAATTGGGCCGCTGTCGGGGCAAGATCAGGCATGGTATTTTCTAACCAGGAAATATAGCCATCTTTTGAGTCTGCATCATTTGTGGACCCATCTTTCCTGTGTCCATATCTCACAAATAAAGATTCAGAATCACCCGTCAACAATTCATCAGTAGAAACGCCAAGGCGCCTTGAATTGATGAGAATCGCGAGTGTACAGGAAACTTTCGAAAATGCAGTCAACATTCTCGACGGCGGACTGTGTTGCAATTGGCTGAGCGTGTTGGCAAAGTTAATTTTGGCATCAGACTCGGATGGCGGATTCAATTTTGCAATGAATGTGATGCCGGCGGCGATAATTTGCCTACAGTTAATGTTCCCCAGTGATGACCTGAGACTCCGTATCCAGTCCTGTGCTGGCAAAAGACTTGCATGCTTCAACAGTTCTGGATTGACAGCGTACCCCATAATTATTAGCCCATACTTGACAATGTCTGAGAGACAAAACCCCTCCCTGGACACAATACGTGTAAAATTTTCATTTTGAGTTGAGGTACAGCGGAGAAGGCAAGAGTAAATGTCAGAGCTGGATAATCCAATACCTACGGCGTCTACATTATCCTCACTCTTCGCTGTGAAATCGGTCACATCAGTTCTTGGTGGTGAGAACGTGGCGTCGATGCAGCATTCATTTATGGAGGCACAAAACAGGGAGCCCGTGTACTGTGGTTGTCTTAGCCGCAGAGCCGCCTCAGTTGCACGCTGCTCAAGCCTGAGACGCGATTGCTTCTGTCTGTCCCCTAAAAACCAGCCATATCTCAGTACCGGAGGTTCAACAGGTGAAATAATAGCAGTATGAGCCCAAACTTACGATAATTGCGTTGCGCCGCCGCATTTCTCAGTTTGCGTGTTTTTGTCAAGAAAGTGGAAGGGTTCTCGGGGTCCATTGCTTTAAGATCAATCTGGCCATGCCGTTAGTTGCAATTATGGTGAGGGGTCAGAACAGACTCCTTGAACATAGACAAAACTCGGGGCAACGGGCTGTAGTAAAATACCGAGTCCGATATCCACATTTATCGATTGGATAGAAGCCAATGGGAAATATGACACCGCATATTCTGTGAAAGTTAGATCTCCACCCCAAGAGAACGTCATCGAAAATGTATACTGTGTATAACTGCAGGTTTCAAGTCATGCAACACAATTGCTCGAGCGAAAAAAACCCACTCTGGCTATGAACGGAGGGAACCCAAAGGAATGTGTTTCCTAGCCATAAAGCATCTTAAACAAAGGAAACCGGCATCTCCAAATGCGATTTCCTCCAAGTCATTCTTTATCTAGCCATCGCCTCTGTGAGTAAGCCCAGCTGTTTATACAAGATCAATTCGGCGATTTTTGCTTAATTTCATCCAAATATGCCGCTTCACCCGGATTTCCAACCATGCGTATGTGCACGAGAGCGATTGCAATGGGTTTTAATCCACCCTCGACGCTATCCGCGTTCATGGCCTTCTCAGAGGCTGTAGCTCTGACAGACAAGAAGTAAGTGATGCTCAATACGTTTACATAAATCTGAACTTTCAATAGATGCTAGTAGCTGTATAGAGCTATCACACAGAAGTCCTTATTTAAGCCGAATGACGGATCCAACTCTTAGAGATATTAGCCAAGGTTCAGTAAATTGGAGACATTAACCCAAACTTACAATCCAGTACACACAGTATTACAAATAGAGCACTTTTGGCCTATGCATATGTTACGCTCTTGATCACACCACTGGTCGTTGGCCTTCACCCCCTTGCAAACATACTGAGCATAACCACAGCAAGTGTCGCCTTCATACATCCAGTTTTGGCACTGCTGGCATTCGATAGATAGCCTGGACATTGGATAGTAGCTTTAAAGTATAGATAGGTCAAGAAAGTGAAAGTTGGATCTGATGCTGCAGTTTAGTCTAGCTTCGATTGGTATACAATTGGTTCCAGTAAGTCTGTTAATGGGTACGCACCTAAAAAACCATACCACTTGTGAAAAGTCAAAGTATGTAAATGAAATGTACTTAAGCAGTAGTTGATGAGTGTTGGTGTCTCTGGTCAAGTGCTACAGGGTGTTTATATATTCATGGACAAGAGAATGTTTCAATCAAGATCAGTGCGAAAGGGAAGAAAATACCTCTCCGTGACTAATTTTATTGTACTCATGAATTCGTGTACACAAAACCGTCATCTTCACACACTCTTCAACCTCTAGACCAATTATACTTAAAGAAAACAGTCCTTTTATACGTGGCATCTTACTTGCATTTGAATATGCATATGCCGTCCACAATGCATAACCGCGCCTTTTTTATTGTCATCTTGCGCTTTGTGAAAATTAATAACTGGGTCATCAGATACGTCCTGGAGTCATCATGGCCAGTAAATAGATAGGATTTGGTGATGACAAATAAAATGGCAAAATGGAATCCGCGGGGTAGAAACACTCGGAAGAGCTATGCTTTTATGACCCAGCTAGTTAGCCATGTGGGCGGCTTGGATTGGTTGAAAACAAGTCAATTAATGATAAGCACTATTGCTACTAATGCCGACACTGTGGGGGTCGCTCCTTCCTGTGGAATGCATGCACGTCCAAGTCTTGGTAGTCTCATGCAGCCTGTTCTTGGTAATAACATCCGCTGAAGAATTTCATGAATGTCCAAGTCTTGCTAAAGAGGCTCTTGCAGCTGGTCTTTTTCTTTTTTTTTCTGGCAGGCCAAACAGACCCTTATATACCTCAGATACCACACTGTGGTCAAATCTTCAAAATAGAGGGATAAATGTCACTTAATTTCTTCAACTGAAGGGCAATTGAAGATGAGTTTTGTAACTAGAGATAGTCTTAATTAGCTGTGGGTCTACAAAAATGCATTGAGGCCAGTGAGGCCTTTGAGGCATTTTGAGTACTGTATAATCTCGCAAAATCCGGAAAAGGAGTGGATCCCTGGGCTTGCGGATAGCCCCGCTGCTGAATATTGCAGCTAACCTCATCTGGCATCCCACCCAACTCCCCCGCAACCTCACAACTTCGAGTTTTTCCGTCAACGTAGTCGGTTGAGGTCATCGTCATGTCGGGAAACATCGCCTGCGGCTGCCTTTGCGTTGTGTGTGTGAGAACTAGGAAGAGAGACTTTATTTTTGGATCGAATAGCTATTCTAATGGTGTTCCAAGGTGTATTGGATCATTATTTTTCCCCTCCAAATCCCACTCTCGCAGCCGTTGAATGAGGTCAGCTTTCCTTCCTGATGTTGGAAGCTGCTGGCTGCGGCACAGCAACTTTAAATCCTTTAATAGGAGGAAGTTGTATGCAATATCGACATTTTCATCATTGAGGCATAATTCCTCTTCATCATAAAGAGGGCTGACAGCTTCTTCTTCCTCTTTTATTGACTGTTGATATGCTTCTTGCCATCTAGTGAAGTCTATCGCCGCAGAAGGGATATCCTTGATATTGATGAGGTGATTTTGACTGCCGTCAGGTCGGATGCTGATTCCGCACTCAAGGAATGCCTTTTGGACCATTTTTGTCTCAGTTTGTAAGCGCCGGGCAGCCTGTGCGACGATGTGGGTTGTCATGACTCGTTTATCCTGGATAGACCACTGTGTCTTTCCTGTTTCCTCTTCCAACTTGGTCACATATTCATCGCTGGCCTCACGAAGCCACTGTTTGAACGGCTTATTGATAGCTGTATCGAGAGGTCGAAGGAGGCTCGTGCAGCCGGGCGGAATTAATGCCGTAATAGTGTTGTTTTCCCGCAGCTGCTGTAAAACATCCTCTGTTTTATGAAATGTGGCCACATCCATAACCAAAAGGTGCTATTTTTCGCCCTCTGTAAGAGGGCATAATTCATCGGATATCCATTTCTGAAAAAGCTCTTCATTATTGTATGCAGTCTCATTAAATTCGACCGTAACTTCATTGGAATAGAGGTGCCCTTCATGAGCAAGGATTTGGCCTGTGGGCAGCGGCTTTCCGTGAAAAATAAGCTTCGGCTTCAACCTCTGAATACCGTCGGCGAAGATGAACAGCACTAACGTAGCCTGCCTCTTATTCCAGCCGCTGCGGTCGGATTTTCCGGCCACAGTCTTATCGCCTTTGAGGGCATATGTATGACCATCGAGATATTCAAATGGTATAGGTGTTTTATCGAGATTGATAATACAACACTTAGGAAATCGCCGTTTTGGCGAAGAAAGCAGATTATTGACCGTCATTGGATGGGAACCATCTTGAGATACCCGTTTTATGTATCGTAGGAAGCTATTCGTAATAGAAATATACTCTTCAGGTCGCCTCGTTGCCTGCTTTGTTATTGCACGCCTCACAATATCATGACGCCATTTAAACCGCATCCACCACCCAATAGAAAAATTAAATACAGCAGCTTCAACAGTTGGATATAACCTCTGAAAAATCTCACGGGATTTCCACTTGAACCAACCAACAGTAGTTGATTTATTTCCTTTTCGCTGTTTAATAAATGCTTCAAATAACTCAACCTCAAGATCCGGCCAGCGGGGGTTATACCGTGTAGGTGTTCCATTTAAAATAGCCTCGCGTTTCCTCCACCAGTCATGCAGTGTAGATATCGGAACATTGAATATTTCCTTTGCCTCTTGGAATGTGGGTTCACGATAGAAGGAATTCGGGTCTCTTTGGATGCCCTCACGCACAGCTGGATGCGGATTTGGGTCATAAATGCGGTGGTGATAGAGGAAGGTGAGAGCCTCAATTTTACGCTGCCGCGACCGAGTGATTTGCTGTTGTTGAATGGGCTTACGGACCTTGTATGCCTTCTCTGACAGCGGCTTCGGCTTTGGGCCGGGCCTCTTAGGCGTTGTTTTGATATTGGGGTCAATATTTTGAAGCGGCATTTTCATGATGTGTGAATATCCTCAATTTACGGTGTGTGGCAGAGGGCTTCAATCGTTCAGACTGATATTGGCTAGTTCGAGGGACTGATGATCATTTCCCTTAGTAGTTAGCAGCAGTTACGAACTTGGGCCGCTACTGCAAGCCAAGGATCCACTCCTTTTCCGGATTTTGCGAGATTATACGGTAT